>JAFFJZ010000056.1:0-1208736 GCA_018340375.1 Gonatopus flavifemur | reverse complement strand
TAGCCTTATGGAATCAATATGATCCTGTTTTGAATGATTCACCGGGGACTAATAACAGTGTGGAGGGGTGGCACAACGGCTTCAGTTTCAAAGCGCAGGGTGCACATATTTCTTTTTGGAAGTTTATTGATTTAATTATTCATGAGCAAGGGGCATGTGAGTTGAGTGTTGCGCAAAGTTGTGCTGGTATGGAAGGAACAAGAAAGCGCAAAAAGTACCTCGATTATGATGCGCGATTGAAAGCAGTTGTTGAGGAGTATGAATCTTGCGAGATTTTGGAATATTTGCGTTGCGTCGCGTCAATTTGTGTTTGTAAGTTGATTGTTATGAATATTAATATTGTTTTCATGGAATTAGGATTGTGAGATTTCTGTATATAGGGGAGACCGGGGCTATGTGTCTACAATTTAGACTCTTTCCAAATTTTCTAAGAGACTAATAAGAATGTTCATTTGAAATTTTCATGATATAATCTTCCAACCTTCTATTAAAAAAAAGTGTCATTAGGATTTTCGATCTCTCAACGTTTCGAAGATTTGAATGTTTGAAGTAGAAAAGTCAAACATAGGCAAATGACCCCGGGCATGGGGCTATCTGTCTATGCCTGTGGGGCTATTTGTCCACATAATAAACAACACATTATTCATATCAATTCTTATATTTTTTTAAATTTTCATTTATTGTTATTATAATTCATTGATATGAAGAGTTATTCATCAGATTCATTGTAACGGCGAATATTTTCTTTTGATTTCCTGGGTAGACTTCTACGTTGAGTCAATTTTTGTTTCCTTTCGGTGGTATCTGATTGATTTTTAACTTCTTTTAATATCAATTTCGTCAGTTTTCTTTGTTCTTTGAGTTTTTTATCATGTTTTTTCTCGTTGGAAGCTCTTTCTTTTTGTATAGCCGCATCTCTGGAAGGGGATGAGGTTAATACAGAGCTTGCAAGTCTGCGGGATTTTTCGTTTGTATTTTTTCGTGGTGGAGCTTTTGGAAGTGGACGAATCAAATCAACAGGTAAGTTTTCACTGGAAGAGGATTGGTAATTGGATTCTGACGGATTGATTATCGGTGCTGATTCCGTTTGTTGTTCATCCGGAAGGAATGGCAGTTCTGGAAAAACTAGTTCATTTTCATTCTCCAAAACGTTTGGAGCTGCTTCGGTGATAGGAATAGGCCTGTCAGTTACGCTGGCTGGTAAAAGTCCGATTGACTGAATTTTTCTGAATTGAACGGATAGATCCCTGTCTTTTCGAAGCCCGCAACAATGTTTTTTTGGGTAATTGATTGCGGAATAGCTATTTTAACAATACCTGGGATATTGTGGTAGATCATCGTTTTTCCAGGATTATTTGTGATCCAATTATCACAAGCTGTGTTATAAGCCTTCTTGAAAGGTCCGTAGACAGACACGTCTAACGGTTGCAGTTTATTACTACAATGTGGAGGTAGTGACAGCATGATTATGCCGTTCTCTCGACAAAAATTTATTGCAGCGACACTTATGTGTGATGAATGGTTATCCAGTAACAAAAGGACAGGCTTGTCCTTTGAACATTTACTGTGCAGTGAAAAATGATGCAGGAATTCCACAAAAAGGTCTTCTTTCATCCAACCACTAGGGTTTGCTCCACCAGTACTACCCACGGGTCCATTTTCCACCAAAAAACTTGCGTATTTAACTCGAGGAAACACGAAATATGGTGGCGTGAAATGACCAATAGCGTTCACAGCGATGATCATGGTAACAAGCTTACCCCGCTCACCCGATGTTATACGACCAGTCTGACGTTGACCTTTTTGACCGACAACTCGAGCGGGTTTTTGGACCGTTGTGACCCCAGTTTCGTCACAATTCCAAATATCAGCAGGCATAAAACGATGCTCATCTAAGATGTTTTTAAGATTGCTGAAAAATTCTTTCACGGTGTGTGGGTTGAACGCTGACACTCTGGCAAGACTCGTTGCTTCCGGGGTACGAATCGATAAATTTGGATGTCTTTTCAAAAACGAGGAAAACCAATCGGAACCAGCCTGTTCTTTCTCAACCCAAGATGTTGGCATTTCAGCGTGAATGAATTTCCCATAAGAATAGGCCACTTGTCTCACTTCTCTAGGCGAAAGACCAAAATGAATCGCATTCGCTCGCAATATATAATCCACAAGATTCAATTCTTGTTCGGGATTGAAAACCTACATGAAATGAGTTATTATTTGATTTATTCATTAGATCTAAAGTGTATTTGTTGATCATTTGTGTATACATATATTTCAAAGAATGCTCTTTTAGAATAAATTATTCAATGTTGAAAGAAGAAATATTGATCGATAAAAACGAATTCATATTTACTTGACGTGTCTTTTTAAAACGGAAATCTGGTGGTGATATTTCGACTGCAAGGTCGAATAACTGTTCGTAAGGGACTTTTTTACAATAACGAGTGAGAGTCCGAACATTTATTCCGAATTGTAATGCTGTTTGCTGACAAGATTTGCGCTCAATTTTAACTTGTTTTATCGCTCTCAATATGTTTTCATCAGACACTTCGACTTGTTCTCTTTTCCTTTTGTAGTTACGCACCATCGCCTATCAATGAAAAGAAGAAATATCTCATAATGTAAAATAGTATGTGGACACATAACCCCATCAGAAGTAAGACAGATAACCCCAATCGTGTTTTTGAACACATAGCATGATGCAAATTCTAAGTCGAGTGGAATCAAAATTCCATGATGTGCACATCTGATAAGTGCTTATTGAATAATAATATTAACGGATACTCACTTCGATTCTAGTTGAAATATCGTTGTAAGAGTAATTTCACAGACGCTGAAAAAATTGCATAAAATTTTCACCGACAGTTCAATCACGTATAACAAACGAACAGAGCATCGTAGACAAACAAAAGCTGGTGAATGTCGTATTTATGGATATTCAAATATCATATTGGAACGATAGCCACAGAGACATGTATGTTCCCGAGATATCGATACTGTGACACATAGCCCCCGTAGACAAATAGCCCCGGTCTCCCCTATGATCATGAATAAATGCAGTAGTTGAAATTGTGTGGTTTATGTTGTGCGTGTTCAATTGTTGGGGGGCCAATTTGTCATGGTTTGGTGGGGCCGTGGATGAAATTGTACGTGGCTCAGTTTCAACAGGTTCAATTTGCTTGGTTCGAATTGGCAGGACGAAATGTCCATGGATCATGAGGTATGGAACCGTTCGAGCCAAGTACGAGACGTCTTCCAAAGATGACAACAACGTAACAGCTGAAGCAAAGCCAACGGTAATGTCATCTATCGTTTTACCTACCTTGGAAAACAAGGAGGTACTCTACTTACATCCTACCGTAAAATACTTAAACCATATAAAACTTGTAGATGAGGATAATAATTTATTGATTGAAAATGTTATTGTTGACACAGGGGCCGAGATGTGTTGCATAAAAGAGTCGATTGTCAATAATTATTTCCCAAACCATCAAAAATATGAAATCGAAAGAACTGAGCTCGTAGGCCTAGGAGGAAATATCGTTTATTCACAGCAAGTAGCGAAAATCAAATTCTATATCGAGCCATATTTAAGTAAAGAATTTGAATTATACGTATTTGTCTCAAAAGATTGTGATCTTAGATTTAATTTAATTTTGGGTGCACCATTCATTACGCGAAGGGATATTGTTCTGGTTATTAATAGGGGAGTTAAGGATTTGGTAGTATCGTTCAATAGAAATCAATTGGCGACATTTCAAGGAAACACTACTGAATCACAAATTCTAAAAAAACAAAGTAATGCCCAGAAACTTGGTGGAATTACATGGGAAGAATATAAAGACTTTGTAAAGAACTTAGTGATACAAAACGATGGCTGTAAAATAAATATCAAGTCAAAAGAACCGGTTAAAGACAAGGTAGAGATATTGAATGATGATAATAGAAACAGTGACCATTACGAAATGCTAAAGGAAATGAAAAACAAAACGGGTACTAATAAGATAAGGGAACAACTCTTGAATATTAGATCAGGAGAAACAGAAACGAATACAGAAAGAAAAGAAATTGACGAAAGCAGTTTGGAAAACATTGCCGAAACACTGCCTAAATCAATTACAACAGAGGTAAAGAAACAACTTGACACTTATATAAATAATTATGAAAATGAAGGAAAAAGCAATGCGTGTTTACCAAATACCGCATTGAATTTACAATTCCACAAACCGGTCTCGTTCTACCATAAGCCCAGGAGATTATCGTTCGAGGAAAACAATAAAGTTAGGGACGAAATTCAACGACTATTAAAAGACGGGATTGTTAGAGAGAGTTATAGTGGATATGCGAGCGCGTTGGTGATAGCAAAGAAACCGAGTGGGGCGGTCCGGATTTGCCCAGATTATCGGAAACTTAATAAACATATCGTGAAAGATCGGTTCCCTCTACCTAATCTAGAAGATATTATACAAAGTATTGCCAATAAAAAAATCTTTACGTCCCTAGATATGAAAGATTCGTTTCATCAAGTCAAGGTAGCAGCAGAGTCAATAAAATACACGTCTTTTGTAGTCCCAGAGGGACTATATGAGTTTCTACGTATGCCCTTTGGCATTTGTAATTGCCCAGCAACTTTCCAAAGAGGGATCAACAATTTACTCAGATCGGTAATTAAACAAGGAAAAATAATAGTATACATAGATGATATTTCCATAGCCACAGAGACAGTAGAGGAGAACTCACAAATAATCAAAGAAATTCTAGAGTTGTTAGGGCAGCACGGAATCGAGTTGAGATTAGAAAAACGTAAGTGTCTACAAACCGAGATCGATCTTCTTGGCTATCGTTTCACAGGATCGCATATAACTTTAACGGAGAAGCATATAAAGGCAATCAACGAATTTCCAGAACAAAAAACAGTACAAGATGTGCAGTGTTACTTAGGATTACGTAGCTTTTTCCGTGAATTCATCCCAAATTTTGTGAATATGGCCAAAAGTCTACAAAATATTATTAAAACAAAAAAATTCGAGTTTGACGAAGACGAAAAAAAAGCATTTGAAGAGCTAAAATCGAAACTTTTATCTAAACCGGTTCTCTGTCTGTTCGACGTTAACAAAGAAACAGAGTTACATACAGATGCATGTAGTACGGGATTTGGGGGAATATTAATGCAAGAACAACAAGACGGTAACATGCATCCGGTCATGTATTTTTCAAAAAAGGCTTCAGACACGGAAAGCAAACTACACAGTTATGAACTGGAAACATTGGCCGTCTTCTACGCAATAAAAAGGTTCGAACCGTATCTAAAGGGTATCAAAAATTTTAAAATAGTAGCAGATTGCCAAGCTTTAAGCCATGCACTTTATGAAAAAGCTATTAACTTGAAAATATTGAAATGGACAATGTATATCAACGGATTTAGCTTTGAGATTGTCCATAGAGAGGCAGAGACAATGAGACATGTTGATGCGTTAAGCAGAAACATAGCGTGCATGAGAATGAATACCGATTTAAGTAGTGAATTAATTATAAGACAAAAATTAGATGAAAAAATTTGTAGGATTGCTCAAGTCTTGAGGAACCAAGGCAGTAATAAATATGCGATGTTAAATGGTTTAGTATACCGAATTAGGGATAATAACTATCTTTTTTATGTACCTGAAGTAATGGTAAAAACCATAATAACTAGATGCCATGAGGACCTAGGTCATGCGAAGGTAGATATATGTAAAGAATACTTATTACGGTATTATTGGTTCCCGCTAATGGAAAAAAAAATTACAGCAGCGATAAATGATTGTTATAAATGCCTAACGTACGATAAACAATACGGAAAAAGAACAGGATTCTTACAGAATGCCCCCATATATAACCTACCTCAAGAAAAATTACATTCAGATTTCACCGGACCTTTTGACAAAAAATACATTCTAGTCATTACGGATGCATTTTCTAAAAATACATGTTTATACGCATGCCCGTCAACATCCACGAAATGTGTTATAAACGGATTGAAAGCTCATATACAGCATCTCGGATTACCTAGAGTAATAGTATCTGATAGGGGGACGAGATTTACCAGTGAGGAATTTCGGAATTTTGTGAAAACGATTAATATTCAACATCAGTTAGTGGCAACTGGTACCCCCCATACCAACGGTCAAGTTGAAAGAATCAACCGAGTGTTGGTACCCATACTGGCCAAACTGGAAGATCCGAAATGCTGGGATGAGAACTTATGGAAAATATCAATAGCACTAAACAATAGAATCAATGAAACGGTAGAAAGCTCACCAGCTAGGCTACAAATAGGTAGAGATCTACTGGGTATGTCCGATGAAATATTAAGCGAAAACGTACAAGTTATGGAGTCAAATGATAATAACATTAACAGGGAAGAACTTAGGACCCAAGCTATAGAAAACATGACAAAAACACAAATATATAATAAAGACGAATACGATGAGGGAAGGAAAAAATTGCCAAATTTTCAAGTAGGAGATTGGGTCACAATACCAAATGTTGTCACAAAAGCAGGAATTGATCACAAACTGTTACCAAAACGAAAAGGACCGTATATCATAGAAAAGGTACTAGATCACGATAGGTTTTATATCACAGACACGCCAGAGTTCCGAGTCTCTCAAAGGCCTTACAGTTGTATACATGCAGGGGAAAATTTAAGACATTATTTAAAAAAAGGAAAACAAAATGCAGTAGAAACACAAGCGAACATAGAAATAGAGTCAGATACCGGAAACGAAGACAAAGATGTAAGTGAGGATGAATATATTATCGGAAAAAATAATTAAACAATAGAAAAACCAAACCCGCTATGGGATTTAGATTCAGAAACAATGTTTTTCGAACAAAATAATACTGAAAATGATTATAACGATAACGGAAACGAGGAATCTGTAAATATGGACACAGATGACATTATAGAAACCGGTGTAAATAGCGAAGATGAGTATGAAAACGAAAAAACGAGGAAGAATAATATAAATTGCGAAAAAGAATTTAAAAAGTCGTTGAAAGAAAAAGGATTCCCAATTAAAACAATAGGAGGGGATAGATCATGCGTTTATCGAGCGATAGCAGATCAAATGTTCGGAGATGAAAAAAGACACCTAGAGGTTAAAGAAAATGGATTAAAGTTCATCGCAAATAATAAGAATAAATTTGAGGACTATATAAAAGAAAATATCGATGATTATATAGAAAGAAAAAGGGCGACAGGAACATATGGGAACTATATTGACATCTGTGCCATAGCATTATATTGTAATGTAAGAGTAGAAATATACGAAGACAAAAATGTACCGTCAACAATTATTAATGATATTGAAGATATAAAGACTGAACCGATTAGACTTCCATATCATAACAACAATTACTTCAATAGTGTAAGGAATATGCTAAAAAAGGGAAGTCAAAATGTGTTAGATGTTCATGATAGATATAAGAATACGATGTAGAATTCACAAAAGAATGTATTAGTGATACTTAAAACGTAGTACAAAGATGTGAAGTACAAAATAATATAAAAGAAAAATCTATGAAAACATTGACAGGCGGCATACGATCGTACAAAAATCAATTTTTTCCCATCAATTCCAGCAATCAGCAGGCTGAATGAGAGTAGGTTTGTTGGATGCTCATATGAACCCTTGTTTCATTCTGATAAATGGAATGAACCCAAATATAAAACTTTTATCACTATGAAGTTCAATATAAATCAACATACGAAAATGCATTAAGACTTATCAAAAACCTGAATCATGCCATATAGCCTTATGTACCTCAAGATACCTTTTAGGAAGGTTTGAGAAGTCTTACTCCGAGGAAAAATAATTCATATATCAGGGCTGCTACAGACTGGAACTTCTATGCATCTCATTGGCCATTTGATACAACGGGACTTTGTAGTTTATCAATTCCGTTGGAATCTCCAGATTTTGGCAATCGTGTATACACACGGAAAAAACTGGTATAGGGAAATAGAGATGGATCAAACATTTGTTCACTGCAATCAATCGCTTCATTATTATAACTGAGCATATCGTCAGCTCAACTAAGCGTATCGTAATTACAATTGTGTCTTTTAGTTCTTATGATTGCGCAGTTTGGTCTGTCTATATTTTACTATTTGCTTAGTCATTATCAATATTTCTTTTTCTCTGTGTGGTTGTATATGAGCGCATATGAATCATATATGGCCCATACATGGACATGTAGGATCATATATGAGCGTATTCAATTATACATTATCATATATATCTATACATGAACAAAGGCATTTCACCATGTATTATGGAATGTTATGATAAATCAGAGAGAAGTGAGATTAATGCTGATAGTTTTCCCTGTTCCATGTATGGGAATTTTTTGTCGAAACGTAACTCGAAAAGATATCTTTGAGATTTCTTGAATTATTTTTTATCCTTAAAGGTCTCAAAAAAATGTCTACAAGACTTTTTTGAAGAACTTTCCGAAGATATCTTTCAGATACCTTTTAACAATTTGACAAATATGAAAGAGATCTTTTGGTGGTGCAATAGATTTCTCAAACCTTTCTAAATAGTATTTTGACACGGAATGCTGTGTGATACGTCATCTTCGTCAAACTTTATCAATGCACATCCCCGACTAGAAATTTACCTCATGGACCAGATCAGGTCAACTTTGGTCTAGCCCAGGTCCTGCAAAGGCAAAGATGTGGCATGTTTTCGATAACTATTGGAAATCCTATACCAGGTGTACCGGTATAAAGTGAGCGTTAAGATACAAATGTGTCGATGGGGAACATTTGTTGTGAAGGAGCCTTACTTTGTCTTCTGTTCGGTGGGTATGACATCTGTCAAACATATTTAATAAACATTCAGTCATTGAACAAACAACGTCATATTTGTCCATCGTGTTGAAAATGTCGAATTTTGTACCAGAAAGTGATGATTTGTGGAAAGCATTAATTTTTTGTTCCCATTTGAGGGAAAGTGCTGCAGAGTCGCATCGAATGCTTGTCGAGGCATATGGTGATTATGCTTTATCAGAAGCAACATGCGAAATATGGTTTCAACGGTTCAGAGATAATGATTTTGATGTGAGAACTTAAGAATGTGGAAGACCATCAAAAAAGTTTGAAGACGCTGAACTGCAAGCAATATTGGATGGAGATGATACTTTGAGTCAAAAGCGAATGGCAGCAATGTTGAATGTTGCACAACAAACAATTTCTGTCCGTTTGAGAGATATGGGGGAGATCCAAAAGTGTGGGAAATGGGTGTCACATGAATTGAATGAAAGACAGATGGAAAACCGGAATAGTACATTGTGTAACAAGTGCGCAAACTTGATGATTCCCGCACGAGCGTGAAGCTTGTCGCCTGAACGTAGCGAGGGCGACAAATTACGCGAGTGGGGGGATTAACAATGTGAATGAGTCGCTCATACTATTTTTCCTAACAAGGTGCGCTAACTTCGGTTTTCCAAGCCTGTGTTGCGTGCGCAGAGTGAGTGAAGTTTTTACCGCACGCTTATTACTTTACCGCACTAGTCCGACTGCCGTGTGAGAATTACTCACTCTACGCACGCAACACAGGCTTGGAAAACCGAATTTTGCACACGCTGTTACGAAAAAACACTTGTGACATTTTGTTTCAAAGACACAAAAGAAAATCAGTTTTGCATCGAATTGTTACTGGCGATTGAAAATGGATTCATTTGAGGAATCTTCAACGGAGGAAATCATAGGGTAATCCGGGACAACCATCAATACCGTCTATGGAATCAGATTGATTCAAAAAAAAGGCAATGCTCTGTGTTTGGTGGGACCAAAAAGGTGTGGTGTATCATGAGTTTCTGAAACCTGGTGAAACTGTTGATACTTACCGCTACAGACAACAAATGATCAATTTGAACCATTCATCGATCGAAAAAAGACCAGAATGGGCCAGAAGACACGGCGAAGTAATTTTATTACACGACAATGCACCTGCACACAGAGCGAAACCGGTTCAGGATACCATCAAAGCACTTGGCTGGGAGCTGCTACCCCGCCCGCCGTATCTACCAGACTTGGCGTCTTCGAATTACCATTTGTTTTCATCGATGGGACACGCATTGGCTGAGCAGCACTTCAATTCCTACGAAGGAGTCGAAAATTGGGTGTCTGATTGGTGTGTTTCAAAAGACGATTGGCGTGGTATCCACAAATTGCCAGAAAGGTGGTCAAAATGTGTAGGAAGCAATGATCAATACTTTGAATAAATTTTTTTCACTGTCTCGCTCGCAATTAGTGTTTCATTTCCACAACAACACGCTCATTTCATACCGGTACACCTAGTAAAGCATTGTCTGAACAATGTTTGGATAGATATAAAGAATACATATGTATTGTGCAACTTTTTCTGACAAGTCTTATACGTTTTATTTGTTGGTTAGATACTTGGATGCGGTTCAGTACCATTTTCTTCGTGCCGTTCAATCAATTCAGCGGGTACTCTGTCCACTACTCGTACATGAAGTTGCACGTCATTATCGTCTGGCAATTCATTTCCGCCATCATCTACTCCATCCATATCCACTAAGAGAATAATGAATTCAATGTTGTAGTGATGATTGGGGTACTGATGCAACCCTCCCATCCACCTGTCCTTTTGAATGAACGAAGCGGAGTGCAAGGTTGCCAAAAAAACCTCAGATCCAACAGAATTGATCCATCAGATATTCTTATTCAATTGTCGAAAAGAGAATAAGAAAAAGCCTCTGATGTAACTCGCCTAAAATAGCTAGAGATTGTTTATTCTCTCTACCCCGAGAGAACACATACCTTTTGAGAAGAAATGTACGTCGAAGATACATTCTGGTGAGAAAAATTTATCTGAAAAACTATAAATCTTACTGAAAAACTCTGGAAAACCCTGCAACAATCTGAAAAAAACTAAAAGGATTTGAGAAACTCTGAGAAACTATAAGAATTTCTTCAAACTCTAAGGAGCTACGAAAATCTCTAAGAATCTCTGATGAATTCTCAAAAATTCTGGAAAATATTGCTTATGAGACACATTCCTTGACTGAAACTGCGGCAGAACAAAAACTCTATCCTTTATTTCTCTATTCTCAGATAACTCTATTCCCAAATATCTCTATTCTTGAATAATTCTATTCTAAAATACGACTCATCCTAGATATCTCTACACGGAGAAAAATGACCAGTAACCGTTACTGCGAGTGGAAGTAATCGGTTGAAAAACAAATAAGGATACATTTGGATAGTAACGATTATTGCGATCACCGTCATAGGTACTGCAATGGAATTTGTCATTACTGGCCGGACAGTAACGAGCACTGCAAAATGCAATATTGTATAACTGTCTTCAATTTTTTAATAATTACTGTCATTGGCAGTGAAGGTTACTGTTCATCTTTCTCCGTGTATCCTTACAAATCTCTATTCTCACAAATCTCTATTCTTATATATATATATAGTACGTTCATAGAGAGGGGTACAGAGAAGGGAACAGAAAAAAAATCTGCGTCCAGCATATATTGGAATACGGAGGTAAAGTATGCAGGTTACTCGAGCGACCGAAGTTCATCGAAGTTACAGACAAGTGTCCGAAAGAGACGATAGTAGCATACTTCTTTCGGCACATCTAGGCATATGAAATAACATATTGAATCAGACCTTGGAACAACACACAGACGCAGGAGTAAACACATAGCACACAATATTGGTAAAAATATGAGAAATAGCTATTATCGCTATCTCTATTAATGTATCAATATTGATGACCGTGATTCTTCATGCTTTCACCGATATAAACATATTTCCAATGATTTCTTGTGTGCTGTGAGTTATTCCTCTCTCCGTGTTGTAGACCATGGCGATCACACACTGTGCTTATGACCACCTATGTATTGATTGGCGTTGGCTGACCCGAACCCGTCAGCTTATTTGTTACTATCCGAGGCGTCACTGCAAACAAAATCTTTATTTATCATGAAAGCATTATTGAAGATTTTTTTTACAAGTATTATTAAAACGTGATTAGGGACATCAAGTAGAGCGGGAGCGCTACGGCATGTTACCCTAAGCCCGGCAACCCGGCAGCCCTCAGCAACCGTGCTATTATATAGTTCTAATTTCGGCCAACGACTTCTCAAATCATAAATTGAAAGTATTCATACCCTCACTATTTTAACTTCATTCAACATACGTAATGCCTAACTATAGTTTCCAAAAAGAATCCTGGCTAAGAGTCTTTTTAAGTTATTTTCATAAAACTCAAATATATCACAAATGACGATTTCGAAAGTCTTCAATTCAGCATCGGGTGTTTCAGACCAATTAAGTCAGCTGCTTTTGATACATGTATATTACACATTACTTGAATCTCCATTGAAGTGGTAATTTTAAATGTACGCGAAAACATTATATAATATTGTAAGTATGATTGATATCATGGAATCTCATTGTTGAATTTCTTCATTTCAATAATCGCGATATATTTGACAATAGAATACAAAGTCATGTTATTAACCAGTATCAATCTGACCATTTGTTATAAAAAAAGGTTTTTTGTAATATAAAGGCATTGCATATCGTTCACATGATTGTTTGGAGCGCTGATATCAATTTTGATTATTGAAGTGCAAAATAATTTTATCAAACAGTGTTAAAAGAACAATATGTTGTAAAGGCCGAGTTTTCGAGATACGAAAGCGTTGCATATTGTTACTATGGTTTTTGATATTGATGACTTGAATCTGGATTATCAAAGTGCAAAATAGTATTGTACAATTAATTGAAATAAGAAATTTGTTTTCTCTGACTAAATAAATTTCAAAAAGCGTTTTTTGAACATCAGCGGTTCATAAATCAGTTAGAACTTAATAATAATAAGATTACCTGAGTAACTAACATAACAATTTATGGATATTTTCATGAATCTGTTTGATGCTGATTCCTTGTCGATTCGGAGGAGATCGAAAATACCCAGGGAATAGAGACTATCTTTATGGTACACTAACTTTAGAGTTCCGCAACTTCCAAATAATAAATGAATGGTGAATGAGTTGTTATACTTGGCTCATTACGAAACAACTGATCGATACTCCGATTTCAATGGATCGATTGACGCCCGCGTACTGTTTCAAAACCACCTAACCCTAATATTAACGTGAACCGACTCTTTTCTCATTCAGTAGTGGAGTTGTTCTGTAAGACATGTTCGAACGAATCCATCATTATCCACGATAAATAAGTTTGCGTTTGACCACGATCTTCCATTATACGTCCCACTTATCCACTCTAATATATGAGGAAGGACGCGTTAACTACTACCTCGCGACCGCGGACGGCCTGTTCTACGATAAAACACGACACTTTTTGATATCGTCATTTCGACCTTATAAAATTCATTTGAGAAAAAAAAATCATATTCTCCCCCACCTTAACCTCCACACCACACATTTGAATCAACAATAAACATTTTTGGCCATGACCAAATGATCAGGTCAGCTACTTCAGGAGGCTCCATAAAATAGCCCACTACTTGGTTTGATTACAATTTTTTGGAATTCTTTTCAACGCTCTAATGAGACATTTTTATGTTTACAGAGCCAATAACAATGCGAAGCGCTACGCGTTGTACAATAAATATTCGCAAATGAAAATGCATACGATATCCATATATTTATATTATATATATATGTTTGTACAGACATGGAGAAACAGGGAAAAAGCATGGAAAAATAGGGAAAAAACATGGAAGAATAGGAAGGAACCATATAAAAATAAGGAGAGAAACAGGGAAAATCGTGCGGAAAATACCGAGATTTTCCATGGGAAGAACAGGGAAAACTTTCCTACGGGTACATACATATATATATGTAGGTCCATGTATACTCGGCAGGGTAGGGCTCAATAGGCCCGAGAGGCAGTAACCCCGAAGGGCTGTAGACCCGGAAACAATAAGCCCGACCGAAGTTGAACCCGAAAAATCACCATGTGTTACTGGTCGTGCTCCAATCATTATAATAGTTACCAATTTTTTCCGGGTTAACAGCCCTCCGGACTTACTGCCTTCCGGGCCTATTGAGCCCCACCGTTGCACAGTGGGGCCAAACGCCAAGAAGCTGGACAAAATTATAAGGGGCTCTCGAATTCGCTTGCGACTTCGTACTCGGGAAGTTTATGGGGTCACTGATTACGAATCCGTTGTCAGAATTTCGAAATTCAGAATGGCGGATCCAATATGGCGGACGAAAATTGAAAGAAACCATCGGATTTTCTTCAAACTTCGTGATCAGGGGTTTTTGGGGTCGCTGATTACGAATCTGCTGTTTGAGTTCCGAAATTCAAAATGGCGAATCCAATATGGCGGACGGAAATTTTAAAAATCATCGGATTCTCCTCAAATTGGGTACCCAACGGTTTTTGGGGTCGCCGATTACGGATCCGTTGTTCTCATTTCGAAATTCAGAATGGCGGATCCGATATGGTGGACGAAAATTGGAAGAAATCATCGGATTTCTTTCAAATTTGGTGATCAGGGGTTTTCGGGGTCGCTGATTACGAATCCGCTGTCTGAGTTCCCAAATTCAGAATGGCGAATCCAATATGGCGGACGAAAATTGGAAAAATTATCGGATTCTTTCCAAATTGGGTACCCAGGGATTTTTGGGATCGCTGATTACAAATCCTTTATCTGTATTTCGAAATTCAAAATGGCGGATCCAATATGGTGGAAAAAAATCGAGAAGATCTTCGGATTTTCTTCAAACTCGGCATCCAGGAGTTTTTGGGGTCACCAATTACGAATCCGTTGTCAAAATTTTGAAATTCAGAATGGCGGATCCAATATGGTGGACAAAAATTAAGAAAATCATCGCATTTTCTTCAAACTCGGTACTCAGGGGTTTCTGTGGTCGCTGATTACGAATCCACGGTCTGAAATTCAAAATTCAAAATAACAGACCCAATATAGCGGACGAGAATTGTAAAAATCATCGGATTCCCTTCAAACTCGGTACCCAGGGGTTTTCGGGATCGCTGATCACGAATCCGTTGTCAGAATTCCGAAATTCAGGATGGCGGATGCCAAAAATCAAAACTTCATTCATAACTTAATATTAAACAAGAACTAAACGGCCCATTTTGTTGTTCCTATTATGATCATTATCATTATTATTTCCAACATTGAATCATCATTAATATAATTATCGGATGATATTAACACACCAAATGTGTTGAATCGAAAGATATATACATTCACAATATATACAATAATATAAAAAACTGAAATCGTAATGGTTTTTACTTTTGCCACACTTTTTTTACTCAGATCAGTCTTCTTCTTCACTCTCAGAGGAAGATAATGGGAAAGTTACGTTGTCTCTATCAAGGATATCCGGAGTTTTGATCAGGCTTAACACGTCTCTAGGGAGAAGCTTTAGTCTTTTCTTGGGCAACTGTCTTTTACTCGATAACATTGGATCAGAACTCAAAAGGAACCATGTAAAAATGTCTTCATTCGTTTTTTCTCTACTGCATTTCCTGGAGTGATGCTCTCGGTACCTTTGGAAATGAATGTTGTTAAGATATTTGAATATAATCATGTATTCATCGACACTGTTAAAGCTTTTGATCTCAACATGACAAGCAAAATCAAGGAAAAACAAAAAGCAGCTGCACTTTGGGGTCATCAGTATAAAGTTTTGAATGAATCCTTTAATTCATAGGTTTACTTGATTCTCAAAATTATTTTCTAGTCTATGAATTTATATTTCCAGAGGATGAACAATGTGGCTTATTAATAAAAAAAAGTATATGAATATTCATAATTCCCCGAATTCCTTACCAGAACAAAACAATCTTCGCGAACATATATTCTCGTGGTTACCATAAATATATAGTTTGCCTAGTAGTCAAAAACGTATTGTGCAATGTATCAAACTGATTGCAGTACTTGAGAAGTGGAATTTTTCCCTTCAAAGTGTCGAGTCCACTGTGACAAATATAGACTATCATTAAGTGATATACATCATTTTCACCTTTTAAAATCTTTGTTACGAGCCTCTTGTGCTTCCTCAGTCAATTGGCCTATAGGTAGGAGAGCAGATGCAATGATTTCAGGTCCGTGAATCAAAAACTTGTGCATCGTAGGTGACATTGGGTACCACGGATATTTTGTCGCGTAGTAGCGTGCCGTGTCTAAAGCGTAACTCCGAAACTTTTCAACGTCTATTTCATGGCCACTTGAAACGGTAGCTAATACGAAATGAAGTCGTTGTATTAGGTTGACATCCACCCCTGTGATTTCGGCAGAAATTTCGGGTTGTGCGAAAAATCGCCTAGCGGTATTCCCATCATTTGAGTTCCCAAACCCTGGCTTAGGAACATCGACAATGAGGCCACATTTTTCTTGAAAACTTTTCTGTACAACCTTTTTTCGTTCTTCCACCAAAGCCTTATCTTGTTTTCGTGCTCGCTACTTCTGAATAGGTAGCTTATAAGACAAATGCAGGAGGCCCTCAAAAAATCGTATCCAGCCGTGTAGACAAGACAAACCAAACTGGAGGTTTTCGGTTTTGACCGGCCTGGATACTATATCATCAATTTTGTTGAATTCCTTAGATGTGGCACCACATATATAGCACTTCTGGGTATAGGTTGTCTCAGTTATGGCATTGCATACCTTCCCGTCCACCATAGAAAAAATCATCTCATGTTTCACTGAAACATGTTTTTCATCAGTTCTGAAAGAAGTAGCCCTCAGATTTTCTATTTCATTATCAACCCGTAGTTTCTCTGCAACCGAAACTTCAGTTGATTCTTTCACAAACTCTATTTTGATTGGCCTACAAAATCTGGTTGGTGATGGCCTTGGATTCTGCAAAATTATTTTTGAATTGCAGTGTAGGCGGAGAGGCACGAGTGAAGTAATGAACACAGCGGAATCACTAGCTTCCGAACTTTGATATGCTTGTTTGTATGAGGAGTGGCCAGAGCTCCCATCAAACCCCCATTTGGAAATAAGTACCAGGTTTTGTAACTCTTCATCAGATGAAGTTGACAAAACCGAATTCTGTAGCTTTGAAATACGTGTAGCTGTGTGATCAAGAAGTGCTTGTAGTTGCACAACAGCGCAGGTTTCTGTTATTTGAATAAATTCCTTGTCAGGGAAACACATGCGTTTGGCCAGTCGAATTTTTTTATAAGGTGGAAATTTCTGCGGATCAGCTTCACGCAATAAGCAGTACTGATGTTTTGAGAGCTCGGCATCTACTAGGAGAGCTAGAGCATCTTCATCATTCAACATCTTTGGCTCATTCCGCTTGAAAGTTTGATAACCTTTCATATACATTTTGGCAAGCTCAGGATCAGAAGATGTAACATCCTTTACAATTTTTGCGGCTTCGATCTGTCCAGACGCTCCCAAACACATTTGTGTGGCGTAAGACAGCTCTGAGATAGGAGTATTCACTCTGATATTCTCCGTTTTCCGACGTTTCGTTCTTTCTGAACATCCGTTGAATTCAACAAGAGGTCTTTCCAATTGCGTGTGAACAGTTACAGTATGGGGATTCCTGAAAGTACAAAACACTACCTCTTGTTTTAACCATTCTTCATTATTTTTAAGAAATCGTTCTTCGGTCCTTTGAGAAGATTCCCATCTCTTTTTGAATACACATTCAAAAGTAGATAAAAGGTTAGAGATCTCTGTAGTTTTGTTATCCGGACAACACGTTATCTCGATGATTTTTCCTCGAAGGAAAGTGAACTTTTCATCCAACGTAGGTAGAGGACTGCTCCTTAAAATATTGTACATCTCTCTCCGAGTCATAGATATTGAATCATCTTTGAAATCTACAAACGTTGTAGAATTCGATAAAATTCGCTACAGAAACCCCATGTGTTTCTAAAAATTTTCCTAATTTTCTTGGGTTGGATTCAACCCTCTTAAGCTAATTTTTTTCGCAGTCAACTGTTCAAATTAAACTACTGAGAAAATATAGGTTGTTGAAACACTCACCTATGGCAGCGGAATCCATCTCATTTGGAATTGTATGTTAACATTGAATGATTCTAAAAAACGAAAAATATTCACCAAGCTCCAAACTTGCACGCGGAAAAAAGTTTACGGTAACGATTACTAGCAAGAGTAAGAATTCGGTGACAGCTATTGCACAATTGTGATAAGCACCATTTGAAATCAGACCGATTACAACCAACTATTTACGTTGCCATGGAAACGATAGGTTAACATAAGAACGATCACCAAAACGCGAGTCATGATTCAGTTCACGAAAAGAAAAGAGATATCAATACTTGAATAACATTTATAAACATTTAGGAAAATGACGGTTACTTTAGGGAAAAAGAGCATCGCTGAAGAATGTTAGCAGTGAAGTTACCAAAAATTCGTAGTGATAATACTAAATGTTGGTAGTTTTATTGTCATTTCCCATAGTGAATTCATCAACTCATAGTAAATTCACTACGAATATTCTCCAGCAATACTGTTTTTCCCACAATGGTCCATCATCTTCCTAAATATCAATGATTTCTGGCTTTTGTGTACCCTAAGCCCGCGATGAGAAGAAAAACGAATGGTAATCAATCTCATACAGTTTTCCTCGTGCAGCAAATGTACACTGGAAATGAAACACATACTAACGTTGAGATAAAATTCAAAGCGAATCTACTGAATTCTGAGTTTCGTGTCCACCATATTAGATACGCTATCTTCGATTCTTGGAATTTGACAACTGATTCGTAATCAATGACCCCACAAAACCCTGGATACCGAGTTCGAAGGAAATCTGATCATTTTTTCAATTTTTTTCTGCCAAACTGGATCCGCTATTCTGAATTCTGGAATTCAGACACCGGATTCGGAATCAGCGACCTTAAAAACCTCAGGGTACCGAGTTTGAAGGCAATCCGATGATTTTTTCAATTTTCATCCGCCATATTGGATCCGCCATTTTGAATTTTGAAATTCAAAGAACGGATTCGTAATCAGCGACCTCAGCAACCCCTGGGTAACGAATTTGAAGAAAATCCGATGATTTCTCTCAATTTTCGTCCGCCATATTGGATCCGCCATTTTGAATTCCGAAATGAAGACAACGGATTCATAATCAGCGACCCCACAAACTTCTGCATATCAAGTTTCAGACGGATCTAAGGACTCCTCATCACTCCGTCTAATTTTTTGTGATTTCCTGCACAAAAACATGGCAGAATTGCTTGGGGGCAGACATGGGCAGCCGTTTTTTTTCTGATGTTCAGGTAAGAGTCCCATCTACCACCTCCAATAAGTTAAACGACGTAATTTTGCGTAATTCTCTACTATTCCTTCAAAAACCAAACACATTTTCTCATTTATAGATATAGAAATTACATCCAATCATTGCTCTGTCAGTATTTTCCACTCATCAAATTGATATTCTCTTAATTTTTAGTGTATTCTACATAGTTTCAGTAATAGACTCCAATTTGAAAAAGTTAAATCGTTTCATTTTTCGAGACACAGCGTCTTTTTGAACATGCTCGTTATTTTATTGTCTTTCAATCACGCGGATTATACTTCAAGGAAGGTATTTTGCAACTGGTACACAAGGGCAGGGGGAGGGGATCAGATCTTCTTATATCAGAATTCCAATACTTGGGACATCACCTCACTTATCCCAAGGGTCAAATATCCCCAACTACAAACTTCATTTTTGGGGTCTTGGCCAGCTTTTTGGCATTTGGCCCCACTGTGCGTTGGCAGCATGGAGATATAAGAATAGAGGAGGCGAGTGGGCTGAAAACGTGTGAGACCGAGCAGGGAGAGAGAGAAATGGAGGAGTCCGCGGCAACTACGCCCATTGGTTCAAGTCTATCGCTTTCTCTTCCGCTCTTTCTTTTATTCAATGTCACACTCCCACCTACAGATTCCGGCCAATTCCTCTCCTCTATTCTTATATCTCTATGGTTGACAGTATAAACTTCAACGGGTAGGAGATCGTCCATAAACCACGTGGCCTCTTTATTTGTTGCATTCCTTGATGCACCAACTTCAGACATGAAGAGTGCGATAGAGAAGGAAGTGAAAAAAAGACCATGTAGTTTATGGACGATCCCTAGTATGTGAGAAGCCCGACTGGTAATGAGCCCGACTGCTTGTTATTGGCTGGGAACTAGAGATTTATAGAGAAATTACTGAACATTACTAGTGATCCACCAATGATAGTGGAGTCGAGCTTATTACCAGTGGGGCATGTTGCATACTACCCTTCAACACAGTGACTGTGTTCCCACCGTGCCGGAATGAAACGGAAGCAAAATGAGATTATCAAATCGCTATGGGATGACGACCAGCATGTGAGTAGTTTTCTATTATAAGATTGGATCAGAGTTGCCAGATTCGAGGCATACGCAGTTTCTTCCCTCTCCATCGAGCCACTCTCCTTTCCCCCACCATGCGAATCGAGTCGGGTGAGCGGGGGAGAGAATAAGTTAACCCTAAAGAAATGAACCCGAAGAAAATTGGTAACTATTATAATAATTGGAGCACGACTAGTAACACATGGTGATTTTTCGGGTTCAACTTCGGTCGGGCTTATTGTTTCCGGGTCTACAGCCCTTCGGGCTTACTGCCTTCCGAGCCTATTGAGCCCTACCCTGCCGATTATACATGTACCTACATATATAAATATGTACCTGTAGGAAAGTTTTCCTTGTTTTTTCCATGTTCTTCCCATGGAAAATCTCGGTATTTTTTGCACGATTTCCCCAGTTTTTTCCCTATGTTTTTATGGTTCTTTCCTATTCTTCCATATTTTTCCATGCTTTTTCCTTGTTTTCCATGTCTTCATAAACATATATATATATATAATATAAATACATGGACATTGTATGCATTTTCATTTGCGCATACATACTTCACAACGCGTAGCGCTTCGCATTGTTATTGGGTCTGTAAGCATAGAAATGTCTCATTTGAGTGTTGAAAAAGATTTCAAAAAATTGTAATCAAACCAAGTAATGGGCTATTTTATGGAGCCCTCCGAAGTAGCTGACCTGATCATTTGATCATGACCGGATGACTTCTCAACCAATCAAAGGTGATCTAGTCATGGCCAAATGATCAGGTCAGCTACTTCGGAAGGCTCCTATAAATGTTTATTGTTGATTTAAATGTGTGGTGTGGAGGTTACGGTGGGGAAGAAGATGATTTTTTTTTTCTCAAATGAATTTTATGAGGTCGAAATGACGATATCAAAAAGTGTTGTGTTTTATCGTAGAACAGGCCGTTCGCGGTCGCAAGGTAGTAGTTAACGCGTTCTTCCTTATATAATCAAGTGGATAAGTGGGACGTATAATGGAAGATCGTGGTCAAACGCGAACGTACTTATTGTAGATAATGATAGATTCGTTCGAACATGTCTTACAGAACAACTATCCACTCCTGAATGAGAAAAGAGTCGGTTTACGTTAGTATTAGGGTTAGGTGACTTTAGAACAGTACACGGGCGTCCATCGATTCAATAAAATGAATCGAGGTATCGACTTATCGTTTCGTAATGGGCCAAGTATCAAAACTTATTCATCATTCATCTATTATTTGGAAGTTGCGGAACTCTAAAGTTAGTGTACCATAAAGATAGGCTCTATTCCCTGGGTATTCCCGATCTACTCCGAATCGACTAGGAATCAGCATCAAACAGATTTATGAGAATATTCATAAATTGTTACGTTAGTTATTGAGGTCATCTTATTATTATTAAGTTCTAACTGATTTATGAACAGCTGATGTTCAAAAAACGCTTTTTCGAATTTATTCAGTCATGAAAAACAAATTTCTCCTCTCAATTAATTGTACAATACTATTTTGCACTTCAATAATCAAGATTGAGGTCATCAATATCGAAAACCATAGTAACAATATGCAACGCTTTCGTATCTCGAAAACTCGGCCTTTACAACATATTGTTCTTTTAACACTGTTTGATAAAATTATTTTGCACTTCAATAATCAAAATTGATATCAGCGCTCCAAACAATCATGTAAACGATATGCAATGCCTTTATATTACAAAAAAACCTTCTTCCATAACTAATGGTTAGATTAATACTGGTTAATAACACGACTTTGTATTCTATTGTCAAATATATCGCGATTATTGAAATGAAGAAATTCAACAATGAGATTCCATGATATCAATCATACTTACAATATTATATAATGTTCTCGCGTACATTTAAAATTACCACTTCAATGGAGATTCAAGTCATGTGTAATATACATATATCAAAAGCAGCTCACTTCATAGGTCTGAAACACCCGATGCTGATTTGAAGACTTTCGAAATCGTCATTTACGATATATTTGAGTTTTATAACAATAACTTAGAAACACTCTTGGCCAAAATTCTTTCTGAAAACTATAGTTAGGCATTAAGTTTGTTAAATAAAGTTAAAATAGTGAGGGTTTAAATACTTTCAATTAATGATTTGAGAAATCAGTGGCCGAAATTAGAACTATATAATAGCACGGTTGCTGAGGGCTGCTGGGTTGCCAGGCTGAGGGTAACATGCCGTAGCGCTCCCGCTCTACTTGATGTCCCTAATTTCGTTTCAATAATACTTGTAAGAAAAATCTTTAATAACGCTTCTATGATGAATAAAGATTTCGTTTGCAGTGGCGCCTCGGATAGTAACAAATAAGCTGACGGGTCCGGGTCAGTCCACGCCAATCATCATATAGGTGGTCATAAGCACAGTGTGATCGCGGTGGTCTACAACACGAAGAGAGGAATAACTCACAGCACACAAGAAATCATTGGAAATATGTTTATATCAGTGAAAGCATAAAGAATTGCGGTCATCAATATTGATACATTTATAAAGATAGCGATAATTGCTATTTCTCAAATTTTTATCAATATTGTGTGCTATGTGTTCACTCCTCCGTCTGTGTGTTGTTCCAAGGTCTGATTCAAAATGTTATTTCATATGCCTAGATGTGCCGAAAGAAGTATGCTACTATCGTCTCTTTCGGACACTAGCTCGAACTTTGGTCGCTCGAGTGACCTGCATACTTTACCTATGTATTCCAATATATGCTAGACGCAGATTTTCTTTTCCTGTTCCCTATTCTGTACCTCTCACTATTAACGCACTATTAAAATAAAAAACATATATATCTAATCAATATTGGGAAGAATAGAGATTTGTAAGAATGAACATATGTAAGAACAGAGATATTGAGGATTAGTCATATTTGGGAATGGACTTATTTGAGGAGGAAGATATTCAGGGATAGAGTTATTTGAGAATGGAAAAATGAAGATTGGGATATTCCCATGGAGAGGACTGGAGGCCTCTCGATTTCTGTATCAGTTGGATAACACCTTTTGAAAATATTGCGGAATATTGTTTGAAAAATTGTGACTTCACGATCGCGTATATCTTTGCTTCCTGTTATCTGATTGCGAAGGAATTCTTACCACGTTCTAGTTGTGATCCGATAGTGTTCCCACATGAATTCCATCCCAATCGGTTGGAAAATGGGAGAAATTTTCCATTGCGATCCGCATCATGTGACGATATTTCAAAAGCATGTCTCTTCTGTTTTTGTGTCATTCGAATGTCATAAAACTCCGAGCATAGTCAAGTCATGAGATGTTGATTGTGTGATCTCAGTTCCAGGCAGATCGAAATTGAGGACACCAAAAGGTGAGCATTCAGCTCTGGGAGAAAATTCTGAAACTTCGTGAATGTCGCGATTAAGCGGCTATCTTCCGTTCTCTCCATCCAGCATTATGAAATTTTCACCACAGTTGTACTATGTATTGTGGTATGCAGTTTCGATAGTAGTCCTGTATAAGTTTCAACCTGATCCTCCCAAAAAAACGAGAAGGGGAAAGGAAAGATATTATCGAGAATTGTATTATAATTTTACGACCGCTCGTATTTGCGTCTCTGGTTATCCGATTGCAACGAAACTTATATCACGTTTCATTGACAATCCCGTAGTAGTTCCATACAAGTTCCATCCCAATTGGTAGATAACTATAAAAAAATCCCTGGTTCCACAGTTTGTAGGAAAAAGTTTTCGTTTATTCTATGTGACTGTTTGTTTGATTGCAACTGAACAAATATAAATTGAACGTAACAAATTTTCTATTCCAAGTTATTTGGAAACTCCGATATATCTTACTGCAATAATCTCAACCCTGACATCCTGTCACACCCTGTTACATCTATCCCTTATCAATATATCAAGATCACGGAAGTAATGTATGGTCCTCCATACCGATTTTTTCATGTACGAATGCATCGTATCCTACGAGAAAATCTACGTCAAGAACACAACGTTTTGACATAAGTGACGCAAGAAACGTCAACCGTCTAGCTACAGACCTTGCGAACAGTGATGCTGGACATTTTGAGAGTCAACAGTCGTCAACAGTTTTGAGATAACCAATCAAACATTCCTGTTGTTAAGATCAACCAATAACCTCCGGTCCTTACACTGTCGGTCCTCAGTTCCTGGCAACACAGCTTGCAAATTTCCTACGCAGTGGTACAGTGAGTCTTCTCTGTCCCTCTCCCCGTCCATTCTCACCCAGCACAAGAATCGCAGAAATATTACAGTACTATTACAGCAATATTGAAATATTGCAGTAATATTGCAGCGATATCACTGCAATATTTGTGCTGGGTGGGTTCAACCGTGCAAGTGAGGGAAGGATCGAACGAGGTGCGAGCCGCACCAGGTGCGATCCTTTCTTAACCCGCATGTGAGTATGAACGGAGAGAGAGACACAGAAGACTCTTGATACGCCACTGTTGTTACGTGCACCAAATTCATTTTTCCACAAATCTTAAGAGCATTCGGTTTCAAAAATGTTAATAAGGAATTTTTCTGGAAATTATTCGATTTGAAGAAGATTTTCTCATACTCAATTGGAGGGTTTAGGGCTTTGAAGCAGTTGAAAATTTGCTTTGACCAATTGAATATACCTCACTTCCTTCTCGATATGAGGAGGAAGAGGAAAACATTTCTTCTTTTCTGTTTCATAGCCTGATGCTTAGAGGGGTAATCGATGTAATTTTTTTCATATGCAACAAAATTCACTGATTAAGATCCAGAGATTGTTGTACCAGGCGTGTAAGTATGAAACCGGAATTTTTGTACAGAAAGAACACGTTTATTATAATGATATGATACAAAGTAACTTATTCAAAGTATTTTCCGTCGCTATCTATACATTTTTTCCATCTTTCTGGCAATTTGTGGATTCCGCGCCGAATGAACTGTTGCTCTTTTGAGGCGAACCAGTCATCGAGTCATGTTCGTACATCTTCGTAAGAAGTGGAGCACTGCTCAGCAAGTGCGTGTCCCATCGATGCAAACAAGTAGTAATCGGATGGGGCAAGGTCCGGTGAGTGAGGCGCGTGCTGAAGAATCTCGCAACGGAACGACTCTATCGTTTCCCGGACCTGTTTTGCTTTGTGTGCGGGTGCATTGTCATGCAGCAAAATCACCTCGTGTTGTCTTTGTTGGTATTCTGGTCGTTTTTCACGCAAAACTCGATCCAAATCGATCATTTGTTGTCGGTAGCGTTGAGTATTGACAGTTTCCCCAGGTTTCAGCAGCTCGTAGTAGATTACGCCCTCCTGATCCCACCAAACACACAGCATTGTCTTTCGTCCGTAGCGGTTTGGTCTTGCCGTCGATTTGATGGTTCACCCGGAGTAACCCATGACTTTTTGCGCTTAGGATTCTTGAAATATATTCACTTCCCATCGCCAGTCACAATTCGATGGAGAAATGACTTTCTTTGGAACCTGGCGAGCAGCATTTCGCATGATGTTTTGCGGTTTTCCTGCTGTCTTCCGTTGAGCTCATGTGGAACCCATCCCCCCACCCTTTGTATCTTTCCCATGGCTTTCAAACGAAGGGAGATGGCTTCTCGGGTCACCTTCAACTGATCCGCCAGTTGTTGTTGTGTTTGAGCCTCGTCTTCGTCCAACAAGACTTGCAAGTCAGCGTCTTCAAACTTTTTCGTCAAAATCGCCACTTTTGAACCGTTTGAACCACTCGAGCACTGTGTTTTACCGAGAGCATGCTCACCAAACGCCTCCACAAACATTCGATGTGATTCGGCTGCGGTTTTCTTCAGATGAAAACAGAAAAGGAGCGCTGTCCGCAATTCGTAATTTGTTGGCACAAAACTCGACATGTTCATCTCTAATAAACTGATGCTACTGGATGAAACTCGTAGTATTGTGAGTTGGAAATCTTTGTCAGATATCAATACAATATCAAGACACTGCTGCCGTGATGTGTCGGTAACTGCATCGATATCTAGTGCCACATATGGGCAAATTCTGGTTTCATACTTACACACCTGGTATATTGGATGAATGAGGGGATATGTTATTGGATAAAATTGTTTCCCATCCTCAATAATACATATCCACAAATGAAGATCTGTGAGAGTGCAGATACGTGAAAATAGTCATTTAAGTTTGATCCCAACCTGCACAAATGACCCGGACAAACAAGAAGGGACTTAGTATTTCCAAATTAGGTATGCAAAAACAATTGGAATATAAATTATACATAACTTATATATAAACTGTATTGAATTATATACAAATTATACAGGGTGTACCCATTTTAATCTGTCACTTAGAATATCTCGAAAATGAATAGATTCAGAAGGAAATGTTCTGGGGGAAAAATGTAAGAATCTGAGGGGGACATCCGATGGTGAACTTGGCTTTGACCTCAGATCCCACTTTCGAGGTCATTCTGAGGTCAACTCATGTTTTTGAAATGGAATCCCCTATTCTTTACTACCGGTTTAGATTCTACGCTAAAAACCAAGGAACTTTTGTCCCAAACGTTTTTTCGAAATCCCCATAGATGCGCTCTAATTGATGAGAAAATGAGAATTCTCAAACCCTCGGATTGTATTCTGTCTAACATAATGCTCAACTCTTGAGTGTTTCTCATCTCCCGGAAATTGCCGTCGGCATCAGCGTTACCCAATGTGCACCACGAGGAGGTTGCGCGATCGGACTTTACACATCATTGTCTGAACTGGAAAAGGGCCGATTGTCTAAACTGGAGGTGTATCTTCGGGGACGCATCAGGCATTCAAAAGATGTTCGTAATGAGCGCCGTTTTGCCTTTGACAAAGCGCAATTCTTTTATGAAAGTTTTCTACAGTTGCTTGCAACGTAGCAGGTGTTATTGCTGTGCATGCTCTTCTTATTCGATCTTTCATGTCATCGCGTGTTGTTGGAGGTTCACGGAATACAACATTCTTTATGTAACCCCACGGGAAGAAATCAGGCGACGTCAGATCTGGCGACCTAGGTGGCCATCGCACAGGTCCTCCACGGCCAATCCACCTTCTGGGAAACTTCTCGTCCAGAAATTTTTGAACAATTCGCATGTAATGAGGTAGTGCTCCATCCTGTTGGAACCACATCCTTGATCTCACGTCAAGACTTGCGTCTTCCATAAGAGCAAAGAGTTCAAAATGCGAAAAACGGAGATACTCCGCGCCAGTCAGGTTTCCTTCAAAAAAATACGGCCCTATGATCCTGGAATCTACAATTCCGCACCAAACGTTCATACTCCAACGGTGTTGATGATTAATTGTACTGACCCAGTAAGGATTCTGAGCACTCCAATAATGGCAATTAAGCCTATTGAGAATTCCAACATTGTGAAATATTGCCTCATCAGAGAACATAACGTGATGAGAGAAAGTAGCATCTTCTTCAATTCTCCGTTCGGCCCACGTGCAGAAGTTCAATCTTGTTATGAAATCCTCAGCTGTTAGAGATTGCACCAAAGTGATATGGTACGGATGATAATCCAACGATTTCAAGATACGCTGAGCTGTGGATCGAAGAATCCCGGTCATTTCCTCAATATCCCGAAGACTAATATGGGGATTGATATGAATTAATGTCAACACAGCCAGCGATCTCACATCAAGATCATTGTCATCCGCATAAACTTCCTTGTTCCTCTGTCATTTGAGGAGACCTTGACGAGCACGTTGTTCAAGAAATCGGATCGTAATGCGAATCGGACACCTTCGATCCGGAAAACGACGTTGAAACGTTCTCATAGCTTCAACATAATTTCCCCGCGCTTCACCAAGACACAACAAAACGTCAACAATATCGTTTGGCGCGTAATCAGACATGATATTTAGAAATGTGTTTCCTCCAAATGATAACAGAGAACTGAGCAGTTTGGGAATGCTCAATTTCTAAGGTATTCACACGTGAATCAAAACAATAACAATTTCCAAGAACAAGACCAAAACAAAACACAACCGACGGGGATTTCCAGGAGATGAGAAACACTCAAGAGTTGAGCATTATGTTAGACAGAATACAATCCGAGGGTTTGAGAATTCTCATTTTCTCATCAATTAGAGCGCATCTATGGGGATTTCGAAAAAACGTTGGAGACAAAAGTTCCTTGGTTTTTAGCGTAGAATCTGAAGTGGTAGTGAAAAATAGGGGATTCCATTCAAAAAACATGAGTTGACCTCAGAATGACCTCGAAAGTGGGATCTGAGGGCAAAGCCAAGTTCACCATCGGATTTCCCCCTCAGATTCTTACATTTTTTCTCCGGAACATTTTCTTCTGAATCTATTCGTTTTCAAGATATTCTGAGTGACAGATTAAAATGGGACACCCTGTATAATCTTGAAAATTTCTCCCTTCGGACAGCGCGGGGTCCGGTTTGGCGGAATCGATCCAATCGGCTTAAAGACCACCCTGTTCCGGATTTCCAAATTCCAATTGTTTTCCCATAACTAATTTGCAAATATTACGTTTCTCCGTCCGGTAGCACTTTGTTTGTACTTAAGACCCCCCCAACAGTATTGGCGATCGGGCCTCGCAAGGCTGATGGTCGGCCCTGTTTCGAAAAATGATAGAACCGACCAGCGGGTTTAGTTTCACATAATATGGAGCTGTTTCTAGGATGTTAAATGGATGAATCTATTGTTTGTTCTACTTCCTTGTATGTGTCTCTTCAAAACAAAGATGTTTTTCCAAGATCATACACCACGCTGAAGGCTCTTTCTTTGTACTTCTCGTAGCATATGGAGAAATTTTCAAATACTATTTGGATAACCAAATGTATGTGGTAGCTCATATTGATTTGACATCTTTTTTTTCATACGTATATTTGTTATATCAAGTAATCTTCTGGAGAGAATGGAGTTTTTTTTCAAGGATTCTTTTTCAAGTGTTATTGTAAAACGTTTGTATGATTCTTGGGGTTTCACGTTATTTTTTACTTTGTTGTAGTTTTTGGGGTTTTTTGTGAGACATTTGTATGTTTTGTGGAATTCTACTTTTCTTTACTTTTTGGTATCTATATACGGGTAGAACGATACGCTTGCTTCATTCATTTTTTCAATACAATAATGTTTTTTTGAGAATCATGAATTCCCAAGAATACAGTTTAAACAAACTGAAGTTATAATATACCAAAAATCTTCCACATATCCTTTGGATAACCAATGTACTTGGTCGCTCATATTGATTCCATATCTTTTTTTTCTCAAATAGAGCATATTCTTTTATATCCTCTCAAAATTCTGAATGGACTGAAATTTGCCTTTAGAATGTGTTTTTAGATTTTTTTATTCTTTGTTTTTGGGATTTTCATGTACTTGGCGTTATTTTTTCACTTTTATGGAGTTTTTTTTGGGGATATCACTTCTTTTTAGGCACTCTTCGGTAAACATAGTATACCAGCACGGAGTGCCTATTGCACCCGCTATCGTACGCTTTGACCGTATCTTCTAGAATATTTGAGTAATCCAATTGGAAGTTAGATAGTTTTTCATTTCATGCAATACTGATTGATAATCCGTGGGGTTGTCTGTTTGTCTGTCTGTCTGTATCCAGGATAACTCTGGACTGAGTGGACCAAATTGGATGAAATTTATAGAGGACCTTCTTCGAACCCTTCCCTCGAGACTTTTTTTTTTATTGCAATCGGACAAGTCCTTCTATTTTGTTTTCAAATTCTCTCAAAAAATAGGTGACCTCGGAGGAAATTTTCTCCACTGTATACATATATATATACATCATTTTCTCCGCAGTCTTTGAATATTCGTTATCTTGGCTCGGATCGATGAATTATTATGGCACATGGGTCTTAGAAGTCTCCGAGGATGCTGAATCCGAATCTGGACTCAAATCCCGAATTGAAGATGGTGGATCCAAGATGGCCGAAGTGAATTCAGTCAATTTTGCATTTGTGGACAGATTTATATGGAACATGGGTTCTAGGGGTTTTGAAGGGTGGGGAATTCGAATCTAACGGCAAAACGAATGAGGATGGTGGATCCAAGATGGCGGACGTGAATTCAGTTAATTTTGCATGCGTGGACAGATTTATATGAAACATGGGTCCTAGGGATTTTCGAGGGTGAGGAATTCGAATCTGACGTCGATAAAACGAATTCAAGATGGCGGATTCAAGATGGTGGACGTGAATTCAGGATGCTTGCGATTGCGGAAGCCCTTGACCCCGGGAGCCATGAATCAGCCAATGAGAGTCCATTCTCATGGCCCCTGGGGTCAAGGGCTTCCGCAATCGGAAGCATCCTCAGTCGTTTTGGCATTTATGGACGGATTCCTATGAGACATGGGTTCTAGAGGTTTTCGAGGGTGCTGAATTCGAATCGGGGGTCAAATCTCCAATTCATGATAGCAGATCCAATATGGCGGACGTGAATTTAGTCAACTTCGCATTTTTTGGACAGATTTACATGAAACATCGGTCCTAGGGGTTCCGGAGGGTGAGGAATCCAAATCTGACGTCAAAAAACGAATTCACAATGGCAAATCCAATATAGCACACGTGAATTTAGTGATCCTGGCTCTAATGAACAAAATCATATTGTTATATGTAAAACGAGTTTTAGAGATTTTCCAGGGTGCTGAATCAGAATCTGGGCTCCAATGTTGGGAGAAAATAATAATTTCAATCTTCCTGTGTAAGCTTCAATGCATCCGAAGACTCTCTGAGAGCTGTTTGACGTTATGACAACCACGCACTTGTGAGAATCCAAGAGTGAAGGGAGTAGCTATTGAAAAAAATGAAGCCTAAAAATATTCCAATTCATTCCTAAATTATGCCCAAATAACCCTTCGTTACGCTCATTATGCTTAAATGACTCTCAGCTCACGCTTTCGTCGCGCTCCCAGGCTTTATTTTTACCAGGACAGTTGAAATCTTGCAGTTCTCCAGGTACATGTTTCTAAATCATCTGAAGATGGTATGAAGTATGGTAGGCAATGAGTTTCAGGCTTTCTGAATGTGACATTCACAAAGTTTCTCAATTGAGTGAAAAACCGATGAGTGTCTTTTCATGTATTCCCGGATATCTGAATTGTTCAAAACGCGAGCGAAGCAATATATGATATGAAAGTCCACTTGAATTCCCATCAGTCATCTCATCATTGGACGGAAATAGATTATCGGAATGAAGAAAAGAAGGGAATAAAAGCGAATTCTCATGAACGAATATACGTGTGAAGAATTCTGAAAACTAAATTTTCCTTGACTGATAAGTTGGCGCTCAAAGCAGCTCACAGCGCTCAGAGTAACTCACACCACTCAAAGCAGCCCACGATATTGTGCTGAACATGTCTTGTGCGGAAATTTCCAGTGTTTTCAAGAGATCATTGTGAGAAAATCGAAACAACATAGATCTTATGGACAGAGGAAACTTGCGTACAATATATTCAAGGTATCCAACAAATTTTTTTTGCAAGATAAAATTTGTGCTGTTTAGCATGAAGCTAAAAATAGCTTTCCAGCAAAAATTTTTCGGTCACTCTTATGAATCATTGTGAAAAGTAGCAGATAGCAAAAGTTCCGAAAATTAGATCTCATTGAATTCTTTCGTCATCACAAAACGAACTACTGGAATGTCAGCAGAATAGAGTCCTTGGAGGATTCAAATCGCCTTTCGTCACCCTGTACATTGTACTGTATATAGTATGACAGAAGGCGATTTGAATTCTCCAAGAACTCCATTCTACTGACATTTCAGTGATTCATTTTGTGGTCCAGAAGGATTCAATGGGATCTAGTTTTTGGAACTTTTGCTATCTGGGTGAAGAGATGCCAAATATTTACCATGCAACAAAAAGATATATCTTCAAGATATCAGATTGAAGACATTTTCCAGTATTGCACCAGACATTTTTCAGAATTCTGTGGGATATCCATCGAAATCATTCGAAAAAATTCTTCAAGAATATTTGGTTCGTAATGGTTTTATAAAGGTGTTCTATATTCTTCAAAACTGTACAATATTACCGTAATTGAATTCTAATTTTATGATGAAGCGAAATTATGGCTTTCCAAAGAAATATATATACGAGCCTTTAACATTACGTGGCCAATGTCGTTCTTCAACTTGCAGATCATGAATAAATATCCACTTTGTACCTTTACTCCGTAACATGCATGTGAAATGACCTTCAGAAATATCTTTACCCTGATGAAAAACAACATTGTAACTTCATAAAAGTGGTATGCAATTATAATTTTTGAAGTTGGTACTGCTTCAATGTTTATATTTTCTACCTTTGTTGCTCCAACATTATTGTGATTAAATATCAATTGCACAGTTACATATTGTTCCCACGCTGTTATGACTGATTTTTTAGTTTTATGCAAGTTATTACAATTGTCACAAGAATCTTCGGAAATTTTCCATGTTGAAAAATTAAACTTGAATATTTCTTGAAACTCAAATGATTTTTGTGAAATTGGAAGTAGTGCAAGACGTATGACACAATTCGTACCAACAATATTTTCGGTATATTCACATTTCGTACATTCCGTTATGACAGTTATTTGGTGCTTCACTAAATTTTTAATAGCCATTGAATTTTCGCAAATAGAAGCGATTATGCAAGTATCGTGGACCTGCAAGCTGTTTCAAAGCTATCATATCAAGGTTTCTTGCGAACCGTAGTTCCGAATTGAAATATTTATGATGTCATTGGGGTCAGATAAGAGTAATTGTTTTGTCTTAGAAGCACAGTACAATATTCACTGCATTGCTGCTTCCGAATAAGAAAAAACACCGTCAACATTATGAAGACCCATTACGTTTACCGCGTGAGTTCCTGTTGATTTTTCATCAATATTTTGGCCCCTGGATTATATATTATTCAATATCCTTATTCCTAAGTACCCAGGTGGAAAAGTTCTTTCAGTGAGTGAATTCTTTGAGTAAGATTACAGGTGGATCAAGAAAAAGTAGAAAGAATGCAGGTATATTATACATCTGTATGTTACGTACCACCACGATCAATATCATCAGATAGCGTAGAAGGAAAATGAAGCAAAGGCAGGAGTGCAGTGGATATACCACAGGTCCCTGCATTAGGTACACTATTTCAAGATTCTTCCAATAGAATCACAGGTAAATGAAGGAAAAGCAAGAAGTATGCATATGTTGTGACGGGTATATCCTCCGCCCATACACAAAGGCGCAAGGTGGTTGAGCGTCTCCACGACCTCCGTCGTGGATATTTATAATCAACAGCAGGACCTGGAATATGTTGAAAAACAGCGAGTAATATGCTCACGATGATCTTGGGGAAGTCAAGGGACAAGGGAAAGCTCAGGGAGGGGGGTGGGTTGATTTTAATGCACCGAGCAATGAACTAGGGAAGTGGGGTTAGACACGTGTCACCACTCATATATATTCCAACTCCTATGATTTACAATATACATACGACTATCAGAGTATCAGATGATACATACAAACTATCAGAGTTTATTAAATCAACTAGGGGAACACAGGGAATGTATAAAATACGGGGGTCACGACCGCGAGGGGAAACTCTACACGGACGAGGCCGTTTACACTGATCAACGAAAGGAGGATACAGGAAATCCGCGAGCATAAAATTTGTCCAAGGGGGAGCCAAAGCGAACGCAGAGGGTGCATGAGGGTTTGGAACACGAAGGGTACGGGGAAAAATCAAATGAAGGGACACGTGGAGGAGGGCACAAAAAGAACTTTCTCACCACGAAAACAACATAACACTCCACCTTACTCGCACTCTCGCACTGGCGTAAGGACGTTGGCGTATTCGTATCAACGTTATTAATTTACCTTCGGGCCCCGATGGCACCCCACACTCACCGTATTCGTAATTTTCTCCTGAAGCAAATTTTCGTGCTCACGTGCCATGACTCGGTTACACGAGAAGTGACAGGTAAGATGGCCACTTCCTTCTTCTTCACCGATGGATGAGTTCGCAAAGTGACACACGGAACCCCGTTGGTGACTTTCCGTTAGAGCTCACCTCTTCAGCTGGTTTTATTGGTTTTGGCGGTGGTGGTCTTCAAATAACCGTTGAGTGAGTGTGGGTATATGTGGGACGGGGGAGCTCCGGGGTGAGGGGTTCTGTCCTGCCCCAATTCTCTGATTTCTTCCGTGTGAGAATGACGGGAAGTGTCGGGGTTCGTGTTGTCTCTTCCGTCCTTTTCTTCTTCTCTCCTGGGGGCATGGTGGGTGGCCAGGCGGCGTATGCGGCTTGCTTCTTTCCTTCAGGTCAGCAGCCTAGGCGAGAGGTCGATAGAGGGCGTTCCTTCTCCCTCTGTTGGTCGGCCTGGGATGAGAGAAGGTGGACTCCTGTGATTGGTGGATCGTCCCTCGGTGGTAATGGGCCGTCTTATCACCTCGTGGCAGATGGCGTTGCCTCCTCGGGACGGGAAACCTCGACAAATCATAAAAGGGCAGAGATTAGAGGAGGACAGAAAGAGTGAAGGAGAGGAGATGTGTTTCCGATTCTCGTGTAAGCGGGCGACAGCATGGGTTCTCTCATGTGAACCAATATTTTCTTCAACTACAGGATCACTCTCCATGGGGGTCGTGCGCGGTGCCATCCCGCGACTCTTATGTGACGATGTATCATGTCACAATGTACCATACATCTTCATGTTATGGACCACAAGGATGAATGTCATTAGGTCGCATCATAGAAGAATGAAGAAAAGGCGGAAGTCCAGTGGATATACGAGTCCTTGCGTCAAATAATACCACTATCAATGGGGAAGGAAGAATATTGCTGAAACAGATAGAAGAGGAGGCATGGGGTACAATGAATGGGGCGAAAATAGGGAATGAATTTGGAGAATATACATATAGCGGAACGAGAGGAGATGCAGTTATAAATTATGTAATAGGTGACAGAGAGGCATGGGATGAGGCAGAGAGATTGGAAGTGGGAGAACCGATAGAATCAGATCATAGGTCAATAACAGTATATCTAGAAGAGGGGAGAAAGGAATGGAAGATGGATTAAAAACAGCCTGAGGAAGAGAAAATGGATTGGTCAGCAGAGGGGATAGAAGCTTATGAAACAGAAGAAACTGGAAGTGCAGAAGAAATTAGAAGAGAATTAAGAGAGAAAATGAAAGGAGTAGTGAAATTTAAGAAAGCGAGAAGAGGAAAGAATGGGTTCAAGAGGAGATGGTTGGATGGATGAAGGAAGTTTAGGGAAGAAGTGAGGGGAGCTTTGTGAGAGTAGAGGAAGGGAAAGGGTGATAAGGAAGAGTATTTGAAAAAATTAGAGAGTTATAAAGAGAGATGTAATGGGAAGGAAGAAGGAGAAGAAATGAGATATGCAGAGGAAGTGGATGGGGGCCAAATCAACGAAAAACCAAATCAACGGAACCGTTAGTTGGAAAGAATAAGACATCATACATTATACATCTCTTCCTTTTCAACCGATGGTTCCGTTGATTTGTCCTTTCGTTAATTCGGCCCCCATCCGAGGAAGTGAGTACAGTAAAAACGGATAAAGACGTATGGGGAATTATAAATAGGGAGAGAAAAGAGAAAGAAGCAGTGAATGAGGATATACGTATGAGTGAGTGGAAGAAATATTTTGGAGAAGTGTTAGGTGGAGTGAGTGAAAGAGTGAGGACAGGGGTAGAGCGAGAATCTGAACAAGAGATGAATAAGAAAGAAGATTGGAGAGTTGGAGAAGTTGTAGAAGATTTGAAGATAGAAGAGATTAGGAAGGTTATTGAGAAGTTGAAGAAGAATAAGGCAGTTGGAACAGATAAGATACCAAATGAGGTATGGATATAGGGAGGAAAAGAGATGGGGAAAGCAATCTTTGAAATATGTGAGGAAATATGGAAAGGGGAGGAGATTCTAGGGGATTGGGAGGAAGGGGTGATAGTACCCATCAAAAAAAAGGGTAAAGGAGATAAAGTAGAAGATTATAGAGGAGTAGCAATTATGCCGACTATGTACAGAATTCATGCAACGGTCTTAGTGAATAGGTTGAGAAAAGAGGTGAAGGATAAGAAGATAGTACCAGATAATCAAACAGGTTTCAGAAGAGGAATTGGAACGATAGATCATATCTATATCGTCAATTATCTGGTGGGAAGAGAGCTAGACAAGGGAGGGGGTAACATGTTAGGTCTATTCGTAGATACGGGCGCAGCTTCTGAATCGATAAATAGGGAGCTGCTATGGGGAACCATGAAGAAGCGAGAACATTTTCATAGGAGACCTGGAGGAAAAATTGGAGAAAGGGGAATACGATCTCTGTCATATGCAGATGACATAGTATTATTGGCGGAAAATGAAGAACAAATCACGGGGGTGATAGGTATATTGAAGAGGTATTGTGAGAAGAAGAATTTGCAAGTGAATGTTGATAAAACAGAAGTGATAAGTTTGGAAATAGGGATGGAAGGAGTAAGATAGTTGAATGGGAATGGGGTGAGAGGGTTATAGAGGGAGTGAGAGAGATCAGGTATCTAGATTACATAATACAAAGGAACGGTGGGCAAGGAGAGCATATAAGAAACAGGGTTGAAAAAGCGTCGGGAGTCATGAAACAGGTGTGGGGGATAGGGAAGAGGATATTTGGAGGGGATTGGGAGCGAAGGATGTGGTTGTTTGATAGTCTAGTAGGTACCGTGGTTAGCTATGGGGCCGAAATATGGGGTTGGAGGGAGGGGGCGCAGTAGAGAAATTGCAAGAGGATTACATTAGATGGACCTTAGGTCTAGATTGGAGGACACCAGGCTATATGGTGAGAGGGGAGACTCGACGAGATAAGATGAGAACAAAAATGGGGAAGAGAAGTTGGGGTTTTGAGAGGAAATTGAGGATGGGGGAAGGGAGTGGAATAGCTAGATTATGCTGGGGAGAGGTTAACAAGAAAGAGGCTAAATCGAGGTAAGAAATAGAGAGGGAACAGTTTTTCGAAGAGAGAGAATACTGGACAGTAGAAGTGATGTGACGAGGGGAAAAGGGGAGGATATGTATAGTGAGTCAGGGGAGGGAGATGAGCAGATGCAGGGGCAGGAGAATTGGGGAAAGATAGTAGAGTCGAGATATAAAGAATGGTATAAAGAGATATAGACAGTAGGAAGACCAAGTTATTCGAGAGAAAGAAGGGGAACACAAAAGAGGAGATGTAGAATTGCGAGGTTTAGGTTAGGAAATGAAATGAGGGGAGGGAAATACTGGAAGAGAGAAGATGGAAGGAAGTGTAGAGTTTGTGGACGGGAGTTGGAGACATGGGAACACGTAATAGAAAGATGTAGTAGGAAGATAGAGGATGGGAAAAAAAAAGGTACAGGAAAGAATAGAAGGGATTCTAGAAGAAGATGGACCAGGGGAGAATTGGACGAAGGAATTAGAAGGGATAAGGGAAGAGAGGGAAACAGGGACTGGGTGATGAGGGGTGTGAGTGTGTGAATGGAGAGTGAATGTGAAGAGTAATGCGCGCACACGTACACACATGCACACACGTGGGATGAACTTTTCCTTTATTGTTTTATTGTTTGTAAGAGTTTTTTTTATTCAGAATTAAGGATGAAGTAAGTTGGAATTAGGTTGGTATGATTGAAGGATAGTGTGTAAGGAATGGTAATGGGAATGGGGGAGGCGCTCTATGCTATGTGAAGAGTGCCGAGTACAAATGAATAAATATATACAGGGTGGAGCATTTAAAGTGTCGCGGGCGTTTTTTCCAAAAATAAAATGAGATACGAGAAAATTTTTCGAACAAAAATTGCAGGGTATCGAGGGGGACATCCGATGGTGGCCTTGGCTTTGACCTCAAATCTCATCTTCAAGGGCATTCTGAGGTCAACTCTTGTTTTTTAAATAGCATCTCATATTTTTTACTGCAGATTTGGATTCTAGGTCAAAAACCAAGAAACTTTTGTCTGAACCATTTTCCTGGGATCCGCAGAGATGGCGCTCTAATCGATATTGTTCCATACTGAATCTGACATTAGAATAACTCGAAAACGAAGGGTCTTGGAGGAGAATGTTTCGGACAAAAGTTGTCTGATTCCAAGGGGGACCCCTTGAACTGAAACGGAGGTGATGGGGTATAACAGACAAAACACAACACATTTCAATCGTCTACATCACTTGGATAATTTTAATGCAGTAGATGCTCAAAATGATGGCCTTCGACTTCAATACACATTTCAAAACGTTTTACAAAAGATTGCTGAACTCGTGCTAAAATATCTTCATTGATGCTCGCGCATGCATTGATGATTCGTTGACGCATATTCTCAGGTGTAGTCGGTGCTTGTTGATAAACTGTATCTTTTATGTATCCCCATAAAAAAAAATCTGGAGAAATAAGATCCGGGGAATGGGCAGGCCAATGAACTGGTCCACGACGTCCTATCCATCGTCCAGGATAATCTCTGTCCAATATTTCTCGAGCTGTGACTGCATAATGGGATGGACAACCATCGTGTTGATACCACATATTCAATCGTTCCTGAATAGGTATGTCTTCAAGTAATGTTTGAAGTACTTGATCTAAGAAATGTCTGTACTTCTCTCCATTTAGCGTATCTGCAATGAAGTACGGTCCAATTACTCGAGATCGAAAAATACCACACCAAACATTCACAGCCCATTGTCTTTGATGCTCTACTTGACGTAACCATCTTGGATTTTCTGTCGCCCAGTAATGCATATTATGTCGATTTACTTGACCATGATTGGTGAACGTCGACTCATCAGAAAATAATATGTTGATGGAGTTGTTATTGTGCATTTGCGCTAGACCCCATCGACAAAACTGTACACGATTTTCGAAATCATCACCGTGAAGGTCTTGATGCAAACAAATGTGATACGGATGGAATTTGTGACGTTTCAGTATTCGAAGAACACTTCTTCGAGAAATTCCCGAATGGAGTTCAATTTCACGAGAGCTCACGTGTGGATTATTGGCTACTGCAGCTAGTACATTAACTCCCGCATTTTCTCCGCTGACAGTTCTCATTCGATGTCGTTTTTCCCTTCTAACACTTCCCGTTTCTGAGAATAATTTTGTAATGCGTTGAAAATACCTAATGGATGGCGTTGTTCTTTCAGGAAATCGTTCTGCATACAAGTCATATGCTTGTCTGGGGTTGTTATGCACTTCACCGTAAATGTAGATCATATCGATCTTTTCAGAAACCGTGTATCGGATATCCATGATTTTCAATTTGTCATAAACCAAGTGATAATCAAATGTAACTGACAAACTGACTTTCAAAATCGTGAATTTCCACTGAACCCCGTCGTTTGTTTACATCGCGTGAGCTCTGAATGGTGGTAATGTAGACGATTGAAATGTGTTGTGTATTGACAACTTTTGTATGAAACATTCTTTTGCGAGACCCTTCGTTTTCGAGTTATTCGAATGTCAGATTCAAAATGGAACAATATCGATTAGAGCGCCATTTTTGCGGATTTCAGGAAAATGGTTCAGACAAAAGTTTCTTGGTTTTTGACCTAGAATCCAAATCTACAGTAAAAAATATGAGATGCTATTTAAAAAACAAGAGTTGATCTCAGAATGCCCTTGAAGATGAGATTTGAGGTCAAAGCCAAGGCCACCATCGGATGTCCCCCTCGGTACCCTACACTTTTTGTCCGAAAAATTTTCTCGTATCTCACTTCATTTTTGGAAAAAACGCCCGCGACACTTTAAATGCCCCACCCTGTATATACAGGGTGTCCCATTTCAATTTTCATATCGGAATAACTCACAAACGAGGAGTTTTGGAGGAAAATGTTTCGAACAAAAGCTGTGAGATTCCGGAGGTGACATCTGATGGTGACCTTGACTTTGGCCTCGGATCTCAACTTCAAGGTCATTCAGAGGTCAACTTTTGTGTCTTGAAGGAAATCCCCTATTTTTGACTGCAGATTCAGATTTGACGTTGAAAAACAAGAAACTTTTGTCTGAATCATTTTCCCGAATTCCACACAGATGGCGCTCTAATCGATAAAAAAATGAGTTTTATGAAACACTCGTATTGCTTTCTGTGTAAAACGACATTTACCTCCCCAGTGTTTTTTTTTCAGCTTCTGAGGATTACCGTCGCCATTAGAGTTACCCAATGTGCACCACGAGGAGGTTGAGCGATCGGATCTTGCACATCTGTGTGGCTCTGAAAATTTGATGAAACCCCATAAGTAAAAATCCAAAGTGGTAAGATCCGGAGACCTAGCTGGGATTTTCCATCGACCGATATTGGCAATTATGTCTGTCCGTAGTACCATTACTGTGAATTGTTGCCAAACACAATTACACAACAATACTTGTGTTTATCATAAACGAGGAAGTTTATACAAGAGCATCGTTTACGAACATAAGTGGAACGGAATGTTTGATATCCTTCATTCATTCACAAATTCTTTTCGATATACGATTCAAACTTGAAGAAGATCTTTGATCAGTGTTGTGGAGGTCTCAATACCATGGATTATCCTTGGGGTGAAATACTTGATATTCTCCTGATACTAGGAGGATGTCGACGTGATTACGCTGCAGCATCAAGATTGTATGGGGAGAGGTATTCAAATAGACGCCAGCCTTCACTTCAAGCGATACGCTCAATAGAAAGACGAGTTAGGAGAATGAATATCTCACGAGTCAGAAGGAGTTATGATGGAAATCGTATGGATGCACGCTCAGTACCCGTTTTGGGAATGGTGCACCTGAATCCTCACGTTCGTACCAGAGAAATCCAGCACCAATTAGGTATTCCAAGATCAACGGCACACCGCATACTAAGATCTGGTAAATATCATCCTTACCACATTACATTGGTGCAAGCATTAAGTGAAGATGATCTTAGACGTAGGGTTGAATTCGGTCAATGGGCTTCGGAGCAACCGCCAGCTTTTTTCGATTACGTGATGTTTAGTGATGAGGCAACATTTCGCAGTAACGGTGTTATGAACAGACATAATTGTCATTATTGGTGAATTGAAAATCCCAGATGGCATCCACAAGTTGACAATCAACATCGCTGGACTCTGAATGTGTGGTGTGGGATTTCGAATGGTCAGATCATTGATCCTTATTTCTTCCAACATACTGTTAGGAAGGAGAATTATCTGCAATTGATTCGGGACAAATTACCAAGGATGTTGGAAGATGTTAATCCCTACACAGAACAGGATGTGACTTCAACATGATGGGGCACCACCTCATAACGCTGCAATTGTCAGGAATTTCTTAAACACATCTTACCCACACAGATGGATTGGTCGCGGTGGATACATTGCCTGGCCGGCTAGGTCTCCGGATCTCACCCCTCTGGATTCTTACTCATGGGATTCCATCAAAGATGTAGTTTATGAGAGACCACCAACGACCAGAGATGGCATGAAACGCCGAATACGAACTGTCTGCCGAACAATTCCACGTCATGTGTTTTTGTCGTTAGAACCACATTTTCAGAGACGAATTAGGTTATGCCAACAGGTCAACGGTGCAAATATCGAACATTTGATACAGTGAATTCTTATACATATTGCAGAGCGTTTGTCGTGAAAAATTACACACCTCTACAGTCCAGGCGATCGGCCCTTTTCAGGGCCACATAGATGTGCAAAATCCGATCGCTCAACCTCCTCGTGGTGCACATTGGGTAACTCTAATGACGACGGTAATCCTCAGAAGCTGAGAAAAAACACTGGAGAGTTAAATGCCGTCTTACACAGAAAGCAATACGAGTGTTTCATAAAACTCATTTTTTATCGATTAGAGCGCCATCTGTGCAGACTTCGGGAAAATGATTCAGACAAAAGTTTCTTGTTTTTCAACGTCAAATCTGAATCCGCAGTAAAAAATAGGGGATTCCATTTGAGAAACAAAATTTGACCTCCGAATGACCTTGAAGTTGGGATCCGAGGCCAAAGTCAAGGTCACCATCAGATGTCCTCCTCGGAATCTCACAACTTTTGCTGGAAACATTTTCCTCCAAAACTCCTTGCTTTTGAGTTATTCCGATATAAAAATTAAAATGTGAAACCCTGTATTTACAAGGTGTCTCAAATAAGAAAATACACGCGGATATCTCGAGAAGGAGTGAGTAAAGAAGAAAATGTCTCAAGTAAAAGTTGTTTGGTTCAAAGGGAGAATGTTCGAGGTGATAACAAATTTGACTTTGGAATGAGTTTTCAAGGTCATTGGAGAGGTAAAAACATTTGTGTAAAAGGAACTCCCTTGTTTTTCCAGTAGTATCCTATTCTACATGAAAAAACACAAAAATTTTACTTGAAGCATTTCCTTGTCACCATCGTACTTTTGAAGATATGGCCAACAGTCAACCCTCCCAGCGAGACGTGACAGGGATAGTGTGTTTCTCTTACTAACTAGCGATGATGAATCAATGTTGAGAATGAAAAAACCCGAAATCCAAAATTGACAGATTTCAGAATGTTCGATTTATTGAGTGCAACGTAAAGTAATATTAATATCAAAGGTTTTCAAAACGTCTTCGAGCAGTTTTCAAATGTTCAAAATCTGCGCTTTGTTCCTGCGAACATGAATCAATTCTTCGCTCGGAATGACTCACCGTAGCTAACAAGATATTTCTTGGAATGTTGACACACGTGTTGCGGATACGTTCCATGAAATCTTGTCTCGTGGTTGGTGCTTGGTCGTACACTTTGTTGTTCACAACGCCCCATGAAAAAAATCCAGCGGAGTCAAGTCCGGAGATCTAGGAGGCCATATCTGAAATCCACTACCTCTCCCAATCCAACGGTTCTGATATTCCATGTCCACAAACTGGCGTACAAGACGGCTGTAATGAGGGGGAGCACCATCTTGTTGTATCATCATCCTTCGCCTTTTTGTAAGTCAACTTCAACAAGCATCAAGGGCAGTTCATTCCGTGATAAATTGAGGTAGTTGACTTGGGTCACATTTCCTTCGAAGGAATAGGGCCCAATTAAATGTCCATTCAATATCCCACACCAAACAGTAACGCTCCAACGATGCTGGTGATTAATTCGGCGATACCAATGAGGATTTTGTTCGGCCCAGTAATGACAATTGTGACGATTGAGCAGGCCAGTATTGTGGAATGTACTTTCGTCGCTGAACATGACGTTGTTAGAATATTCAGGATTTCCTTCGATTCTAGCTTGAGCCCATCAGCAGAAGTGCATCCGCCGTTCAAGATCATTGGGTTGCAATTCATGACATAAGGTGATATGATATGGATGGAACTTCCGGATTCGTGATATTCGGTGCACCGTATCTCGTGGGATACCAGTAAGGCGTTGAATGTTCCGAGTGCTGTCATGTGGATTTAAGGCTCTCGCAGCCGAGACTGTATTTTGTATCCTTTTGTATTTTATTCCCCGTCTTCTAGCAGCGTCCTCTATCTTTCCAATTACCGCGGGGTTGGGATGAATTCTCATATCTCTGTGCATACAACACACTGGCCTGTCGATAATTACGTCGAGATTCACCCAGACCCATCAAAATATCGACGATCTCATTAGGCGTATAATTTCGAGGCATCGTGATGAATTAGACACTCGGAAAATTAAAGTTGCAAATCATGGGAATTACCGCACGCACTAACGCGAGTATCAATTCTCTACTGGCCTGGCTTTACCGATTGTTTGTTTCCAAAATGAGGATTTACAAAATTAGAGAATACATACAACACTTTTCTTCAAACATAAACATCAACGTCAATTTATAAACACAACATCGGAGTCAACATTCATTGGAGAAAACATTCGAAGAAAGAATTGTTTTTGTTCCTTTTGAATGTTATGTTGGACATTCAATCGGGCCCTTTTTCTTTGAAGGAAATGTGAACCGAGTCAACTACTTCAATTTATTACAAAATCAACTGCCCTTGATGCTAGATGAAGTTGGCTTACAAACAAGGCTAAGGATGGTGGTACAACATGATGATGCTCCTCCTCATTGAAGCCGTTTTGTACCACAGTTCCTGGAGATTTCCAAGAAATGCCTTGTTACACGCAGAGAAATCGCGAGATATCACTTAATCGGGTGATTTTATTTCACGTCAGTTGCGAAACGAAGGATGACGGAGGTTAGGTGAGGTAAAATCTCACGAATTCTCTCCGTGTAGCTACAATCTGGTGAAAATGAAGCGTTGAACGCGACGGAAGCGTAAACTAAGAGTCATCTGAGCGTAACAAAGAATCACCTAAGCATAATTTGAGAGGGAGTTGGAACATTTTCACGCTTCATTTGTTTCATCACCCGTTTCCGTCAATCTCAGATTTCCACCAGGGCCGTGAGTGATTCCAAGCGAAAAATTCATTCATGTTTGCAGGAACAAGGCGTACATTTTGAACATTTGAAAACTGCCCGAAGACGTTTCGAAAATCTTCGATATTAATATCACTTTACGTTGAATTCAGCAAATCGAACATTTTAAAATCTGTCAATTTTGGATTCCGTGTTTGGTGATTCTCAATATTGATTCATCATCGCTAGTTTGTGGGAGAAACACACTCTTCCTGTCACGTTTCGCTGGGAGGGTTCCCTGTTGGCCATATCTTCAAAAGTACGATGGTGACAGGAAAATGCTTCAAGTAAAATTTTTGTGTTTTTCCATGTAGAATATGATACCACTGGAAAAACAAGGAGATGAGAAACACTCAAGAGTTGAACATTATGTTAGACAGAATACAATCCGAGGGTTTGAGAATTCTCATTTTCTCATCAATTAGAGCGCCATCTATGAGGATTTCGAAAAGACGCTTGGGACAAGAGTTCCTTGGTTTTTAGCGTAGAATCCCAATCGGTAGTGAAAAATAGGGGATTCCATTTGAAAAACATGAGTTGACCTCAGAATGACCTTGAAAGTGGGATCTGAGGTCGAAGCCAAGTTCACCATCGGATGTCCCCCTCAGATTTTTACATTTTTTCCTCGGAACATTTTCTTCTGAATCAATTCGTTTTCGAGATATTCTAAGTGTCAGATTAGAATGGGACACCCTATACCAATGTACATAATACCACCATCAGATTCTTCCAACAGAATCATCGGTGGATGGAGCAGAAACATTGAGAATGAATTGTCACATCCAGTCACATCAGTCAAGTTGACCCGTACGCATTCTGCAACAATTTCTATAATCAGAATATTGTATCTGCTCAATTTTCGTCGAGTGGATCCTGAATGTTCTCTCTAATCATTCGTCAATTGGTCAATGGAATGCCCCCGATGCAACGATTTTCGATATATCCACCGCGCTGCTATCTCTTCTGCATTTTCCTCCAACGCTACCTAATGATCATGGTAGGATTTAACGCACAGGTGGATGATACATCTACATCCTTCTGGCTTTTTTTTCATGCACCTATGATTCTGTTGGGAGAATCTGATAGTGGTATTATTAACGTAAGGACTTGTATATCCACTGCACTTCTACCTTTTTTTCATTTCCCCATGACGCTACCTAATGACACCCTGGTGAAAATGGGAGCGAGAAGGAAGAGTCAACGAAGCGTATGCTGAAGGGTGACAAAAACGTTAATGGAAAGTATACAAAGCTTGAATGGAGAGGATAGGAAGAGCATGTGAAATGGGAACTGAACGAAGGAAGTGGGAAAAATTCAAGGATTCTAGACAAAAAACTTGAACCCTATGGTGAGAATCGAACCAGTGACTCTCACAATGGTAGGGTCTTATCCACTGAGCCACGGATCGTCGTTGACATCGACTGCTGAAAGATGTTATTTGAAGTCAGAATAGGTATGACTCGCATACGCTCCATATAACCTACTATTACGTTACATGAAGCATATGCGACACGAGATCGGAAGTTTATGAAACGTATACAGAACGTATGATTTGACGACTCTCCAGCAAGTGGGTATCATACGCTCCAGAAAGGGAGAGTTGAAACGCTTTCCGCTTCGTATACGTTTCCTTCTCGCTTTGTGTATACGCTTCATTTTCACCAGAGCATTGATCATTGTGGTACATAATATAAGGATGTATGGTACATATACATCCTCCTTGCTTTTCCTTCATTTACCTGTGATTCTTCCGGAAGAATCTGATAATAGTGTACCTAACGCAAGGACCTGTGGTATATCTGCACTCCTGTCTCTGCTTCATTTTCCTTCTACGCTACCTGATGATATTGATCAGGGTGGTACGTAATATACAGATGTATAGTATACCTCCATCCTCTCTACTTTTTCTTGATCCACCTGTCATTTTACTCAAAGAATCTAGGGAAACCATTTTGCACATAGTTTATCATTTTGACTCAGGATGTCATATTTTAGTATACCTGAAGTGCTCGGTGACTAACCTTATTTACAAATGTTTTTCAAACCTGCTATAATCGAATTTACTTAATTATCTATTCCGTGTTCTGTTTCATTATTTGTTCACGATTCTGATTGCAGAATAGTGGATACTAGCAGACTGTCCATTAGGGATTATGGTATATCCATTATACTTTTGCCTGTTGAAAAATAGCAAATGAACTTTGATAATCTTTTGCAACAATTGCTTACGACCCTAATCAGAGAAATCGACAGTGGAGCCTTCCGAAGTAGATGGTCATCTGGTTTTGATCAGCTACTTCAGAAGGCTCCAGTAGTTGACTGTCCGTCAGAACCTATGATATGTCCCTGACTTTCTGGTATGTGGAGGAATTGCAAATAAACTTGAATCTTTTCCCTTGAGCATGCTCGATATGATCCATTCGATCATTTCCCAACGACTCTAACAGAAGAACCTGTTAGTAGATTGTTTGTAAGAGGGTTATGGTATGTCCGAAAAGATTTCACCTGAAAAGTAATGTATAAATTTGAATCATCCTTTTCGACTAGGCCCTGTATGGTTTATTCGATCATTAGCCTGTGGTTCTGGTGGGAGAAACCAACAGTAGCAGACTGTTCATCAGGGATTACGGTATATCTGTTGAGCTCATTTGCATATGAACTCAGGTCCCTGGCCGGGACCCGCCAGGTGCTGCCTGAAATCAGCCAGGTCCTGCCTGGAAACCCTTTGGTTCCTGCTCGGGACCTGGCTGATTCCGGGCAGGACCTGGCCAGGACCTGGCGAGTCCCGGCCAGGAACCTGAGTCCACATGCGAATTTGGGAATCCCACCCACCCGAGAATTTTGGTCTGGGTACCTTTTTATATTTTTCAATTTTTCAAATGTAACAAACAGATCTATAGCTTCCTCAAACTTTTCCAATGTTTTTTTCTATAGATAACCTCACGATTCATTCATTTTTCATTCATTTTTTTGTGTGATACACACTTCAAATTATTCACATTTTATTGTTCATTGTTGTCCTGATTACATAAACCGTAACCACCTGTAACTCATCCATTTATTCAATTATCCTCTCAATATAATAATAACCTGTCAATAATAACCTGTCAACACATCGCTTCATTGACAGATTATTTACGTTTCTAATGAATCGATTATCGATACAATGCATCACATTGTATACCAGATGATACATACAGATATGAAATCAACGCTATTGGATGTTTGGATTATAATATACATTAACTGAAGTGAATGCTATTGGATATTGGAAGAAAGGAAAAAGGACAGAATATTGGATATCCCATGGAGGAAAAGGACAGAATATCTCTATGCCAATGGAAGAAACCCTCCCGAATTCCGATGATGAAGAACTATCGTCACTACCGTGATTAGAATAAATCGAAAGTGGCGATGATCATCATCATCATCATGAAGTAATCAGTCTTATGACTGGTTTGATGAAATCCTCCAACCCTGTCTATTATCCGCTAACCGCTCAATTCCTGCATATCTACGGCAACCCTTATCTTGTATAATTTGCTTCATATAACTCAATCTAGGTCTACCTCTCCTAGCTTCACCATTCATTTTTCCTTCCAATATTGTTTTCAATAAGCTATCATGCCTTAATGTGTGTCCTATCAGATTACTTCTTCTTTCCACGACCTGTCTCAAGAGACTCCTTTTTTCATTTACCTTTTCAAGTACTTCTTCATTTCTCACTCTCTCTATCCACTTCATTCTAAGCACCTTTCTATAACACCACATTCCAAAAGCTCCAAGTCTTCGTTGGTCCGTTTTTCCAATTGTCCAAGTTTCGCAATCATATAATGCTGGCGATGATGATGAAGAAAAATCCTGATGTTTTGATCGCATGAAAATTTGAAATGTTTATAATTCAGTATTGCGCGAACTGACCAATTTCGTAGTGTGTTTAATCCAAAGTGTGTATTCGAATTATATAAAAGAAGTGTAATCATTTCTTCGTGAAATTCAATGTGTGATGAGTTATTGTGGGTTGGAGATTTTTTGACTATATCAAATCTCGGTTCACGTGTATAGATACACGGTAGCGCACGACTTCTGCTTTTTCATTTTTTTTCAGGGTTTTTCATGTACTTGGCGTCGAGACGCTACCACGTCTCTTGATTCTAGCATCTTTTCGTGCTAGAGAAACGAAATCGGTGAAAGTACAACCAAAGGTGACTTGAAAGAAGTTGCTAACGTGCCTGTAATCAGAATTGCCAGCAAAAACCGCCAATTGCTTATTGATTGGTAATTCCTTTGGGAATCGGAAATATGATTAGTCAGTTATATAAGAAACAGCCAGTCACTGGAGTTGGCGGTTTTTTGCTGACAGCTCTGCGTGTAGTAGATTCTTGGAGCATTCAACTGTTATTTCCCTCGAAAAACATAACGATCAACGATGACGTCACTCCTGCAAATGGCAGCTATATTTGAGTGCGTCTATTGGATATCTCAAATGCATTGAGATCCCGCTAATTCGATGACGATTATCAACGATTATCATTGGCTCCGCCATTTTCAGACGAAGCCAATTAACTATCACGAAGTGGTTAGATTCTGTTATAGAAATTATTTCACCAAGTTCACTATGACGAAAGAATCGTGTCGGAAACGTTGCTAATGACGCTAATTATCGCGTGGAAAGTTTTCGTCGGTTCGTTGCTTTATAAATAAACGCCAGCGTTAGTTATTGTAATAATCAACCCAAAATTGTTCAATTCATTGATTGATTTGGTTGAAAACTGGAAAAATTTGATGAAAAAAATGTTGTACGCTTATATATGTTGTGTGTGCATTCTGGAAACGGATATTTTACTGTCAATGTCGACAAAATATCCAGAATTCATGGGGAAAACTTGTTATCCGACCCGAGGGAAGCCTTTCAACAAGTGTTGAGAGTTCAACTGGGTCGAGACAGAAATGAACGACATAAGTGTCAAGTGCTGATCATAGCAGGTATGTTAGCTTCAATGAATCACCGTGTGTTTTCCTCAGAGTATGTACAATGATAATAAGTCTATCATTTATTGAAAAAAATGTGGTAGTCGGGGCTCAATCGAACTCTGTTTCATATATTGTCCTAGAGTGCTGGTAATTACGGGAAAGTTTTATATCATTCCTTTTATATCAAACTAACAAGTGGGAGGATTGTAAAATTACGTTTTGAAATGTGCATGAATTCAGTGGTATGTGCAACTGATGCAATATGATGTAATTCTTCTACCGAAGATAGAAAATCCCTTGAGAAGAAAATTCAGGACAAGAGAGTGCGAATTCCAAAATTACATTCAACTGCAACTCAACGACAGCCGAATTGTGGGTTCCGATGAGTCTGAAAATGAAGTTGACAAGGAAAAACTGAAATCCAAAGTATTATCATGCATGTTATTCTTGAATGTTTTTATTGTATGCTTTCTGTTTCCCTTATGTCAGCAAATACAAACGATATCTAATTATTTCTGTTGATGTGGATACAAGGGAAGAATACTTGATTTCCCATCTGAACTGATATGTTACATATTATTCCTGTTTGGGAAGATCAAATATTGATCGTCAACATGTATTCAACAGCGAAGTCGTGGAATCATAGGCACCTATTTACAATCCACAACAAAGTCTGCACCTACCAGCAACGAAGTAGCACATTCATCGTCAGTTCATGAACCATGTGATCCGGAGTCAGCTTACCTCAGCAATGGCAATGAGAAGTCAGTTGCTTCAAAAGTGAGTGAGTTGGGAATATGTGAATTCGAGTTGGAATCTCTTGGTGCTCTATGATTTATTGGTATAAAGATGACAGTGGAGCTAGCAGCGGCGAGCTAGCAGCTGAATGGATTAGGTTTTGACTAAGACTGTACACAAATGTATTCCTCTGGCAGAAAGAGAAGGAGATGGATATAGATCAGGGATAGGTGGTGATTCTTATGTAATTTGAGACGAGGGATCGATTGAGAGGGATTTCAAACGTGGGAATCGAGGTTTTCATGGAGTTTTGGGGGAATAACATATGAAAATCGTTACGGGGCGAGACATTGAGGGCAATTACGATGTCGGAACGGAGGCTTGATTTTTTTTTATTTTTTTGGATCATCGAACCTGATAGTTTGAAATGTCTCGCATTCGGTGATATGCATGGAATTTTGGTACGCGGCTTCCTTGATACAGTTTTTGCCCGAAAAGATGACAGGATTCTAAGTTTTTTGATAAGTCAATAAATAAATGATGGCACGGCAAGACCTTGGTTTTCTTGGAAGTTATTGAATCATGCAATCTGATAGTTCGAAACGTCCCGAATCTCATAAGATGCATGAAATTCTAGTACGCGGCTTCCTCAACGAAGTTTTAGACCAAAGAAGTTAGCAGGGCGTGAGTTTGATGAATCTATATTGAATGAACAAGCACGACGGAGCCTTGATTTTTTTGGATTTTTAAGAATCATCAAACCTAATGGTTTGGAATGTCCCTCATCCGATGATATGCATGGAATTTTGGTACGCGGCTCCCTTAATACAGTTTTCACCCGAAAAGATGACAAAATTTCGAGTTTTTTGATAAATTCGCGTGAAAATGATGACACGACCAGACCCTGATGTTCTCAGAATTTTTTGGAAGGTGTAATCTGATAGTTTGAGATGTCCTGAGTCTCATGGTACGCATGAAATTTTGGTACGCGGCTTCCACAACGGAGTTTTAGAACGAAGGAGAGAGCAGGGCTTGAGTTTGATGAATCCATATTGGATGAACAGGCACGACGGAGCCTTGATTTTTTTGGCTTTTTGGAAATCATCGAACCTGATACTTTGGAATGTCCCTCATCCGGTGGTATGCATGAAATTTTGGTACGCGGCTCCCTTAATGCAGTTTTCGCCTGAAAAGATGACCAGATTAAGAGTTTTTTGATAAATCCACGTGAAGATGATGACACGACCAGACCCTGATTTTCTCGGAATTTTTTCAATCGTGCAATCTGATATCTTGAGATGTCCCGAATCTCATGATATGCCTGGAATGTCGGTACCCGCCTCCCGTAATAGAGTTCTGGCACAAAGAAATGCAGAGATTCTGTGTTCTTTGATAAATACATGTTGGATATAATGACACGCTCTGGCTTTTAACTACCTGGATTTTCCTGGTTCATGCAAACTGATACTTTGAGGTCCTACATATACCGTGCTATGAATGAAATGTCAGTTTTCAAGTGTGTGTGTATCCTTGTCACCTCCAAAAATCAGGGATTGTACTTGTCATCTTTTAATCTTGGCATCTTTTTGGGCGGAAACTGTATTAAGGGAGCCGTGTACCAAAATTTCATGCCCCCCATCGGGTAAGGGACCCTCCAAACCATCGGGTTTGATGATTCAGGAAAATCCAAAAAAATCAAGGCGCCGTCGTGTTTGTTCATTCATTATGGATTCATGAAACTCAAGCCCTACTAACTTCTGCGTTCTAAAACTCTGTTAAGGAAGCCGCGTATCAAAATTTCATGCGTATCATGAGATTCAGGGCATCTCAAACTATCAGACTGCATGATTCAAAAAATTCCAAGAACATCAGGGTCTGGTCGTGTCATCATTGTCACGTGGATTCATCACAACACTCAAAATCTTGTGATCTTTTCGGGTGAAAACTGTATTAAGGGAGCCGCGTACCAAAATTTCATGCATCCCATCGGATGAGGGACATTCCAAACCATCGGGTTTGATGATTCAGGAAAATCCAAAAAAATCAAGGCTCCGTCGTGTTTGTTCATTCATTATGGATTCATGAAACTCAAGCCCTACTAACTCCTGCGTTCTAAAACTCTGTTAAGGAAGCCGCGTATCAAAATTTCATGCGTATCATGAGATTCAGGACAACTATCAGACTGCACGATTCAATAAATTTCAAGAACATCAGGGTCTGGTCGTGTCATCATTTTCACGTGGATTTATCACAACACTCAGAATCTTGTCATCTTTTCGGGTGAAAACTGTATCAAGGGAGCTGCGTACCAAAATTCCATGCATACCATCGGATGAGGGACATTTCAAACTATCAGGTTTGATGGTTCAGAAGAATCCAAAAAAATCAAGGCTCCGCCGTGCCTGTTCATTCAATATGGATTCATCAAACTCAAGCCCTGATAACTTCTTCGTTCTAAAACTCCGTTAAGGAAGCCGCTTACCAGAATTCCATGCGTATCATGAGATTCCAGACGTCTCGAACTTCCAGATTGCATGATTCAATAAATTCCAAGAAAATCAAGGCCTGGTCGTGTTATCATTTTCACGTAGATTTATCAAAAAACTCAAAATCTTGTCATCTTTTTGGGCAAAAACTGTATTAAGGAAGCCGCGTACCAAAATTTCATGCATACTGTAACGAGAACGTAAAATTTCTTCCAAATTTTATCTCTTTCTCTTTTCTATTTGTTTTTTTTTTTTTGAATCTTTCCCTTCTGTTAAATTTCTATGAACGAATTATCAATAGGGTAAAACAGAATATCTGTTGCCCTATCGATAAATTCGACCCAGGAGAATTACACATACGGTAAAGGAAGATTTCTTTACACTCAAATTATAGAGAAAAAGAAGTCTCCCTTTAAAACACAAGTTGAGAACAACTTGTGTTCCCGTTATGTTTGTGCCGTATGTAAAAGGGACAAGTAAATCTGGAAAACCAGAGACCCTTTTCTTCCTCTTTTATTACATCCTTTTCCAAATAAAATCAAATTCCAAATTACCCCGTAATAAAAACCTCATTGAAATGTAGACAGCAGAGGATTAGAGCGAAGAATTGTGTCGCCAACTCTGTCTGGAAATTTCTCAAGTAAATTCACTATAAAGAATACGACAAATATTCAATTTGTTTCTTTTTTTTATTTATAATAAAAAAGCCCCAATACTCTTCGTTGGGCCAAGGTTGGTCCAGGGTTGGCGAAGTATCGTTTGCCGATCTTCGTCGATCTTGGTTAAATTCAGCCTTGAACATGTTAATACACATGAAAATTCAGATTCTAACACCAATTTAACCATTGGTTTAGAAATTCAAGATTGGCTGCCAATGCTGGCCCAATCTAGCATCTCTATAATGCAAAATTCTAAGTTTAAACCAGAATGGAGCATTATTTAAAATAATGAAAGTTTACGTTCTTGAAATGGTAAGTATTGGTAAGTTGAAGGTAAGTAAAATGAATATAAATATTGAAATTCTTGTTACAATAATTAGAATAGAAAATTATCATTTTTTGAAATGTTCTTGTAGTGAATAATTTAAATAATCATTGACAACTAACAATTTTCTAATTAATAATTGATTTTGAATTAAAATAAGAATTCTGTAGAATAGTACATCAAGAAAGAGAAATATATACATTTTAAAAAGAGAGCATAAGTTAGGCATTATGCTCAAGAGAAAGGGTAAGTGGGTTGTCCCAATTAAAGAAAATGGAGAATTTCCTTTTCAAGGACAAGCCTACCCTCAGGTAATGCACGATTCCATGCTACTTCAACCTATCTGAACTCCATTTTCTTCTTTCTGAAATTCTATTATTCCCACCCACATTTCCCTACTATTGAAATTTTCCCTCACCATCTAAAAACCGAGCTGAGAATTGAGCGAAAATGCATGAATAACTCACTCTTGTTCGTGCTTTCTTTTAAAAAGGTTCAATCAGTTTTCTAAAATTTACAAGTTCAAATTCAAAATCTCAATTCAATACTCTTACAGAAAAGTTTTAACATTTCAAATTCTAATTACCGTTTCTAAAAGTTAAAGTGAAGTGAAGTTAATATTTCAAATTTACAGTAGGAAAATTGTGTGAAATTAAAAGAATTCGAAAAGGTGTTAAACTCCACACACGATTCTAATATTCATTCACTCAATAAAGGTTTGAATAAGACTTGTGTGGAGCAACGAAAACTTTCCTGTTATTCTACAAAAGTAAGTAAAAATCTTTTCTTTTCCTTCTTCCTATTACTTTTTTCCTAATTTCTTTTCTTTAATGATTGATTTTGAAAGACTGCAACATAATTTCATACATGTGGAAAGAGAAAATTCTAATTTAGGAATGTTTCTTTCAAATATTTTCTTTGAATATAGAATTTTATTAAAAACTCTGAATAATAAAGTCATATTTTAGAAATTTTAATTAATAGCTTTTGCTCCTTTCTTTTTGGTTTTAGTGGAGCAAGAAGTAAACAAAAGAATTAACAATCTTGAGAGGAAAATATTTTGTATTATCAAAAGAATAAAAATTAAACATAGGAAAATTAGAGATAATGATATTCCTTCATCGGGTCCAGCAAGGAATAAATTTTTGAACAACCTTTCTTATGACGAGAAAATTTTAGAATTCTCAAGAAAGGAATTAGAGAATTTATCAAATTTCAAAGAGGCTCTGAAATTCAGAATTTAAGAAACAGGTATTTTAACTATAATCTATTCTTTTATATTCCTTTTAATTTTCTCCTTCAGAATAATCGATAACAACGTTTATTTTTCAGGATATTTTTCCTCTTACCTTTCCTCTCCCTACCTTAAATTTCCATCGATTACGTTGATGAAAAATCGATTATGAAATCTTAATATTTCTCGGGTTCTGAGTGATCATCTCCCTTCCCAAAATCCCTTATTTCCATACTTGTATTTTTTTTTGAAAATCTCAAACCTAATGCATGAAATTAAACTATTTTCATTCCATTGAAGAGAAATTAATCTACTGAGCAACCCTCAGAGTTATTTCTCCTATTTCTTTGGAATACTTTCACTTCTGATCTTTTCTAACCCTATTTTTTTTGTTTTGTTTAAAGTGAATCGAAATTCGATGAATTATTGAATTCATCTAAAACAAGATCAAAGTTCTTCAAAGATTAAGTGAATATTTCTCTTTCTTATATTGAACAGAAAAGATCTTTAACTTAATTTGAATTTGAATTTATGAACTTATGATAGTTAAGATTTTATTTTAGTAACTTTGTAATTTCAAGACATCATTGTTTTTCTTTTTAGAATATCCCATCTTGCATTTCAGTATAAAAATTGATCTTTATATTATTTCAAACAATATCCTCTCCCCAGTCCTCGTCTAGGGTTTTTATCCTAGCTAAAGTGGGGTATTAAAGGGAACATTGGACTCGATGATCCAATGCCTTCCTTTAACTATCGAAGGTTACATAAAGAACTAAAAGGCCAATAGTTTTGACGTAACAATACCACCGAATGCGGGACATTTCAAACTATCAGGTTTGATGATCCAAAAAAATCAAGCCTCCGTTCCGACATCGTAATTATCACTCAATGTCTCGCCCCGTAACGATTTTCATATGTAATTACCCCAAAACTCCATGAAAACCTCGATTTCCACGTATGAAATCCCTCTCAATCGATTCCTCGTCTCAAATTACATAAGAATCACCACCTATCTCCGATCTATATCCATCTCCTTCCTCTTCTGCCAAAGGAATACATTTGTGTACAGTCTGAGTCAAAACCTCATCCATTCAGCTGCTAGCTCGCCGCTGCTAGCTCCACTGTCATGGTATATAGTTTATCGCAGTATGTTATTCCTCATTTCCTATGGAACAGAGTATTTTAGAGATTTTAGCTGAATATGTTTTCAATAAAAAGTAGGGATATATATGATGAATTGGTGATGTGATATTTTCTTAATTTTTGAATGTCATATTCTTGAATATGATCAATCACTATCATCCCATAAATAGCAAACAGATGCACATAACAACACCAAAACAGAAAGTCAGTATGAAAAAGTCAATAATCATAATCTCAACGATATTGATTCATCGAAGTTTGAGAAGACACATAAAGATATTCTGTCACCTCAAAATATAGAATTGAGTGACACTGATGATGAAATATCTGCGAATGAGGATGTCAGTAAAACATACAATTATTACATCTGAATCTTTGGCTCATGCGATTCACTCATTTTTTCCTACTAGAAAGGAGACTGATGTTTCCTCGTAGAAGGAAATTGACCCAGTTCTTTCCTCACCAATAAATTCGAGGGTATTGAATAAAGAATTTATATAATGAATAGTCCATCTCTGAGGAATCATATGAATAGTGCACATCGAAGCCTACTTAAACGTCCATAAAAACAAAATGAATTTGAATGGCACGTAATATTAACCCATTGATGCCCATGGCGAAACTGCTTCGCCTACAGAAGAAGTAACTATTGGGAATAGGATCTCTAGGTAGAAGATGAACATCCACGGAGAAAAAAAATTCTTCCCATTTGTTTGAACGATTATTGTTCAGACGATTCGTTGAAAATATCGATTCACGTAGATAAACACCCCTGAATCGCGTTCTACGGAAAATTTCATATAAGAATAGGAGGTTTGGAAAATTTTCAACTACTGCATTCGTTTGTAAATAAAAATGATAAACAATTTCGAATACTCCATACCCTTTCGTGCCCACGATGGAACTGCTGGGCCTATAGGAAAAGTAACCATTGAAAATAGGATATCTAGGTCAATGTTCTTCATCCACCCTTTCACAATTGTTTAAACAAATTGTAGGGATTTTCGTGGATGTCCATCCTCCAATTAGTTATCCTATTCCTAATAGGTCAGTTTCACCGTGGCACGATAGGTTATGGAGTATTGGAAATTGTTTATAATTTTTATTCAGAAACGAATGCGATGGTTGAAAATTTTCCAAACCACCTATTCTTATATGAAATTTCCCGTAGAACACGATTCCGGGGGTTTTATCCATGTGCATCGATATTTTCAACCGATTGTTCAAACAATAATTGTTTAAACAAATTGTAACAATTTTTTTTCCCGTTGATGTTCATCCTCTACCTAGATATCCTATTTCCGATAGCGACTTTTTCTGTAGGCCGGGCAGTTTCACCGTGGGCACGAACGGGTATGGAGTATTCGAAATTGTTTATATTTTTTATTCAGAAACAAATGCGACGGTTGAAAACTTTCCAAACCACCTATTCTTATATGAAATTCTCTGTAGAACACGATTCCGACGTTCTTATCCACGTGCATCGATATTTTCAACCAATTGTTCAAACAATAATTGTTTAAACGAATTGTAAAAATTTTGTTCCCGTTGATGTTCATCCTCCCCCTAGATATCCTATTTCCAATAGTTACTTTTTCTGTAGGCCAAGCAGTTTCGCTATGGGCATCAATGGGTTAACATAAGTATTAAGGGGTTATACGCAGTTAGAATTTTCAGAAAATGGATTTCTTTTGTGTTCTATTCTGTTAATGTACACATATTTAAATACATACACAGGAAATTTCAAGTCAATCCGATAAATATTTTCAAAGTTACACGGGCATGTATGAAGAATTTCTAACTATGTGGAATCAGCTTTTGAAACTTTTCTAGTACAAATATTCTACTCATTGACAAGTTTTGTAACGCTTGATAGCCAAAAACTAGCCACTTACAAGTCCCTCGTGAGGTTTTGGGGAGAGACTTGCAAGTGTCTGGTTCCTGGCTGATTGAGCATTACAAAACTCGTGAATAATTACAGCATTTTTATTCCGGTTTGGACGCAGCTTTCTCAAAACTGTGTTTTCAAAGTCCATGAGCGAGATTTCTCGGAAACGGCTGATTTGATCAGTCTGAAATTTTCACACAAGCTTTATAAATATATTTTTCAGTGATTGATCGAAGGTTTGTTGTCAACAATGTATATTTCCCATTTTATAAACAATTTGAAGTCAAAATTTTCATCGGAAATTGGAATTTTTTCTTCAAGAAGTCGCCATTTTCTGAAAAATTCATATTTTATTCCTTCGATTAAGACAAGATGATACCTTATATGACCGAAATTTCTTTGGTTCTTTCATTTCGAATGACCCAGTCCAGGGATATCGTGCTCACCCTAAGACAGCTTTTTTTGAAGGAACTTTCGCAGATCGGTTATAGCAGCAAAAAATAATATTCTCACAAATGAAAAATATGGGGATGGAGGTGAAAGTCACCACAATATGTACATAAACTTCCGCTCCGGTAAATCAAAAGCTCGGTCCAGGAGAAATTCATGAGAAATCGCTTTTTCCGCTCTTCTGACTGCGTATGACCCCTCAACTGAATATTATGAATGTGATAATCATTATTATTACTTGAAAAAGCGATTTTTCTGGAAGCTCTCCTATTCATTATAGAGTAAACAAGTATTTGACATTGGTAGACTGGGAAATTTTCTATCCCTCCAATCGACGTGTAACAAAGGACCACGCATATGCAATTGCTTATACGTAGTCCTTTGTTACACGTTGATTGAAGAGGGGTAACGAATTCCGGAATCTGCTACTGGCGATTGAGTTGCAACACTGTTTTTCATCGTTCATAAAATTTACAGAAATACTCTGAGAATCAGAAGGAAAATCTTAGAAATGGAATGGATAACTGTGAAACAACACCTGCTCAATTGAGAACGCAGATGCTGAAATTAGAAGAAGAATTGGCTCAGAAAGATGAGAAAACAGTGAAGATGAAGAAAATGTTTATTTTCGGGAAACAAAATATAAAAATCCAAAAACTTGAATTATTCGCGCAATCAAATGTTCCGACGTATTGAATGATGGAGGTCGATAAGTTTTAAACGTAATAGTCCTTTAAAAATTTATTTCAATGATACATTCAATTATTCATACTTATATTTGATTCGCCGAATTGCAGTTGATGAAGACAATACGATTTGTTCAGCAATAACTCTGAACGATGATTCAAAAAAACATAAAAATCCAATGGACACCCTAAAAATTGGTGGAATAGTCGATAATCAAGTACACATTGGGGATGTGTGGGTTGAAAAATCCGCATTCAGCAAAGCCAACACTTCATCTACAAGGCCTTCAACATTTATAAGCAGGATTGCAACTGGTGCATGGAACACTCAAGCACTTGCAAGTATAGTAGCTGAATGTCGTAAAGGCGTTGATAGAAAACCACTCAGCCCATCAAAACAAGCTGCCATCATGCGGATATATTTTGCTCCTAGGATGGGGTTATTCTAGCGAAGCGATAGATAAAGAATCAGATTCAGCGAATGCTTAGTTTGGCCGTGCTATTTCCAAAGCACAACGTCGATTTAAAATGGACAATGAAGCAAAGAATGAGGATAAGAATTCAAAAACATAGAGAATATGATACACATATTGATTGATTTCTGAATATATTTAGGTAGAAATCGTGATGTTTCGTTCAGTATTTTTTTTTCTCCATTTTTTCACACACTCAAAGAAGATTACAGGAGTGAGTGAAGCCAATTGGCTACACGGCCAGTATGGCGTAGTTTCGTTCAGTATTGTAAAAATAAGTACGTGTAAAAAGGAGAATAATTGATTCTTTTAGAATTTCATTTTTGTCTAGGAATTCTTATGTTCCAGGAAGTTCATCCACAATTTAAGTTTCATATTGACACCAAAAATGTCAAATTGACACTGAAAATGTCACAATTTGAGAATTTGACATGTTGTTTTCAACACAAACTGAGTGAACACAAAATTTTCCGCTGTGTGAGTATTTCAAACATAAGTGTGAACAGAGAGCAAACATTGTATGTTTTTGGATTTTATTTTCGTTCAGGAAAAACTACGTTCCTTTGAGTGTTTTGAAAATAAGTATGCGCAGAACAATAACTAATTGGATGTTCTCAATTTTTTTTTGTACAGACGCTTTTATGTTTCGTGGAGAATTCCGAAGATAAGAATGTACAGGCAGGAAGAATGATTATTCCGATTTTATTTGCGTTTCTAAAATTGGTGCAGGTGAGTAACATTTGATATTTGATCAGGTCTATTTTTCGATTTGATAATGTTTTCTCATATTTGAATAATAGGTATGATTCACAATATACTCGACAAATCAATCTCATTGAGGAGCCTTGAGCATCCAGCGAAATTGAGAAAAGGAAGTCAGACGAATTTTTCGTGAATTTTTTCAAACAGCAGGTCGTACGATTAACCCATTAACGCCCAGAGGACGCAATTTTGTCACCCAAGTTCAAACTGTCGGCATTTAATGAATTCGAACTGGAAAAATCCGAGAACCACTGTTCCCTATGTTTTCGAGGGTGCTCTTTCCAATGGTGATGATGAGAATTCGCTCAAAAGGAGTTCAAACATGGAAAAATAAAAAAGGAACCATAAAAACGTGATGTTTCGATTCAATTTTTTTCTGTTTGGTGATTTTTCGGTCGCTTTGTATTTTTTTAAATGCCTAAAACCTATATAGAACGTGGCTTCGATGACTGAACTTTGAATAAATGAGGTTGCAGGAATCTGAAAAATTTTTGGTCAACCAAAATGGTGGCCGAAGTGAACAATTTTTTATCAAAACCTGGTAAATATTTTTCATCCAACACTATGGGCCGTAGAAAAAATGTCTTCATCACAGAATATTTTAGAATTGGTCAAATAACACTCTCAAATTCTTTCAGAATTTTCTGATTCAATTTTCAATTTTTTGAAAACATCAAGAAATCAAAACTTTGGAAAACATCATATAAAAATTTAAAAAAAATTGAATGTTCTTCGACCATTCTGATTCTAATTCTACACTTTCCGGAGGGACAAATTCAAAAAAAAGCTCTCCCATGATAAAGTTCTATATTTTCGTTCAAAATACAAAAAAAACGTCAGTTAGCCATTTGTATTGCTCAAATGTTGCCCAATTCTCATCGCGAGGAGGTAGACGTTACCAAGAATCTCTTTCTTTTTTTTGTTTTTTTTCCTCTTTTTTGGTTTTTTTTCTTCAATAATTTCCACATAATTTCCTCCCATTTTCAAATCATATCAATATTATTCGCTCTTTTATTATCAGTAGTATTATGATTTATTTGTTAGTATCTTCAAAACATCGAAGGCAAAAATATAATTCGCAATCTTCACAAAATTTATTACTTCTAACTGCACATTCTCCTTCCTGACATTGTTTTTCAGTCACATGAGTTTTGAGGGTATGATTTTTTCTTGTCTTCGTTTGTGATTTCGCAAGATAATCCCGACTTATATCCCAAGCTAATTCTTTTGCACCCACTTTTCAATCAACTTTGTTACATATGTTGTACAAAATAGTGGCATTAGTTATAGATGATTGTATCAGCCGCATAAAAATAACCCATGTCCATTCTTTTGATCTCAGTATCGGGAGAAGCCTATTGCAGTGTTGATCATGGACGTCTACACCCCCCATACATTTATCATAATAAGTGAAGGCGTTTGGATATCGGAAGGTACTTTTTTTTTTCTCCGTCTTATCGCAACGTCTAACAGCTGATAATGGTGTAACACCCGCAGTAGTAGAAAGAATCGACACAGGCTTCGAATCAATGATTGTAACGAAATTCATTTTACTGCCTTTTTCATGCTTCACCACATAGCTACCTTTAGCAGCTCTTTTATCAATTTCATTTTTTTCTGGAACCCTATCAATTCTAACCGTACCAGTTGCTCTGAGACCAAGTGATTTAATATGAACCAATAGATCCGGACTGGTGAGGAGGTCATCGAAGTAAACATGATATTCGGACAATTTCCTACGTCTAGTACTCATAAGTAATTGTTGCAACATTTGAAGGACGATTCTGCTCCCCTGAGCACAGTTAGGTAAAAAATCAGCTGCATTTGTTTTTTTTCCGCAGTATATATCGCATTCAAATGAGTAACATCCAGCACTGCATAACGCCCACATCTTCATTCTGAATCTGATAGGTTTAGATTTTACAAACTGTTTGAAGGAGTCCCTCCCAAAATATTGATTCATCATCTCATCGATAGAAAGAGCCGTTGAGAAAAATCCAAATTGCCCAATGTTCTTTCTGAATATATTTAGTATTTTCCGAACCCGCCAAACTTTGTCATTGTCGTTCTGATCATCAAGCATTAAATGTTTTATAGACGACTTTATTTTCTCAAATGCATTCCGACGCATTGCTGATATTATTTCTTCCGATTTCAGTAAAGGATCGCTAGACCAGTAGTCTTTTTGAGATAGTTTCCTGTTGTAGATAGTGAATATAATTATCCCAACGAATGTCTCCAATTTCTCCTCAGAAATTTCATAATCATTAGCAACAGTAGGAGACACAATTTAATTTTTCAATTCAGATGAAAAAAACAATTCAAATAGTTGTGTAAAAGAACAAGATGCTGACCGGGTTTTATCCTTATCAGAGAGTAGTATTTTATTAGTCAAAGGAACAAAATCCTTTCGTTCGAAGGATGTTCACCTTGTTCCCATCCATACACATAATCATCCTCCAACTTTTTTTGCGTCACAGAAGAGTGATGAAATATTTTTCCATAAGATTCATAACATAGGGAAGTCTCAATTTCCGAATCACTATCATTGGCATCGAAACAATTGTTATCATCCAACTCCTAACATTCATCAGATTGGACAAAATCAGATTCTCCAGAAACATCAGGATTAGGAATATGAATAGCATCAATCACATCCTCTCTTCCAACAGCTTCAATGCTATTGTTTTCATTACGTGTCATCAGTGTTGATTGAGAAGTGGATTTTTTTCAGAATCAGATTCACGAGCGGGATCACTTCTCCGTTCCTTGAACATGTTTCATAGCTATTCGAAATCAATCAGAATCAAGAGAGTATGCTGATAGTTTGAGACCGATTATTTACCACTGTTCAATGCGCATATACACTTGGTTGTTCCCTCACGGGCTATCATATAATTGGGGTTTTCGTTCAATATGTATTTTGTTGTACAAAATTTGGATAATGAATGATGAAATGAAGAAGCTGATGAATAACATCATCAATTTCATCTTTCTGGAGTTACTTCATGAACAATTGAAGTGCCACGAACATATAACACACAAATATTCATCAATGGGGTCTTGAGAGCATATGGATGCATCAAAATTCATGCGGTCTACAGCTGAAGAGTTTTTTTTTGTTGGAAATTGAAACGAATTGTTGAGAGATGAGTGCTCAGAACGAATATCTTGGAATCAGTCAGGTCGCACCTGTGAAATTCTTCCAGATTTTTTCATGGCGTTTGCTAAAATTCTGATTTCATGATTTTTTCGAACAATTAGAAATTATATCATGAAATTTTGGGAGCTTCGGGTATAAGTCAGGATTATCTTGCCAAATCACAAACGATGAAAAGGAAAAATCATACTCTCAGGACTGATGTGACTGAGAAACAATGTCGGGGAAGAGAATGTGCAGTTAGAAATAATAAGTTTTGTGGACATTGCAAATTATATTTTTGCCTTCGATGTTTTGAAAATATTCACAAATAAATCTTGATACTACTGATGATAAAAGTGCGAATATCATTGATATCATTGGAAAATAGGAGAAACTTATGTGAAACTTATTCAAGAAAAACAAACAAAAAAACAGAAAAAACAAACAGAGAAGAACAAAAAGAACAAAGAAACAGAAAAAAAAGAAAGATTCTCGGTAACGTCTATCTCCTCGCGGTGAGAATTGGGCAACATTTGAGTGATATAGATTAGGGTGGAGTGAAAAACAAAAAAGTCTCTGAATCGAATCGTAATAGTGCGGAAAATTTGCTACTCTTCAAGACGAACTCAGGAAAAAAAAAATTTTGAAATCGGATAAGATCTCCAACTCGCACATTTCGTTTAAAGTTTTTGCATTTCATCGAAAATTCAAGGATATTTCAAAATATTCGAGTTCGCTCGATTATTGTCCGATCAAGCTGATTTTTGGTTTGTGGTATTATATTGAGGTTTTTATTGGAGGAAAATATACCCCCTTCCCTCCTTGATAAAGCTTGAAGCGAATCAGAAAGTCCATTTTTCCCTCAAATCGCCCTAAATAACTCTGTCGACACCGTCCCGTTATATCGCAATAATTCCCACTGTATAGAATAATATCATTACTTCAATTGAATCCCCCTCCCAAATAACGGCAAAGGGGGTAGAAAGGAGGGGAGGGCAGGGGCGGATCCAGAGATCTGTCTTGGGGGGGGGGGCGAAAAGTACTTATTTGAACTTTAAAAAAAATAAAGATCGTAGGAATACAAAAACTCCCCATTGCCGGAACATATTTGGTTGGCTTGGGGGGGGGGGGGGGTAATTGCCCCTACCGCCCCCCTTTGAATTCGCGCCTGGGGGAGGGGTTATATCCATGTTTTATTACAGTATGCAATATATGCAGCTCTTCGCCCGTCACACTTGTCACGACTCAGAACTCACCACGAGGAGGTGGCTGCACCGCGAGTTCCACCCACGCCCTACACAACCAACCAACCAAATGTGGGCATGGACTCTATTCGAAGTCAGATTTTGTTTCGAATTGTGGCATTTCTGCTTGAGAGTTAAGAGTTGCTCGAATGTAGCCATCTCTCCTGTCGTGTCCATATACTTCTTTACTGGCTCTTGTTACCAGTTTTACACACCGTTCTACTGCCTGAGTGTGACAAGGGACTTTTTTCAGGTCTATTTCTAGTGTTGGTTTCTGTTTCTCCTTAATTAGCATCGAAATTTGCTGTGCGGAAAGAGAAGACAACAGTGGGGGACAGGCAAGTGTAACCTTAGACCAATTGATGATGTCAAAGTACTCTTGCGCTTCAAAATTAAATTCAGGTACTTTAAAAGTCCTTACAAAAGCTTTTTTTGTCACAGGTTTTTCTTTTGTTTCGAGGACTCGCCTTAGACCTAGTTCTCTAGTGCGCTCATCGTTATCCATTACCATAGACAGCAGAACATTTTCTGGATGGGCGAAGAAGCCGTTTGTCTGAATGACTTCATGTACAATATTCCTTACTTTAGGAGGTAACTTTCGACATCTTTTGATACAATCAAAAATGTGTTTTGGTCCTTCAAGAATAGAAGATTTTGTCTCAATTTGGAACCACAGTGGTGCGTATATGTGTAATATGTATGTCACTATAAGCTGCAGGGTTTCTGACGGGTTTGCAGTGGGAATATATAGCCTAAGAATTCTGTTAGCTGTGGTCAACCAACGAGCATGTGCTATTGGTCCCGGGTCACGGTTGGCTAGATCTGTTGAACAGGATCCTGAATCAATGCTGAGAGCAATCTCGTGTAAATATCTTTGATCTTTACTGAGGATTTTGAAATCAATCTCTGGCAGAACGCAGCTGATCGGCTGAAAATCAACCACAGGCAACGACTCACATTCTGCAAGTTGTTTGCAGATAGCACCTGTGAATGAATGAGGACCACTTGTTCCCCCATCAAGATCTTCGATGAGATGCCACAAAGGCAATTCGTTAAAGTACATGAGGCAGATAACCCATTGTAAGGGTTTTTGTCATCCCATCTCAATATGTTTAATGGCTCCATTTTTCCAGCCAGTATTTGTTGCTGTACCATCGCAACCGATAACTGCAATACCAGATGTATCTATAGCATTGTCTTCGAGGTACCTCACAATGCTGAGGGCTGTATCCTTTCCGGTCTTTGAATCTGGTACTATATGGCAAACATATTTTGAGCCAGGTTCCTCAATAACAGAAATATGTTCTTCTTTTTCCTCTGTTTGGTAGCGTTTACCGTTTCTTTCTTCTAAGTACAGTGTGTTATCTGATCTGCCGTCAAAGTACAAACACTTAGGACCCTCTGCTTGTCGCTCAATAAGCTGCGCTTCAACTAAACTAGCTCTGCATTTTTCTTTCTCACGTCTAATCTTGCTTCGATCAATAATCATAGATGAATTTTCATTAGTGACTAATCCCACATCTTTCAGCACGCTTGAAGCTATGGCTGCTGCTGCTCTGTCAGAAACCCCATACCGATCACATATCCCCCCAGTTGCTGGCAATGACAAACGCATTTGTTTTTTTTCAGAAACAAAAGACGTTGAGCGTGGGAACTGAAAAGTTGCATCGTCTTGTTGTGACCAGGGCTGCGGAGTCGAAGCTTTCACACAGCCGACTCCGACTCCGGACCACTTAAAATTTCCGACTCCGACTCCGGCTCCGGCTCCAGTGTTTATTCCCATGAATAAAAATTTGAAGGCTGCACTGCAAGTTCCACCCACACCCTGCCCAACCAACCAACCAAACGTGGGCGTGGAGAATTATGCACATTCAGGGACTGCGAATTCCGATTTGGTCTCAAATTTTGACATGGTAGCACGAGAGGCGAGTGTAGTTCTTATGAAACCATCACGTCTCTCATGACCATGAACTGCTGAAGAGGCCTGTGTTACTAGCTTAACACTGCGCTCTACGGCTTGAGTATGACAGGGTATGTCTGCTAGATTCAGAGAAAGAGTTGGTTTTTTTCCTTGAGAAATCAAGTCTGCAATATCAGCTGATGAAAGGGTTGCCAAAAGAGGTGGACATGGGATTTTGGTTGCAGACCAATTTATGATATCAAAATAATCATGAGCATCAAAATTTATGGCCGGAACTAAGAAATTTCTGATGGATTTACCCTTTGTGGTAGTTTCTTTGGATTTCAATACTCGCCGAAGGCCCAGCTCCCGAACATCCCGCCTATCATCCATAACCATCGGAAGGAGAAGGTTTTCGGGATGGGCGAAGAAGGCATTCCTTTGAATAACTTTCTTCGCCACTTCTTGGACTTCTGCAGGTGAGCCTCTACATCTCCTGATGCATTCAAAAATATGCTTAGGTCCTTCAACTATTGAAGATCTTGTTTGAATTTCAAACCACATGGGTACGTATACAGTCATGATGTATGTAACGATGTTGATGAGATTTTCAGGTGGGTTTTCAAATGAAATATATAGTCTCAAAAACCGGTTCGCTGTCGTCAACCACCGAGCATGAGATATTGGTCCCGGATCTCGATTCGCTAGGTCCGAGGAACAAGACCCAGCAGCAATGGAAACGGCAATGTCATGTAGGTATCTCTGGTCTTCACTCAGAATTTGTGGGTCAATTTGTGGACTGACACATTCAATTTTATTAAATGCAACTACAGGCAAAGACTCGCAACCAACCAGCCGTTCGCCGAGAGGGCCACTCAAAGACTTCGGTCCTGCGGTTGTACCATCAAATGTTTCTACAAGATGCCTCGAAGGTAACTCATTGAAATGTAAAAGACAGATCACCCACTGTATTGGCCTCTTCAAACGCATTTCTATATACTTAATTGCTCCCCGTTCCCAGCCAGTGTTTGTTGCTGTCCCATCAGTCCCAACTACTTGAATTTCAGAAGTATCTATTTCATTTTCTTCGAAATAGTCTATGATGCAGAAAGCAGTGTCCTTTCCACTTTTGGAAGTAGGTACTAGATGGCAAAGATACTTCGAACCCGGTTCCTCAATTACTGTAATATGATCCTCTTTTTTTACAGATTGGTATTGTTTTACTCCTTCTTCAACCAACACTAAAGTGTTATCTGCCCTACCATCAGAGTATACACACATTGGGCCGTTCATTTGATGTTCCCGTCGCTCTAAATTAGTACGTTTTACTCTGCACTTTTCTTTTCCTCTTCTAATTTTGCTCCTATCAACGATCAGAGATGTATCACTATCAGTAATAAGACCTAGGTCTTTCAGCACGCTAGATGTGATAGCAGCTGTTGCTCTGTCAGACAGGCCAAAACGAGTACTTGTCAGAGCAGTTGTTGGAAGCGACAGGCGCATCTGTGAGGACTTTGAGCTTCTTGACAGGGCAGACGAAAAACGTGTGGGCTGAATGTCCGAATCATCATCGACATCAAAATTTGTCTCTTCTGTTTCCGGATCGGTACTGCCAACGGAGGGACCAGGCAAGTCTCGTATTTGCACGCTAAGCAGATTAAGCTGACGAGCTTTTCTTTGTAACTTTGATGTAAGTTTCTGTGTTTCCTTCTTATCTACCGTCAATCCAATTTTACCTATTCTGAGGTGTCTTTGTGCGTAGAGAAACTTCAGTTTCAATGTAGGTATTTTCCTATCCTTACGGCAATTGCAGTTGACAACTACAGGATTTGGAAAAATACATTTCTCAAAGGTTTTTCTGCAATTGCATTGTAGTGTCATCTTGCACTTGCAAGATGATATGTCAAATAATGTGTTATAAGATTTATGAATGAAGTCATTGTACTTATTCTCTTTTCCAGCCCTGGTTTAGTCCCTTTGATATGATGATTTTTTGATATGAAGCTTTGGAATATATTGACTCAATCTGTTGTTGAGCTACAATGTTTGCCACGTCTGAGAAGCTCAAGTTCCTTCCAGGTTTACAGTCACTAGACTTTACTGCCATGTCATACTTGACTTCATTCCAACATTTTACGATACCGGCATTGGTGGGAAGAACCGCCGGTGGTAGTGGTTTTGGTGCACCAAAAAATGGGCAGGGTGCATGAGCATGAGCACTACGAGTGAGTGCCATCATCAAGATCAAGAGAGGTGATTGGTCACACCTGATATTGTAAGATTCGTATTATTGTTTAAAAATTCTTGAAATTTCAATAAATTCTCGAAATTATATTCGTCACTCAAAGACAATCCAATATTGTTGGATTGGTTCGTTCCAATATGAATATTTCCACCTCAACCTGATGCACTAAACATCCTAGATATAATTAGATTTAATTAACATTAGCGAAGAATGTTCTGCGACAAGCCAATGAATTATATGATCATACGATTTAATAACATACATGAAATGAAATTGGCGATCGATGTGATCGTGATCTAATGCAGGCTATGAAATTGTGAACAACGCTGATAAAGAAAGTTTTCAGTCGGAGAAGCGCTCCTTTGCTATGCAACAAGCCAGATAATCATATACTTCCAGTGACCAGTAGAGTGCTTCCTCGCTCATACGCTCCGTTTCTTGGAATCCCAGAGTCGAGAAGAAGGGAGTGGGGAACGAAGCCGAGACGCCGAACGAACGGATGGCAATCAAAACAAAACGTAACGCGTTCTACAAGGAAATTTTGCCAAATATCTGCAATTCCTATTTTAGCTCGTGTAGTCGGGACAGAGCCCCCCTCCCCCTTGGGGGGAACATGCAGAGAGGAGGTAAAGAATAATTTTTTCCACTTCGCGCCTCAAAACATCTAATGTACGAAAAATCAGGTCGATGGGTCAACATTTGCACCTCCTGTAATACAAGCTATTTTTAACGGAAATTGTCCATTATCACCCCTTCGAAGGGGTTGGAAAGAGGTAGAGGAGGGTTGTGTGGCATTTTTCCCTCATTCTATGCCTCGAAGCCATGTTCAATACAAAAAAATGGGCTCAATTGGACAGCATATACCCCTTCTGCAATTTTGTGCATATTTGTTAAATTTTTGTTTGAATTCGAAAATTTTGAACGCGATGCGCGAACGGAAGATATTGTCCGATTTCAAACATTTTTTTTTCCCTGTGTTTGTGTTAACGAGTAGCAACTTCTCCGCACTATTACGATTCCATTTGAAAACTTTTTTGTTTTTCGCTCCGGTCTAACGACCAGGGGATGGAATCCGCCATTAAAGTGAGGATTAACTCCCCATATTTCCTCTGGTGTTTGTAAATCTGTCACATTTCTGATAACATCAATGAATCAACACAATCTGCGAATGATTCTCAAACAACTCCAAAACGATTTCCGTTCCGGTGATAAGAATGAGTGCAATATAAATCTATTAACCCTCAAACCGTAACCCTGCTCAAAATCACGTCAACCGTAACCCCCACTCTAACAAACCGCTATCACCTTCTTCTGGATATTTAAAGTTGTTAGAAGTGAAGAAAACATTTCTTAGATCATTAGAAATGTCTACGAGGTAAGATAGTGAGCTTATGTACAGAACTTTGTGAGCAATTCTGTGCAGATTAGGAATGAAATGTCAAGCAATTCAACCAAAAACGTTTGAATTACGAGCGAATACAATTTTGATAGCGGTCTGTGAGACCGGGGTTACGGTTAGAGGCTTGAGCAAATTAGCATGGAGTGATAGCAAGATTCGTTGGAAACGAGCAGTATGGGGCTTTTTGAATAATTAGGTAATAATTGAGGACTTATCTTTCATTTGAAACTTTCGTATTCATTGCAATACTGTCGTAATACAACTTTTACACCATCTGGAATACATTAATCGAAACAAAATTTCCCATAAGAAATTTGGAATTTATTTGGAACATGAATGACAATCTATAAAAAATTTGAAATGATAAAATAGTTGATTAAGAATTCGTTCTCGAGAATAGAATGGCTTCTATCAAATCATTTTTCAGAGAAGCGCGTAAATCTGATTTGATGATTTTTAAAGAAGAAAACAGTCTTTCAACACTGACTAGTGTAGATGGCAATCCTACAATAGCTCTGGCAGCATCTTGAACTATCAGTGGGTATTTTTTTATAGCCTCTCGGACAGTGATATTTAATTTTCCATTGAATTTTTCCACTTCGTTCAACGAACAGTTGAATTCACATCTAAATCGTACACGTGGATTTGATACTCCTATTGCATCTCCGTCTAGCTTAGTTTCATCCCACACAGCGAATCAGTCCAGAAAGAGTGCAGAGAGAATTCAATATGAATTCTCAAGAATTCTTTTTCTACTCTTATGCCGTATACCTTTATGGGATTTCAGTGCTGCAACGACCTTAGCTCTCCCTGCAGAAACGAAATCATTCAGAACGATTAATAGTGTAAATTTCTGATGAAAAATGATTCGAACTTATTTAGAATCATTTGAGTCTGAAACGGGGAATTTGAGTCTGAAATGAGGAATGTATTAATTCGAAATTTGTACATTTGTCATTGGAAAAATTTAATTTTGAATGATCTCAGTTTTACGGGGACGTTACATTCCCACTTAGGGATGTTCTATGACTCTCTTTCTCCATTCTGATACCTTTATATTTCCATTGATATGAAGAATTATAGCACCTTCTTACCGAACAGATCATGAAAACAAACACATCAATTCCTACTCTCATTGCTTGATTTATCTTATTTATGTCAACAGAGAATTCTATGCATTTGATTCCGAAACATTACACTTTGAACTTCGAATCAACGTGTGGAAAAACATTGTCCATAAATTCACATATGGATTCCTCGTTTGTGTTGGAGAAAAATTGAAAAAATTTTTTGCATGCAAATTTCATCTCTCAACTGATGCACCTGAGATCCATAAGAGTTCATCATGGAACCACTGTTGGAATCTATTACACTGAGAAAAAAATTAGCCTAATCAGAAGAACATATTTTTTTGATCTCAGAATATATTTTTTTTCTTATCTCAAGAAGATGTGTACTTGGAGTAAGAAGATTTTGTCTATATCACACTGTATAGTTTCGAACTGAATAATTTCGTCTTTCGAAGAAAGTTTTCTTGAATCAAGAAAATATTGGATCGGACTCAGTCAGACCAATATTTTCTTAGTTTAAGATTTTTTTTCTTTCAATATAATATGAGTTTATTAAAATTGAATGATCAGAAGATTGAATATGTGTATTTTCAAAAATGAGTCAAAGAAATGAAAATATATTCCAAAGAGCACACGAAGTTCTCTGAATGTTTTAAGAACATAGCCTAGGTTCTGCGAGTCTCAACCTTCAAAAGCACATATTTTTACAACATTTTCACTCTCAATGCAGCAAAACACGTTCTGAAAACGTTTTTTTCATATACTACAGGACGTTCTCGTAATATTTTTCTAACGTACTTTCATGAAAACTAACTTTTTTTATGAGCAGTCGAAAGTGGAGTCGGAGTCGATGAAATAACATTCGACTCCGACTCCCCTTTCGACTCCATCCATCATTCCACGACTCCTCGACTCCGACTCCCGACTCCGACTCCACAGCCCTGGTTGTGACTAACATAAACGGAGTCTGTTACGTTCTGGCTATCAATACCAGCGAGGTAGATATTGAGGTGAATTCTCCTCTTCAAGAGTTATTCTTTTATGATACCGTGGAAGGTGATCTCGAGATTCATGCCACATCTGTATCTCAGGTCGGAAGAATTCAGAAAATCAAAGAAATAGTAGACGTGTCCCACTTGACTCCCGCAGAACGCGATCATGTACAGTGACTCACAAAAGTATTTGAACACTTATCATGAAACACTTTATTAATTATAATAAGTATATTACACAATACTCCCAGAAATAATATTAACATTGTAAGTAGGTATGACTCTCTAGATTATATAGATCAAGTTTCAAGCGAATCGGAATATATGCGCAGTAGTTATATATCATTTCCGAAAAACATAACCTTCACTTATTCCACAAAAATATTTGAACAGGTAACTTTTATGGCTTCAATATTTAGTGGGTCCACCTTTAGCATGAATAACATGTTGTAAGCGATTATGCATACTTTTCACTAATTTTTCTGTGACGCTTGATGATATAGGATTCCACACTTCGAGTATCTTTTCTTTTAAACTGGCCTTGGATGTTATATTAAATTTTTGTAATTCTTTTCCTATTATTGCCCATAGATGTTCAATTGGATTAATATCAGGACTTTGTGGTGGTGTATTCAACATGTGGGGGGTATTGTATATGATCCATTCCTTAACGATATGTGCTGTATGTTTAGGATCATTGTCCTGTTGAAAGTAAAAATCCTCGGATATACCCAATTTTCTTGCACTTTCCTTTAAATTTCCTTTCAAAATGTCCAGATATTTATATTTATCCATTATTCCGTCTATGAAGACCAAATTTCCGGTACCGCTTGCTGCCATACAGCCCCAGATCATAATTGAACCACCCCCATGTTTCACCGTAGCACGCAAATTTTTTATTTCCATCTCAGTATTGGCTTGTCTCCAAACAAAATTGCGTCCGTCCGATCCAAAAACGTTAAATTTCGATTCATCTGAAAATATCACTTTTCTCCAGAATACATCGTCTTTGCTAATAAATTCCTTGGCGAATTTTCATCTCTTCTTTTTATTGATGTCACTAATGTATGGCTTCTTTCTAGGAACCCTGGCATGATAATCATTTTCACGTAGCACTCTTCTACACAATTCTGGATTTACATCTTTTTTTAAGTTCTCTTTAACTATCTTTGCAAGTTTTGTAGCAGGAATTTTTGGATCTTTTTTTATTTCCTTGATTAAAGCTCTTTCTTCTCTTTCCGTCAGTTTTCTTGGGCGGCCTGAACGGTATTTGTTTTTCACAGTTCCTTCAGATTTCCATTTTTTGAGAATATAATGTATTGTAGATCTATTTATATTCAATAATTGACTCATTTCACCATACGTCTTCCCTTCGTTATGCCACTTAACAATTAATTTTCTTTCACTTTCAGAAATTTCAGATTTTTTAGGACACATGTTCAATATATGTAATATTGTACCATGAATGCTCGAGTCTGACTGATGTACGTACATACGACGACTAACAATATGATACACTATACTATATACATATACATTTTGTTTACATTGATGCTCAGATGTCATTCCTAAGTATTCAAATACTTTTGTGGAATCATCGAAGTTTATGTTTGTCGAAAGTGATGCATAACTACTGTGCATATATTTCAATTCGCTTGAAACTTGACCTATATAATCTACAGAGTCATACCTACTTATAATGTTAATAATGTTCTTAGAAGTATTGTATAATATACTCATTATAATGAATAAAGTAATCCATGATAAGTGCTCAAATACTTTCGTGAGTCACTGTATACCATATCATCAACAACAATTCTGATCGCTTTTATCTCCCGGGAGATGAATTACCAGCTACGAACCAGGTACGCCATTCCATCCCGACAACCGATAATATGCCCATACACACAAGGCAATACCGGTATCCACGGGTCCATGAACTGGAAATCGAACGTGACAGAAGGAATTTCTTCTACAACCCATAGTGTTCGATAGAAGAATTTACCAAGTTTGGATAAAGAATTGTTCACTTCGGCCACCATTTTGGTTCACCAAAAATTTTCCAGATTCCTGCAACCTCATTCATCCAAAGTTAAGACATCGAGGCCGCGTTCTATATAGGTTTTAGGCATTTAAAAAAATCCAAAGCGACCGGAAAATCACCAAAAAGAAAAAAATTGAATCGAAACATCACGTTTTTATGGTTCCTTTTCGATTTTTCCATGTTTAAACTTCGTTTGAGTGACTTCTCACCATCACTATTGGGAAGAGCACCCTCGAAAACATAGGGAACAGTGGTTCTCGGATTTTTCCTGTTTGAATTCATTAAATGCCGACAGTTTGAACTTGGATGACAAAATTGCGTCCTCTGGGTGTTAATGGGTTGAGGAGTAATTGATACAAATTTGAAGTGGACATTGAACTATATACCATACCGAAATGAGCGCTGGCATTGGAAACAGACGCTAGGGATGAGTAGAAAGAGAGAGTAACTCATGGGGGATGATCTCTCTTTTCATTGTGTGAATTCATTTTGAATACGGGGCGAAATTTCTCAAGCGTACGCTCAAAAATTTTTACCTCCTCAATGTTTTTGAAATTTCACTGAAATGTAGTACTAGTTAGTGACTTTTAATCCTATGAAGGATTCCGCTCTGGTACCTCTGGTTATCAAACTACAGGGGTCCAAAATCCACAGATTGCGTTTAATCAACGCTTTTGAAGATATAATTTCTTAAACTACATTTTTTTATGAAATTATTTCCGATATTGTGTTTCGTAGCTTTTCTTCTGTTCTTCACAATAGCGTGAACTGTTTTTGTGAGAAAAAATTGTTTCCAACAAATTCAGCGGGTTTAAAGTTATTTTTGCATTTTTCTTCAATTTCGACAATTTTGAAATTTTTTTGAGTTAGCTCATCTGAAAGCTGGATTCTTCAGCTTTACAATCGTGTAGGAGAAATTATGAAGAGAAAATTTTATCCGGCATTCGCAACGTTTTGAAGCGCGCGTGTCGCATATTCCTATTATCTCCTGATACGGTTCGTCATACTGTTGACGCGGAATACAAGTGAAACGAACTGTTTTTCAATGAAATATGATTTTTCAATCATGCCAATGATTTCATACAATTTTACCGCACCCTTATATCATCAAACTTCATCAATAACAGCTCTTGAAATTATGGAACATAATAATGAATAAATATACATAATATAATGAATATGGGAAAATTCTGCTCTCTAGAAAATACACTGGCTTCTTTCCTGCATAACCCACACACTTCTGCATCGGGAAGAATGTTGAGAAACTTTTGTTGTAGACTCGGAAAAATAGTTCTCAAATCTATTCATTTGAATTTGTGATGGATTTTTCTCAATTCGATGAACAATTGGAATCCTGTGAACATCTTCGATACATCAAACGCATCGACGATGTTCATTTGTTTTCCCTTGTTTATACGCATACTCCATACCACTTGATGTCACACGAAAAATCGCAACGCATGACACGATCTTGAATTGTCAGTAAAATTGTTTCAATTCTAAATATGATTCGCAATTCGTGATGAAAATCAATTCTTTCTGTTCCAACTGTTTGATTGTGTTTGTTTGTAGGGAATTCAATTAATAGATGAAATACAGTATTATTGACACAACATTTCTTGATTCTCAAAAATGTCTGCAACTCAAACTTTCGTTGATCGTTGTTGTAACCCTCTGCACAAAATCCATCACAAATTCAAATCAAGAGATTTGCGGACTATTTCTCCAAATCTACAAAAAAAGTTTCCCAGTATCCTCCCCGGTGCAAAAGTGTGAGGGTTATGTAGAAAAGAAGCTGCTGCTTGTTCTGGAGAGAAGCTTCCAATTGATGCACAAGATGATTCGTTCGGTCATGTTTCACCCGAGATATTGATATCATATTTTCAATTGCTAAAAAGACAATGTGTACATCACTGAAAATGAATAATACATTTATGTGAATTACAATTAATTACTACGATATGTTTCACATAATTCAGGATGACGATGATGATGGTATTGATGAACATGGTAATGACGATGATTACCAGCCATCAGAGAAGAAACCAAGAGATTGTAATATTGAGGAACATGAATCGGCCATGGAGGTTCTTGATCAAATTAAGCAGAAATATAAAACTCCCTCGAGTGCTTCGGAAAAAGTATTACTCATCACGCTCGTGCCAAAATCCTGAGGTTGGAAGAGACTTGCTGACGAGTTCAAGACTTCTAAACGCCAAGCTAGGGAAGCTATCGAACTGGTAAAAGAAAATGGTATTCTAACGTCACCATCTCCAAGAAAGGGTCATGCTTTAGCTTCTGAAATAAAAAATAAGATCATGAGTTTCTATAATGATGACGAAAATAGTCGTATAATGCCGGGCGTGAAAGATTTTGTTTCAGTTGAAAGAGAAGACGGATCACGAGAGCACGTACAAAGGAGTTTGATTCTGTGCGATCTTTCAGAATCATATTTTGCTTTCAGAGATCAGAATCCTACTGTTCCGGTCAGTCTCCCTACATTCTTGCAGCTTAGACCTCGTAATTGCGTACTCGCTGGTGCTAGTGGAACGCATACTGTTTGCGTTTGTGTCCATCACGAGAATGTCAATTTAATGCTTGATGCGATAGATATTCAAAAATTAACATCCGGTACGAGTAATCCAATCGCCACTTATCATGATGCTCTTGAAATGTTTTTATGTCAGAATCCATGTGTCGAATGTTATCTCGATGAATGTTTATTATGTCCTGGCAAAGAGGGTTTCCAGAATTTTTTACAAACAGTCTTCGAAGACAATTGCATCGAAAAACTCGAATATCAAATTTGGCAACAGACTGATCGTAGCACTTTGCGTACTGAAGTTGCAGATGCGGAAGATTTTTCAGAAGAACTTTCTCGCTGTTTTCCGAAACTAAAATTCCATTCATTCGTTCCGAAACAGCAGTCATCTTTTCTGAGAAATTTGAAGGATAATTTACAAGAAGGAGAATTTTTAGTTTCATGCGATTTCGCGGAAAATTGTGCGTTTGTGGCCCAGAATGCTGCACAGGATTCCTACTGGAACAACGACCAAACGACAATTTTCACCAATGTCATTTATTACAAACAAGGAAACGAACTCAGTTATCGGAGCATTGCTATTTCATCGAATAATTCGAATCACGATACAATCGCTGTGCATGAATTCCAAAAAATTATAATAGCGTACCTGAAAGAGCATTTTCAACCAAGAAAAAGTTTCTATTTTACGGATGGAGCATCTCAGCAGTTCAAGACTGGATATAATTCCAAAAATCTTTTGTATCATTACAAAGATTTTGGAATAGCAGCTGAATGGCATTTCCATGCAACCGCTCATGGAAAAGGGCCTCGTGACGGTATCGGTGATAATCTGAAACGACTAGCAGCTCGAGCGAGTCTTCAAGCGAGGTCCAAGCAGAAAATTTTAAATCCTGATGCGCTTCACGAATGGGCAAAGAGAAGTCTATCAGAAACTGTTGTTTTTTTCAGTTCGAAGACAAAACATGAAATCACTGCCAAAAAGCTCAAAACTCGCTTCGAAACTGCAAAAACAATCCCAGGAACGCTCAAATATCATTGTTTCATCCCAACTTCGAACATGACTTTGCATTTACGAGTATTTTCGTCATCATTGAATGTAGATGTTTTCCCGAAGATGAACAAAAAAAATTATTACGAATAAGAAATTGCGCTCAATATATTGCTTCGAGCAGAATTATTACATATTTATTATATTATGTGTATTTATTCATGATGATGTTTCATAATTCCAAAAGCTGTTATTGATGAAGTTTGATGATATAAGGGTACGGTAAAATTGTATGAAATCATTGGCATGATTAAAAGATCATATTTCATTGAAAAACAGTTCGTTTCACTTGTATTCCGCGTCAACGGTATGACGAACCGTATCAGGAGATAATAGGAATATGCGACACGCGCGCTTCAAAACGTTGCGAATGCCAGATAAAATTTTCTCTTCATAATTTCTCCTACACGATTGTAAAGCTGAAGAATCCAGCTTTCAGATGAGCTAACTCAAAAAAATTTCAAAATTGTCAAAATTGAAAAAAAATGCAAAAATAACTTGAAACTCGTTGAATTTGTGGGAAAAAATTTTTTATCACAAAAACAGATTACGCCATTATAAAGGACAGAAAAACGCTATGAAAAACAATATCGAAAATAATTCTATAAGAAAATGTAATTCAAGAAATTATATCTTCAAAAGAGCTGATTAAACGAAATCTGTGAATTTTTGACCCCTGTAGTTTGATAACCAGAGGTACCAGAACAAAATCCTTCACAGGATCAAAAGTCACTGACTAGTACTACATCTCAGTGGAATTTCAGAAAAATTGGGGAGGTAGAAATTTTTGAGCTGGTACGCTTGAGAAATTTTGCCCCATACATGCAACTTGGAACTGATTCAATAACATACATCACCTCATGACTTACAGTCGCTCCTGAATACTTGTGAGGCAATTTTACATAAATCCATCATTATTGCGATATTTTCGTTTTCATTCCATTCGCCGCATTCCAGTCGCCTATGGTCATCAAATTCTCTTCTCCCTTCACATATTCCATCACTTCTTCTATTCCCTCGTACGTTTTTCCGATATTCTCCTCCAAGTACGCAGATGTGGGCATGAATACTTGAACTACAACAGTGTCGACCGGTTTTGTTGCAGATAATCTTCTATGCTATCCCCTACCCTTTCATGCATTTTAATTCCCACACCTGCTTGATCATTCTTTGATCCTGTATGAATTATTCTATACTCCCCCACTACAGAAATCCCCTCCTTGCAGCCATTTCATTTCGCTGATTCCCATTACATCGATACCTAACCTATTCATCTCTAATTCCACATTTTCTAGTTTTCCTGTTTGTCTCAGTGGTGTAACATTCCACGCGCTGGCCCGGAGAATGTTCTCTGTCTCCCCTATCTTCTTCCGTTCCCTACCTTCTTTGATGGAGCTCTATCGAGCAGCCTCCACGCGGGGTTCCAAACGAAAGGCCATTCTACCTCCGGAATATCTCACCCAAGAGAACGCCATCATGTTGTTGTTGTTGCTTTTCTTTCAATAAATTCTAGATTTTGAAAAAGATTTCATTTCCTCGGAAATATTGAAAGATGTCAAGGATGTTGCTTTCCCTCCGTTTCTGCCGACTCCCCTGGCGTTGTGATGATTTAGTTTCTCTCAGTTTGTATTCTCCCTCTCGAGTAGTTTATTCCACCCGAAAAAGAGACCCCAACTAAATATGCTTAGTGAGAGGTACTGAAAATTTAATTGATTCTACTAAGAGAATATAGTTGATATAACCACGGTTGTTCTCGTATTCAATTGTTTTTGCACACGTCCCCTTTCTTTTACACATAGGGAAGCGTGAGTCGATCAAACTTGTCAAAGGTGGATGCATTGCTGCTTGAAATTGTATGAATTGAATCGCGGGTGGTTTGAAGGCCGGAATGTGCAAGAATGCCTACTTTTCTCTACAATGTCAGTGCGATTCTTCTAAGAGCATATACTTTTATATGCAGAAACGTGGTAACAGGTCTTGATATTATAGGTTATGAATGAGAACCAAACGATACAGTGAATGATTCAATTCTCATACTTTTACAGATTATAATATTATCGCATAGCTCAGTTTCCAAAATGAGTGGTGGACAATGGTTTTGTTCATACAAAATCAAGTGATTCCAAACCTGATCTTAGGTTATATAGTATTATGGAAATTAGTAAGCAGTACTAAAAAAACATAGTTGAGACGTTATTTTACTAATTTTTTTAGATCACAGCAACTAATACTTCCTCTCAGTGTAAGCCCCCGTTGTCATTAGGTAGACATGTATGTGAATTACAGTACACTAGAATGCCTGAAGGGTAGTGTTGTCGAACCTTAGAAGAATCGTTCCTTTTTAATGTAGGATATATCAAATTTTCATCGACATTTTATATGTTCTCATGCAAACTGAACACCTTTCCTATGAAAAGAAAATCGATTCTCTTCAAGAGTCGGCATCCCTACCGAGCACGGTGGTTTTAAGGTCTCATGAAATGCCATCAAAATGGATCCAAAATCCGGTTGTTGGGTCTGTTTCCAGATCATCCGTAGTTTTGAAATTCGAAAGAATCGAAATCCTAGCTGCTCCCTTCTTTTAAGAAATCGACATTTCCATGTCCCCAATGTGAATTAACGACTCACTCTGCACAGAGGGGATAGATCAGCGCTGATCACTTTTTGAACCGTAATGATCGCTCCATTCACAGTAATCCCACTGAATGTTGTTATCACTGTCTGTAATCGTAATGATTACTGTACCGACATTCCTCCTTTGACACCAATAGTGTCGTTTACCACCAATACAAGAGGAAGTAATGTTTGAACAGTAATTACTAGGTTACAGACAGTGACAGCTATCTTCATTAAGATGACTGTTGACAAAGCGATCATTACGGTTCGAAGCGTGACCATCGCTGAATCCTTGTCCCTGTGTCTATTCATTTCGTATCTGTATCATTTGCTAACCCAGAACCGTAGTCCGACGAGAGTCTAGTCGTTTTATTGCCCTATTTTTTCCAATTTTCCTCTCAACTGTGTTTGAATTGATCTTTCATCTGTGAACGTTTTTTTGGTACCTTTCTTCCGTAATTCAGGGAACAGTGTCCAGCCATTGTTCAACCACTTTCGAAATGATGGAAGAAGATCTGGAAACATTCATGCATACTTCTTACAATCCCTCAACTCAACAAATCAATTATATTATTGTTGAAAATTGGATATTCCCTCATGTTCTCGTTTGGAAGAAATCGAGCAAGAATTGACCAAAATCGTTCGGGCCGAGACTTGCGATTGTTACGTATTGTCGTTTTTCTTTAAAAATATTCAGATTTATACGAGTAACCTCGTATAATAACGATACGTAACAATACAAATTTCGAACTTGATTGATCTTCGAATATTTTAATTGAAAATTTTTCTTTTCATCCTATACAGGATGGGTAATTCAAATCTCTCTGATTTTCAGGATTAATTGGATGGAAACGATAAAGAAAGATTCTTACATTTTCTCGTATATTCGAATTACCGACTGCTTGTATGGAAATTTTCTCTCTGTCTCTCTCTCTCTCTCTCTCTCTTTTTCTTTCTTTCCTTTGATTAATTCGGGCTGAGGAAGATGCTCCCAGGAAACGAAGAATGATTACACCGTAATTTTGGTTCAAATGCACTTTGGTTTAGGTTATTTTACTTTAACAATTTTATGTCACTTATTATCCAAAGATAGTTCACAAATAGATTACTGCACGAATGTAGATTGACACAAGTTAAAGATAAAACTACTCGACGAAATTGAGATAACACGTCTAAGTCCTACTATATTTCCTTTCACGAAAGACTTGATAAAAACGCGGACTTCGAAATACCGAGCGCAACTTCGCGAATTAAAAAGGCAAACGAGAGTGACGTTTCTTTTTCCTCGTCCTCGAAGCAAACTTCGACAGTCCCCCTACAAGAAGAAGGGTGTGTCGAAGCTCACTTAGACAAACGAATCAGTTCTCGCATAGTTGCACTTTTTCATCAATACCATGATGGCCGCAACTGGCATTCCGTCACGTAGGAGCCATGCGAAAACGGTTGATGAGTAATGTAACCAGATATGGTGGATACTGAGTTGCAAGCAAAATGAAACAAAGAGACCTCTGTCTCGGTGAATCTCATAGAACTTCCATGATAAGTCAGCTACAAATGATATGCCTACTATTTCAAACTCGATACTATTCTCAATTCATTTATTTGTTTGTCAAATTTGAATTAGGAATTATTTCAGAAAGAAAAGAGAAAAAGATCGGTTTTTCGAATGAATTTACTTGAGGTGTTGATATTTGAAAGGAAAATATAATGCTAGAAAGACTAAGAGAGAAAGTTTAGGGCTCCTAGCGACCCTTTGCCAGCGCTAACCCAATCGTGGTAGCCCTCGATCCATCATAAGGAGTCATAAACTCTTTCCGTACCCTCCGAGGTCACCTGATTTTCAAATTTCGACAGAAACTACGTGTCGGAACGTAACACGATACCCTGGTTCAAAAATGAGGGGATAATAATTCAAGAATGATGGCAGAATGGATGTGACTGGGATTCTCTTGTTCCAGTTCATGTACAGACACGGTGGTTGAGATTAAAATCACAATTCTATATCTCAAATGAGTTACATATTCCTCGATGTATTAAAACGAATAATGAAGCGGCTAATCTACAAATTCATGGTTTCAGCGACGCTAGTCAGGTTGCATACGGTGCGTGTATCTATATTCGTTCTCAAGTAGATCAAGATCATTTCCAAGTGCGATTACTCTGCGCAAAATCTCGTGTTGCCCCTCCGAAGGTAGTATCGTTACATAGACTGGAGTTGTGCGCAGCCCTGTTATTGACTCGACTTGTGGAGGAGGTTGGTCAATCAATTGATGTTTCGTACTTTCCAGTATATTTGTGGACCAACTCCACCATCACTCTCAACTGGATATCCAATTGTTCAAGGAAGCTTTCAGTCTTTGTGGGTGACCGCGTTTCAGAGATTCAAAATTTAACCCAAATTGCAGACTAGAGAGATTTTAGCTCTGAAAATAACCCTGCTGACTTGGTTTCACGAGGTGTGAAGCCGGCGAACTCGATACATTCAAAATTATGGTGACATGGGTCTTCATGGCTCACGTTAAACGATCAGGAGTGGCTGACGACCAGTTTCCCGGTTATCGAGCATGAATTGCCCGAGGTTCGGAAAACGATTCCTTATGTAGCCGAAGTGGACAATTTAGTAATCGATTATTTGCTCTCACATTATTCCAGCTTGAAAAAAATAATTCGCATTATGGCTTATTGGATTCGCTTTTTCGATATCTCAGAAATAAAACGTTACAGAATAAATTCCTCTCATGTTCTGGGGTGAATGATGCGTTGCACGCAATGTGCAAAGTTGTACAAAAAGAATCATTTTCAGAAGAGATCCAGGCTCTGTCGCGCGGAGATGACATTGCCAAAAGCACCAAATTATCAGCTCTTTCACCTTTCCTAGACAATGATGGTTTACTCCGAGTGGGAGGTAGGCTGAGGTATTGAAACTTGAGTTATGCGTCAGAGCACCCTATTCTATTACCCAAGAGCCATCAATTAACGCAACTCATAATTGAGTATGAGCATTTGCGCAACATGCATTATGGTTTGCAGTCAACTATCCATGCAATTCGCCAGAGATTTTGGCCGCTATGCATTCGAACTACAGCCCGTAATATTATTCGGAAATGCGTAACTCGTTTCGAATCTACACCCGTAAGTTCTGAAGTCATAATGGGAAACTTACCCTCGTTACGTGTTACTCTTTCGATTCCTTTCTCCAATTGTGGAGTGGATTATGCGGGGCCGATTCTAATTGAAGGAGAAAAAAGGCGTAATTCTAGAAAATCTAAGGCTTGCTTAGCAGTATTTGTGTGCTTCGCCACTAAAGCGGTGCACCTAGAGTTGGTGACGGATCTTACAACTGAAGCATTCCTCGGTGCTCTCAAGCGCTTCATTTCTCGGCGAGGCAAAGTGTCCAATATATTTCCGGATAATGGGACAGCATTCGTTGGTGCCTCTCGTGAACTTGAGGAATTCTTCGAAATTTTTATGAATGAGAAATCACAGGTCGAGATTCCTCAGTGATTTGGGCATCAACTGGAAGTCCATCCCCCCCGTGCTCCGCATCAAGGTGGACTTTGGGAATCTGCTGTAAAATCAGCAGAAACTCATTTGCACCGTGTTACCCATGACGCCTGTCTGACCTTTGAGAGGAGTTATATATTGTTCTGCGAGATTGAGGCTATCATCAACTCAAGGCCGATCAATCCATTGTCAGAGGACCCAAATGACTTGCGTTGTTTGACACCCGGCCATTTTCCAATTGGTCGACCTGTAAATAGCTTTCCCTGTCCAGATTTGACCCGGAAACCAATGAACCGCTTGTCGCGCTGGCAGAATCTCGAACAGCTCCGTCAGCATTTCTGGAAAAGATGGAGCCTCGAGTATCTCAATCAATTGCAAGCTCGTAATGAATGGCGGTTCAACAAAGGTACTAAACTGGCTCTCAATCAACTCGTTCTGATTGAGCACAATGGCTGAAAGGTATAGTCGTAGAATTACATATTGGATCAGATGATTTAATAAGAAACGCAACTATTGAAACCGCGAAGGGAACTTTGATACGACCAATTAATAAACTATGCATATTACCAATCGAAACCTGAGCATACTTGCGCTGATTCATGATTTGGAAGAGTCATTACTTTCAATAATAATTATTCGATCATTGGTGTAAGCTTATTTTTCTTCCGGAGAGAATTATAATTGATCTTATTCCCTAGATTTATTTATAAGTATGTTCAATTTGACATTCGCACCACGATGATAAGGAATATAATGGATGAACGTTCCTTTTTATAATAATATTTGTTTGCTGTCGATAATATTGTCTGATATTGTACTGAAGATGCGACTATTTGCGATTTTGCGCCATTTTTTGTACTTATGCTCCTACTTATTTGATGTTAAGATTACTATATTTTGCCTCAACATTGTTAATTCCTCAATCTTTTGCATTTCTTTCATGATATTTGTCTGTTTCTTTTTGAAAGCCAATCCTCTCAAGGAGGCGGTGTTTCGTATTCCATAAGTTTGCGCGCATGCGCGAGTCTAATACGGGTATGTGCGTCGAAGTAGCCATTGTACGCAACACTGTACGCTGAGACTTCGCACGATCAACACCCTTCAGTGAAAAAAAGCGATTATCGCCATAATCGCCGTATTATATTCAAGAACAGAGAACGACCTTTGATTTGTATAGTGAACGCGAATAAAGACATTCGAAAACTCAAAAAAGTGTTTATTGAACAATAAGAATTCATTGATTCAAGCCAAGATAACGAATATTCAAAGACTGCGGAGAAAATGACATCTACTTATATATATGTATACAACGGAGAAAATTTTCTCCGAGATCACCTGTTTTTTCACAAAAAAAATAGAAGGACTTGTCCGATTGCATCTAAAAAAATGCTCTTTGGGCAGGGTTTGAAGAAGGTCCTCTATAAATTTCATCCAATTTGGTCCACTCGGTCCAGAGTTATCCCCAGTACAGACATACAGACAAACCCACGGATTATCAATCAGTATTGCATTAAATGAAAAACTATCCAACTTCCAATTGGATTACTCAAATATTTTAAAAGATACGGTCAGAGCGTACGATAGCTGGTGCAATAGGCACTCTGTGCTGGTATACTACGTATACCGATGAGTGCCTAAAAATGAGTTATCTCAAGAGCATATGCGTTTTTACAATGAAAAAATGAACGTTCGATTGGCTGTTCTAATCATTAATGATAGCGTAGCTGATGCGGTTGATTATCTGAGATTAGAAGGTTCTCCTGCATTTGCAAATAGTGAGGCCACTACAGAATTCATTAGAATTCTAGATCTACTATCTGATTTGATGAATTCAAGAAGCTCATTTGGCACAGCATATAGATCATCGATAAGTCTACAAAATTTTGAGAACGTTGAATCTGTCTCTGCCGAAAGTTTAACTTACATCAAAGGATTGAACATTGGTAGTGAATCAATTTTTCATCACGAAAGAGAAACATTTGCTTCGGGTTTTATAATAGATATTATTAATATGGAGCATTTATCACTAGACTTATTGAGTAAACCCGAACATCCGTCAAAACATTCCCTATCTTACAAGTGTTCGCAAGATTATTTGGAACTCAAATTTGCTTGTATTAGAATTCGTAGAGGTTGGAACGACAACCCTAATTACATGCAATTCGAATGGCCTCTCCGTCAGATGTTGTTTAAAAACCTAGTCAAACCAAACATCAACGCAAACTGTTTGGGAGACGATGACGGATCTTTGAGGGTATTACAATCTCACTCTTCAAAACGAATGATTCAGGATGATAAAAATAAAATTGGATCAAGTTGAGAATGAATGTTGGTTGGGAGATTTATCTGCCTCAATAGATAAACTTGAGCTTAGTGAGGTTCAAAAAACTATTTTGTATTATATAACCGGTAGTATTATCCAGAAATTATTTTCAAAAATAAATTGTGAAAGCTATTAAAATTTATTAACATCGGAGTCAAATTCGAAACATGCTACAAATATCAATAAATATTCATCTTTCACCACATTTATTGACCGGGGAAAGCTGTATTTCCCATCTAATGCAGCATTTCATATCATAACTCTTGCAGAGAACGCTTCAAAAGCGGAATTCCCTTCGAATACGTTGAATGCGTTCAATTTCAAAAAGAATATTATCAGCATTGTACTCGAGAAGAGTTCATTTTCGCATATGATGAAATTCGAACCAAAACATCCTGTATTCGATAATACCAGGGAGGCCCCGCATGAAATTGAATTGACTAGAATCTTAATGTCTGCATATGTCGATCTTCGTGCATACACTCATGCTAAAACTCACACACAGCGGTTGTTGGGAAATCGTATTGATTAACGACAAACATTGCATGAAACAATTATGTTTTATAACATTTGACGTTACATATATTCAGATATATATAAACTTACGAGAATTTTTCTCATTGAGAGCTAGATATCCACAAATTTTCTCCAAATTTTTGATAGAATAAACAAGAAGATTTAGTTGTCAATGAAGAAAATTTTCATACGAGTATTTTCATCGAGAAGGAGAGTTTCTTAGGGAATCACTGCGTGAATTATTTTTCTAATAATTCATATCCGTGTGATGTAGCATCAGAGATTTATTTTTATGAATGTTGGAATTTTCAAACGTATGTCAGAAAATATTGATACAAGAAAACTTGTTTAATTCTTATACATTTCATAACATTGTTAATTGAAAGAGTTTTCATATTTTAGTCATTATTGTGATTAAAAGTTGGACGGCTGAAATTATTTTATTAATTTTGTCACAAACATTCATATAAGAAACTGAAAATGAATTCTGTTACATCACGAAACTTCATAATGTGCAATTGAGATCACCGTAAGCATCTTTCAAATAAGACTTAGATACTTTTTTGATGCGATGAAGTTTTTATTAGAGGTAATAAAATATTTCTTTTCACCCAGTAGACATTTTGTATCTTGCGATATATTTTAGACAGGCTTTAGATGTCCTTTGTGACACTTTGAAATAGGTTCCAGATCAATTCTTGCTTGAAACTCGTCTGGAAGATACCCAAGAGTGTTGTACAAGACATCCAAAACCAAGATATTGCAAGACACGAAATGTTCAATGGTTACAATAATTGATTTTTTCCAAATAAAATATTGGTGTATCGCTGGGGACGGTATCTGGTACACGGTACACTGCTTTATTTGATAATCACTGTTTTAAAGTTTATAATTACTATTCCATTTTACAACACGATATATTGGAATCAATTTTGAAAACTCTATTACTCTGCTGCCAATCAAGGGGAGGGGGACGTATCATTAAGCGTCGCCTTCAAGAATATTCATCTAGTTTCAGCATAAGAACATTTTTCTTACCACAAGAAGCGATGATTCTGACAAGAAATGAAGATTCTTACGTTGAACAAAAGTCATGGATCATAATTTTTTCTGCTAACAATCCATGATATGAATACTTTGGCACAAAACCGCTCTTTGGCTGAACTCTATTTGTTTCCGGAGAAGAAAATCGATATCAGAATAAAATGATGGTAACAACAAGAAATCATTCCTGTGAGTGAGCGCAGTAAGTTTCCTGCACTCTGATATTACTATGAACTATTGGCACGATGGATACTTATAAAGGACAGATTGTCAGAAATTACTTAGAAATAAGTTCGTTGAACTATGCATGTAGTTATAAATAATTATATATGAACAAATTATTAGGTCCATTTGCAAGAATCAGAATCAATTGAATATTTATATTGTTGCATGTGAGGTATGGTAGTGAACGAAATTCCCTATGCTTGTAATTTGAGAGATGATTTTTCTAACGGTAAGAATCTCAAACTCATGTATTGGTTATGGGAATAAGTTTCCGCCCTTTTTCAAGCAAAGTTGATTTTTATCCAAACAATAGATTATTACATAATGTTATTCAAAGTATGCACCATTGGGAGCGACCACTTTTGCCCATCTTCCAGGTAGCATACGGATTCCTCGGAGGAAAAAAGCAGGTTCGTTTGGTTCGACATCATCCATATTTGTTAATTTATCTTCTAATCTTCATGAAGAAACATTGCGAATCAAGGTTGGGAAGAGGCTATGAATTCTCATCCAAAGATGCTTCCGTAATGTGTTTGCAGCTACGTCAATGGCACTCATTGTTAGGCCAATAATGTTTGACTTCTGGAAGATGATTTTTGCCCTACTATGGAGAAAAGTAATTGTCCAATGATAAAATTGATTGGCCCAGGGATGGGGCTCCTTGTCGGCTGTTTTCGTGTCTGGGTACTTTGTCAGCAAGTGGTGGGCCATATTCCGGCTAGCAATGAAGAATCAATCATCAACCATTCAAAACACAAGACATGTTAGCGAATTATCCGCTGTGTTCCATGACTGAGCTTCCTCCATGGGATAGTTGTTCGTTATAAATCTTGTGATGTTTCCGCTTTTAATCAAGATATCTACTATTTAATCAATATATCCATTATTCCAAGGGCGGGAAAGCATTGCACTATTGAATATATGTTTTTTACTGATAATACACGGAGAGAAATTTGTGGTTAGATTTAGTATGGAATTATTGCGGTCGAGGAACAGACTTAATTTCTAAAAGAATTTAATGTAAAACATTGTCAATTCGATCAGGCTTCTATTGTCTCGTCATAGTAAATTTCATTGTGAGTTCAGTCTGTTCCTCGGTTACAGAGAACCACAGTAAATTAAACCCTGAATTTCTCTACGTGTATTGATTCTCTATTGCAGTCGGATTATAATCGGGAGTAAGCGTAAAAAACCATTAAATGACCTACTGAAAAACCGTTCTTTACATCTAAGTGAATCACACGTTTAGAGCATGTTCGTAAAATTTTCTGTGCTGTTTGATGAATTGTTGCAGTCGAACATGTTCTTATGCCTGTTCTCAAAACCTATAGAATCCACTCGAATCAAATGCAATGCACTCAGAAAAAGAATTTTCGAGAACAATGAAATATTAAATTGAATAGTCGCAACAAAATACTCAATTGATTTGAATACAGTTATATTGAATTAATTGAATGTCCAATATTATTGACGGAATATTTCATACCATATTAAATATTCTTTTGTTGGAATAAATATTCAGTTGATTGAATAAAACTTTATTCAAATCAATTGAGTATTCTTTTGCGACTAATTCAACTAGATATGTCATGGTTCTCGGAAATTTTTTCTCTAAGTGTGGGATTTGACGGGAACTTGGTCCAGGGTTTCATAAGATTTGACAAGATTCAATAGGAATTAAAAATTCACACATTGCCTTCAACCAGGACATTGTATAGATTCAATTAGATTTGACAGGATTCAATCGGTTTCTTCAACGAGATATACATACACTGTGAGCAAAATCTGTCTAAAACTTCATAAGAATATTATGAAGTGTTTTACATAAACATTTTATCAAATTTCATGATAAAATATTTAATTCAATAATATTATCCTTGATATTGAGAATTTTTTTCTTAATATTCATAGTTTTTTCCCTAATTTTGATAACATATTTGTGAAATTGATTAAACAAATTGTTACATTTTAGGAACAAATTTTGGAATTTCATCATCAGTATTGAATTTGAGAATCATTATTAAATTTAGGATGAAAATATGATATTCCATAAAGAATTCCGTATTAATTGTAAGAATTCTTCCAACGGTGTATCTTTTCACGGTAATTCTTATATTTTTGAGGAACTCTGAGGTAAATTTCTGTTTCAACCCTTTGTGTATACACTTATTTCTTCGACGATCGAGTATACACTTGGTGGTAACCACCCACTCTTACAACAACTGTATTTCTGGAATGATCAATTTTATAACAACCAACAAATTCATGAGTGACCTGGAATATTCCAAAAATACATCCAAACAATTTTTAAGTCGAAATAAAATGTATCAATGTATTTAAATTTCGATGTTCTAGTTATCTAGAAAAATTCATCAATTTCATGAATTTGGAAAGGAAACAATCTTATCATGGAGGAATTGTGACTCGAATTTTTCCACTTTGTTAATTGAAAATATATGTTCTGATTATTGAGATAGAGATCGTCCATAAATTATGTAACGCTTTTTCTCTCTTGTCCTATGTTGCACCAACTTCAGATCTGATGAGTGAGATAGAGAAGGAAATAGGAAACAGCGTTACATGATATATGAACGATCCCATATTGAAATTTCATGGAAGTAAAACTAGCAGCTACAGATTAGGAGTCGATGGATGTAAATTTTGATATAATTATTTCATCCAATATTTAAGTAGCTCAATCGTATAGTTAGAAACGAATCTATCAATTTTTCACGTGGGAAATCTTTAAATCGACTTGCATCAAAAGTTATATCAATATCAATTGGCTGCTAGTTCGTAGACGCTAGTTCGTTACCACTCTCATTAGCAATTCTAGGTAACAGAATTCGTAATCTATCCGCATACTGACACCTTTTGCACCATAATAGGTACAGATTATCGAATCTGACTCATGAGTAGTTACCACTCAGTGTGTACCCGAAGGGTTAATTCACGGTCTCAATCGACCATAAAAAAACATCGATGTTTAACATCTGTTGAATGATTCTTGAACTTCCTTTGTTGAATGATTGCAAAATCTGAGATAGACTGAATGATTGAAAATTCGCATATATTCCAGGTGTAATGAGTGCAGCATTCAAAGACTTCCCATCAATTTCATGTCAAAGGGTGATATCCAAGTGGTTGACGGGAGCCAGACAACCAAGAGGAGGACAAGCAGTACAACAAAATTGAAGCGGTTGTTTTGAATTTCATTCCTGATATTTGAAAAAAAAAAAAATGTTACTGATGTTTATTTTACGTTGATAGTTTTGAATGTTATTTTTGATCGAAATAAAAGATGAGTAATAAAATTTATAATTTTTGTATATGATCACGTGTATGACAACTTAAACATGTCTTCTTTGTGAATCTTCAATGGTATCCCAATGAATACACGTACGTTAAGAAAGGAAAAAATTGTAAGAGATATTTTTGGAATAATTGGGGAAAGACTGAACAATGGTTGATAGCAAATCTACCTATTCAAGAACCCACACGAGAATTTTCATTCTAAAAAGTATTCTTTGAGATAGTTCCATTGACTAGTTCCAACTCCAGAGAGGTACAACTGGTACGACCGCATTGGGTGCCAAGAGATGGAGAGATGGCAAAAGTATATGTATCTTTGTTTTTTTGTATTTCTGTACTCAATCATTTAGTTTGAAAATGTGGTGCTTACGAAATTCTCGCATCGGGTGGCAGTACTCCTCGCGCACGCATTGACATTGATGATGAAATAGTTGACGTAGCTATCAAGGGCAATCAAGCAGCAAGAGGAGCGAGCCAAATTTTCGCGGCAACCTGTTTCATAAATTATGCGTTCAACGGAAATTTTCAGAGCATAAGGATGAAATCCACGACCAGGATTAAGATATGAATATAAGTTTCAGTCTTTTACTGATTTCTTGGTGAGTGTAAGAAGATTTTAAAATAACTTTCACTCTCAAAAATTGGTCATAATTTCGTTTTTCAATATCTATAAACCATCAAGGAACCCAAATTAATATTTGGAGTTCAATTCCAAGTATGCACTTGGATATTATTTTCTTGAATTCGAATTCATTAGGTAATTTATGCAAAAAGTTAGTGGCAAATTCTACCCGTTTCTCGTGATGTTTGAGTGCCCTTGATCAGGTGATTCCTCATAGTCAAGTTCTTTTCCAACCATTTTTATTTGTTCAATATTTTTTCCTCTCAGTGCATATTCGAAACGCATTATGCAGTTATATATATTCAAAAAACGTTTTATTAGTAACGACCATTAATAATGATTATTGTCGACTATCAAGTTGAATAATATATTATTAAAACGTCATTTCTGAACGTTAATTTCCCTATCACGCTGGGAAAAATATTTATTTGTCCTCTCTCCATAAAATATTTATTTGTAGAAATTGAATATCCAATTGGATGCAAAATCTGATTATTTGTGGCGAATAAATTATTCATTCAGAAGACCATTTTATTTGGGGCGAGTATTCCACTATTTGATTCGATTGAATATTTCATCAATCCTCAGAAATATTTTATGGACAGAGGACGAATAAAGTATTTATTTGGTTGGAAGAAAATTTTCTTTCAGTGCAGAAAGTGACAAAAAATCGTTATTCTGAAGTCCAACGGACGATGGAAATTTGGATGATATTTCGACATTAAAATAATGCATGTGTTCATTAAATAGTGAATATCTTGATTATAAACAGAAACATCATAGGATTCCTCACAATCAAATATGATAAAAGTACCTGCAAACACATTACGTAAGCATTTTTGGATGAAAATTCATAGCACCTTCCCAACCTTGATTTGCAATGTTTCTTCATGAAGATTAGAAGATAAATCAACAAATATGGATGATGTACCAGCCACCCACCTTCTAAAAACCTTATGTGATCAATGTATAACTCCTTACTCACTTGTACGTATGTATGTGCGTATATATGTATGTGTATATGGATGACTGATCATTCGTACGGGATTTTAATTTTAATTTTATTTTTCATCATCATATGATGGGTTCTGTCTCCACGTTCTTCCCAGGATCTGCTTCATTCGAAGAATGGCTCTAGATTGTAAAAATAGTTCCACAAAGAATCGGCGTTTTTGAATTATCAACATCATTTTGTATATAATATTCAAAATAAACTGTACTTATCCGACAAAGTGTCCCTTCGATTCACATTTTCATTATAAATTGCGTTTCCTGACATCAATGGACACAATCAATTTTTTACGTTACCTGATGTAGTAGTAGTAGTATTTGACTTAATTGCCCAATTCAGCAATACATAAAGATATACGTTCACTGATCATACATTTGAGGTTAACTTAATCAGGAAAAATCGCGCTCTCTATTCAGCCAAATTCCTTGATTTTTAAATTCATAATCATCGCACTTCATTATTTACATTTGATTTGTTTTCAAATGACAACTATTGTCTCGGCGGGTCACATGTACATGAAGTTGGTTCCATGTCATTCGGACATCTATTTAGAGATACTTTGATTGGAAGTTGGTGGCATATCAACCCACTTTCATCATTATAGGAATTCAGCCGACAGTGCACACCATTGAAGTTCATATCCATACGATCGTCACTTCACACTTGGGTGACACCTTTCTGATCTTACCAGATGCACAACATAATCTTTGAAGCGTGGATATTTGTTTTCTGTGTCGATGGACCTGGTATACCTGGCAGCCCCCAACTGTTCCGACGCTTAGGATTATCGTAATACGAGGGTGGATTGATAAGTTTCCGGCCTGACCAAGAGATGGCGCCACTAGGCCCACCTTGAGGTGGCGTTCTATAGTACCATCCTTAGATAGCTTGCAGCTATAGTTTCAGTCCGATCGCCATGTTAGTTTAGTTTTGAGAGCACGCTGACCAAGACGCCCCTGTGTTTTTCGTAAAAATGGAAAAGCTGGAAAATCGTGCTGTCATCGAATACTTTTATTTGAAGGGGTTAACGCCGAAGGAAATTAAAGAAGAGATGGACTCAACACTGGGGACATCCTCCCCATCATATTCAACCGTTAAGCAGTGGGTTTCCGAGTTTAAAAAGGGTCGTGTGAGCACCTCTGATGAGCCTCGCTCAGGACGCCCCATTGAGGTCACAACTCCAGATATGATCGAAAAAATCCATCAAATAGTGCTGAAAGATCGCAGATTAAAAGTTCGTGAGATAGCTGAGACCTGTAAGATGTCATATGAACGTGTACAAAATATTTTGCACCAACATTTGTATATGGAAAAGCTCTGTGCAAGATGGGTGCCGCGTTTGCTAACAGTCGACCAAAAATTGATTCGAAAGAACATTTCTACCGCCAATTTGGCGTTGTATAAGCGTAATCCAAGCGAATTTTTGCGTCGATTCGTAACCGTTGACGAAACTTGGGTCCACCACTACACTCCTGAAACCAAAGAACAGTCTAAACAGTGGATTGGACCAGGGGAACCAACTCCAAAGAAGGCAAAAACAATTTTTTTGGCGAACAAGGTTATGGCTACTGTTTTTTGGGATGCAAGAGGTATTATATACATTGATTACCTTGGAAAGGGTAAAACTATCACTGGTCAATACTACGCAGACTTATTGCAACGTTTGAGCCACGAAGTGAAAATTAAACGACCTCATCTGGCGAAGAAAAAAATCTTGTTTCATCACGATAACGCACCAGCGCATACGTCAATCGTTGCGATGGCTAAAATCAACGATCTGAAGTTTGAATTAATGCCGCACCCTCCCTACTCTCCAGGCCTAGCCCCGAGTGACTATTATCTGTTTCCTAACCTCAAAAAATGGCTTGGCGGTGAGAGATTTGCGGACAATGAAGAAGTAATCGAAGCTGTGAATGGGTATTTTAAGGAGCTTGACGAATCAGTCTATAGAGATGGCATTACTAGACTAGAACACCGCTATGAGAAATGTATCAGCCTTGGAGGAGATTATGTTGAGAAATAAAAAAAAAAAAATTCTCAAAAACGTTGTTTTTCTTGGTCAGGCCGGAAACTTATCAATCCACCCTCGTAGATCCATTTTCCATCGCCAGTGACAATACGATGCAGAAAACTCTTCCTTTTCCGCCGTTCAAGAAGCATCTCAGACGTACCAAACGTCTGTCAATATCTCTCTCCTTCAGTTGATGCGGCACCCAATTACCTGCTTTTTGGACCATTCTCATCTTGTGCAAGCGTTTACCGACGGTCGAACTGTCAACACCCAACTCTTCAGACAACTCATCTAGGGTTCGACATGCATCTTGATTCAATAATTGTTCCAGTTCTACATCTTGGAATTTTCTCGGTGCCTCTCCGCGTTCTTTATCAGTCACGTCAAAATCACCACTTTGAAATCGTCGAAATCACCCTTTACAAGTTGTATTAGACGGAGCGTGATCACCGTGAATATTGCACAGTACACGATACGTTCCAGCGGCACTTCTCTTTGGAATGAAATAATGAAGCATAATTTCCCTCAAATGCTGTTTTGTCGGGACAAACGTTGTCATCTTTGATACCGGATAAAAAATGATGTTTACCCTTGTAACAAATGTCAACTACCGCAATCGACACCTTACATATACACTTCCAAATCACAAGTATAGCACTTGAGTGAACTCGAAAATAGTATCAGCAGCAACACTTTTTCCAAGAGTGCGGAAACTAATTCTCATACCCAATATCATTCAATGAAGTTATGTACGAATATTTTTTTAAATCAAATCACAGTCAAGTATCCATCATGCCGATTGTCTGAAAGAATGGACTATCACTACCACTTTTGTAAACCTCTGATGACTTTTCAGGTGATCAAGTGGAATAAAGTGATGTAATTCCTTCAATCCATAATCCGCATGATGTGAAATGACCAGCCACTTGGTTGAAATAAATTGTTTGCGAATAAGAAGTAACACATCGTTCAATAAGTCCCGAGACTGACCCAGAGATGGTGCTAGTAGTACCAAACTGGCCACGTTTCCCTAGAGTGTGAACCTTCACATGGAACGTGTGAAAATTTCGCGTCGATCGAACCATAAACAGCAGAGTTATCGAGGTTAGAGTGAAGTCACTTTGTAATTTGTTTGAAAAATGGGAAAGCGCGAATTTCGCGTATTGATAAAACATTGTTTTTCAATGGGTAAAAACACCGTAGAAGCCCAGCAATGGCTTGGAAAACGTTACCCAGACTCCTTTCCATCCAAACCAACGATTTGTCGTCGCTATGCTGAGTCTGAACGTGATCGTACGGACACAAACGATGCGGAACGTTCGGGTAGGCCATTGGAAGCCGTTACACCGGCAAACGTGAGTGGAGTGTTAGAAATCGTAATGGAAAATCGCAAAGTGAAGGTCTTTGAGATTGCAAAAATGACACAGATATCATCTGGAAGCGTATTCACAATCCTTCATGGAAAATTGAGCATGAAAAAGGTGTTTTCCAAGTGGTTTCCGCGATTGCTTTCAGTGAAACAAAAACAGCAACGAGTTGACGATTCAAAGAGCTGTTGATCGCTATTCACTCGCAATAAAAAGGATTTCCTGCGTCGATACGTGACCATGGATGGAACATGGATACATCATTCCACTCCGTAGTCGAATCGGCAATCATCTGAGTGGCGCATGGCTGGCGAAAGCCGCCCAAAGCGTCCAAAAACGCAGCAGTCTGCTGGCAAAGCCATGGCGTCTGTTTTTTGGGATACACATGGAGTGATTTTCATTGACTCCCTGGGAAAAGGTGAATCAATTGACAGTGATTATTATATTGACTTGTTGGTAGGTTTGAAGGAGGAGATCGCAGCAAAACGATCGCCCACAAACAAGAAAAAAATCCTTTGTCATCAAGACAATGCACCATGCCACAAGTCCATGAGAACAATAGCAAGATTCAACGAGTTGAGCTTTGATTCGCTTCCCCGCCCCCCGTATTCACCAGATTCAGCCCCCAGCGACTACTGGCTCATTACTGATCTCAGAAAAATGCTCCAGGGGAAAAAATTTGGCTCGAATGAGGAGGTCATTGCTGAAACTGAAGCCTATTTTGAAGCAAAGGATAAATCGTTCTATAAACATGGTATAGAAATGTTGGAAAGGCGTTGTAAAGATTTCATCACCCTGGAAGGAGATTGAATTGATGAATAAAAATGATTTTTGGAAAAAAATGTTGTTTTCGTTGTTAGTCTCGGGACTTATTGAACGACGTGTTAGGTATCCACAACACTTGAGTCGATGAAGAAATTGACTTATATATTGGGAGCGCAGTGAGTTTTCTTTACTCTGAATACCATGAACCATTGGCACGATAGATACTTATAGGAGATATTGATTGTCAAAAATTACTCTGAGATAACTTCAGTGAACTATACGAGGTGTGTTCGAAAAATAACGAGAATTTTCGTTTTATGAAAAAAATATTCATTTATTCATCGATATCCATTTTGTCCCCTTCAAAATAATCCCCCTTGGATAAAATACACTCGTGCCAACGCTTTTTCTAATCCTCGAAACACTTTTGAAATTTGACCTTTGTAATAGCTTTTAGCTCTTTCAGCGATTCGCTTTTAATGCCATCTATGCTTGTGAAACGACGACCTTTTAATGTTCTCTTTATTTTTGGAAATAGAAAAAAGTCACATGGAGCCATATCTGGCGAATATGGAGGCTGAGGCATCGTTACTGTTTTGTTTTTGGCCAAAAATTCACGAACAAGCAATGAAGTGTGAGGAGGTGCATTATCGTGGTGCAAAAGCCATGAATTGTTTTGCCACAAATCCGGGCGTTTTTTCGGATTGCTTTTCGACTGATATGCCAACATCATCAGCGACTTCTCTGATTGTGATTCGGCGATCGTTCATAACCATTTCTCTCACTTCTTTCACGTTTTCATCGGTTGTTGATGTGCTTGGGCGTCCGGGTCGTTCGTCATCTTCAACGTTTTCGCGGTCATCCTGGAAACGCTTGTACCACTCGTAAATCCTTGCTTTACTCATAGCAGACTCACCATATGCCTTTGTTAACATTTTACAAACTTCACTACACTTCATTCCATTTTTCACGCGAAATTGAATACAAATTCTTTGATCCATGTTTTTCACAAACGAAAATCGCCGAGCTCGAAAAACACTTCATAACGTTAGCGGCTGCCACTCAAAAAGTCAGCAATGAATATTGCTGAAAATTTTATCGTACTTCAGGGGCATGTGTACCAACATAATGAAGAAAAATTCAATACAGGCGGACTCTCCAAACCCGCGAAATTTGAGAATTCTCGTGACTTTTTGAACACACCTCGTACGTGTATTTAGGACGTTCCACGTCAAACGTGCCACCTGTCAGCCCAAAATTTGGAGCGTTCGAAATTAACAAATGATGGCTGAAATCATTCGTGGTGATGTGGACTCCCGAAATTCACGTGGCTCTTGGAAGAATTCAACATGGCGGATCCAATATGGTGGACCGAAATCCAGAAATTCATCAGATTTCCCTAAAACTCATCTCGACAGTTTTCAAGGGCGCTGAATGCAAATCTGGTGACAAATTTCACGAATTCAAAATGGCGGATCCAATATGGCGGCCCATAATCCGAAAATTCATCGGATTTCCTCGAAACTCATTCCCCAGGGATTCCCAACGTCTCTTGATGTGATAGCGTCTGGTATTTCTGGCATGTAGGAAAATCGCGTGATATCGTGTATGTGACCTCAGAAGGGATACGTCAATTAATTTTTGAAAAAGATGTACGTTTAATAATGCATAATGCTCATAGGAACGATGTCTGTGGAGTATCTCATAATTTTCAACTTTTTTTCAGGAAGTCTATAAAAACCGTGAGCTGTGGAAATTTTTGTTACTGCAGGAGCTTCAGAGAATCTTTTGGCAAGATATTTCTGAGTCTTGGCATGCTGCTGTTTACTATAATAGAAGAATCTCATGTTCTTGAATTTTATTCTTGCCCACTCGAGAAGAGCTGTTTGTGTTAACATTGCCTTTGTTGAATTTACCTGAAGACTAGCGCGTGTAGCTTCTCGTTCAAAAATTGCTCCCACGCCATCGCACGCTCCTTCACCGTGAGCTGTTGCATGGAAATGCCATTCAGCTTGTACGCCAAAATCTTATCCATTCCAAACTGGTGGAATGGTGCATACTTGCTGGTGCCAGCGGTACACACAGTGTATGTGTTTGCGTCATGCATCAAAATTTCAACTCCATGATCGATACTGCGTGTTTACCAAGACTGATTGAGGATTGTGAGACGCCAATAACTTCTCATCATGCTTGCTTCAGAATTGTTCTATGTGAGAATCAACCGCCAGCTTGTTATTCAGGAGATTGTACACAGCCTGCCCGAAAATAGGGAAATTTGCAACTTTCATTTCCGTGATCTTGCGTGCAAGAGGTACATCAGAAATAATGTTCTCCACTTGGCAGAAAACCGATCGATGCACCCTTGAAACAGAATGTCTGTCACTCGACGATTTTGTGGTTGAACTTCCCACCAGTTTGGAAACCGTACTCCCTCGTCACTCCATCTCCAAAACGCAGTCTGAAAATACGTATCCGACTTGAAAAATGGCTGAAAACAGGGGGAAGCACTCGTGCACACTGATTTTTCTGGAAATTATGCCTATGTTACACAATATGCAGCGCACGCCCTCCACTATAATAATGCGCAGTGCACTGTCCACCTTGTACTTGTTTATTATAATCGAGATGGGGGAATAATTCACAGTAGCTTCATTGTACTATCAGATCATACTACTGTGGGGAAAAAGTGAGGTGAATTTTTAATTTAAACTTCGCGGGCTTGACATTTCAGGCTAGTTCCTTCTTTCTCAAGTTGGCAGGACTGGTAATGACATTTGTGCCAAATTTCATAACAATGTCATCAGTAATACATTTACGCTTGTATTTACCAAACGACCAAGAGTGCATTTTTCGATTTTTACAATGTCTGATTTAATTGAGCTGAGGAGTGCAATCAAATTTTGTTCGCGGAATGAAATTTCGGCTGCGGAAACTCTGAGGATGTTATGGAAGGCCTTTGATGATTCTCCCCCGTCGCAGAAGAATGTTTATAAGTGGTACAAAGACTTCAAAGAGGGTCGAGAACGTGTTGATGATTTGGAACGCTCCGGACGACCATCGACGTCAACAGATGACCAACACGTCGATGACGTGAAGGAATTAGTGCTCAAAAATTGTCGGTCGACTGTAAGAGACCTTACTGATATGATCGGAATATCAGAAGGATCATCCGTGAGAACTATTTTAAAAGACCATTTGGGCTTACGAAAAGTCGTCGCGTTGATGTGTGTGAAACAATGCTTTCTGACTATCAGGAAAAGCTCAAATGCATGATTACGGGAGGTGAGACTTGGATTTATGCTTATGACCTTGAAACAACCGACCAATCAAGCGAACATCGTGCTAAAGGCGAGGCCAGACCGAAAAGAGCACGTCAAAGTCGTTCAAAAATTGAGGTCATGATGACAGTTTTTTTCGATTTTCATGATGTGGTGCACCATTAATTCCTTCCACCTCGCCAAACTGTCAATGAGGGATATTATTTGAGCGCCATGCGTCGTTTGTGTGAAGCAATTCGTCTAAAAAGACCAGAATTAAGGGGCGACAACTCTTGGTTTTTGCATCACGATAATGCACCGTCTCATACTGCACTCGTTCTTCGTGACCATTTCGCCAAAAATTCGACGCATATCGTTCCGCAACCGCCGTATTCGCCTGATTTGGCTCCGTGTGACTTCTGGCTATTCCCAAAACTCAAGAGACCACTCCGGGGAAAGCGTTTCGAGTCAATTGAGGAGATAAAAGCTGAATCGAAGAAGGCGCTGATGGGTATACCGGAAAGGGACTATTCAGCATGTTTCGATGATTGAAGAAAACGTTGGCATAAGTGTATTTCATCGATAGGGGATTACTTTGAAGGGGACGAAATTGATGTAGAAGAATAAATGAAGATTTTTCATTTTACAAACACATTCACCTCACTTTTTGCCCACAGTAGTACAACACTTGATTCCACCGCAGGATATATCATGCAGCAATTCATTGTACCAGAGATGAAAAAACTTCGTTCAAAACTGGGAAGAGTAATATATGTTAGTGATGGGGCAAAACAACATTACAGGAATAAATCTCGAATAAGTAATCTTGTTCGCCATGAAGAAGATTTTGGGGTACAAGCTGAATGGCATTTCCATGCAACAGCTCACAGTAAAGGAGCGTGCGATGGCGTGGGAGCAATTTTTGAACAGGAAGCTACACGCGCTAGTCTCCAGGTAAATTCAAGAAAGGCACTGTCAACACCAACAGCTCTTATCGAGTGAGCAAGAAAAAAATTCAAGAACATTGAATTCTTCTATCATAGTAAACAGCAGCATGTCAAGACTCAGAAACATCTTGTCAAAAGATTCTCTGGAGCTCCTGCAGTAACAAAAATTTCCACAGCTCACGGTTTTTACAGACTTCTTGAAAAAAAGTTGAAAATTATGAGATACTCCACAGACATTGTTCCTATGATCAATTGAATATTTCTCATGTCGCATGTAATTTATGGTAATAAAGCCGAAGCCGCACCAGAATATACTATGAACGTTCTTCGAATATTCGAAATATGTTCTGTAGACATTCCAATGTGACCATTCTATACGCAAGCAGCAACAGAATTTCAAAGTATATAGGAAGTAGAAACGTTCGTAGAATGTACGGATGAGATACGAAGAGCATATAATGAATGTTCATAGAATGTTCGAATGAGACTGTTTGAAATATACTTAGAACGTACATAGTACATTCGAAATCTACGATATACATTCAATCGACGTTCAATCAACGTGCTGTCGTATATTCCGTTACATACGTTCGATAAATATGCATAGCACCTATAGAACGGTCTCATTGGAATGTGCATAGAACATATTTCGAATATTCGAAGAACGTTCATTATATATTCTCCGTATCACATTCGTACATTCTACGTACGTTTCTATCTCGTATATACTTTGAACTTCTGTTGCTGCTTGGGAAAACTCACTGCGCTCCCAATATATGTGTAAGATAATATCTTTAACAATTCAAGTCATACTTATTCGTAGACAATTCATTCCAACAAACTTACAGTTCATCCTATATTATGCACATTGTTTGCGTGAAGGAGTCATTCCACGTCACTTATCAAAAAACACTCCACTTCACTCCAAGTAATTAGGGTAACTTAATTAGAAACTCACATATATAAGTGAGCAAAATGATAATGAATGCCAATGATACACGAACCTCACTTTAAAGCATCAAAAAGAAACCGTGACTGCTCTCTTCTTTGATTAATCTGAATGGAATAGATCTATGTGACTCTTACATACCATAAACATGATTTCACAAAAGTCTCCTTCAGGATTCGATTTTGATGGAAAACAGGGACACTTAAAGAATCGTGATGATACATTCATAACTTGTGATATTTTCTAGTTCACTTCTTACACATAACATAATGTGAATAATTTTTCAGTGGAAAGTAGAGAATAATGAATTCAAACCAAAATATAATCTTATCACAAAAATCACATTAACTTATCACTGTCATGAAGAATTTTATGTTTTATTAGATAAAAAACAAAAACAAATTCCAAAAGTAGGATTATGTCTTCATGTTATGTTTATTGGAATCACTTTCTCAAGCACTGTCAATTTTATCACTCATATTTCACGGGAACGAATATTGATAATTTTTCAACGCAATGATTTCGATATGTCTAAGTACGAAGAATGTGTAGTTTGAATGTAGCGGGTCAACTTTTATGGTACAACCGCCAGGGGACTGGTGGAACTGTTGAATAGCAAATGTTTTCATCGAATAAGCTCCAAATTTTTAAGTGCGGGATGGCTACGTTAGCAAGGTGTTAGGTTTCGATAGGTTAGGTAGGGAGGTAGAGCAGGTTCGGTTCCCCGTTGGGTTAAAAACTTTTCACCATTGCCGAGGAAGTTTTTCCAGACGATGATGGTTAATGTGTGTCATATTGCCTTTCTACCAAACACCATAGTGAAGCGAAGGTTGGTGTTATTTTTTTTATCATCTTCGAATGAATCCATAAAAGTAAATTTAGTGAAAAATCTTTTTGATTTTTCCATTGATTTGTAGAAATTTCATCGATATTTATGTACTAACAAGTGCCTCGTGAAATACTAGCGAGCAGCTGGTCAGTTTTTCTGACTAGTATCTGATGAGTTAGAGGGTTCTTCACTAGCTACTCGTGAATATTCCTCAGTAGTTCCTCACGAGTTGAACGGGCAACCCTGTTGTCGCCCGCTCACGCATAGCCACCTCCGAGTATCCGCAACTCTTCAATCTGATAGTTCTCTTCATATTGTTGTGGCAGCATCAGTTCACACCAAAGCACTCCTCACACCACATCAGTATCGGATCATTCCGTTTGTCATTCTTCTTCATTCCGGATATGTTGTAATTCAAAGCGAATTAGAGAAATTCACCCCCAGTTTCAGCTCTTGGTCTCAAATATATTTTGGGAACCGAAATATTTGGGGCGGGGATGTTTTGTCTGGGACATTCCGTCCAAGATACTTTCCTAGGGCCATATTTTCCGAGATATTTTGATCGGGGATAAAATGCGTTACTTTCCGGTTATACAAATATTTTTTGACATTTACGCACATTATTTCCGACTGCGTACATTACGCCATGGAACAAAACCACGTTTGAGGCTGTAACCGAGAATTCCCATCACAATGGGAATCACACAAACTCCCACAAGGATATCATTCAACGCAGGGTTATTTTGTCACACAATCAGAGTGTCCGGGATATTTTGTCACGGGACCAACTGTCCGGGATATTTTGTCGTGGGACCATCCGACCGGGATATTTTGGTATGTCACCACTATTTTAGTTGATTTCACAGCGGGGAATGTGGAATATCATACAACTGTTGAACAGAGATCGGCAATAATGATCTTCTTCGGTAATGATTCTGAGATTTATCATCATTATCGCTAAAATCAGAATTTTCTTTTTCCGCCGTTTCAATTGAAATGAATATTATCCGTTTTCGTAACTTGAAATGGAAACTGCGGAAGATGAAAATTCTGACTCTGAAGATAATGAGTAATATATCTCAAGATCGTTAATGAGAATATCATTACTGCCGATCTCTGCTGTTGAAGTATACTTGACATCAGCTGTGGTATGTTTCACATTCGCTATTCTGAAATCTTGACCAGGATATGTTTGACAATATTCCCCTCCAGAGCAGCGTATTAGGATAGCTTAGAGGTCAAGGAGGCAGCTCTTACAGGTAGGTAGATCGGTGATAGTTCGAATCCCCTCCAGGTGGGGATGAATTTCCCAAGTCATATGCGGAGATAGAGGTGTTGGCGAATTTTCAATTGGATCCAGTTAGGAAAAAATTCATTTACATCAATCAGAATTCTGATTAATAATAAAATACCCATTGAATTACATCAAAAAATATTTTATTGGTATCAATTGGAGTTTTGATTGATCATGAAATACCGACTGAATCCAATAGAAAAACATTTTATTGGTATCAATGGGAAATTTCCGATGCAGAAAACCAATTCATTCCGATAGAATTTCTTTTTATCGGAATTAATCGGATTTTTTCACCAGGGTCAGGAATGCCGGTAATGTTTACTAATGCTGATTCTTGAGAAGTATACAATCACATCCGATGAATATACGAATAAAATATCATACACTTACTTGGTGAGTTTTAATCCCATGGATAGGTCAATCGCACTCTTGAATCCCAATATATAACATTTTCATATATGTATAAAATCCAAAATTTCACACGTACTGCACGTGAGAGAATGAGGCAAGAAAGTGATGCGAGAAACAAAGTCGGTAGACACCATCTTTTCAGGAATTGAAGTTCCGAAAGATGTCTTATAGATGATATTTTAAGAGCTTCGATGCAATAGATTTTTCAGATATATTTCAGATATCTTATACAAGCATCCATAAGATATCTTTCTGAAGATTCACATCTATCTTGTATAGACACTTTTTTTCTATTGTCTTCATGTGAAAATTTGAAATGATTCATTGTAACTTCATTTGTTGAATGTGTTGAGCATATGTTCACTACATGAATCCTTATACGAAAACGAGAGGAATCTAGTTTGTGTCAAGATAAAACACACTATCAACCCGTTGTAGATATGCTTCAGTTATCTTTGTTATCATAAAATGAGTTGCTCTTTTACTACAATGCAAGAAATCTATGGTTATAATGACAATACGATTGATTTTAAACCGAAATTTAGGTCACAATGTAGGTATCACAGCACAACTTCTGGTTTTAATCTCTATACCATTGTTATCAGCACTACACGTTTCTTCAGTGTGTTTGAAATCATTATTATTGACAAGTAATTATGAGTATGACTAATCAGTTATTTTGTACTTCCTGTACTAGCAAAGCTTTGAATTATTGTGGGTTAAGTGGTCTGAATATAGTTTTAGACATTCATATTTATCAAATGTCGGTATAGAAGTCGCATAAAGTGGACTGAACCAGTACGAAGGCAATTCAATTGGAACCTGATAATGAGTTCCAAAACCGTATTTGTATTTCGACTCGGGTTTTATCATTTCGAATATTGTTCATTTATTCATCAACTGAAGAATTGAATCTTTTATTGGCAGAGTACTTCAAGAAAATACAGCACAAATGGAATACATACTAGTATCTGCGTTTTTTTTCTGACTACTGTCTATTCACGCTTTTTTTCACCTATCGCATATAAACAAGATAACGAAATAATAATTTACAATGATTTACATTTCCAATTTTCCCCAAAACATGTTCAAACGGGCATTTTGAGCTGGAATTAACCACTATATGATGAAGACGTGTTTCTTGCCTTAACAGATCCAATATAAAATTAACGAAAATGTATTTATCGATATCTGGAGAACGGCTACAGTTAGGATTTCATTTCAAACGGATTTTCAATCTGTAAATCACACCGAATATGACCCCGCATCCCGTTTTTTGACACATTTTTGTCATACCTATCGCTGCTCCTAGAGCATATTTCAAGGTGCCCTGGACTTCAATCTGGAGCTGGCAAATTAAAAAGAGCGGCACAAAAATTGTTTCACATTGCCTCCTGCAAAGACGTTGACTTCACTTCCTGTTGCTGTCCGGAAGATAAAAAAGTTCCTACCCTGGAACGTGCTTTCCTGCTCGACCGAAGAGGTCCTCGAATGGGCCATATCGGTGTGTTGATTCTCTCGAAACAAACAAATTACTCAAAATCACTGAACGTAACTTGAAGTGCCATAAGCATGAGGTGAAACCGGTTATAGAACTTGAACCTGGACCCTCTATTTCATTAGACCTTGAATACAGTGATTCCGATTTATAAAATAAATATTGCGAGAAAGATGACCCATGGAAGCCTCCATGCCATCGTGATTCAACACAAATGCGATTGCAGTTGAAAGAAACTGCAATTACCTCACAAAGATTTGGAAAAGAGCTGCGAAGAATCCGAGTAATCTACGGTATTCTAATCGGTTGGTTGGTTGGGTAGGGCGTGGGAGGGATCCAAATTTTGATCACCTCCGCGTGGTGGATCACTCAACTACATGAGGAAAGGATTGCACAAATTTACCAAAAATTCTTTTTCAATACTCTCTTCATTCTCTTCAGCTCAGCTGAGAAAGCGCTATTTTATGATTTTGAAGTCTATATGAAAGGACGAAAAATTATCAACTCACTCTGAGTGTGCTGTACAGTCCAAGAAATGAACAACGGAAAACTTAAATCACCTTTCTAGATACTTGAAACGTCAGGACTAATTGGCAAGAATCATAACCATTATTCGCTTCAAACCGTTCATGGGCACTAAAATTTTCGTTATTACATCAATAATAATTGAATGAATTTTTAGTAAACATTTATTGTTCCAGTTAATTATTCATATAAAGAAGTATAATTCAAGTTATTCAAAGGGAATAACATTGGTCTTGACATTCCTGAAAGGAAATGAAATGAGTTGCGATTTACCCAACATTTACGTATTTTCGGCTAAAGAATCGAAAATTCAAGCTCAGGTTTGAAACAGAAGATATTGTCCGATCCATCTGGGGTTTTTGGTGGTTCCTATTGATACTTCAAGGCAACTTCGCCGCACGGTTAGGTTTCGATTAGAAGGAAACCAATTTTTTCGACCCACCCTAGTCTATACATTGTCAAAACATGAACGAATAACACAGGTCAACATTTGATCTACGCTGGACCGCCAGGGACTGAGTGGGTATCTATAGGTTTTTGGGGTCGCTGATCACGATGAAGGGGTCTATATGACCCCATTACGTCAGGATCAAGGTCAAATGAAGGTCAAACATCTTGAGTCGGAAAATATAATTTTTTTGACCCCAGATTATGAACGAGCGGGGAATTTTACATCCAAATATACTCTCACGTTTCTATCAAAGTCATATCTGCAGGTCATATGGAGGTCATCTGTAGGTCAAATCCTTCTTTTGAATGTTTTGTCTGATATTAGGTTGCGAAGTCTCTTGGATTAGGTGACTTTTATGTTTTCGAGGTCGCTGATAACGATGAAGGGATTTATATGACCCCTTTACATCAGGATCCAGGTCATTTGGAGGTCAAGTGGAGAAAAAACCATCGAAAAAAACTGAAAACATGCATGTGTTATATAACGAGTTTTTCCGTAGGTGAAAGACGAAAAATCTCGTTATATACGTAAAAGAAAATGAAGCACTTTCCCAACCGGAGTGGCTCGATTGGAAAAGCGAGTAGGTACCCGCTCCTGGTTTTAAGCTCTCGATAAGATATAGATTCTCTTATCTTGCACCCCCAGTGTAGTGGTTAAGGTTGAAGTGAAAGAAATTCAGATGTGGAGGAATTCGTTCAACAAATACTTCATTCCGTTCGAAGAATCCATGGAAAACATGAAACAGATGAGATTTTGTTTATAAACCTTCATATGAGAATTTCCGAACATGATCTGAATGTACAATGAGTAACTCAGATATAATCTTGATTTACTGTCATTTCTACAAAAGTTCCCGAAGAGGAACTCGTAATGTACAAGAGGTGAACAGATATAATTCTATTACAGATGATTCTAAGGGAGTTTTCGAAAAGAAAACTCGCAATGTACAAAGATTGAAACTATATAATTTTAATACAGATGATTCGACGAGTGTTTTCGAAAGGAAACTTGTAATGTACAAAGATTGAACATATATAATTGGATCACGTATGTTTCTACGAGAGTCTTTCGGAACAAAACTCGTAATGTATACAACTAATGAGAAACCGAATATTTACTTATTTCAGATGATTCTACGAGAGTTTTCGAACAGAAAACTCGTGATGTACAAAGATTGAACGTATATAATTTGATTATAGATGTTTCTACGAGAGTTTTTCGGAAAGAAACTCGTAATGTACAATGAATGAAAAACCGAATATGTACTTATTTCAGATGATACTACGAGAGTTTTTGAACAGAAAACTCGTGATGTACAAAGATTGAACGTATATAATTTGATTATAGATGATTCTACGAGAGTTTTTCTGAAAGAAACTCGTAATGTACAATGAATGAAAAACCGAATATGTACTTATTTCAGATGATACTACGAGAGTTTTTGAACAGAAAACTCGTGATGTACAAAGATCGAACGTATATAATTTGATTATAGATGTTTCTACGAGAGTTTTTCGGAAAGAAACTCGTAATGTACAATGAATGAAGAACCCAGAAAATTCCCTCCGAGTCGTGTATACCGTGTGTATAGAGGAGGAGGAAGAAAGAACTAATATATTTTTCTTTTCTCTTTTGCTCTTGACTCACCGTGGTGGGAAAGAAGAGTACACGTTAGGTACTTCTTTCCGAACAAAAAGGCAACGAGGTGATGGTCACTTCTGATGGTCCTCCTGTCTGTCTCTCTCTCTCTCTCTCTCTCTCTTTTGGACGAAGATCGAAGACGTGCCGGTTCACGATTAAATTTAACGCGATTTGAATGCCAAAAATTAGTTGATTACACTGAATTCCACTGATTTTATTATAACAGACAAGAAAAACTGATTTTATTCGCGAATCTCGGTAGAGAATATAGACTTATTCTACAAAGTCACGTTTCACTAAGTTGCAATCGTGACTAAGGCGAAAGGAATGATTTTCTTGAGAAACGTTGCGTTGAAAAAAATTATCGAAACATGAATTTCCTACAAAAGACGCCGTGGAACCTTCCAAAGGGACACACTTCTACGATTTATTGCGAACTTGAAGTATGTAATCGTCAACTTGGCCTCAATCGTATCCTCGTTTCTACCCTCTTGCGGAAAAGGACGGACTTGTCTTCGCGTATGGAAAATCGGCTGTTCAACAAAACTTTCGCGTAACGAATCTGCCGTTTTTTCATTGTCCGTCCCATTTACGTGTTCTCCATCTGGGTGATGGAACACGCCAGATCCTGGCGAGAGGGGTTTTCCTGCCGACTCAACTGCCTGATCAGCAGTGATTAGTCAACTTGGTATTCGTGAAGAGAGAGAGGCACGGGTATATGGGTACCGTGAACAAAGATAGCGAATTCGCGGGCCTCGAAAATATGCATCGATGTGGACATCGATGCGAGCTCTGACCTAGATTCCTTTCTTCCTGCTCAGCGTTTTCTTTGAGCGTACATTTATTTCTTACATGCTATGGGTCGATATATGTATATGTTCGAATATATATTTTAAATGATGTTTGGGACCCGACTTCCCTTTGATTTGAAATAGTCCACGCACCGGAATACAGGCGGGAATAGGGGTTGTATTCTTCTGTATTCCGGGAGCGAGATTCATCGTCACGTAACGTCTCCCCACCTAAGACCGGAAATGGGGTGCGGAAAAACAATCCCGTGCACGGTCCCAGTTTCGCAAGGTGACGAGGAATTTCTCTCCTTCGTGGTTAATTCGTGACCCTCGCTTTTTATATGTATATATCATCATCATCATGAAGTAATCAGTCTCACGACTGGTTTGATAAAACCCTCCACCCCTGTCTATTATCCGCCAAACGTTTAATTTCTACATATCTACTACATCCCTTGTCTTGTACGATTTGCTTCATTTGACTTGCTCTAGGTCTACCTTTACCAGTTTTACCATTCATTTTCCCTTCCAATATTGTTTTCAATAAACTCTCATGCCGTAATGTGTGTCCTATAAGATTGCTTCTCCTTTTCACGATGTGTTTCAAAAGATTTCTTTCTTCATTTATCTGCTCGAGTATTTCTTCATTTTTGACTTTGTCAATCCATTTTATTCTGAGCATCCTCCTATAACACCACATTTCAAAAGCTTCAAGTCTTCGTTGATCAGTTTTCCCCATTGTCCAAGTTTCGCAACCATATAATGCTGTGCTCCAAACGTAACTTTTCAAGAATTTCTTCCTTACTTCCAAGCTTATATTCTTTGAGCATAATAACTGTCTCTTTTGATAAAAAGCCTGTTTCCCTTGTGCTATTCTTGCTCTTATATCTCTTTCGCTTTTGCCGTTCTCTGTAATTATGCTTCCTAGATATTTGAATTCTTTCACCTGTTCAATTGTCTCGGTATCTATTTTGATTCTCGTTCTCCTAGCTGTTTTCGCTGCTGTACACATCATGAATTTTGTTTTGTCTTTATTTATATTCATACAATAGTTTTCCAATAATATTGTTCTCATGGTGTTGAGAATATTTTCTAACTCAGTACTACTCGTGGCCAATATAGCTATGTCATCCGCGAATCTCAACATACTTATATTCCCTCCCTGAATCTGTAATTTCGATTGAATTTCCTCCTTCACTTCGTTCATTGCTTCTTCTATATATAAATTGAACATCAGTGGCGATAATGAGCATCCTTGTCTCACCCCTCTTCTTATCTGTGCTTCCCCTTCCTGACCCTCCATGTCTATTATTGCACTTTGATTCTTATATAATTCGTCTATTATTCTTCTATCTTTATAATTTATTCCCACCTTCTTCAGGATCGCAAACATCTTCTCCCAGTCCACATTATCGAAAGCCTGTTGTATATCTACAAAACCTATGTACACAGATTTCTTCAGCGCCATCCTTTTCTCTATTACTGCCCTGAGTGCTAAGATTGCTTCTCGCGTTCCCCTATTTTTTCTAAAACCAAACTGATCCTCTGCCAATCTACTCTCTATTTTATTGTCCATCCTCCTGTATATAATTTTGGTCAGTATTTTCGAAGCATGTGAAGTTAAACTGATCGTTCTGTAGTTCTCGCATTTGTCTGCCCCTTGTTTTTTCGGGATAGCGACAATTTTATTCTTTTGGAAATCTTCCGGTACTTCTCCTTTTTCGTACATATCTCTAATCAATTCAAACAGTGCGTCGCGAGTTCCTTCACTGGAGGCTTTTATAAGGTCCGCACTTATGCCATCTATGCCTGGCGCTTTATTATTTTTCAATTCTTTCAAAGCCTCGTCGAATTCTGATCTCAATATCGAATCTCCCAATTCTTCCTCATCTACATCCTCCTCCTTCTCTAATAGTGCTATATCATCGTTTCCTCTATACAAGTCTTCCAAATGATTGATCCACTGTTCTATTTTCTCTTCCGTTTTTATCAATTGTCGTCCTAGAGAGTTTCTAATCTTATTGCTTCTAGATTTCATTTGTCCGAAAAATCTTTTAATAATCCTATATGCTTGATCTATTTTCCCTAAATGCAATATTATTTCTATTTCCTGATATTTCTCTTCCAACCACTGTTCTTTTGCTTTCCTTGATTCTCTTATTATTTTATTTCTCAATGATTTGTATCGTTGCTGGCCTTCTTGGCTATCATTATTCTTGTATTTCCTTCTTTCATTTATCAATTCTGAAATTTCTCCCGTTATCCATGGGTTTTCAGCTTCTACTCCATCATTCTTCAAAATCTTATCCGCACATTCTCTTATATTCCCCTTCATCATTGTCCATCTCCTCTCTATTTCCAAGTCTTTCTCTTCTTGATCTCCCAATTTTTCATCCAACATTTTCTCGAATGCCTCATGTGTTTGTTTTTGCTTGAGGTTCTTCAAATTCCATCTTTTCTGCATTTTCCTTTTCTTCTTCAGAGATTTGAATTTCAGAGAACATTTCATCATCAACATATTATGATCACTATCTATATCTGCACCGGGATAAGTTTTACAGTTTTTCACTTGGTTTCTAAATCTTTGTTTCACTAATATGTGATCAATTTGGTATCTTGCTGTATCTCCTGGCATTTTCCAAGTGTAGATTCTTCTTGGATGATTTTCGAAAAAAGTGTTTGTGATAACCATCCTATGATTTTCACAAAATTCGACTAAACGTTGTCCTCTATCGTTCCTCCTCCCTAACGCGAAATCTTCTATAATGTTGTCCTCTTTTCCTTGTCCTACTACCGCATTCCAATCCCCCATCACTATCAAATTCTCTTCTCCCTTTACATATTCTATCACTTCCTCTATTTCTTCGTACGTTTTTTCAATATCTTCCTCCGAATATGCAGATGTGGGCATGTATACTTGGACTATGACTGTGTCTACCGGTTTTGTTCTGATTCTAACCATCATCACAAGTTCATTATGTTGCAAATAATTTTCTATTCTATTTCCTACTCTTTTATGCATTACAATTCCTACACCTGCTTGACCGTTCTTTGATCCTGTATGAATTATTCTATAATCCCCACTCCAGAAATCGCCCTCTTGTGGCCATCTCATCTGCTAATCCCCATTACGTCTATATTCAACCTATCCATTCCTAATTTCAAATTTTCTAATTTTCCCGCTTGCCTCAGTGATCTAACATTCCACGCTCCGACTCGAAGAATGTTGTTTCTTTTCCCTATCCTATTCTTCGGTTTTCGTTCCTTGCTGATGAAGCTTCCTCGAGCAGCCTCCACCCGGAGATCCGAACGGGAGACTAGTTTACCTCCGGAATATTTTACTCGAGAGAGCGCCATCATGTATTTAATAATTTGTTTGTTTGTTTTTGTTACATAATATTCCAGGTTAGGAAAAAGGTTTCATTTCCTCGGGAAGTATTGAAACATGTCAAGGAAGGTAGTTTCCCCTTGCTTTCCTTCCGTTTGATTTTGCCGATGTTCCTGGCATTAGGATGATTTCGTTTCTCTCAGTTTGTATTCTTTCTCTTGAGTAGTCTATTCCACTCAAAAAAAAAGATCCAACTCTGAGATACTTATCCTCCCCACCACGTAAAGGAAGCAGATACTACCAGGGATGGATAAAAAGGATATCAAGGACAGGTATCATGAATATCCCCCTGGAAGACCCGCAATCATCCACGGGGAGGATATATATATATATATATATATCTATAACTCTAAAATGTGGATGTGTGTATTGTTCGTGTTTTGTTGGGAAGGCAGCTTCGTCCGTTAGTGCAGATCCAACGATGCGATTGACGGGGCGCGGGCCAGAGGTCGATTTGGCGGACAGATGGCTTTTATTTGTAATGGGGTCGGTGGTGGCGCCGGTCGTGCTACTGGCGACGTGATGCTGGGTATTTCGTGGATGATCGCAATTTCGGGCCTGTTGGCGAAACCTTTCCGGGGCTGCTGGTATGCTCTGTCGGCCCTCTCTTCACAGCGTTTTCTGTAGATGACGTAGGCAATGATTCCGAGCGTTAGAGCCATCGTTAGGGATGGCACTCCGTATAGGGTCACGCGAGATTCAAATAAGCTCCGATGGTGCCTCTGTATATTTCGGGCCTCTGTTTCGATTTCCTCCAGGGTTGCTCCATCCTTTCCGCTGTCCCAGTCGTTGACGGCTTCGTTTTCCTCGGGTAGTGACAGGCGGTCCAGGGCGATGGTATGTTCGGGCGTGAAATTCCGAATCAAGAGGCCCAGATTCAGGGCCTGGGATGGTTGGTACTGGAGAGTGAGCGACGCATTGACTGTGTATTTGGCGGTCATCATGGTGGTCCCGGTGGAGGCGGTGCATCCGGCTCGTAGTTGTAAAATTCCGGTCCCCTGTATGGTGGCCTTGCCCATGCTATGTTTTGGGCAGTGGAGGTCGATTCCCTCTGTCTTACTGGCGGAGAATAGCCAGCCCACACCAGACTCCAATTCCGCCCAATAAGTATCCCTGGTGCGGGAGATCTTCACAGTGCATAGTTTCCAGGGATCTGATCCGGGCTGCGTAAGTAGCTCAGTTTCGCAGGTCGGTCGGGCGGTGGTCGTTCGAAGTAGCGTTGATTGGCAGATGTAGTCTGATTTCTTAGTTTTGCATTTCCCTAGGTATGACGTGGTGGGGGTGAAATACAACATTGCGCTGGTATCAATAGCCAGGTACGGAACTTGTGGTTCCACGTATGCTACTACTGTTCTTTCGGGGCCAAAGGTCCGGGCCACCGGGCAGCTATACGGCCTGTTTAACTGATACACGTTCCTCTCCAGTAGGGGCACTCCGAGTACCAGTATGAAACGCTGCTTGGTCATCAGTTCCCGGATAGTTATTGATTTTGGGAATTGTTCCGAGTGTTGTTCCTCCAATGTCATCGGGAATTCATAGATGGAATTCTGCATGATCTGTTTGGATGCTGCCTCTAGTTGGTCGGGCGAGATGATAGCGGGATGGAGGAGTCCGTTTTGAGCAAAAACCACCGCGTCGATCGTGGTATTCATGCCATTGATGTACTGGTCGATTTGCTGCTCCTGTTCCTGGACCCATTGTGCATGTCTGTGTATGATGTGTGATGAACATTGATCGAGTGTTTCTTGGGCTATCTTAGCGACATACAGAATATATATATATGTGTGTGGACAGACTGTACCTGTATACCTCTACTCATGCTCACACATACATATGTGCATACATACACCCATGTTTTCGTGCCACGAGTATATAGATAATTTCTCTTGTTTTTTTTCTTTCCATTGCAATCTTCTTCCTTTACTTGTATTGAGAAAAGGATGAGTCGAATCAAATGATACTTGTATGTACTAAGCGGATGGTACAGTTGGATACGGTGAGAGAAGTATTCATCAATTTCCCTTGATTGCAATTTTGATGAATACAGCACATATTTCCTTGAGTCGTGTTCATATCTGGATATATTTGAGCAATGTATATTTCATAGGAGATCATCTTTCTTTGAATTAATTTCGATTGGCTTGAATCGAACAAATGATTTGGCTATAGTTACTAAATATGTATTTTTTTCCTCAACGCAATGTTTGGTTATAATGAATATGGAATGATCATTATTCACGTGGTTTCCACTCTGTTGCAATGAGTTCGTTTCCATTGTTATGTATTGGAGGTATGTTCGCACCCATAACATGCCTACATGTGAGGGATAAGTTAAAATTGTAGTCATGTGCTGATGTGTTCCGAAGCTGAACATAGGGATTGAGGAGCCCGATGTTGGAACTGGTTTTATTCTATAGATTGCGGACAGCAGTTTCGTCAGTCCTTGTTTTGAGTTCGCTTGCCATTACAATTCCTTGTCTCGGCAAGGTTACAGTGTTACATTCTTCTGACTTGATTTCCCGGTCTCTCGACTATGTTTAGGGGAAGGAATGATATCTTTTTCCCTTTTGGGAATCTTTATCTAGTTTCATCTTCGAAGGATCCCCCAGTTTTTCTTTGAAAACCTTCTATTCTTTCTTTTTCTTCATTCCTTCCCTTATACTTACTCGTCTTTGGATTTCTCGGGCGGTAGAAGAAGTTGTGATGGGGGTATCCCTGTCTCCCTTCATCTTGCAGGACACATTTGCATAGGTACTTTTTTTCCTTGATAGTTGTTCGTTTTTTTTTCTCTTTCCTTTCGGTGGGGCTTTCTTTGTTGGGTTTTTTTTTTCTTGCCCTCTTTTGATTTTGCTCTTGTGTTCCCTTTTTTTTTTACTAGTATGTTTTCTCACTCTTTTTTTTCTCACTAGTATGTTTTCTCACTTTTTTTTTTTTACTAGTATGTTTTCTCACTCTTTTTTTTCATGTGTTCCTTAATTCAGGGGGGGAAGCTAGGTGTTTCGTTAGTATGTTTCCATTTGTTAGTTAAGAGATGTCCGTGAATTTGTATATTGAAAAAATTCTTTTGGGTCTTTTTTTCTTTGGTCCACGGACATGTCTTTCTTTGGAAAATTCGGAAATGGATTGGGTCCTTCTTCTACTCTCCGAGCAAGATGGTCCAGGTGTGTAGTCCGGCGTTGACGTTCGGATTCCTTTGTTTGAGTCAGGATACGAGGACTTCTCCACGCGAAGGAACCAACGTGGATTTGATTTGCACGCCGTCATCGTCTGCTCGAATGAGTTGCGGTGTTGGTAAAAAATTTGAGTCGAAAATATCGAAGTTGGCTCGAGGAAATGCCCTGTTAGAGATTTGACAACGAACGTTCAATCACTTGTAAATGATCCTTCAGTGACCAAATGATAATATTAAAAGTGATGTAACGTAACTTAATTCCTAATTGAATCACCAGGAATTTCAAAATTTCATTTACAAGTGTACTTGAGAGAGGATGAATAAGATTTCCAGGAATTATAGCATACGCTGGGTGTCCATGTATGTGAGGTTGTTATTTGAGTTTCTTGTATTTGGATCAGTTTTAAATGAATTGGATCTGAAACGATTTATTGATGAGTGGAACTTGAATCAATTTATGATGTCTTTAATTTGGATCGAGTTTATCATGGGGTTTCCCCTTTTTTTTTTTGACATATACCCGTATATACATATATGCATATACATACACATACATACATATACAGGGTGGGGCATTTAAAGTGTCGCGGGCGTTTTTTCCAAAAATAAAATGATATACGACAAAATTTTTCGGACAAAAATTGTAGGGTATCGAGGGGGACATCCGATGGTGGCCTTGGCTTTGACCTCAAATCTCATCTTCAAGGGCATTCTGAGATCAACTCTTGTTTTTTGAATAGCATCTCATATTTTTTACTGCAGATTTGGATTCTAGGTCAAAAACCAAGAAACTTTTGTCTGAACCATTTTTCTGAAATCCGCGAAGATGGCGCTCTAATCGATATTGTTCCATACTGAATCTGACATTAGAATAACTCGAAAACGAAGGGTCTTGGAGGGGAATGTTTCGGACAGAAGTTGTCTGATTCCAAGGGGGACCCCTTGAACTGAAACGGAGGTGATGGGGTATAACAGACAAAACACAACACATTTCAATCGTCTACATCACTTGGATAATTTTAATGCAGTAGATGCTCAAAATGATGGCCTTCGACTTCAATACACATTCCAAAACGTTTTACAAAAGATTGCTGAACTCGTGCTAAAATATCTTCATTGATGCTCCCGCATGCGTTGATGATTCGTTGACGCATATTCTCAGGTGTAGTCGGTGCTTGTTGATAAACTGTATCTTTTATGTATCCCCATAAAAAACAATCTGGAGGAGTAAGATCCGGAGAACGGGCAGGCCAATGAACTGGTCCACGACCTCCCATCCATCGTCCAGGATAATCTCTGTCCAATATTTCTCGAGCTGTGACTGCATAATGGGATGGACAACCATCGTGTTGATACCACATATTCAATCGTTCCTGAATAGGTATGTCTTCAAGTAATGTTGGAAGTACTTGATCTGAGGAATGTCTACTTCTCTCCATTCAGCGTATCTGCGATGAAGTACGGTCCAATTACTCGAGATCGAAAAATACCACACCAAACATTCACAGCCCATTGTCTTTGATGCTCTACTTGACGTAACCATCTTGGATTTTCTGTCGCCCAGTGATGCATATTATGTCGATTTACTTGACCATGATTGGTGAACGTCGACTCATCAGAAGATAATATGTTGATGAAGTTGTTATTGTGCATTTGCGCTAGACCCCATCGACAAAACTGTACACGATTTTTGAAATCATCACCGTGAAGGTCTTGATGCAAACAAATGTGATACGGATGGAATTTGTGACGTTTCAGTATTCGAAGAACACTTCTCTGAGAAATTCCCGAATGGAGTTCAATTTCACGAGAGCTCACGTATGGATTATTGGCTACTGCAGCTAGTACATTGACTTCCGCATTTTCTCCGCTAACAGTTCTCATTCGATGTCGTTTTTCCCTTGTAACACTTCCCGTTTCTGAGAATAATTTTGTAATGCGTTGAATATACCTAATGGATGGCGTTGTTCTTCCAGGAAATCGTTCTGCATACAAGTCATATGCTTGTCTGGGGTTCTTATGTACTCCACCGTGAATGTAGATCATATCGATCTTTTCAGAAACCGTGTATCGGATATCCATGATTTTCAATTTGTCATAAACCAAGTAATAATCAAATGTAACTGACAAACTGACTTTCAAAATCGTGAATTTTCACTGAACCCCGTCGTTTGTTTACATCGCGTGAGCTCTGAATGGTGGTAATGTAGACGATTGAAATGTGTTGTGTATTGACAACGTTTGTACGAAACATTCTTTTGCAAGACCCTTCGTTTTCGAGTTATTCGAATGTCAGATTCAAAATGGAACAATATCGATTAGAGCGCCATTTTTGCGGATTTCAGGAAAATGGTTCAGACAAAAGTTTCTTGGTTTTTGACCTAGAATCCAAATCTGCAGTAAGAAATATGAGATGCTATTCAAAAAACAAGAGTTGATCTCAGAATGCCCTTGAAGATGAGATTTGAGGTCAAAGCCAAGGCCACCATCGGATGTCCTCCTCGGGACCCTACAACTTTTGTCCGGAAAATTTTCTCGTATCTCACTTTATTTCCGGAAAAAACGCCCGCGACACTCTAAATGCCCCACCCTGTATATATACATATATGGGGCATTCTTTGAGAAATCGGCCACCCCCCTCCCCTGCACATCTCAATTTTGATGATAGAGATCTCGGAGACCAATCGAAATTTCCGTTGAAGTGTCTACTTTTCATTGCCATATGGTGTTTCTTGAACATGACGGCCATTTCGCCAATATGGCGGCTGAAACGGAGGGGGAACGTGTTGAAAATAATCAAAACCAGTCCTAGAAATATGATACGTGGGTGTTGGATAGTTCTGTGAACTGGGGCATGTAATTCGAGGCTTCCGGATCAATTGCATGCGGTTGGAATACTGGAATTGCAAATGGCGGATCCAATATGGCGGCCGGAAATTCAAAATTGCTTCGAATTCTTTGAAACATGGGGAAAGGGGGTTTTCCGGGTCGCTGATGACGAATCCGAACTCAGATTTCTGGAATTACCAATGGCGAATCCAATATGGCGGTCGGAAAGATCATAAATCTCTTGGATTCGTGCAAACATTGTCATACTGGGGTTTCTGGGGTCGCGGAACAGGAACCCGAACCCAGATTTCCGGGGTTGCAGATGGCGAATCCAATATGGCGGCCGGAAGTTCATAATCGCTTCGAATTTTTTGAAACACGGGGAAAGGGGGTTTTTCGGGTCGCTGATGACGAATTTGAACTCAGATTCCTGGAATTGCAAATGGCGGATCAAATATGGCGGTGACAGGAAAATTATAAATCTCTTAGATTCGTGTGAACATTGTCATACCGAGGTTTCTGGGGTCGCGGAACAAGAATCCAAACCCAGATTTCCGGAATTGCAAATGGCGAATCCAATATGGCGGCCGGAAATTCAAATATTGTTTCGAATTTTCTGAAACATTGGAGGAGGGGTTTTTTTGGGTCGCTGATGACGAATCCGAACTCAGATTTCCGGAATTACGAATGGTGGATCCAATATGGCGCTCGGAAGAATTATAAATCGCTTAAATTTGCGAAAACATTTGCACACTGAAGTTTTTGGGGTCGCCGATCAAGAATCCGGACTCGAATTTCTGGAATAGCGAATGGGTCATCCAATATGACGGTCAGAAGAATTATCAATCTCTTGAATTTGTGGAAACAATGTCATACTGAGATTTTTGGGGTTGCTGATAGACATTCGAATCCGGATTCTCGGAATTATGGATGGAAGATTCGATTTGACGGTGTGGATATGAGGAATCATCCGTCCTCGGACGTAAATCTTCGTTCCGAATGAGTTCTGGTCGTTCATTATGAACTTGAGGTCAGATTCTGGAAACCAGAACGAACGCACCACGTTCAATGATCCGCAAGCACATTCAATATGATGGGATCAAATATTATATTGATTTCAAGGATTATTTGAGGCCTGATCATACTCATCCTGGGATTTATTCCTGAAGTGCTGCTTCGCTCCGTCTCTGGTACGGATAATCCCATTCATCCTCCTCACATTCCGTTGAATTTGAGAAATTAACGAAGTCTGAATAGCATAAACAGCGAAGGTGTTGTGTTTAAGACTTTCTGATCAGGATACGTAACTTTTGTGCTCAACATCGCGTCCTTGTGATAATAAATAGCAGGAAACACGGTGCATTGTTCGGTAACGAAATTCAAATGCTTTTGAGCAATCCTGGCCAACATATACTTAGTTCTCAAAAAATCAAACGTAATCGGTGCTTCGCGATCGCGAAGATTGTGTTTCCGTTCCTGGATGAAATGATCCTGTCGCTCAGACATAAGTGAATGAGGTTTGAGTATTGTCAGTCTATTGCACAATTGTTGTATAAAATTATCAATTTCCATCATTACTGTTTGTAGAGTTGAACGATCCGTTGCCGTCCAAACTGAATATTGAATACCTGTGATCAATGAATCCTCCAGTAGATCATGTAATTTCTCCGAAAACTGCGAAACTCCTGGACAATTGAATTCTCAATACTTTCAATATTTCCACCTCTATCATCCAATTCATCAACCACCTTGTCATCTCATAATTTGTACGATGAACCTTCTTCCATACATGCATGTTAAATTCTGGAATTCGCGTATAAGTCAGGAAATTCCTGTAAGTTAACCTCCGATATCTTTCGTGAATTTCTACCGTTGTGTGCGGCTGTTTTGAGTCAATGAATCATTGGCTTTTTTGAAGAATTCGCGGCTTCGTATATCAGGATGTCGAATGAATCAGCTGAAAATGAACGAATAAATGCGTGAAATCGATTCTTATGAACTGACAGTGTATTGTTCAGTAATGTCTGCATCTAATTTCATGTGGTTTCATTGTAACGTCAATTGTTTTTCTCGTCTCCTGTTATTCATCGTTTTACATTGTTACTTTATGAATGTTCGCGACGTTTAAACCTCAACGTTCTTGTGTTTTAACTTATAAAATCGTACTAGGAGTCCGCATATTTTCATCTGATTTATTTGATCATCTAATACACGATGCCGCGAATTCTTCGACCGGACCGATGTGCAAATCCGTTTAAAACTGCCGGGTACGTCGGTAGAAATTTACGAAAGATATCGGAGGTTATGTTACAGCAATTTCCTGACTTATGCGCAAATTCGAGGATTTGTGATGCATGTATGAAAAAGGGTTCATCGGACAAATTACAAAATGACGATGTGGTTTATGAATCAGATGATAGCGGTGAAAATATTTGCAGTATTGAGAGTTCTATGAGAATGGATGTTCAATTGGAGAATGAGACACGCGAAGGTCTCAATGATACACGCACGAAGAGAGAAATTGAACTGGAAGGAATGCTGGATGAGCTCAAGGAGAAATGTTCAACATCGGAACCCAACAATCCATCGAAATTACAAATTTTAACCATCGCCCCATCATCTTGGAGTGCAAGGAAAATCGCCCAAGAACTTGTTACAACGCGATATTTGACCAACAAATCAAAGGAATTGGAGATGAAAGCTGGCATTTTACCCGATAGTATCGCAAGAGAGGGGAGAAAACTCTCTCAAACAACTTTAGAAAAAGTACATGGATTTCATACGAGTGACATGAATCACAGGATAATGCCTGCATCGAAAGATGTCGTTTCTGTGGAAATTGATGGAGAGCGAACGCTGAAACAGACACGTCTCTTACTGATGGATTTGAAAGAACTTTATACCGTATCCAAACAGTCTCACCCAGAACATATTATCTGCTTCAGCGCGTTCGCTAAACTGAGACCAAAAAATTGCATACTCCCTGGTGCTTGTGGAACACATTCAGTTTGTGTTTGCACAATACATCAGAGTCCGAAATTGATGTTGGACGCAATTGATATTCAAAAGCTGACGTTGAATACACAAAAGCCACTAACTAATTACAAAGACTGTCCAATGAAATTGTTTGTGAGAGACCTCGTGCTGATTGTTATCTAGACGCATGTGATGATTGTCCAGGAGTTTCGCAGTTTTCGAAGAAATTAAATGATCTACTAGAGAATTCATTCATCACGGACATTCAATGTTCAGTTTGGGAGGCAACGGATCGTTCAACTCTACGAATAGAATTCATGAAAATTGATGATTTTATACTCGAATTGTGCAAGAGACTGACAATTCTGAAACCTCATTCATTCATCTCTAAGCAACAGAGTCTTTTTATCCAAGAACGAGAACACAATCTTCGCGATGGCGAAGTACTGTTTACGTTTGATTTTTCTGAGAACTATTTATATGTTTGCCAGGATGCCTCACAAGCATTTCATTTCAATAACGACCAATGCACTGTGTTCCCTGTCATTTATCATTATAAGGAAGGGCTCGATATTAAGCACAAGAGTTATGTATTCTTATCTGGAAGTTTAAAACATGACACTCCGGCTGTTTACGTTATCCAGACCTTGTTAATTCCTGAAATTCAACGCAATGTGAAAAAAGTGAATGAGATTATTTATACCAGTGACGGAGCAAAGCAGCACTTCGAAAATAAATTTCAAATCGCGAATTTAGTCCATCACAAAGAAAATTTCAATATTGACGCTGAATGGCATTACAATGCAACTGCTCATGGTAAAGCTGCTTGTGACGGGATCGGTGCTACTTTCAAAAGAGGAGCATACAGAGCGAGTCTGACTGCCAAACCTCGAAATGCTATATTGACGCCCCAAAAACTCTACAGCTGGGCGAAGAGTCATTTTGACACCATAAGCATCATGTACTATGATAAAGTATTTCACGAAAAGATGGGACGGAAACTCAACAAACGATTCGAGAATGCCCAACCTGTACCTGAGATTCTGAAAAACCATGGGTTTTTGATAGGATCCGATAATGAAGTGCTCATCAAAAGGTACTCTGACGATGAACAAAACAGAGTATGGTGGCCGAATGGACAACCATGAGGTAATGTACGCGTAGTTGCAAACTTGTTAATTGAGAGACATGTGACAATGAACGGCCCTTTTCAAGGCCACTCGATGCGCAAAGTCTGATCGTGCAACCTCCTCGTGGTGCACATTGGGTTATGCTAATGCCGACAGCTTGGAGCCTGAATACACAAATTCACAAGTCAAAAACCAGCAGTATTCGTGATTTGGTTCGAGGAAGATTTGCAAGGAGTTTCATTGGGAGGGAGCCTATTGAAAGTTTGTGAATTTGTGTGACCAGACCCCAAATAATTCCTGAGGATAATATAATATTCGTTTCCATCATATCAAATGTGCTTGCGGATCATTGAACGTGGTGCGTTCGTTCTGGTTTCCGGAATCTGACCTCAGGTTCATAATGAACGACCAGAACTTCCTCGGAACAGAGATTCACGTCAAAGGACGGATGATTCCTCATATCCAGACCGTCATATCGAATTTTCCATTCATAATTCCGAGAATCCGGATTTGAATGTCTATCAGCGACCCCAAAAATCTCAGTATGACATCGTTCCCACAAATTCAAGACATTGATAATTCTTCCGACCGCCGTATTGGATTACTCATTCGCTATTTAGGAATTCCAAGTCCAGATTCTTGATCAACGTCCCCAAAAACTGACAATGTTTCCATGGATTCGAGCGATTTATAATCCTTCCGAGCGCTATATTGGATTCCTTATTCGTAATTCCGGAAATCTGAGTTTGGATTCGTCATCAGCGACCCGAAAAACCCCCTTCCCCAATGTTTTAGAAAATTCGAAGCAATATTTCAATTTCCGGCCGCCACATTGGGTCCGCCATTTGCAATTCCGGAAATATGGGTTCGGATTCTTTTTCTGCGACACCAAAAACCTCAGTATGACAATGTTTGCACGAATCCAAGAGATTTATAATTTCCCAACCGCCATATTGGATCCACCATCTGTGATTCCGGAGATCTGAGTTCGGATTCGTCATCAGCGACCCGAAAAACCCTCTTTCCCCGTGTTTCAAAGAATTCGAAGCGATTATTAACTTCCGGCCGCCATATTGGATTCGCCATCTGCAACCCCGGAAATCTGGGTTTGGGTTCTTGTTCCGCGACACCAAAAACCTCAGTATGACAATGTTTGCACAAATCCAAGAGATTTATAATTTTCCCGACCGCCATATTGGATCCACCATTTGTGATTCCGGAGATCTGAGTTTGGATTCGTCATCAGCGACCCGAAAAACCCCCTTCCCCAATGTTTCAGAAAATTTGAAGCAATATTTTAATTTCCGGCCACCATATTGGATCCGCCATTCGCAATTCCGGGAATCTGGGTTTGGATTCTTGTTCCGCGACACTAAAAACCTCAGTATGATAATGTTTGCACAAATCCAAGGGATTTATAATTTTCCCGACCGCCATATTAGATCTGCCATTTGTAGTTCCGGAACCCTGAGTTCGGATTCGTCATCAGCGACCCGAAAAACCCCCTTTCCACATGTTTCAAAAAATTCGAAGCAATTTTGAATTCCTGGCCGCCATATTGGATCCGCCATTTGCAATTTCAGTATTTCAACCGCATGCAATTAAGCTGGGAGGCTTGAATTACATGCTCCAGTCCACAGAACTATCCAACACCCACGTATCATATTCTTAGGACTGATTTTGATTATTCTCAACACGTTTCCCCTTCGTTTCAGCCGCCATATTGGCGAAATGGCCGCCATGTTCAAAAAACACCATACGGCAATGAAAAGTAGACACTTCAACGAAAATTTCGATTGGTCTCTCAGATCTCTATCTTCAAAATTGAGATGTGCAGGGGGGGGGGGTAGCCGATTCCACAAAGAATGCCCCATATATATATATATATATATATAGAATCCAAAACTAGAATGAAATGAAATTCATTTCAATGGCGCCCAACTAACCAGCTTGATTCATAATATAAAAAAAAAATCATGCACGTATATAAAATTTTGATTTCGTTAATTATAATCGTCTTCGTATTTCAAATTTTTGAATATTCGAATTCTAACGAGAAAGATCTAGAGACATTTCAAAAATATAAATTGAGTATATGTATGAATTCTAAAATTTCTCTTGTTATAACAAGGTCAGAAGCGAGACGAATCAAAAGGACACAAGAAGAAGAAGATTATCAACATCGATATAAAAGAAAGCGACGAAGATACAATCCAAACATGAATATCGAAGAACGTGAGAATCAACTGGTTGAATAAAGGCAGCTAATACTTGAAGATCAACGGAGATTAGAGTTAGAAAGCAATGAATTGCAAGAACTTCGTATACGACTAAGAGAGCAACAAGATGATGGGAATCCTAATGAATTTATCAAGGAGGTACAAAAATATTTTGAAATCAAAAATGTTGGAAAAGAACATGAAATAGCAATAATAGAAACCCTTATGCGAGGAAGAGCTAGTATATGGATGAATATTACGCGTAGTAAAATACAGAATTTTGAAGATTTTAAAAAGGAATTTTTGGAGGAATTTTTCTTCATACCGATCAAGGTTGAATTTGAAAATCAATGTTTGTCAAGAAGATATAATCACAAAGACGGTAGCTCACAGTCATATCATTATAAACAAATCAGAGGAATAAATTCAGACCCTCAAATGTCAACGTATGAAACTAATTATTCAATCATACAATTACCAAATAGAGTCAAAGAAAATTTGTCAGTAATAAACTATTTCAATTCTTGTGACATAGCTCAAGCATGAGCACAATTGGATACAATATCCAATGAAAGAGATATAGAAAATGAAAGAAAAAATAATTGGTTGCAGCAACAAAATTTTGATAACGGAGGAACGTTGGCTTGCGTGAACTATATGAATTTCAATAGATATAGTCGGCCGTATGGTAATAATCACAGAAGTTATGATAGACAAAACAGCTATCAGTACCGAAGTCATGTTCAAAGAGAACCACGTTCTAATTATCGACATGAAAACTATGGAAATTCACATAGTTCACACGCATCAAGATCTTACCCGTATAGTAATTCACAAATCACATTACCCGATACCAGTGGACTTCCACCAACAACGCGAATGCAAACCATGATACAAAATACTCGAGATAAAAAAAATAGGGAAATAGGATTTTATAATAGTACTAGAAACGATACACATAGACATAACCAAGATTTGAACTGGATGGGGGTGCGTTGGTAACCACCGAACCAACGCACCGAAAACCTATCAATTCATTGGAGACTTGACCAAGGAAATAACGTCAGACGGGAATATAAATACAAATGGACGCGAACAAATTACCATAAGAGGACCGTCGATTGTGATAGAGGTCCAAGGAAAGATGATACCAGGTTCAATCGATACAGACAGTCAAATTACATGTATTTCCAAACAATATTACAATGAATCAGTGACAGAAAACGCGATTCAAGACCTTCCGGTCATGAGAGTCATAGTAAAAGCGGCATTTGGAGAGGAATCAATTCACGTAAATAAGCAAATACTATTAGATATAACTATAAATGATGGAATGATGTGTTTTCCATTCTTAGTTATTGAAACATTATCAGAAAAAATGATTTAGGGAGATGATTGGTGTAGAAAAAATAAAGTAAACATCGATTATGAAGGTCGAAAAGTAACAGTAATGAATGAAATTGTAGATGAAAAATTAGTCATTTTCAATGATGAAAATGATTCAAATGAACTTTGTCAAATAGATATGGATAGACAAATTTAAAATGTAGAGATAGGAAATGATGAAAATAAAGAACAAAGGGAAGTTACGCAATCAGGAAATAAAAATACAGAAGAGAACGATATATACGAGGTGTGTTCAAAAAGCAAGGTGACTTTTCAAATTTCGCGGGCAACGTACTTTCGATTATCGATTTTTTTGTTTTGTTATGTTGGCACACTCTTCCCGAACATCTGTACCAAGTTTCAAGTGTACAGCATTTTTTGTTTGGTTGTGAGAGGCGTAAAGGTTATGAGTGTTTTGCGTGCTCGGCGATTTCTTGCTATCGAAAAATATGGATCAAAGGATTTGCATCAAATTTTGTGTAAAAAATAAAATAAAGTGCTCCGAAACACTTAAAATGTTGACAGTAGCATACGGTGAAACTGTTCTGAGTAGAAAAAATGTTTACAAGTGGTACAAACTCTTCCAAGATGGCTGGGAAGATGCCAATGACGAGCCTCGCTCTGGACGCCCAAGCACGTCAACAACTGATGAAAACGTTCAAGCAGTGGAGAAAATTGTTTTGGAAAATCGTCGAATCACTATCAGAGAAGTTGCTGAGGATGTTGGTTTATCGCTTGGCTCGTGCCATGGAATTTTTTCTAACGTTTTGGGCATGAGACGTGTGTCAGCGGAGTTTGTTCCGAAGTTGCTAAATTTTGACCAAAAGAACCGTCGCATGAGCATCGCTCAAGAACTGTTGAATGACGTCAACGACGACCCAGATTCACTCAAAAGGGTCATAACTGGTGACGAATCATGGGTATATGGTTATGATGTCGAAACCAAAGTCCAATCGTCCCAATGGAAGACCCCAGATGAGCCAAGACCGAAAAAAGCACGCCAAGCTCGATCAAATGTCAAAGTTTTGCTCACTGTTTTCTTCGATTACCATGGCGTGGTGCATCAGGAGTTCTCACCATATGGTCGTACGGTCAATAAACAGTATTATCTTGAAGTTATGCGCCGTTTGCGAGAAGCAATACGAGGAAAACGTCCAGAATTGTGGAAAAATAATTCATGGCTTTTGCATCACGATAATGCCCCTGCTCACTCATCTTTGCTTGTGAGAGATTTTTTGGCCAAAAACAATACCACAATCATGCATCAGCCACCATATTCACCGGATTTGGCCCCATGTGACTTTTTCTTGTTCCCAAAACTAAAGAGACCTATGAAAGGACGGAGATTTGCAACGATTGAAGGGATAAAGACTGCATCGCTGGAAGAGCTCAAGGCTATACCGAAAAGTGCTCATGAGAAGTGCTTTGATGATTGGAAAAACCGTTGGCATAAGTGTATTGTATCTGAGGGGGATTACTTTGAAGGGGACAACATAAATATTGATAAATGAATGAATAATTTTCTCTTAAAAATACAAAGTCACCTCACTTTTTGAACACACCTCGTATATTGAAAATGATGGAATCGAAAAATATTTTCGTAATAATATAACATTAGAAAAAGAAGAGTTCGAGGAAGAATTGAATATAGTGGTGGAAAATTCAACGAATATAGAAGAAGAAGGAAAAAATGAATTAGAGACAATGATAAGGAAATATGAAAAGTTATCCATCAATAAAAAAGAACATCCAAAACATTCCCAGTGTCATATCAAAGTTACTAAAAATAAGCCATATCAAGAAAGATCCTATCCAGTATCAATAGCTTACAGAGATCGAGTAGAGAAAGAAATACAAGATATGTTGAATGAGGGAATTATAGAGAGATCGCAAAGTCCATATTGCAATCCAATAGTAGTAGTACGGAAAAAAGATAAAGGTGTCAGAATTTGTTTAGACGCGCGATATTTAAATGCAATAATTGAAGATGACCAAGAAACACCACCAGTTATAAATGAAGTTAATGCAAAAACATTATGGAGTACAAAAGATGTCAACAATCGACTCAGCTTGTGGATACTGGCAAATTCCATTAGCGCTAGAATCCAGAAAATACACGGCATTCCTACACGAATCTACGCTGTATCAGTTTAAAAGAATTCCTTTCGGGCTCAAGACGGCAGGAAGCGGTTTTATCCGTGCTTCAAGTCTCGCATTGGGTAGGTAGTTCAATGAATGGTTAACGTGCTATATAGACGATTTATTGATTACGTCAAGAAGCTTCAAGGAACACTTACAGCACCTAGAGCTAATATTCAAACAAACAATGGAATACAATTTTACAATACGATTAAGCAAATCACAAATCTGTAGAGAAACGATACCTTTTTTGGGATTCATCATAACGCGTGACGGTATAGGCAATATAAGTTATTCGACACTGAGTACAGGATCGAAAACTAAATTTTGTAGACTAGCACAACTTCAAAACGATGATAAAAAGATTTGAAAAGTTATGAATGAATATCAGAATAACCGGGGGAATTAGTGACCGTGGATTTCTTTGGACTTCTGTCACAATCGATTGGCGGAGTCCAATATATATTTGTGATGCTAGACGTATTTTCCGAAATGGTTAAGCTATACCCAATGAAAAGGGCAACAACACGAAGGAAAATACATCCCGGAATTAGGAAAACCCAGACAAATTTTAGCGGATCATGGTTCGCAGTTCACTTCAGATAGATGGAGAATAGAATTACAGGAACTAGGTATCGAGGTAATATTCTCATCTGTGCGACACCCTCAATCAAACCCAACAGAAAGGGTTATGAGAGAACTAGGGAGGCTATTTAGAACCCTTTGTGCAGAGCGCCATAAAAAATGGGCAAAAACAATAAAGGAAGTCGAAGAGATACTTAATATAATTAATCATTCAAGTACGGGATTTAGCCCACATGAATTGCACGTCGGAGAAAAACATGAGGGAAAAATTCGAGGAATAATAAGCTACCCAAAGCAAGGAGGAATGTCACAGGAATTGAGAATAGAGATAGCAAGAGAAAATTTATACAAAAATAATAAATATAAAAAAAAGCAACAAAGAAGAATATCAAACATAGAGTTTTGAAGATACATGACTGGGTATTGATAAAAACACCACTACTGTCTAACGCGTTGAATGAGGTAACAAAAAAATTCTCCCATATATATCAAGGCCCTTACGAAATAATTGAGAGAACAGGTGAGAATGCATATAAATTGACCAATACTGACAACCACAATATTGTTCAAGGAACATTCAATAGATACAATTTGAGAAAGTATTATAGAAAATAAAAACTGCTTATAGCCAAACCAAAAACGCTGATTTGGTTAAGAGTGTGGATGAGGGAAAATTATATGCAGAATGAGTGAGAGGATGGATGAGGATAAACTTTGTAAATATAAATACTAGAAACGAAATGTATATATGATATTCGAATAGGATAAGGATCGAAAGGTGCAAGAAGAAATTGAATACAATCTATAGGTTTTAATGTGCTATTCATAAATGACTAACCCATTGGAAAAGGGGGATATTGTGATGGTAGATAAGGGAAGAGCAAATTTGACACTGGAGGAGAAGGGGGAGATCGAGAATTAGGAAGAGGGAAGACGTGGAAGGCGGAGTTCTATCAACCACGCATAGAAATATACACAAAATTCGACAAGTCCGATATATCGAAATCGTACATAAGGAAAAATATTATATAAATGTACATGTAAAAGGACGATACCTTTGGAGATATCAAGTATACAAGGAGAATAATAAGGAGAAAATATCAAGAGCGAGACTTGGCATCGAGTACGAAACAAAGATAAGTCATTAATAATAATCAACTAAGTCGATATTTCCGTGTTCAATCTTCATTAATTGTCCCTCAGGGGTATTAATATGAGTAATTTAATTCAAGTCGCTCCTTATATTGCGATCTGGGTCTGACGTGGATACATAACCTAAAAGGATAGCTATTCAACCCGGCTTGTGGGTTATTGAAAATTTACCATCTCCAAGAATATGTTTCATTGGTTCTTTTGTAATTGTGAAATTTATATGAAATGATGGAAACATTTTTAATGATTGATATAACGCTTATATATGCGTGCATAGTTTTCGTATATTATGGGATGACGTTATTATGCCTATGAGAACGAATATACCACTTGTGAATAATTTACATTTATACAAATTAGACAGGGTGTCCCATTTTAATTTTTATATCGGAATACAAGGAATCGGAACAAGGAGTTTTGGAGGAAAATGTTTCGAACAAAAGTTGTGAGATTCCAAGGGGGACATCTGATGGTGACCTCGACTTTGGCCTCGGATCTCAACTTCGAGGTCATTCAGAGGTCAACTTTTGTTTCTTCAATGAAATCCCCTATTTTTGACTGCGGATTCAGATTTGACGTTGAAAAACAAGAAACTTTTGTCTGAATCATTTTTCCGAATTACACACGGATAGCGCTCTAATCGATAAAAAATGCGTTCTATGAAACACTCGTATTGCTTTCTGTGTAAAACGACATTTAACTCCCCAGTGTTTTTTTTCAGCTTCTGAGGATGACCGTCGCCATCAGAGTTACCCAATGCGCACCACGAGGAGGTTGAGGGATCGGATTTTGCACATCTCTGTGGCCCTGGAAAGGGCCGATTGTCTGGACTGTAGAGGTGTGTAATTTTTCACGACAAACGCTCTGCAATATGTATGAAAAATCACCGTATCGAATGTTCGATATTTGCACCGTTGACCTGTTGGCATAACCTAATTCGTCTCTGAAAATGTGGTTCTAACGACGAAAGCACATGACGTGGAATTGTTCGGCATACAGTTCGTATTCAGCGTTGCATGTCATCTCTGGTCGTTGGTGGTCTTTCATAAATCACATCTCCCTGTTCCGTGTGTAGAGATCAACATCTCTCAACATCGTTGATAATTCGTCCCGAATCAATTGCAGATAATTTTCCTTCCTAACAGTATGTTCGAAGAAATAAGGACCAATGATCTGACCATTCAAAATCCCACACCACACATTCAGAGTCCAGCGATGTTGATTGTCAACTTGTCGATGCCATCTGGGATTTTCCATTGACCATTAATGACAATTATGTCTGTTGATAACACCGTTACCGTGAAATGTTGCCTAATCACTAAACATCACGTAATTGAAAAAACCAGGCGATTGCTCCGAGGCCCATTGACAGAATTCAACCCTACGTCTAAGATCATCTTCACTTAATGCTTGGACAAATGTAATGTGGTAAGGATGATATTTACCAGATCTTAGTATGCGGTGTGCCGTTGATCTTGGAAAACCCAATTGGTGCTGAATTTCTCTGGTACTAACGTGAGGATTCAGGTGCACTATTCCTAAAACGGCTACTGAGCGTGCATCCATACAATTCCCATCATAACGCTCTCTGACTCGTGGGATATTCATTCTCATAACTCTTCTTCCCATTCAGCGTATCGCCTGAAGTGAAGGCTAGCGTCTATTTGGATACCTCGCTCCATACAATCTTGATGCTGCACCGTAATTACGTCGACATTCTCCTAGTATCAGGAGAATATCGAGTATTCCACCCCAAGGATAATCCATGGGATTGAGACCTTCACAACACTGATCAAAGATCTTCTTCAAGTTTGAATCGTATATCCAGAAGAATTTGTGAATGAATGGAGGATATTAAAAATTCCGTTCCACTAATGTTTGTGAACAATGCTCTAGTATGAACTTTCTTGTTCATGATGAACACAAGTATTGTTGTGTACTTGTGTTTGGCAACAATTCACAGTAACGGTACTACGAACAGACATAATTGTCAATATTGGGCGATGGAAAATCCCAGCTAGGTCTCCGAGTCTTACCACTTCGGATTTTCACTTATGGGGTTTCATCAAACTTTCAGGGCCACAAAGATGTGCAAGATCCGATCGCTCAACCTCCTCGTGGTGCACATTGGGTAACTCTAATGGCGACGGTCATCCTCAGAAGCTGTAAAAAACACTGAAGAGTCCAATGCCGTTTCACGCAGAAAGCAATACGAGTGTTTCATGAAACTCATGTTTCATCGATCAGAGCGCCATCTGTGTGGAATTCGGAAAAATGATTCAGACAAAAGTTCCTTGTTTTCCAACGTCAAATCTGAATCTGCAGTCAAAAATAGAGGATTTCATTAAAGAAACAAAAGTTGACCTCTGAATGACCTTGAAGTTGAGATCCGAGGCCAAAGTCAAGGTCACCATCAGATGTCCCCCTCGGCATCCCACAACTTTTGCTGGGAACATTTTCCTCCAAAACTCCTCGTTTTTGAGTTATTCCGATATAAAAATTGAAATGGGACACCCTTTATATAGAACCCAAAACTAGAATAGAATAAAATTCATTTCAAACTGAACATTCCAATCGAAATTCATGAATACTTACACTGTATTGTCGCCAGCTGTAACGTCATCGGATAAATTTTTGATTCATTCATATAATATATGTGTATATGTATTCATATATACACAGTATCCATATACAGGGTGGGGCATTTAAAGTGTCGCGGGCGTTTTTTCCAAGAATAAAGTGAGATACGAGAAAATTTTTCGGACAAAAGTTGTAGGGTACCAAGGGGGACATCCGATGGTGGCCTTGGCTTTGACCTCAAATCTCATCTTCAAGGGCATTCTGAGATCAACTCTTGTTTTTTAAATAGCATCTCATATTTTTCACTGCAGATTTGGATTCTCGGTCAAAAACCAAGAAACTTTTGTCTGAACCATTTTCCTGAAATCCGCAAAAATGGCGCTCTAATCGATATTGTTCCATTTTGAATCTGACATTCGAATAACTCGAAAACGAAGGGTCTTGCAAAAGAATGTTTCGTACAAAAGTTGTCAATACACAACACATCTCAATCGTCTACATTACCACCATTCAGAGCTCACGCGATGTAAACAAACGACGGGGTTCAGTAAAAATTCACGATTTTGAAAGTCAGTTTGTCAGTTACATTTGATTATTACTTGGTTTATGACAAATTGAAAATCATGGATATACGATACACGGTTTCTGAAAAGATCGATATGATCTACATTTACGGTGAAGTGCATAAGAACCCCAGACAAGCATATGACTTGTATGCAGAACGATTTCCTGAAAGAACAACGCCATCCATTAGGTATTTTCAACGCATTACAAAATTATTCTCAGAAACGGGAAGTGTTACAAGGGAAAAACGACATCAGATGAGAACTGTTAGCGGAGAAAATGCGGAAGTTAATGTACTAGCTGCAGTAGCCAATAATCCACACGTGAGCTCTCGTGAAATTGAACTCCATTCGAGAATTTCTCGGAGAAGTGTTCTTCGAATACTGAAACGTCACAAATTCCATCCGTATCACATTTGTTTGCATCAAGACCTTCACGGTGATGATTTCGAAAATCGTGTACAGTTTTGTCGATGGGGTCTAGCGCAAATGCACAATAACAACTTCATCAACATATTATTTTCTGATGAGTCGACGTTCACCAATCATGGTCAAGTAAATCGACATAATATGCATTACTGGGCGACAGAAAATCCAAGATGGTTACGTCAAGTAGAGCATCGAAGACAATGGGCTGTGAATGTTTGGTGTGGTATTTTTCGATCTCGAGTAATCGGACCGTACTTCATTGCAGATACGCTAAATGAAGAGAAGTACAGACATTTCTTAGATCAAGTACTTCCAACATTACTTGAAGACATACCTATTCAGGAACGATTGAATATGTGGTATCAACACGATGGTTATCCATCCCATTATGCAGTCACAGCTCGAGAAATATTGGACAGAGATTATCCTGGACGATGGATAGGACGTCGTGGACCAGTTCATTGGCCTGCCCGTTCTCCGGATCTTACTTCTCCAGATTTTTTTTTATGGGGATACATAAAAGATACAGTTTATCAACAAGCACCGACTACACCTGAGAATATGCGTCAACGAATCATCAATGCATGCGCGAGCATCAATGAAGATATTTTAGCACGAGTTCAGCAATCTTTTGTGAAACGTTTTGAAATGTGTATTGAAGTCGAAGGCCATCATTTAGGGCATATACTGCATTAAAATTATCCAAGTGATGTAGACGATTGGAGTGTGTTGTGTTTTGTCTGTTATACCTCATCACCTCCGTTCCAGTTCGAGGGGTCCCCCTTGGAATCAGACAACTTTTGTCCGAAACATTCTCCTCCAAGACCCTTCGTTTTCGAGTTATTCTAATGTCAGATTCAGTATGGAACAATATCGATTAGAGCGCCATCTTTGCGGATTCCAGGAAAATGGTTCAGACGAAAGTTTCTCGGTTTTTGACCTAGAATCCAAATCTGCAGTAGAAAATATGAGATGCTATTTAAAAAACAAGAGTTGACCTCAGAATGCCCTTGAAGATGAGATTTGAGGTCAAAGCCAAGACCACCATCGGATGTCCCCCTCGATACCCTACAATTTTTGTCCGAAAAATTTTCTCGTATCTCATTTTATTTTTGGAAAAAACGCCCGCGACACTTTAAATGCCCTACCCTGTATACGAATATTCATATATTCACTCAATTTATATCTATATATATATTCACTTTAATTATAATAGAATTGACATTTTCATCAAAGATTCATCCTTCTTAAAATAAGGAATGCGTTAAATCGAGAAGAAGAATTCTATGTCATACGTGCAAGAAGTATGCATGATGAAATCATTCTTCTCTGTATCGATACTCCGTGAAGAACGGAACAATGGTACGCTGTGTGCACACACGCATGTACGCACACCAATGCGTGCCCATACATCTTGACTCTGGAGTGCAATACGACTCTCGAACATAGGTCGACGAAATGGACATAATCATAATAGGTCCATTGACAAATCTTCGACGAGTCACTTCTTATGATTCCTGTACTCCTAATACTTTCTTCCTGATTGAAAGTTATTCCTCTTAGTTTTAATTATAATCAACAACAATTTCACATGATTTTATTTACAGGGTAATCTCTCTCCAATATTCTATCATTACATGAAAATTTCAATCCTTTAAGACAAAATCAGATATCTGTATGAGGTAAGAAGTAATCACCTGTATAGTAACTATCGTGGGGAATTGGAATGATAGATAGCATGTAGTTTTCTCTTGTTTTATGCAATTGCATCATATTTCTAAGGGCTTATATAAGTTTTACCACGTTACTCTGTAAAAAGGGGAGAAAATCTAATTAAATCGAATGAAAGAATCGAGTCTAAATGACACCTTCGTTCGAGAGCATGTTAAAGGAATATTTGATTGATTGTAATCAATAACAATATTATAATTCATGATTTTTCAATCTAGAACCAACTCGCATGCTCTGAAATTGATCAAATCTCCTATTTACGATACGAGTATGTCATTCATTACAATTGACAATTTGACAGGATAGCAATAATTAATAATAATAGTTATAAGAATATTTATGGAAATTCCATATCATTGAATTTGAATAGGAATGACTGAAATGCATGTTGCATTGTATGCAAGTACAGTGTTATTTTTATTGTAGTGGATGGTTTGAAACAGAATGAATTCGAGTTTAGTCATGTGCAATTTTTCATAATTAAATGATTTTGATTTCATGAATTAATATTATCATAAGTTAGATTCAGGTTGTATGGGAGAATACTCTGATTTGATATAGTACATTTTCATGTAACGAATGTTGTACGATTTTTGGTCAGACAGGGGGTTTTTTTTCTAGAATATTTTTCAATCAATAATAATTTGACAGTTTTATGATATGTGGTTCATAGATCCCACGGACTGGAATTTCTTTATCCGAATCATCATGGCAAGATCAAATTTCCTTTCGATAAGGTGAAGATTTATTATAAACGGAAACCTGAAGAATATTCCTCAGGTTCCAACATTGGAGGCTTGATAACCAATGTTATGTTTATGTTACTTATAAACATTACACGCTCTCTCATGACTTCGAATTTAGTCATCGATGCTGTGCGTGAGAACAATACGGAAGAAGGGATGTATAAGTTATCTAACCAATGTTCTTCAAGAACGACCCCACCTATGGTCTTCACGACATAGAAAAGACGTACAACAAGATGACGAAGTCGAGAGCACTGACCTTTTGATTCGTCAATGCCTCCCACCACAGGGTGAATTCCAGTCGGTGGGACAATTAGTGGTTTCTAATTAGTCAAATGACCCCACTGACCGACCAAAATCGCCATAATTGGGGGTAAACCGAGGTTACTTCCTTGGTACAGAGGAAAACCTCGGGCAGATTCTCGCCGCGACAAAGATAAAACACGTTAAGTTCATCTTTTCAAATCAAACTTTCATTTCAACTTAGTTTTCAATTTAGTTACAGTTCCGTTTTAATTTAAATTCAGTGTCAATTTTAATCCTTAAGACTCATCTCTCAGGACTTAAATTAGTGGTGAAGTGGTTGTAGTGAAATAAATCACGATTAAGTTCATTGAACCAGAGACAGGAAGACTCGAGGGGCGCATCGATAATGCAACAAAAGGTAGAATTAGATATTATTAACTGTTATATTCATATTGATGTAAATTCAAAGTTTTCTCCACAAGTTTCAGTGTAAAATTTCAATTGAGTAAATTCTATGTTATTCCAACAACTAATCTTTCATTCCTACACCTTTGATCATTCCCTTTTCTTGCTCCTCTTACAGCTCCACACCCGAGCCACTTTTCTCGAAAAGTGGTAAATGTTGTCGTTAAGGTTGTATTTGATTTTCGAATGCATCCTATGCGACAGTGCAACAACTCGTGATTCCTTAAAATCCTATCCGAATCCATTTCACGATTTCCTATTCCCAACAAGAAAATACTGGTCCCGTGGGCACAAGTTTTAGCTCCGAATCCAGTTTCACTTAGGCCTCGCGCTACTCAGAGGCATTCAAGTTAAATTAAAATTTATAAATTGAAACTTAGAGAAATATTCATGCACGTTCGGCTCCCGGACGTTACAGGCTGTCTCCCCCATTTATGAAGTATACTTTGAACTTCTGTTACCGCTTGGGCGGGATCTATCCGTTCGTTCCAATGAAGTGGACATATCTATTCATGAAGGAAATCATTCGAACGTGCCAATGAATTGTACAGTAGCAGTCGAAAATTGTTTTCATGCTGTCTCTCTTTGATTGTTGGTCCTTCAAGGAAATGTCGAAAAGCAGCACCAGATACACAGGTCAGTTTTGGAATTTCCTACATATACAGGGTGTCCCATTTGAATCTTTGAATGCAAATATCTCAAAAACATGCATCTCAAACCAAAAGTACTTTATACCAAAGTTGTTATACAAAGAGGGGGCCACAAAACTACAATATCAGTTTCATCATAGATGGCGTTATGATCGATTAAAATGGGCTCAACATCATTTCAAACGGGAACCCCCACTTGTCATTGCATATCTTGATTCTACGCAAAAAACTGAGTGACTTTTGCTTGAAACGTTTTTCTCAATCCATGAAGATGGCGCCACAATCGATGAAGAATAAAGTCTATGAAACAATATGCGGATATCTTGAAGAATGCATCTAAGAGCCGAAATGTCTCATTCGAATGTTGTTGTTAAGAGAGGGAACGACACAATGGCGATATCAGTTCCATAGTAGATGGCGCTGTGGTCGGTAAAAATGAGGTCAACTTCAATTTTTCAAATGGAAACTCCTACTTTTTATCGCATATCATGATTCTACGCGAAAAAATGAGGAATTTTTGTTTGAAACATTTTTCCTAAATTCTTGAAGACGGAAACGGTGGAAAATGAGGTTGATGAAAAAGTTCTACTGCATTATGTTTGAAGCAACGCTCAACAAACCAATCGGAACAATAATAATTTCAGAGAAAGAATCGAACACAAGACACAACAAATGTCATGTCCGAAACATTGTAAATGACTTGAATTCAATGTTTTGGAAACGACATTCCTTTGCCCCTGCCTGGCGCTATCGAGGCAGACTGAGCGTATCCCTGATCTGTGAACTGTAATATGATTTCTATCAGGGTACAGATGATTCCCATTGAAAAAACTCATTCGTCTATTTTTCGTATGAAATCCAGTGAATACCAATACGAAAATATATCAAAGAATTCAGTTTAGTATCTTCAAATTGATTCCATTGAGAGGCATCCATCATTCACGCCTCCACATGGGATTCAAATGCAAACATGATACTTCAGATAGCCTTTGGGGATAAACCATATATAGATAGATTCAGATACATTCTTATACCCTCTCCATATTCTAGAGCGTTCAGTTTCCATTGGTATCGATATGGAAGTGCTGTGACAAAAGCACATCATTCTCCAATGAGAGCCATGTTGTATCAGAACCCATTGGAATCCATTGGTTTTGTGTTCAACAGGGGGATTCGTAATCACGGACCCAGTAGGGTGATGAGAATATTTCTATCCTCTTTCAATTCGCGTGAAAACAAGGATAAGAGGCGGGATTTTCCCGCCATCTGGGATTGGAGCGGCATGAAATAGGAACTAGTGGTCACATATACATACGCATCCGTGTACATGTATCTCAGTGCTGGTGCCACAATTATCCCGGGCCCCGGTATGAACATTCTTATTTTTCAACTTTCATAAAAATATAGGATTGAATGGAAATTTTTGGAGACCGCTGCTGTGATGTATGGACCAAACAACAAGGAGTTTCTTCAAACGAGAAGAAATGAAGTCGTGATGGTTGAAAAATTCCACCTCGAAATTTTACTAAGTGCTGGAATCAATTGATGGAAAATTTCAAAAATTTGTTCACATATTATATATACCAATCGATTCAGAATCTTTCGAAATGAAAAATGAACAGCACTTTATAGGATGGTTTTTTGAAAAATTCCACCTCGAAATTTCACTAAGTGCTGGAATAAATTTATGGAAAATTTCAAAAATTTGTTCACATATTATACATACCAAGCGATTCAGAATCTTTCGAAATGAAAAATGAACAGCACTTTATAAGAACGTTTTTTCCCCTAGTCATATATGCTGGAACTATACAAAAATCCTTATCATGAAAGTTCAGGTAGTTTTCTGGAACGAATTCCAAACAAAGCATAAAACATGTGATTAGTCATTCCTCAGTATCCTAGAAGGAATTTGTTTTGACAAAATCAAACGATCAGCACGTTCAATTAAAAAATATACAGATTCACAAGGTGATTGTTTTATGTATACATGGTGTTGTATACATGATTGACATACATAAATACATAGATACATACATACATACATACACACAACCATACGTAGATACATAGAAACATACGTACATACACATGACCATACATAAATGCGTAGATACATACATACATACACATAACCATACATAAATAATCACATATTTATTTTGATGTACAAATCAACCTCATAATCCTAATATTTTATGCTCATTCTCGATCAATATTCGGACTAATGAATGATTCCAAGCGCAATAACATGGAAGTGATTTGCAATTTGCACGTAAGCCGGAAAATAAATTACCCACTCTCAAAGAACGACATAGTATATCAGATATCAATAAAAATGATGAAATCGATGCTCCTTGAATTGTAGATCTTACAAGAACTTGAAGGAATTGAATTTGATTTTATATTTGAATTGTAATTCCTATTCAAACATGGATTTGAGACATGAGAACTTGAGACGATAGAGGAATTGACTTATTTATTAAGAGCGCAGTAAGTTTTTTGCACTCTGATATTACTATGAACTTTTGGCACGATAGATACTTATGAGGGATAGATTGTCAAGAATTATTCAGAAATAACTTCATTGAACTATGCATGTAGTTATAAATGATTATATATGAGAGAATTATTAGCTCCATTTGCAAGAATCAGAATCAATTGAATATTCATATTGTTGCATGTGGGGTAAGGTAGTGGAGAAAATTGCCTGTGCTTGTAATTTGAGAGATGATTTTTCTAACGGTAAGAATCTCACACTCTATTTATAAGTACATATGTCATTCAATGAAGTTATGTACGAATATTTTTCGTAATCGAATCGCAGTCAAGTATCCATCATGCCAATTATCGGAAAGAATGTACTATCATTACCACTTTTATACACCTCTGATGATTTTTCAAACGGTCATCAAGTCACATGGGATGATAGTATTTTCCCAATCAACAATCTGTGTGAAATGGAATAACCAGCCACTTTGTTGAAATAAATGCTTTGCAAATAAGAAGTAGGTATCCACAAAACTTGAGACGGAAGAGAAATTGACTTATAACTTGGGAGCGCTGTGAGTTTCCTTTACTCTGACTACCATGAACCATCTATCGTGCCAATAGTTCATACACGGAGAGAAATGGATTCTAAGGGGTATAAGAAATATCATAAAGACAAGAATATTTTATACTAAGCATGAGGACAAGGATCTAGATTCTAACCACAAGTATACATTCATTATAAAGATGTTTACTTCGAGGTAGTAAATGTATTTTTTACCCATTAATATACTATTTCATTGAAGGCAAGAAAAAGGGTTGGTTCCTATTATAATATAGGATTCTCACAACTACTATCTCCGCATGCTTACAGTAAGGAAACAATATTATGAAAAAAAAAAAAAAATTATTTCGCCGGATGTGAACGGGCTCATAATGTCACAGTCGGTCACCTTGACCACTCAGCTACCGACGCTCGCTTGAGTACATAAGAATTGTAGCTGTACTTAAAGTACATCAGATCTTCAAACGATGTGAATTTCAAGAAACTTATGGTTCGCACTTGATTTTCGTTGAAAAGGGAGATTATAATGATTAATGAAAGATGGTTATTCATCGTAACTATATACTTTGTTGGTCCTTATGATACTATTGATGAAATATCCATTTGATCACTGCAAGTAACCGAGATTCTCATGGATAAAATATGGATTTTAATGATAACTATATATTTTGTTGGTCAATGTCATACTATTTTCAAAATCTGCATTTCATTACTGTAAATAACAGAGATTCTTACGATTAAAATACAGATTTCAACGGTAAGTATATTACTTTCATAATGAACATATTTTGACCGTGAGAATCTTGTATTTTAGGACTAAAGAAATAGTTAATACCTCTAAGCATACAGATATTAACAGTTGGTATCCACATTTCTATAATACGATTTGTATAATCCATTTCTCTCCGTGTAGTAATATCAGAGTGCAGAAAACCTACTGCGCTCCCAAGATATAAGTCAATTTCTCTATCGTCTCAAGTTTTGTGGATACCTACTTCTTATTTGCAAAGCATTTATTTCAACAAAGTGGCTGGTTATTCCATTTCACACAGATTGTTGATTGGGAGAATACTATCATTCCATGTGACTTGATGACCGTTTGAAAAATCATCAGAGGTGTACAAAAGTGGTGATGATAGTACATTCTTTCGGACAGTTGGCATGATGGATACTTGACTGTGATTTGATTCCAAAAAATATTTGTTCATAACTTCATTGAATGACACATGTATGAGTTATGAATAGAGTGTGAGATTCTTACCGTTAGAAAAATCATCTCTCAAATTACAAGCACAGGGAATTTCGTTCACTACCATACCTCACATGCAACAATATAAATATTCAATTGATTCTGATTCTTGTATATACCTTTAATATGTATTTTTTCATGCATTATCATAAGATTCCAAGAAAGAATTCTGACACTTACCGTTGAATAATTCAGGTTCTAAATGCACTGCTTCATCCTTTTGTCCTGGATGGCTGATTCCTCTCGATGATCCTCCAGTTGGAGTCGCAGTGTCATCAACATTTCCGTCTGCGATGCTAATCTCTATGGTGTTTCCCATGTCCATAGCTGTTGCTGCCGATGGCAGTGAATGGTCTGCTGGCTGGATACGCTGTACTCCTATCGTAGGATGAATGGTCTGCGAAGTAGTTGACTGCATTCCGTCTATCCTTTCACGTCTCCCTGCACATTCCTCCTCATACTTATCCACATATACAGAGGCGTCAATGGGTGCTGAAAGAAATGGAAGAATTGGATTACAAAATTGCATGTGTTATGACTATTTGTTTTTCAAGTCATAATTCAGTAAATTTATGCAATTTATTGAACACATGACAAATAAATAATGATTTTATCACTAATTTATTATTATTCATTGATGAATTCACATTCTAGTGGAAATATAAAACATAAAAAAATGGGGAACATACCTGGTAAGTTTAATGTTGGTATCACAGACTGTGTCAATCGATGTGCCGAAAGGTATTTCTCCTCGAAATCGCACACATAGTTCTGAACTGCAAATTGTTGGGAGGAAGATCCAATTATTCAGAATTCCCACTCATTTCTATCCATTTGGCTACACGTTCAAAATGGACAGATGGATTAGGAAATTTGAAAACTCTCTCCACCTTTCTCGAACAAGTTGCTACAGCACATGTTTTCTTCGACATCTTGTAACCTGGAAATCAAAATGTGTCATAATTATTTTATTCAATTTTATTGACATGTTTAATGAAAATGAAATATTTTTATATACATAAATTTCATGTTATATACTATCATGAAATAATAAATTTACTAACCTGCAAAGTAGAAACAAAGTTGGTCAAATCAGCGGTATTCGTTGATGATTCTTTTTGAAATTATATTTTATTTGTTTCTCCGGGTTCACCCTATCCACGCATACACTCTTTCAGTTTATTCAATATTTTATTTTCGCACTTTTCCACTTTGAAAATTCGGTGCTGACATACACGTCTACTTTATTTGAATTCATATACACACCGCAACATGGTGGCCTAAAAATCACACGGACATATCATTTCGTTGTGTGCACACATATGTACCTATATGCATGCTTAGTGACCACTAGTTCCTATTCCATGCCGCTCCACTCCCAGATGGCGTGGGCGCTCGTGGTTTCATCCTATGCGTTGGACCTTGGGTACCCTGAGTTGAAGAAAGACAGACAAGCTCTCACCCCGCCACTGCACGGACCTCATAAACCTCCATGCGCTCAATTTTTGTGGAAATCAAATCACTGCGTTATTTGATGCCACGTTTTCAGCATTTCAGACCACTGTGGTATTATGTTGTCTGAATTCTTCTCATACTTCAAGATTTTTTATAAACCATTCGTTGATTACACGCACACACACAGAAAAAGGGTACTTTATAGTCAACAAATGTTTATTCAGTGACGGCGGAATAAATATTCATTTCACGCAAATCTATTATGATTTTCACGAATACAATGTAATAATTATTGACAAATGTTTATCTGTACTGAATATCACTTATTCACAGGGCAAATGGTTTATTACTGTCAGAATACATTTGAATCGCATCAACATCTATTTCACCGTGAGCAAATGTATGTTTGTCAATTATCAATAATACTTTCTCAATGCATGAAAAATTTGATATGTAATAAATATTCATTAGTGCTCTCTAAAATCCTTGGAGTGAGATTCCACTCTTTAGCCAGCCAGAAGTGAGCCTGCCGAATTTTCGAGTGAAATTTCCACTCTTTTAGAATGATATTCCAAGGTTTGAGGTTAGAAATTCACAACCACTTCGACGCTAGAGTGAATTTTTCACTCTAAAAGAGTGAGAGGTCACTCGAAACGAGTGAAAAATTCCGCTCGAAGCGGACAGACTCACTTCTGACACTTAGTGGAGTGAAACGTGCGATTTTTCACTCTTTCAGATTTACAGAGTGTGGTGCAAAAAACCGGCTGTTGTTTCTCGTGTCTCATATGGAAATATGTCAATTTTCCATGTTTCAAGAGTCCTATCCAAAGATCAGCTCGAAAAAAAATTTTTTCGAGACCGCTCAAGATTTCAAAAAACTCTAAAGAGGAGTAAAATTCATTTTTGCATTTTTCAATTTCCTCTCTCGTGGCGGTAAGATTTAGTGCCTGGAAAAATATTACATTGTGCAACCAGTGAGCAAACACCTACACTCCCATGTTACAATACTATTTTCCCATACGAGAGCGCAGAATGCTATTCTCTTTGTCTATGTCGAGGAAGCAAAAAAGTATTTTGCGCTTAGAGTGCGGAAATAGTAACTTCCTCAAAGTTACCGCACAAAATGTCCATTTGTAAAGGTCACTCAGGATTTATGAACATTTCGAATGTTTTCGAAATATTCATCAATTAGAGAATTGGAATTCTCGTGATTTATCGGATTTCCATTTCATTTCGTGTTGTAATCATATCCATCAAGTTGCTAATTGGGAGTAATAGTACATACTGAAAGTTGATGTGAATTTTTGAAAATTGCTCGAACATATCAGAAGTAATGAATTTGAAAATGTTCATAAATTCTGAGCGACTTTTGAAAATAAATATTCCAAGCTATAACTTTGAATAATTCAATGATTCACTATTTCATAGGTACTGAAATGTAACGGAATGGGAGAAAAAAATGAAGAATAAAAAATGAATTGTAGAGATCTTTAGAGAAAACACTTGAAACATGCACATACATGCTAACATATTTCCATAAGGGACACGGAAAAACTAGTCGATTTTTTGTGCTACTGTGATGCTCATATTGAAAAACCAACTATTTCATTGAGATTTTTCGTAATTTTCTTTGATACAATGGATCATTGAAGTTCAATGAAGATTCATTACAAATAGTCATACATGAAGATTAAAAATTTTTCATGCCGTATGCTAATTCCAGACATCCTGTGTCCGTTGGAATGGACATATAAGTGAATTCTGATATATAGTACTGAAAATTCAGAGTCCATACTGGAATCTTTGAAAACTAAGGGCTATCGGAATATAGTATATTGTTCATCAAGGGGGGAAAGTGGGAAATTTCCGACGAGTGTGAAGTTCGTCTCAGGCTTCGAAGGATTAATATGATCATAACTCAATTTCATCTAATATTTTGACTAAAATCGTGATATTTACTTTTCATATGGTATATTCATCTCAGTCCATCAAATGAAAATTATGAAAACGTACAATGTCCAGTTCATTTCAAACTAAATTTCATGTGTTCCAGAATACACAGTCGTCGATGGCGTCGTTTTTGGAGGAACAATTTCGTAATTCGTTTAATTCCTGATGGTTTGAATGGCAATCATAATAACAACGAGAATGAGGATGAAGAATTTTTTATGGAAAATATGGATTTTGATCAACTCAGATTCGAAGAGGATGATGATGCTTTTTTACAATTATTTTGATCCTTGAATTGGACTGAAAACATTGATATCCTGAAAATAAAAGTGAGAATATGCGATTCAAAAATGTCGAAATAACTGTGTCGTGTTGTAAATAGGGGAGAGTGGCCTAAGTTGGACGACCTTTTCTTTCCATTGCATCAAACTCTGCAATTTTTTCAATGGGAACGAAGACATTTCAGAACTGAATTGGATACTCATCATACAAACCTACTGAATATTCAGATATGTAAACATTCCTATCATTTCGAATGTATTCAAATGTTGAGATGATCCAACTGAAACCTATTGATGAAGAAAATCCATACATTCTAAAGGTGAATCAGTTATTCCCCATATAAATGCATTACCGATTCAATTAAAAAATTTCCCCCTCCAGTTCCAATAGATCGAGGTTAAAAATATTTCTGCTGAAAACAGTTTGCCTCATGAGATGAAAACAATTTTAAAGATCCAACCACATATTTCTTATACAAACCCATAGATCGCGTTGAGTCCTATTGACTCGAATGAAACATATATTTTCTAATGAGTAAATCCTCGATTTAATCCTGCAGATAAAAAGTTCCAATTGGGTCCTATTTATTCTGAATCGGTACTTGAGTCTTCCCGATTGGCCCTATTCATTCCGATTGATTTTGAATCGGTTTTTATTGGATCCCATCGGATATTTTCACCAGGGATGTGTCATGCGAGTGCGTATCTAAATGTTTCATGAACTGCCCTGGTGAAAATGAAGCGTATACACGAAGCGAGAAGGAGACGTATACGAAGCGAAAAACGTTCCAATTCCCTCTTTCTGGAGCGTATGATACCCGCTGGCTGGAAAGTCATCATATCATACGTTCTGTATACGTTTCACAAACTTCCGATCCCGTTTCGTATATGCTTCATGCAACGTAATAGTAGGTTATATGGAGCGCATGCGAGTCATACCTATTCTGACTTCAAATAACATCTTCCAGCAGTCGATGTCAACGACGATCCATGGCTCAGTGGATAAGACCCTACCATAGTGAAAATCACTGGTTCGATTCTCACCATAGGGTTCAATTCTTTTGTCTAGATTACTTGAATTTTTCCCGCTTTCTTTGTTTAAATTCCCGTTTCACATACTCTTCGTATCCTTCCCATTCAAGCTTCGTATACTTTCCATCAACGTTTCTGTTACCCTTCAGCATACGCTTCGTTGACTCTTTCTTCTCGCTCCCATTTTCACCAGGGTATGAAGAAATCGAGGTTGGAATATTCATATCACGGGGCAATCTTGTTATACACAGTGAAAAATTTTTCGTCAAATTCAACACACAAGCGAATGTTAACCATTCTTCTTCACACTCAACATGTGTTGATTCCAGAGTGACACTTATAAAGTGGTAATTTGAACTCGAATAACATTTTAATGTGTTGAAAATGAATCGATCGAACAGCATTTGTTCAGTGTGTTAAATGAACACAAAAAAGTGTTAAATATTCAACACTCGAATTTCAACTCGTAGTTAAATATTCAACACTTGAATTTTGACACGTACTTCTTTTTTACACAATGGCGGAATTTTTTTTACTGTGTATTTTGATATCGTTTTTTTGTTTGTTGTGTTCAACGACAACTTGAATTATGTGTTTCACGTATGTGAAATTTATCCCATGTACACATATTATCATTACATAGTGTACGAACTGAATTCACCAACGAATCTGGAAAAAATTCCTACCATCCCCTTTTTGAACTATATAAGTCCTGAGAAATTGTGGACACAGTCACATTCAGTGGCGTGTTGACAACATTCCTATCCTTTGTTCCGCGTCAGTTGGGGGAAGATAGAGAAGGTCTCACTCCGCCACTGGTCGAATTTTATGATAAAAGGTTGTAAGGTTCGGGCCCCTAGAGCATATACTACTAGAGCGGGCACTGCGTATGATTCCAATCCAAATAACCCAATGTAAACAGCTTGACAAAATGACATCAAAATTATGTCGTTTTGACGTGATTTCGACTAGAAATTGGCCAAAGTGACATCAATTTGACGGCATTTTGACTAAGTTATTCTCATAGGGAAGTATGTTTAAGGGAGTGCTCTAGTCAATTTTGCCTTGTCCCGCAATTTCTCGTCCCTTTGCATTGCATTTTCAACCGCAATGTCACGGGGTGGATTGCGTGACTTTTTTCTCACTCCCACACATTGCTGCTCGGAGTCTCACGCATACGCGGTCACCTGCGTATGCGTAAGGCTCTTCGCCGCATGTATTACGGGTACTAGCCCCTATTGTTCTCTTCCTCACCCTTTTCTTTCGACACCTTCTTTTATGGTAGGGTTGTCGAGAGGCGATCTCGGAAAAAGTTTCTAGAATTTCCCATAGTTCATCCTCACAATTACACCCAACTTTGAAATAACATTTCAACCTTTCTTTTCCTTTATGAATAACATACATTGTTCTCGGCCGGTCACACACGTGTATTGTCGATGTCGAGGCCAGCAAAAAGCTGTCCCCGACAGCGATAAGGCACGTGTGGGACTTATTGGCACCGAAACTCAACACCGGATTTCTTCGAATTCCAACGTTGAGTTGAAGTGCTGATCACGCTGGGAAATACTTACCTCCCACTTTCTTTTTCAAAACCCCTCCCATAAATTTGTCACCCCCTTCAAAACCCGAGATCGCCGCTTGGCAACGTGAACTCAATTAGTTTAAACTCGACTTTGAAACCGCCCATTTCGGAAAGTAAGTGTTCGTTTCTTTTCTCTCTTCTTCTCTCGGGGAGGGTTCCGGTGATCGCTGGGCCACGACTGCCAAGAAGGTCTCGACAGGGATCTACTTCTACCCCCGGGATAAATAAATCAAAAAACTGGCCCTTGTATCTCTTCCGCGAGTTATGAAGGGATGCATTCCTCTGGGTGGATGTTTTCGGGGCCCTTCGGCTCGCGAAATAAATGCGACCACAGAGGCACTTTTCTGGCGGGTTCGTGGCCCATGCGGCCCCCGACTCATTTTCCCCGAGGGGAGTGGAAAGAGAAGTGGACCGCGTGGGCGAACCGGTAATATTAGATTCAACCGTATAATTTTCAGTTTTGACGTCGTTCCGAAGAGAGAGGAATAAATATTTCAGAAGGAAAACCGTAAGGACCATCCTTTTTCTTTTCTTTGACGCGAACTGCCGTTTTTTTTCAAAGCTCTCGAACAAGGTAGAAGTGAGTGAGTGATTCTGTAAATTGTGTTTTGGTTCTTAGTCACGTAGCATCCCTCACTTTTGATAAAAATTTGGAGAGCAACTGGCATCGTGCCTCTTCACTGACACACGGATATTTCAGCCGCTAAACGGTAAGTCCCTTTCCATATTTCTTCCTTTCACTCTATCTCGTTATGTCCATCTGTTTCTCCTCTCTTTGCATCTCCCCCGTCGAAATAAATTATTGAGCTTCGAATTAGATCCCTTCAAAGGAAATTACGTAATTCGATACGTGTATGTACCTACAAATGTGTTTTTTTCTTTCTCACATATCGATGTATATGTGTTTTTTCCCCCTTCTCGAAATTATATCGAGTAATTCAAATCTTGCGTCACTGTCATTCAATTCCCCGTTGCTTGATTCTTGTCCCCAGATAATTCCATATGCCTCTTAAGAATGGGACTGGTCTTACCGCTCGGGGCCGATGGATCCATGATTCCTTTTCTTAAATCAAAGTAAAGTTGTGGTGAGCTCGACTCAAAATCCCTGTCTCGCTCTCGCCGTAACAGCCTCTAGGAAACTCCTAGATCGTTTCAACCGTTTTTCATCATCAATATTCAATTAATTACATCAAACTTTGGATCAGAAGATTCAGAATTGATCCCGTAATCCGGGTCTGTTCTGTTTGATGTTCAACTGAATCATCATGATTATTCAGAACGAGAATTTGATATTACTCAATTAAGTACATCCATTCAGTTAATAATAATATTATAACAAATATAACCCGTCCACAATTATTCCAAGACCAGAGCCGGCTTCTCTGATTTATTCTGAATTTTTGGTATCTAAACATCATTTCAATTGATTGAATAATAATAATGTACAACGATTGAAATGATCTAGGGGTTTTCTAAGGGGAAGATCGACCAGGGGACACCCAAAGCATGAGAAAGAGAGATATCAATATCATTTGGTACACAATATGTGCTCTCTCTTTCCCCCTCTCTCTCTCTCTCTCTGGCTCTGATAAACGTCGCATTTTACACATTAGGTGAATAGGATTTGGCGGTCCATGTCTATGGTTTCATTTTTCAGAAATTCCGATTCATGGGAGATCAGCCTGCCTCGTTGATAATTATCATTTTTGAGTCAATTCAGTGAGTAATTATAATGACTCACTGAATTGACTCAAAAATTCTCTAGAATTCGGCCGGCCTCTCATGGACCTGAATTTCTAGAGAGCGGAATGAAATCCGGAAACCTGGTTGCTTCGTGTATAGTAACTTACCAGAATCAGTTAATACAAACACATACAGACATACAGCAACTACATCACGTCCGTTTATGCATAACATACATAACATGACCGCATAATAATACACGAGGCCATACACAGCACTCACACACACGAACAGTAAAGGTCACAGAAATTATATGACCTTGATCCAGACGGGATGGAGTCGTATGAACACAAGGATCGTAATCAATGACCGCAAAAATATGAAGGTCAACTGGTTCAAGATTTATTCCCAGCTAAGATATCAGCCAGAAGGTCAAATGGAGAATTTCACCTCTAGATGACCTCTAGAAAACCTTGAGAGGTCGATTCGATCAAACAGACCAGGCACACTCGCATGTGAAATTTCCCGCTCTTTCAGTATTTGGGGTCAAAAAAATTATATCGTCCGGCCCTAATTGAAGTTTTTGACCTTGATCCGGACGTGATGGGGTCATATGGACCCCGGGATCGTAATCAGTGATCCGAAAAACATAGAAGTCAACCAAGTTCAGAGATGTTCCACCTCAATTTCATTCCGTGGCCCTGTGTAATCAAAGACGAATATTTACTTTTGATGAAATGAAAGAGGTCAATGGATGTAACTCAGAATGGATTCATACAGACACACAAAATGTTTGAATATAGAAGAGGAACATGAATCTCCACAACAGGATTCCATGAGTTTCATTTGTTTTTCAAAAGATAATGGTAAAATCTTCGTTGTTTCAATTTACACCTTGTCACAACTGACACCGATCTCTCCCTGAAAAGAACATGAAGCTCCAGCGAACGTTCAGATCAGATGTGTATAGATCGGGCCGAAGGTTCATTAGAGCTAACTTTTAGATTCACAAAGGTTTGACAAAGTTTCTACGACGTTGGAATGTCCGCCTCGAAATACGTTCAGGAAACATAGATGGAATGTTCGCTCAAGGTTTATCATCTAAATATCTATACTCATAGTGATTTTGATCAATTTACATGAAAAATGAATTATTTAATGAACATAAATTATTATAAATTAATCTAAGTATAGATATTTTTGTGGAGCTTCGTCAAACCTTTTATGAACCTTGAGCGAACATTCCATCTATGTTTCCTGAACGTATTTCGAGGCGGACATTCCAACGTCGTAAAACCTTTGTCAAACGTTTGTGAATCTGAAAGCTTCGTTACGTTGGCTCTAATGAACCTTCGGCCCGATCTATACACATCTGATCTGAACATTTGCTGGAGTTTTATGTTCATGAAGTCCATTTTCATATAGTCACTGTTGAAAATATGGACTTTTCCCTGCAAAATTAGATGAAACGTATCCGATTTATCCCTGCTGAAAAAAAGGATTGAAATGGATGGATTTGAATGAGATTCCGATCCGTATTTGAGAATTTCCTGTCCAAATCAATCTGATTTTGTTAAGAAGTGCGATGAATTGCCCAAAAGTATCCAATTCCATCCATTCAAAGAGTATTCTCAACAGTTTCAATACAAAAGTGAGAACTTATCAAACACCTGCAATCCACTTGCATCCGTTTCCAATCCAAAAGCGTTGCGGATCCATTGTTGTCCATCCAAAGAATAGACAGATCCGAAGTCATACCTCCATCAAGTTATCATCCTGTATCCATTTTTATCCGCGAGGAGGGATGAGAATTCAATCCCACTAAATCCGAATTCAGACCTGGGTCCAATTCCATCCGTTAAACGTATGAACTTTGGATCAGAATCAATTGCAACTTTCCCGTAAGATCAGGCCTTTACGCATCATGCAATATCATCCGTATTTCCGGATAGAGACTAGATCCGAATGTATCCCATCAAAAAGCGGTATCCGCTATTATAGGGAAAGGTATGCAATTTCTATCCACCTGGACCCGAAGTCATACCTCCATCAAGTTGTGATCCTGAATCCAGTTTCATCCAGAATTGATTTGGATACTCCACGAATAAAAATGGAGACCATTACCCGAGTCGAAATTCAAAACCTCCTTTTCCCCTACGTATGGAAGATCAGGAAATCTTTATCACTTTGAGGGGCAAAGGAAGAAGAACTATCCCATAGAGCACCGCGAGGTTTTCTGAACGTTCACAGAACGTGCTTGGTTTCACATAGAACGTGCAAATAACGTCTCAGGACGTTCTCAAAAGGTCGCATACATGTCCCAGAGACATGCAAATGTCCCGTTTAGTTCCATCAATGTTCAGTGTGTGACTTTGTGTTTTTCAAGGTTAGTTTTCATGAAAGTACGTTTAGAAGACTTAAAAAGAATGTCCCGTAGTAGATGAAAAGAACATGCACAAAACGTATTCAGGGATATCAGAAGGGAAAGTACTCTAAGCGTTTGAAAAATCTACTCCATAGAGACCAAAACATGCGGAACCAGAAGTACGTTTCCGCAACGTGTAGAGGACTCTCTGTGCTATCTGTGACAGGAGTCCTCTTTCTTTGCCCTTTTAAGTGGTGAGAATTTCCTGATTGGAATTCCCAAATTCGCATGTGTTTACCATGGGAATTGAGTGGGTCGCATGGGTCTCCACAAGGGAAAGGCATGGGTCGCATGGGTCTTCACATGGGAATCGCGTGGATCGCATGGGTCTTCACATGGGAGTCGCATGAGTTGCATGGGTGTCACATGGAAATCCCATGGGTCGATAAACTCGATTCGCATGTGAAGACCCATGCGATTCTCATGTGACCCTTGCGATTCCCGTGTGAAATCCATGCGACACATGCAATTTTCGTGTAAAACCCATGCCATTCTCATGTGAAGACCCAAGCGATTCCCGTGTGAAACCCATGTGATTCTCATGTAAAGACCCATGCGGCCTATGAGTTTCCCATGTGAAGACCCATGCGATCCATGCGTTTCCCATGTGGAGACCCATGCGACCCATGCGTTCCCCATGTGGAGACCCATGCGACCCATGCGTTCCCCATGTGGAGACCCATGCGACCCATGCGTTCCCCATGTGGAGACCCATGCGAATTTGGGAATCCCAAACTGGGAATTCACAGTATGGGAGGCTTTGAATTCCGACTTTGCTAATACGGCATTATTCAATACAAAATTATATATACGAGAACCTGAACTTTGGACAGAACTGGATAGGAATGGATGAGAATAGATCACATTTATTTGTATAGACAATGGATGAAAATGGATAACATCAACGCAGGATTATTGGATACAAATCGATAGCCACGAGAACACGAATATACCTGGATAGGAATGGATAAAAACAGAGGAAATTGATTTGGATACTCAAGGGATGAGAATGGATAACATCAACGCGGGATGATTGGATAGAAATCGATAGCCGGGAACAAAAATACCCCTGGATAGGAATGATAAGAACAGAGGAAATGTGGTTTGGATACGCAACAGATGAAAAGGAATTACATCAGCGTAGCTTGTTTGGGTACAAATCGATAGATACGAGAATATGAATTCTTGATACACATGGATAGGAGTGGATGAAAATAGAGATCGATTTGGATCGAAACAAATATGGTTTGTGTAAAATTTTCAGATATGAATTGATGAACGTAAGAACGCTTATTTGGGAAAAGATTGGATAAATATTCTCCAAATGATAGATATGGACAAGAATGCATGAGAATAGTGTAAGCATCATCGGAACAAAAAGGGATAGAAGTGCATAGAATTTTATATGAGTCCACGAATACATTACGAATGTACAGTATCTTGGGCATATGCGCTCTCCGAGCAGCGTGTCAGAATAGCTTAGAGGTTAAGTAGGTAGGTCTTGTAGGTAAGGTAGGTAAGTGCGATGATTGTGCGAACCCCTTGCAGGTAGGAATAAATTTCCCAAGTCATGTGCGGAAATAGAGATACAGATGTTGAAGACTCCACGGAATCTTCCGAATGTTTGAATGAGTTCGGAATAATTTTTTTTATTGTTGTTCCCTGTGGGAGGATTCAAAAGAAAAAACAATTCTGGAAAAAATCGGATTGGAATGGATAGATTTTTTTCCAACAGATTCATGCAGAAACGGATAGAAATTGATGGAAGTCGTCAAGGTGATATCGTGAAGGTGATACGATTCATATCCAGGCCGCGAATGGAATATGGATACGGGGCCCAATAATCCACTATCCATATCGTGGATTAAAATTGATAAAACTTTTATGCGTTCTGCGGATGACACTGTGTCCCGAAAAAAATGGATCAGAAATAGGATTCAAACGGATGCACGTCAAAATCTATCCATTCCTATCCGATTTTTCTAACAGGGATTATGAAAAGCGTGTTACATTAATGAAAACTTCATCCTGTTGAAGGATTATGAAGGGAGATAGTGAATCTCGATTCTTTGAATTCCAATCCAATTGCACTTGACAAGGTTTCCGTATTGTACGGCAGAATTTCTCTGTTGTAAAAGGATGTTGTTAACAGTTTGAACTCGAAAATTCCTCATTCTACGGTAAGAATTGAATACAGAATAACAATGGATTGTTCAGCATTGAGATGCAAATATTCCTATTTTTTTGTTTTTTTTTGAGATTATTCTTTTGGTACGGAATTCGAATTGATGAGGAAGACATTAACCCTTTCAGAATGAGGTTATGGCTGTTTGTCAAGGAAAAAAATGGAAATTGTCTCAATTTATATCCCATCCGCGTGGAAAACAATATTCTGGCGTTAGTCTTGCAAAAGACGTCTCGCAAGACTATTGCAACACGTGTGAGAGAATGAGGCAGATATATCGAAAAGATCTCGGGTGCAGTATGGGATTTGTGACTCTCCCATATTCCTGCCAAACGATTGTGAGCCTGTCAATTGAGTAAAAATATGAAAAAAGTATTGAAGAACTTCAATTCCCATACTTCCGTCAATGTCCTTGTACTGTGTTCAATTCTTTTATACGTGTGTAGTGGTCTTGCGAAACTTTTCTGCAAGACTGACGCCAAGCTATTTTTCCCCATACGAGAACTGAAAATGATGTATCTGTTGCATTAGAATTTTCAGCTCCTGTATTTTATCGGACACATTCTCAAGTAGGACACACTGGTCAAAAAACGTCATTTTTATGTCATTGAAACAAAAATCCGTTACATGTCAGTTACCATAAAAATTTGCATCTAAAATTACTAAATTTTGACGTCAAATTTTTTGATCAAGAAAATGCGTGGATTTCAACGACAATCCACGTCGCACAAGCACATTCTATGGATATTTTATAAATATTCTCTCAACATGCCTAGGATATTACGATGGAACTATTCCAAACATCTAATGAACAGTCACAGAATATACTAGAGTAAAATATTCTAAAGGCCTCCGATAGATGTTCTGTAGAGCATTTTGGACCTTGTGGAAACATTCTCTGCATATTCTATGGATATTTGAAACAGTCTCACTCGAACATTGGACATTTTCCATCCATAATACTTCACATATTATCAGAATATTCAAGGTACGTTGATTTTTCGCATGGTATCAGAATATTGTCAGGATATTCTATGCTACATGGAAAATAACATAGCATACAACCTTGTGAAGGGAATCTTTGCTTTGATTGCATAATTGAAAAGTGCACAAAGAACACAACAGCAATAAATAATGAAGGGACCAATAGATGCACTGAAGAGAGGGAAATAATGTACGTATACATCCATATATACATGGGCATGTTCATTGCTTTTTGGTGAAAGTCATCATCATGAAGTAATCAGTCTTATGACTCGTTTGATGAAACCCTCCAACCCTGTCTATTATCCGCCAACCGCTTAATTTCTGCATATCTACGACAACCCTTATCTTGTATAATTTGCTTCATATAACTTAATGTAGGTCTACCTTTTCGAGTTTGACCATTCACTTTTTCTCCCAATACTGTTTCCAATGAGCTATCAGCCTTAATGTGTGTCCTATCAGATTACTTCTCCTTTTCACGACATGTCTCAAAAGACTTCTTTTTTCATCTACCTTCTCAAGTACTGCTTCATTGTTTACTTTTGTTATCCACTTTACTCTCAGCATCCTTCTATAACACCACATTTCAAAAGCTTCAAGTCTTCGTTGGTCCGTTTCCCCAATTGTCCAAGTTTCGCAACCATATAATGCTATGCTCCAAACGTAACTCTTCAAGAATTTTTTCCTTACTGCTAAGCTAATATTCCTCGAACATAGTCACTGGTTCTTTTGGTGAGAAGCCTGTTTCCCTTGTGCTATTCTTGCTCTTATACCTCTTTCGCTTTTACCGTTTTCTGTAATTATGCTTCCTAGATATTCAAATTCTTTCATTTGCTGAATTGTCTCTGCATCTATTTTGATTCTCGTTCTTCTTGATGTTTTCGCTGTTGTACACATCATGAATTTTGTTTTGTCCCTATTTACATTCATACAATAGTTTTCTAGTAATATTGTCTCAGAGTGTTGAGAATATTTTCCAACTCAGCACCACTCGTAGCTAATATAGTTATGTCATCCGCAAATCTCGACATGCTTACATTTTCACCTTGAATCTGGAATTCCGATTTCACTTGCTCCTTCACTTCGTTCATCGCTTCTTCTATATACAAATTGAACATCAATGGTGAGAGTGAGCATCCTTGTCTCACCCCGCTTTTAGCTTCTGCTTCTCCTTTTTGACCCTCTATTTCTATTATTGCGGTTTGATTCTCATATAATTCATATATTAGAAGTAAAAAAATAACGCCAAGCACATGAAAATCCCAAAAACAAAGAATAAAAAGATTTCAAAACACATTCTAAAGGAAAATTTCACTGCATTCAGAATTTCGAGGGGATATAAAAGGATGTGCTCCATTTGAAAAAGAAGATATGGAATCAATATGAGCGACCAAGTACATTGGTTATCCAAAGGATATGTGGAAGATTTTTGGTATATTGTAACTTCAGTTTGTTTTAACTGTATTGAAGGTAATTTATGATTTTCGAAAAAGCATTATTGTATTAAAAGAATAAATAAAACAAGCGTATCGTCCTGCCCGTATATATAAATACCAAAAAGTGAAAAAAAGTAGAATTCCACAAAACATACAAATGTCTCACAAAAACCCCTTAAAACTCCAACACAGTGAAAAATAACGTCAAATCACAAAAACCATACAAACGTTTTACAATAACACTTGAAAAAAAATCCTTGAAAAAAATACTTCACTCTTTCCGGAAGATTACTTGATATAACAAATATACCATTAAAAAAAAACCAGCAACACTTGGCGTGGCCTATGGTGGAAGTTGTTAGCCTTCATTATATACAAATGAACTTCTATAGAACATTAAACAAGAAATTTAAATGATATAATTTCATAAAATCTTCTTCGGCCGTGCCATGTGTTACTGGTTGATGCGAATTCCGAAACAGGGTTGCCTTTCACATCTTTTTTTTTAATGGTATATTTGTTATATCAAGTAATCTTCCGGAAAGAGTGAAGTACTTTTTTCAAGGATTTTTTTTCAAGTGTTATTGTAAAACGTTTGAATGGTTTTTGAGATTTGAAGTTATTTTTTACTGTGATGGAGTTTTTAGGGGTTTTTGTGAGACATTTGTATGTTTTGTGGAATTCTACTTTTTTTCACTTTTTGGTATCTATATATACGGGCAGGACGATACGCTTGTTTGATTCATTTCTTGAATACAATAATGCTTTTTTGGAAATCATAAATTACCTTCAATACAGTTTAAACAAACTGGAGTTACAATATACCAAAAATCTTTCACATATTCTTTGGATAACCAATGTACTTGGTCGCTCATATTGATTTCATATCTTCCTTTTTCAAATGGAGCATATCCTTTCATATCCCCTCGAAATTCTGAATGCAGTGAAATTTTCCTTTAGAATGTGTTTTTAGATTTTTTGATTCTTCGTTTTTGGGATTTTCATGTGCTCGGCGTTATTTTTTTACTTTTTTGGAGTTTTTTTGGGGGATTTCACTTCTTTTTCTGAATATGCTCCCGACTGAACCCAAATAAAAATGAAATACTCCTGTCGAGTTTATGGCAATCGTAGGAATGAAGGAAATATCCTCAGAAAACTTATGTGATATAAAAATCCACTTGGATTTCCATCAGTCATCTTATCATTGGACGGCAATAGATTATCAAAATAAAGAATGAAGAAAAGGACAAAAGCGAATTCCCATGAACAAATATACGTGTGAAGAATTCCGAAAACTAAATTTTCCTTGACTGATAAGTCAGCGCTCAAAGCAGCTTAAAGCGCTCAAAGCAACTCACAGCGCTCAAAGTAGTTCACGCCGCTCAAAACAGCCCACGATATTGTGCTGAACATGTCTCGTGCGGGAATTTCCAGTGTTTTCAAGAAATCATTGTAAGAAAATCAAAACAACATAGATCTTACAGACAGAGGAAACTTGCGTACAATATATTAGTGCTTCCGCGAGATTCGAGAAATTATCGATCTTGTCTTGTCTTGTCTTGGGAATCAAGACAAAATCAAGACGAGATGCGTAAAATAGCATTCAAGACAAGAACAATATGCACCAATCGAGAAGAGCGCATCGTTCAGATCAGTTGGTCAAGATCTTGGCTAAATCTCGATCTTGTATTATCAAAATCACAAATGCGCAGTAAGGACAAATTTTGAAGTTAATTATTGCAGTATTGGTTGGGAACTTTGTATATATATATATACTGTATATTCAGTAGGGGTGTGCGGGTACCCGAGTCATCGGGTTTTTATCGGGTTGGGTCGGGTCGGGTACCCGTCGGGTCGGGTTTTTCAATTACCCGAGTTTTTCGGGTACCCGATTACATTCGGGTAATTCAAATATAGCAAACGTTTTTCTCAGCAGGAAATATTGTGACAGCAACTCGATCAAGATCACTGACAAAACATGTGGAAGAGTTGTGCTTCCTCCATTCAAATTTGAAAATATGAAAAAAGAATGATATTTATAAGAAGAATATTTATTTTCATTGATGTTCAAGATTCTATGTCGTGGTTACTAAATAAGAAAATAGATAATATATTATTTATGAGATATAAATCTGATTATATTTTTTAATTGAATTAAAAAATAAATATAAACATTCCATGAAGCAATTTGGGGATTTCTTAATGCGCTGCATAATCAATTACATGGAGTAACAACCCTAATAGACTTGTAGTGAATATGGCATTCTTCATATTAGAATTGAATTCATATGAAATCCCCTTATTCCTACAATCGCTCAAGACAATTTGTCCTTAAAATATCAACGGCGATGGCAACTTCGAATAGAAGTTGAAAATATTAAATTCAAGCGATTTTATTATATTCGGGTACGCGACTTGGAAAACCCGATTCAATCGGGTACCCGACCCGACCCGACCCGAAAAGAAATACATATACCCGAACCCGACCCGACCCGATAAAAAGTGCTACCCGCACACCCCTAATATTTAGATATACAAACAATGTTGAATAACAGAGACGTAGTATAGATAGACCGAGCCCGTATATGGGGAAAGAATTCTCAAGAGTACCAGCTCAAAAATTTTTACCTCCTCAATCTTTTGTAAATTCCACTGAAATGTAGTGCTAGTAGGTGACTCCTGATCCTATAGAGGATTTTGCTCTGGTACCTCTGGTTATCAAACTACAGGGGACCTGTATGAAGTTAGCCCCCGAAGTGGGAGAAAAATTTTTTTTATGGCATGCGGAAGAACATCGTGAGTACCTGATTGTACCACAAAAAATTCTGTTTGTACCTCAAAAATAAAAAAGTTAAAAAGATTTAAAAAAATGGGTTGCCCCCGACTTTCACCGATTTGAATGAATGATAGCTCATTTAGGAGGTCTTGGGACGTAGATGGTTGTTCCATGAAGAATTTCCCGGAAAAGTCAAGGAGGGGGGAGTGACGAGCAAAAAACTGATTTTACAGGAGGAAAATATTTTTTTTCGAACTTGAGATGATCATACAGAACCGCCCCTGAATGGGGCAACTTTTATATGTATGAATTATTGTTCGGGGACCTCCCGAGAATATTCCCTGCGAGTTTCATCGTTTGTACCTCCTTGGTTCGGGAGTTATAAGCCTAAGAATATATAAAAGTCAGAATTTTCAAACTTTGAAAAGTCATACAGAATTGCCCCTGACTGGGGCAACTTTTATATAGATGAATCATTGTTCGGAGACCTCCCGAAAATCTTCCCTGCAAGTTTCATCGTTTGTACCTCCTTGGTTCGGGAGTTATAAACCTTGGAATATATAAAAGTCAGAATTTTCGAACTTTGAAGAATCATACAGAACTGCCCCTGACTGGGGCAACTTTTATATGTATAAATTATTGTTCGTTAACCTCTCAAGAATATTCCCTGCGAGTTTGATCGTTTGTACCTCCTTGGTTCGGGAGTTATAAGCCTAAGAATATATAAAAGTCCGAATTTTCGAAATTTGAAAAATCATACAGAATTGCCCCTGACTGGGGCAACTTTTATATGGATGAATTATTGTTCGAGGACCTCCTAAGAATATTCCCTGCGAGTTTCATCGTTTGTACCTCCTTGGTTCGGGAGTTATAAGCCTTAGAATACATGGAAGTCAGAATTTTCGAAATTTGGAAAATCATACAGAACTGCCCCTGACTGGGGCAACTTTTATATGTACAAATTATTGTTCGTTAACCTCTTGAGAATATTCCTTGTAAGTTTCATCGTTTGTACTCCCTTGGTTCGGAAGTTATGAACCTTAGAATATATAAAAGTCCGAATTTTCGAAATTTGAAAAATCATACAGAATTGCCCCTGACTGGGGCAACTCTTATATGGATCAATTATTGTTCAGTGACCTCCCAAGAATATTCCCTGCGAGTTTCATCGTTTGTGCCTCCTTGATTCGGAAGTTATAAGCCTTAGAATACATAAAAGTCAGGATTTTTGGAATTTGAGAAATCATACAGAATTGCCCCTGACTGGAGCAACTTTTATATGCATGAATTATTGTTCGGGGACCTGCTAAGGATATTCCCTGCAAGTTTCATCGTTTGTACCTCCTTGGTTTGGAAGATAAAAGCCTAAGAATACATAAAAGTCAGGATTTTCGTAATTTGAGAAATCGTACAGAATTGCCCCTGACTGGAGCAACTTTTATATGCATGAATTATTGTTCGGGGACCTGCCAAGGATATTCCCTGCGAGTTTCATCGTTTGTACCTCCTTGGTTCGGGAGTTATAAGCCTAAGAATATATAAAAGTCCGAATTTTCGAAATTTGAAAAATCATACAGAATTGCCCCTGACTGGGGCAACTTTTATATGGATGAATTATTGTTCGGGGACCTGCTAAGGATATTCCCTGCAAGTTTCATCGTTTGTACCTCCTTGGTTTGGAAGATAAAAGCCTAAGAATACATAAAAGTCAGGATTTTCGTAATTTGAGAAATCATACAGAATTGCCCCTGACTGGAGCAACTTTTATATGCATGAATTATTGTTCGGGGACCTGCCAAGGATATTCCCTGCGAGTTTCATCGTTTTTACCTCCTTGGTTCGGGAGTTATAAGCCTAAGAATATATAAAAGTCCGAATTTTCGAAATTTGAAAAATCATACAGAATTGCCCCTGACTGGGGCAACTTTTATATGGATGAATTATTGTTCGAGGACCTCCTAAGAATATTCCCTGCGAGTTTCATCGTTTGTACCTCCTTGGTTCGGGAGTTATAAGCCTTAGAATACATGGAAGTCAGAATTTTCGAAATTTGGAAAATCATACAGAACTGCCCCTGACTGGGGCAACTTTTATATGTACAAATTATTGTTCGTTAACCTCTCGAGAATATTCCTTGCAAGTTTCATCGTTTGTACTCCCTTGCTTCGGAAGTTATAAACCTTAGAATATATAAAAGTCCTAATTTTCGAAATTTGAAAAATCATACAGAATTGCCCCTGACTGGGGGAACTCTTATATGGATGAATTATTGTTCAGTGACCTCCCAAGAATATTCCCTGCGAGTTTCATCGTTTGTGCCTCCTTGGTTCGGAAGTTATAAGCCTTAGAATACATAAAAGTCAGGATTTTCGTAATTTGAGAAATCATACAGAATTGCCCCTGACTGGAGCAACTTTTATATGCATGAATTATTGTTCGGGGACCTGCTAAGGATATTCCCTGCAAGTTTCATCGTTTGTACCTCCTTGGTTTGGAAGGTATAAGCCCTGGAATACGTAAGAGTCAGAATTTTCGAACTTTGAAAAATCATACAGAATTGCCCCTGACTGGAGCAACCTTTATATGCATGGATTATTGTTCGGTAACCTCCCGAGAATATTCCCTGCCAGTTTCATCGTCTGTACCTCCTTGGTTCGGAAGTTATAATTCTTAGAATATATAAAAGTCAGAATTCTCGAAGTTTGAAAAATCATACAGAACTGCCCCTGACTGGGGCAATTTTTATATGCATGAATTATTGTTCGGGGACCTTCCGAGAATATTACCTGCGGGTTTCATCGTTTGTCCCTCCTTGGTTCGAAAGTTATACATTTTAGAACATACAAAAGTCAGAATTTTCGAACTTTGAAAAATCATACAGAATTCCCCCCTGACTGGGGCAACTTTTCTATGGATGAATTACTGTTCGGGGACCTCACAAGGATATTCACTGCCAGTTTCAATGTTTGGATTCCCTCGGTTCGGAAGTTATGAGCCTTACAATGTAGAAAAATAAGAATTTTCGAACTTTCAAAAATCATACAGCATTTTCCGATATTACGAGGCTCATGACTTCTCAACCAAGGAGGTACAAACGATGAAACTCGCGAGGAATATCCTTGGGAGGTCCTTGAACAGTAATTGATGCATAGAAAAGTTGCCCCAGTCAGGGCCAATTCTGTATGATTTCTCAAAGTTCGAAAATTCTGGACTTTATGTATTCTAAGGCTTATAACTTCCGAACCAAGGCGGTACAAACGATGAAACTTGCAGGGAATATTATCAAGAGGTCTCCGAACAATGATCCATGCATAGAAAAGGTGCCCCAGTCAGGGGCAATTCGGTATGATTTTCCAGAGTTCGAAAATTCTGACCTTCATGTATTCTGAGGCTCATAACTTCCGAACCAAGGAGGCACAAACGATGAAACTTGCAGGGAAGATTTTCAGGAGGTTATGGAACAATGTTTTATACATATAAAAGTCGCCCTAGTCAGGGGCAATTCTGTATGATTTTTCAAAGTTCGAAAATTCTGACTTTTATATATTCCCAGATAGCAATTTGACCTTGCTGCAATGTTGCCAGGCAAGCTTGTGACAAGGTTGATATAAGCCTCCTAGTTGACACACGACAATGGTACAAGCTTACAAAACCCTTGCAGCAGGGCTGTAGCAACCTCACACTGACAAGGTTGTCAATAACAAGCCAAAAACAATCGAATGACAAGTGTGACAGGGTTATGACAAGCCTACATGTTATCTGGGTTCTAAGGTTTATAGATCCCGGACCAAGGAGGTACAAACAATGAAACTTGCAGGGAATATTCTCAGGGGGTTGACGAACAATAATTCATCCATAGAAGAGTTGCCCCAGTCAGGGGCGATGCTGTATGATTTTTCGAAGTTCGAAAATTCTGACTTTTATATATTCTAAGGTTTATAACTCCCGAACCAAAGAGGTACAAACGATGAAACTTTCAGGGAATATTCTTGGGAGGTCCCTGAACAATAATTCGTCCATATGAAAGTTGCGCCAGTCAGGGGCAATTCTGTATGATTTTTCAAAGTTCGAAAATTCTGACTTTCATGTATTTTAAGGTTTATAACTCCCGAACCAAGGAGGGACGAATGATGAAACTTGCGGGGAATACTCTTGAGAGGTCCCCGAACAATCATTTATCCATATCAAAGTTGCCCCAATCAGGTGCACTTCTGCATGATTTTTCAAATTTCGAAAATTCTGACTTTTATATATTCTAAGGGTTATAACTCCCGAACTAAGTAGGTACATACAATGAAACTCGCAGGGAATATTCTGAGGAGGTTCTCGAACAATAATTCATGCATATAAAAGGTGCCCCAGTCAGGGGCAATTCTGTATGAATTTTCAAAGTTCGAAAATTCTGACTTTTATATATTCCAAGGTTTATAGATCCCGAACCAATGAGGTACAAACGATGAAACTCGCAGGGAATATTCTCAAGAAGTTAACGAACAATAATTCATCCATAGAAGAGTTGCCCCAGTCAGGGGCGATGCTCTATGATTTTTCAAAGTTCGAAAATTCTGACTTTTATATATTCTAAGGATTATAACTCCCGAACCAAGGAGGTATATACAATGAAACTCGCGGGGGATATTTTCGGGAGGTCCCTGAACAATAATTCGTCCATATGAAAGTTGCCCCAGTCAGGGGCAATTCTGTATGATTTTTCAAAGTTCGAAAATTCTGACTTTTATGTATTCTAAGGTTCATAACTCCCGAACCAAGGAGGTACAAACGATGAAACTTGCAGGGAATATCCTTGGGAGGTCCCCGAACAATCATTCATCCATATCAAAGTTGCCCCAGTCAGGGGCACTTCTGTATGATTTTTCAAATTTCGAAAATTCTGACTTTTATATATTCTAAGGTTCATAACTCCCGAACTAAGTAGGTAAATACGATGAAACTCGCAGGGGATATTCTCGGGAGGTTCCCGAACAATAGTTTATCCGTATAAAAGTTGTCCCAGTCAGGGGCACTTCTGTATGATTTCTCAAATTTCGAGAATTCTGACTTTCATGTATTCTAAGGCTTCAAACTCCCGAAGCAAGGAGGTACAATCGATGAAACTTGCAGGGAATATTTTCGTGAGGTCCCTGAACAATAATTCGTCCATATGAAAGTTTCCCCAGTCAGGGACAATTCTGTATGATTTTTCAAAGTTCGAAAATTCTGACTTTTATATATTCTAAGACTTACAACTTCCGAACCAAGGAGGTACGAACGATGGAACTCGCAGGGAATATCCTCAGGAGGTCCCCGTTCAATAATTCATGCATATCAAAGTGGCGCCATTCAGGGGCAATTCTGTATGATTTTTCAAAGTTTGAAAATTCCGACTTTCATGTATTCTAAGGCTTATAACTTCCGTTTTGAAGCGCGCGTGTTGCATATTCCTATTATCTCCTGATACGGTCCGTCATACCGTTGACGCGGAATGCAAGTGAAATGAACTGTTTTCCAATAAAATATGATTTTTCAATCATCCCAATGATTTCATACAATTTTACCGTACCCTTATACCATCAAACTTCATCAATAACAGCCCTTGGAATTATGGAACATAATAATGAATAAATATACATAATATAATGAATATGGAATAATTCTGCTCTTTAGAAAATACACTGGCGTCTTTACTGCATAACCCACACACTTCTGCATCGGGAAGAATGTTGGGAAACTGTTGTTGTAGACTCGGAAGAATAATTCTCAAATCTATTCATTAGAGTTTGTGTTCGGTTTTTCTCAATTCGATGAACAATTGGAATTCTGTAAACATCTTCGATACATCCAACGTATCGACGATGTTCATTTGTTCTCCCTTGTTTATACGCATACTTCATACAACTTGATGTCACACGAGAAATCGCATCGCATGACACGATCTTGAATTGTAAGTAAAATTGTTTCAATTCTAAATACCATATGATTCGCCATTCGTGGTAAAAATCACTTTTTTCTTTCCCAACTGTTTGATTGTGTTTGTTTGTAGGCAATTCAATTAATAGATGAAATACAGCATTATTGACACAACATTTCTTGATTCTCAAGAATGTCTGCAACTCAAACTTTCGTTATCGTTGCTGTAAACCTTTGCACAGAATCCATCACAAATTCAAATCAAAAGATTTGAGTACTCTTTCTCCAAATCTACAAAAAAAGTTTCTCAGTATCCTCCCCGGTGCAATAGTGTGTGGGTTATGTAGAGAAGAAGCTGCTGCTTGTTCTGGAAAGAAGCCTCCAATTCATACACAAGATGATTCGTTCGGTCATGTTTCACTCGGGGTATTGATATCGTATTTTCAATTGCTAAAAAGACAATTTGTACATCACTGAAAATGAATAATACATTCATGTGAATTACAATCAATTCCTACGATATGTTTCACATAATTCAGGATGACGATGATGATGGTATTGATGAACATGGTAATGACGATGATTACCATCCATTACAGAAGAAACCAAGAGATTGTAATATTGAGGAACATGAATCGGCTATGCAGGTTCTTGATCAAATTGAGCAGAAATATGAAACTTCCTCGAGTGCCTCGAGAAAAGTATCTCTCCTCACGCTTGCGTCAGCATCCTGGGGTCGGGAGAGACTTGCTGACGAGTTTGAGACTTCTGATCGCCAAGCTAGGAAAGCTATCGAACTGGTGAAAGAAAATGGTATTCTAACGTCACCATCTCCAAGGAAGGGTCATGCTTTAGCTTTTGAAATGAAAAATAAGATCATAAGTTTCTATAATGATGACGAAGATAGTCGTATAATGTCGGGCATGCAAGATTTTGTTTCTGTTAAAAGAGAAGACGGATCACGACATCACGTACAAAACAGATTGATTCTGTGCGATCTTTCAGAATTATATTTTGCTTTCAAAGATCAGATTCTTACTGTGCTGGTCAGTCTCCCTACATTCTCGCAGCTTAGACCTCGTAATTGCGTACTCGCTGGTGCTAGTGGAACGCATACTGTTTGCGTTTGTGTCCATCACGAGAATGTCAATTTAATGTTTGATGCGATAGATATTCAAAAATCAACATCCGGTACGAATAATCCAATCGCCACTTATCATGATGCTCTTAGAATGTTTTTATGTCAGGATCCTGTAACGGTAGGAATGTGTCATAGGGCATTCGTGCGGTTACAACACCGCGCGGTAGTAAGATGATTCAAAGAAGAGAAAAAGAGTAATATTTAATTCATGAAGAAAGCAAGCGTCATAGAATTTCAATAAGAATATCGTATATACGCAAAGCATCGAGAGATGAGAAGCGAACGAAAAGTTGTCGAGCGAACGCGTTATGAAAAAATGTCAACATAGTCGGCACATGAACGACATAGGTATCCACGCACCTACACTTGTAACTAGTGTACAAATGATGACGTAATAGCGTTCGATCGACGAACAACATGGAAAGAGAATAGAGAATCACATACGAATGCCCAAGACAAGCTTCTAAGGAAGAATTAAAGAGCACGTCAAAATAGAACTGAAATACAACAACTCACAAAGATCTTGTGCACCTTCTCGCGATTCAAATTCGACAAGTAATCGATCTATCATCGAGAGATAATAGTATCACGTAATCACCAATGATAAGAGACAACGCGCGTTATCAAATCATTCGATGAATCGATTGCAAAACTTATAAACAAAACCGACAGGTGTTGAATTCGCACGTGATTCAAAATAAACATCTCATGATATAAATATGAGTAAAAATCAATGTAAAGTCGATCTTGGGAATATCTTCTCGATTACTAAACCAGGTCACATACACACTCTCGTGAACGAGAATTCAAATAAGAGGTTTACCTCACTGATTCTTTTCAGCTGAGTCCCCTCGACTTCTTTTCATTGCGAGCGGAACGTACAGGTGGATTCACTGCAAATCAAAGTTATATACGCATACATGTGGGACAGTTACCGTACTCATTGCAAGTTACGCATACTGCTTTCTTACGTGTGTAGTCCAGAGATTTTCTCGAGTTCGACAAAAGTTGTATGACGAGCGCTTAGGATAATCCAAAATCTTGTAAATTTTTGTTTGTTTGTAGAGACATTCTCACAGGTCACGACCCACGGAGGAAGGAGAGATGATGTATAATACGAGACTTTCATAGTTGAACAAATAAATTCTTCCTCCAACATTATATGAGCGGTGTTCATTACAATTAACCTACAAAAGGTTCCACATCCCTCTCAATCATTAATTTTTAAGTAGTTGCTATTACATTCGGGGTGTTTTCTATCACAACCACTAATCCATTCACGAGAAGGACAATCTTGGAGGAGATATAGAAAGGAACAAGTGATATTCCGCGAATTGGAGATAAAGAAAGGTTCTTCGTGAGGTTTGAAGGTGATTGAGATCAATAAGAGATTCATAATGTCAGGAGAAATTGATTCATATTAGAGTAACATTATAATCCATGTGTCGAATGTTATCTCGATGAATGTTTATCATGTCCTGGCGAAGAGGGTTTCCAGAATTTTTTACAAACAGTTTCCAAAGACAATTGCATCGAAGAACTCGAATATGAAATTTTGTAACAGATTGATCGTAGCACTTTGCCTACTGGAGTTGCAGATGCGGAAGATTTTCTAGAAGAACTTTCTCGCTGCCTTTCGAAACTCAAATTCCATTCATTCGTTGCGAAACAGCAGTCATCTTCTCTGAAAAATTTGAAGGATAATCCACAAGGAGGAGAATTTTTAGTTTTATGCGATTTCGCGGAAAATTATGCGTTTGTGGCCCAGAATGCTGCACAGGATTTCTACTGGAACAACGACCAAACGACAATTTTCACCAATGTCATTTATTACAAACAAGGAAACGAACTCAGTTATCGGAGCATTGCTATTTTATCGGATAATTCGAATCACGATACAATCGCTGTGTACGAATTCCAAAAAATTATAATAGCGTACCTGAAAGAGCATTTTCAACCAAGAAAAATTTTCTAGTTTACGGATGAAGCATCTCAGCACTTCAAGAATAGATATAATTTCAGAAATCTTTTGTTTTGAATAACAGCTGAATGGCATTCCCATGCAACCGATCATGAAAAGGGCCTTGTGACGGTATCAGTGGTAATCTGAAACGACTAGCAGCTTGAGCGAGTCTTCAAGCGAGGTCTCAGCAGCAAATTTTGAATACCGATGCGCTTCACGAATGGGCAAAGAGAAATCTATCGGAAACTGTTGTTTTTTTAGTTCGAAGACAAAACATGGAATCACTGATAAAAAGCTCAAAACTCGCTTCGAAACTGCAAGAACAATCCCAGGAACGCTCAAATATCATCGTTTCATCCCCACCTCGAACATGACTTTGCATTTACGAGTATTTTCGTCATCATTGAATGTAGATGTTTTCCCGAAAATGAAAACTCGAAGAAAAATTAATGGGAATAAGAAATTGCGCTAAATATATTGCTTCGAGCAGAATTATTACATATTTATTATATCATGTGTATTTATTCATGATGACGTTTCATAATTTCAAGAGCTGTCATTGATGAAGTTTGATGCTATAAGGGTACGGTGAAATTGTATGAAATCATTGGCATGATTGAAAAATCATATTTTATCGAAAAAGTGTTCGTTTCACTTGTATTCCGCGCCAATGGTATGACGAACCGTATCAGGAGATAATAGGAATATGTGACACGCGTGCTTCAAACCGTTGCCAATGCCAGATAAAATTTTCTTCCCGCAATTTCTCCTACATGGTTCTGAAGCTGAAGAATCAAGCTTTAAGATGAGCTAATTCCGAAAAATTTCAAAATTGTCGAGATTGAAAAAAATGCCAAAATAACTTTGAACTTGTTAAATTTGTTGGAAAAAATCTTTCCTCACGAAAACAGATTACTCCATTGTAAAGAACAGAGGAAAAGCTACATAAAACATCATCGAAAATGATTTTTTAAAAAGATTCAATCTGAATATTCTATCTTCAAAAGAGCTGATTGAACGAAATCTGTGGAATTTCGACCCTTGTAGTTTGATAACCAGAGGGACCAGAGCAAAATCCTTCATAGGATTAAAAGTCATCAGCTGGTACTACATTTCAGTGAAATTTCAGAAAGATTGGGGAGGTAAAAATTTTTGAGCTGGTACGCTTGAGAAATTTTGCCCCGTATGCACGGTGCTCTAGGAGCAGCGATAGGTATGACGGAAATGTGTCAACAAACGGGATGCGGGGTCATATTCGGCGTAATTCACAGATCGAGGATCCGTTCAAAATGAAATCCTAACTGCAGCCGTTCTCCAGATGTCGATAAATACATTCTTGTTAATTTCATATTGGATCTGATAAGGCAAGAAACCCGTCTTTATCATATTATAGTGGTTAATTCCAGCTCAAAATGCCCGTGTGAACATGTTTTGGGGAAGATTGGATATATAAATCATTGTAAATTATTATTCCGTTATCTTGTTTATATGCGATAGGTGAAAAAAGGGTGATTAGACAGTAGTCAGAAAAAAACGCAGATACTAGTATGTATTTTATTCATGCTGTATTGTTTTGGAGTACTCTGCCATCAAAAGATTCAATTTATCAGTTGATGAATGAATAAACAATATTCGGAATGATAAAATCCGAGTCGAAATACTAATATGGTTTGGAGACTCATTATCAGGTTCAAATTGAATTGCCTTCGTACTGGTTTAGTCCACTTTATGCAACTTCCATATCGACATTTGATACATCTAAAACTTCGACACTATATTCAGACGACTTAACCCACATTAATTCAAAGCTTTGCTAGTCCTGGAAGTACAAAATAACTAATCAGTCATACTCCTAATTACTTGTCAATAATAATGATTCCAAACACACTAAAGAAATGTGTAGTGCTGATAACAATGGTCCATAGATTGAAACCAGAAGTTGTGCTGTGATACCTACATTGTGACCGTTAGATCTAGCTCATTAGATCTACTTCTTTTTGGTGAAAGAATATCATTGTAATTTGGCATCTTTTGCAAGGGTCTCCTGTAATTCATTTTCTCATGCTCCAAATGTGTGATACGACACGTTACGCATATGCTCAATGGAAACCTCGAATCCTGAAGACTGAAGGCAGGAGTGTGTAAAGTTTTAATGAGCTGCTCATGTTTTTCTGTTATAAGAAATTGTTTTGGCCTTTTTTTCCCGAACGAAATTTTCTTATCACAAGGTGCAAATATTTTTCTTCTATTGTCTTCATGTGAACATTTGAAATGATTCATTGCAACTCCATTTGCTGAATGTGTTGAGCATATATTCACTACATGAATCCCCAAACGAAAACAAGGGGTCTCCAGTTTTTTGTCAAAATGAAACACACTATCGACCCGTTGTAGATATGCTGCAGTTATCTTTGTTATCATAGAATGAGTTGCTGTTTCACTACAATGGAAAAAATGTATGGTTAGAATGACAATACGATTGATTTCAAACCGAAATTCAAGTCACAATGAAGGTATCACAGCACAACTCCTAGTTTTAATCTCTATACCATTGTTATCAACACTACACATTTCCTCAGTGTGTTTGAAATCTTCATTATTGATAAGTCATTATGAGTATGACTCATTAGTTATTTTGTACTTCCTGGACTAGCAAAGCTTTGAATTATTGTGGGTCAAGTGGTCTGAATATAGTTTTGAAGATTTATATTTATCAAATGTCGATATGGAAGTTGCATAAAGTGGACTAAACCAGTACGAAGGCAATTCAATTTGAACCTGATAATGAGTCCCTAAACCATATTAGTATTTCGACTCGGGTTTTATCATTCCGAATATTGTATATTCATTCATCAACTGATGAATTGAATCTTTCAATGGCAGAGTATCCAAGAAAATACAGCACGAATGAAATACATACTAGTATCTGCGTTTTTTTTTCCGCCTACTGTCTATTCACCCTTTTCTCCACCTATCGCATATACACAAGATAACGAAATAATAATTTACAATGATTTATATATCCAATCTTCCCCAAAACATGTTCACACGGGCATTTTGAGCTGGAATTAACCACTATAATATGATAAAGACGTGTTTCTCGTCTTATCAGATCCAATATAAAATTAACGAAGATGTATTTATCGATATCTGGAGAACGGCTCCAGTCAGGATTTCATTTCAAACGGGTTTTCAATCTGTAAATTACGCCGAATATGACCCCGTATCCCGTTTGTTGACACATTTTTGTCATACCTATCGCTGCTTCTAGAGTACCGTGTATGGCGGGAGCTTAAGAGAGACAGAAACAGAAACTCTTCCAACCGTATTTCGAAATGGGCGGGAGAGTTTCTATCTCTCTCAGACTGGAAAACGATAGTGAATAAACAGAGCTAATATGTTCGTATTGCAAGAATACACTACTGCCACGACAGCCGTCACGATATAGTACGACCACGAGTGTTCTCAGATAGGACTCGCAAACGTTACGAACACAAGGAAAATTTCCTTGGGTCCCAAATGGGATTGCCCAAGAACCTGCATGGAAATAAGTGGGCATCCACGGAGAACAATGCCGCTCGAAAGGATAGCAATCTTCGATAGAAAATTGGAGAATATTCCTTTAAATCTGAGAATATTTCTTAAAATCTGAGAATTTTTCTCAAGTACGTAATCAAAATGGAACGGTTCAGATTTCTCTTGAATATTGCTCGAAAAACAATGAAAAATTATCAATACTTAACAAATCATAAAAACGAATATGAAGTTTCCAAAAGTCGCGCATGAAATTTTACAAAGTGAATAACAAAATTCTGCAATTTGAAAATGACATTTCAAAATTTTGTTATTTACTTTGTAAAATTTCATGCGCGACTTTTGGAAACTTCATATGTGTTTTCATGATTTGTTAAGTATTGATAATTTCGCATCGTTTCCGAGCAATATTGAAAAGGAATCTGAACCGTTTTATGTTTATTACGAACTTAAGAAAAATTCTTAGATTTTGAGAAATATTCTCCAATTCTCCATTGAAGATTACTATCCTCCCGAGTTGCATTCCAAGTGCAACGCATTTGCGAGTCAAGAATTGATACTTGATAACGGCGTATACTCAGAGGAATTCGGAGATAACGTAATCACAGTGGATCGTGAGGAGATGAAAACTCATTACACCAAATACTTTACACATGGGAAGATAATCGAAGAGAACACACATCCGTTGCTCTAAGAGTGTCATGACCAACTGAACTTGGAAGGGATTGACAGCCAAAGGTATGAAATATCTTCGATCCCCACTTTCTAAATGTGTAATGAGAGTGTGTAATGGTGATGTGCGAAGAATTGCTCTGCTATAGGTGCTACGATCAAACAGTGAGCGATATTCGAAATCCGCTGTCTCTTTCGTTCAAATCTTATGAACTTGTAGTATGATGAGTACACTATATCTAGGAGAAGTGCACTACCCTACCAGCACACCTACCCCTTTCACATCGCATCTGCGTGGAGGCAACGTGGACAAAAGCGATTCTCTATAATGTTGCGTTTCCTCTCTCAATTGATTCAATCAGAGAAATGTTGTTCCACTGTGAAGATAGTGAGTTCCATTGCTGAAGCAATAAACTTTCACCAGTAGTCTACTGTAGAACATGTATGCATATTTATATATTTCATTAAACATATAAAATTCTGAAAATTTATCGACAAGATCAATATCCTTGAGGTATTGTCAAGACAAGATCAAGATGATTCATTACAAGAATCATTCAAGAACAAGACGATATCATTATTTTCATATTTTCCAAGAACAAGACGATATTTCAGAAAATATCGTATTGTCTCGTATTGTGGAAGCACTAATTTCAGAGAATATTTTATCAGTAACATATTGTGATCACTATCTATATCCACGCCTGGATAAGTTCTACAGCTTTTCACTCGATTCCTAAATCATTGTTCTACTAATATGTGATCAATTTGGTATCTTGCTATATCTCCTAGCATTTCACGAGTATAGATTCTTTTTGAATGATTTTTGAATGATGTGTTGGTAATAACCATTCTATGGCTTTCTCAGAATCCGGTTGAACGTTGTCCTCTTTCATTTCTTTTTCCTGACGCAAAGTCTCCTATTAAGTCGCCCTCTTTTCCTCGCCCTACTACCGCATTCCAGTCGCGCATGATCATCAAATTTTCTTCTCCCTTTACATATCCTATCACTCCTTCTATTTCATCGTACGTTTTTCGATATCTTCCTCTGAGTACGCAGATGTGGGAATGTATACTTGAACTATAACATTGCCTACCAGTTTCGTTCTAATCTCAACCATCATCTAGCGTTCGCTATGATGCAAATAATTTTCTATCCTATTCCCTAACCTTTTATGCATCATAATCCCAACACCTGCTCGACCATTCTTTGATCCTTGTAAACGATTCTATAATCCCCACTCCAGAAATACCCCCCTTGCGGCGATCTCATTCTGCTCATTCTTATCACATCGATACCTAACCTATTCATTTCTCATTCCAAATTTTCTATTTTTCCTGTCTGTCTCAGTAATCTAACATCCCACGCTCCGATTCGGAGAATGTTCTCTCCCTTCTTTATCTTCTTTGGTTTTCTATCTTGTTTGATGGAGCTCTCTCGAGCAGCTTTCACCCGGAGATCCGAACGGATAGCTGTCTTGACTCCGGAATATTTTACTCGAGAGAATGCCATCATGTTGTTGTTGTTTTTTTTTTCAATGAATCATAATCTGAAAATTCTAGGTTTGGGAAAAGATTTCATTTCCTCAGGAATATTGAAAGATGTCAAGCGAGGTAGTTTCCCTTTGCTTTCCCTACATTTTTGCCGATGTTCTTGGCGTTGGGATGATTCAGTTCCTCTCAGTTTGTATTCTCCCTCTCGCGTGGTTCATTCCACCCGACAAAAAAACCCAAATCTGGGATACTCATCCCCCCCATCACGTAAAGGAAGCAGATACTACCAACGATGGATGGAAAGGATATCAAGGATTATCCCCCCGGAAGACCCGCTATCATCCCACGGGGAGGCAACACTTTCGATGAAAGTGTACGCATTCAAATCACTGATTCCGCTCGCCGTCCCAAAAACAGACTGTAAAACTCGTTTTGAAAAGAGAACAAAGAACGAATAGTTATACGACTTTTATAAACAAAGAAATGAGTAGAACTCTTAGCCAAAGCCGGTCGCTGAAGTGATGCGAAAATAGCGAAAATATACGAAATGAGAAGCGAAATTCACCACTTACATGGACTGTATGTCGAGCTGCGCCAGGTTGCCAAGACTCGTATATGAATTCGATGATCTTCCCCCTCGATCCTCATACAGCCATTGAATTTCCGGTCACTAGTTGCTGTCACACCGCATTCGCGAGCATGCATAAGCGATGCAAAACAAAAACGAAGCAATTGGTCGAACACACACGTTTTCTTATAATTGGCGCGCGAACTATGCCGGGGCAAACGACTATGAAACGATGTTACTTGTGTGACCGCCGGTGATCGAGAGCGCGAGGCACGTGCAAAATTTCGTACTTGGACCGTAGACACATGATAGTGGCAAATCAAGCCGTTGATGGCGTCACATTATAGGCTAATTGCTCTTTGCCGGTGAGTCGTTTATCGGTAGCATAGGTCTCGCGCCAGCCTCATTATCTATATCTAAATTCTAACAATATATATATATATACACAATATACATATATATACACAAACACGCACAAACTAACCCCCACCGGAAATGCGATGCATTTTCCGCGTCAGTTCAGCATGGGAAGAGGACAAAGCTTGACCAAGGGACGCTCAAAAATCCCTTGCCGGGTCCGTACCGAGGCCACGCCATCACGACCGGTGTACAGTTCGACAACTCCACCTTCCGGCCAACGAAGCGGGGGTTGGTTGTCTTCTTTAATCAAGATGATCGATCCTTCCACTAACGGATCAGTGTCTATATTCCACTTTCGCCTCTGTTGGAGGGTGTGCAAATACTGGTTATGCCATCTTCTCCAGAAGTCTTGATGTAGTCTCTGAATTAGCTGCCAACGATCCAACCGGTTAATCGGTTGGGACGTAAGGTCCAGCTCTGGGACGCGTGTTAACGGCTCAAGAGTCAGGGAATGCCCTGGTGTAAGGACATCTGAGTCATTTGGATCGTTATTAAATGGACACAGTGGTCTGGAATTCAAGATGGCTTCTATTTGGGTCAGAACAGTGCTGAACTCTTCGATGGTCAAAATCTGCTCTCCCACGACTCTTTTCAGATGAGTCTTAAAGGATCGAACTCCGGCTTCCCACAGCCAACCGAAGTGCGGTTCTGAGGGGAGGAGGGTTGAAGCTCCACGCGAAGCCTTCCTCCTCGGCTGCGTCCTTCATCCGACATACGAGCTCGCGATGAGCCGCCACAAAATTGGTGTCACAGTCCGAATATAGCTGACTGCAACGCCCTCTACGAGCTACAAATCGGCGCAAAGCCGCAATGAAGGCGTCCGTGGTTAGCGAGAACACCATCTCCAAATGTACGGCCTTGACCGCGAAGCAAACGAACAACGACACATACACTTTCTGCGGAATTATTCCTCTTCCTCTGTTTGGTGTTGAAGCAGGAAGTCTGGACCCTGGCCTCTTCCCTCTTTGCGGCCTTCGTGGAGTAACGAGACGAAAGTATCCGCCCCTATCAAAATATCAATTTGAGCGGGTGAATCAAACTGTGGGTCCGCCAGAGAGATCCCTTCCAGATGAGGCCACGATTTTCTAACTAGACGAGTGGAAGGGGAAGAGCTACAGATTTTGTCCAAGACCAGAACGTCCAAGAGAAGGTGAATATCAGACTTGTCTCTGGTTAGTACGGAACATGAGGCGAAACCCTTCGACAAGGTGGCCGATGTGTCAGCTATTGCCTGCACGGATGTCGTTACCTTGCTTCGGGGCAATTGCAATCTCTGCAGGCAGCGCGAAGAAATGAAACTTGCCTGACTAGCGCTATCAAGCAGCAGACGAACGGGAACCTTATTTCCGCAGTTATCTAAGGCATACGCCTGGGCTGTTGAACGCAAAACCGTAGTTGGAGTTATAACCCTTGTGGCCAAGACGTTGATAGGCGAATTTGTATCAGACTTGGATGGACGTGTGTCAGGGGCCGAGCTAGCTCGTTGGCCAGTTGCGATTTCTTCCGTGCCGGAAGGCGAAGTAGGGCTCAATGAGTCCTTTGCAATGGGTTCAAAGTGTAACAACGAATGATGTCCAGCCTTGCGATTGCGACAAGTCCATGAAGATTTACAATTTTTCGCCAGATGCGTGGACCTCGAGCAATTCAAACAAAGCTTGTGTTGTCTTACGATTTTGTGCCTCTCTCTAGGAGTGAGACTGAGAAAATTCGGGCAATTTTGAATGTCGTGTGGTCTGGAACACAACGGGCACAGACTCACGTTTGAGACTAATGAGACTACTGGTCTAACAACTTTGTGAGCCTGCATGGGTTTTGATTTGTTCCCTACCTTTATGGGAGTCTCTTTTCCGATTCGCGATTGTGCTACTGAATCTAACGCATTGAATTGTTTATTGTGAAACAGAAGGAGCGATTCGTAAGTAGCGATGTCTGCGGACCCATGGCCCAGCTCAAATCTCTCAATGATGGTCGGGGTTAGCTTTTCAATCATCAGATTGAACAGGGGAAAATCCCGTTGATCGACTGGGAGTTCTAGAGCTCTCAAGGCCTGCGAATTCTCTGTGAAGGTGTTGATCAAAGTCTCCAATCCCCCCGGTGAGTTGGAAGTTCATGACGGGGCGTGAGTAATCACTCGCTATTAGGAAGTCGCGAGCCTCCACTTGTTTTGGTAAAGGTTGACCAACGCGTCATAAGCAGTTTGGTAATTACCCTCTACTAATGGCAAATTCTCATGAAGTGGGAGCTGTCGGCCGCGAGCTGTCGGCCGCAGGGGTTATGTTTTGGCTGGGACTGTACCTGAACAAAACGACCGAACTATTTGCATATTTCCTCCATAAAAACATGCTAGAATGAGATAATGATGATATCTGAAGATATGAATTTGTAGGATTTAAGACGAGGAATTCGAAAATGAAAGATTTTTCACGATGCGAGGTCGTTTTCATAGGATTTTTTGCAGAGAAACGAGGAGTTATGTGTTGGTTCTAACGAATTTCATCACCTACTGATGAGACGACGTCCGATTCGGAGGATAAAATGCATCAATTCTTATAGGATTTTGTCTGATGAATCCGATGGTATATGATTCATTTTGGTACGCAGCCGTTTTCATGGAGTTTTCGTCAAGAGGAGGTAAGATTTTCGTCAATTTTCACAGAATTTGCATGAATTTCGTGATTTAAAGACAAGTCGACGTCCGATTCTTGGGGTAAAATCTAAGAATTCTTATGAGAAATGGTCTGCCGAATCCAGTGATATACGGCTCATTCCGGTACGCGGCCGTGTTCTTGGTTTTTCACGTAACGCGTTGACTGGTATTTGACGGAATTATCTATACATATGCAAATTCTTCCATCGGCTGCAGGGTTCTCGTTCGATTGGAAGGATGAGATGCATCAATTCTTATAGGAAATTGTCCAAGGAATCCAAAGGTGTATGGCTCATTCCAGTACGCAACCGTTTTCATGGAGTTTCCGTCGAGATTAGGCGAGATTTTTGTCAATTTGCACAGAATTTGCATGCATCTCGTTATTTGAAGACAAGTCGACGTCCGATTTTCGGAGTACAATCTATAGGTTTGATGAGACTTTTGGCGTGAAAAGTCAAGAACCCCTGCGGCTGACAGGTCGCGGCCGACAGCTTCCACTTCATAAATTCTGTGCAAATTGACAAAAATCTCGCCTACTCTCGACGAAAACTCCATGAAAACGGCTGCGTACCGGAATGAGCCATACACCTTTGGATTCCTTGGACAATTTCCTATAAGAATTGATGCATCTCATCCTTCCAATCGAACGAGAACCCTGCAGCCGATGGAAGAATTTGCATATGTATTGATAATTCCGTCAAATACCAGTCAACGACTTTTGGCGTAAAAAATCGAGAACCCGGCCGCGTACCGGAATGAGCCGTATATCACTGGATTCTGCAGACAATTCCTCATAAGAATCCATAGATTTCACCCCAAGAATCGGACGAACAGTGGTCGTTTTTCCCAATCTAGCTGGACAAAAGTCCAAAAATCAAAGTCTTCCAATGGATTAAATGAACATTCGCATGTCATTTAGGATAGTTGTGAACACGATAAAATCGATGATCAACAGTCAGAAGTTCGCTAATCATGTCCAAATGTGCATGTTTCAATCACTCATTTTTGCGTTTGTTCGTTCTCGGTTTTTCAATGAAAGAAGTCTACATTGTGTTTTACCTAATACGCGTCGAAAAACGATTCAAGTGGTATGTCATCATGTTAAGTAGTGAAAATACATTGTCTTTAACATAATTTTCATGGTGGAAGTGGGAAAAATTGCTTTGATTCTTTCCTCGTTCATCATATAGTGAACCCATTTATACCTTTACTGAAATAACATAATTTCAACTTTAATGGACTATAACTTTTTCTATCCGGCCTCATCCGACAAACGGGAGAAAGGAGTCGAAAGTGTGAACAATTCTGAATCGTTTCGTTCGAATTCCAAGTGCGTCCAAGTGCGTCTCAGGATTTGGTGAATGTTTTTCCAAATTCTCTCTGTCCTCGCTTGTCCTTTCGCCAATTCGTTTGATTTCATTAGCCACATTTTATTCTGTATGCAATACATTTTTTTTCTTTAATTGGAATTTCTTACAGACAAATGATTTTCAATGATATTTGAGTGATGAAATTGATTAGGTATCACTTTCTTTTAGAATACTGACGTTTTGTCTCTTGGTTTGGCTCCGGTATCGCTCTGTCGATGTGTTTTTCCTTATAATTCCTATATGTTCATTATTGTGGACCTCATATAATAAAAATGCATGAATTTCATAATGATTTGGAGTTTGTCAAGCATTCGGCGTGGAGTTAGCAACAAACCACGACTGGACGAAATCACACTTTTGTTTTATTTGTTAGTGACGCGACTGTCCTATCTTGAGAAGTTGTAATTTCTGAACTTTTGGTATAATCACTGTAATGTCAATCCTGGTAAGTTGTAATCCGCAAGCAATAATCTGTTCATTGTTTTTTTCAATATTTTAGTATATATTCTCATTCCGTCCTACCAGAATAATGTCTATCACCAAGAGAGAGCTGTTTGATGTGTGGTATTCCGAAAGAGAGGCGTCCAAGAAATTCGATGCGGTGTTGCGATATGTAAAAGGAAAAACGTCAGTGTCGGGAAACTCAACCCATGTTTCTGAATGTGTACTGCAAATTATGAACAATTTTCTGAGCCATTTGCGGGCCAAATGGAAAAAGTGCTATCGGTCGAAACAAAAATTCGAACAACGTTTTTCTGAATGGCTCGATTCAACGATCAATTTGTTTCCTGAACCAAGTGGTCAACAGAGCTCTATAGGGAGACCGTCCAAAGAATTCCAGAATTTGAGTGAGAAATCGAAAGAAAGAAGAATTCAAAACTTGCTGGATAATCATACTACAAAAGAATTGACGTTGCAACTTGCTCGAATTTGTATACTACTGGTAAAAGAGACGCATCTTCAGTTTTAAAAAAGTTTACAGAAAGCTCTCCCACCAGAGCAACAAAAATCAAACATGCATTTGATACCCCAAATGTGAAACCAGAAACTTATTCACCCGAAGAAGGTCTTGCTTTGTATATAGATGGACGTTTCTCCAAAAATAGCTACATCCTGATGCAACAAGGAGCTAAAAATCGGGAAGCCAATATATATCCAAGTTATGAAAACATCTTGGTGGCAAAAAAAGAATGTTATCCACCAAACAACAGTATAAGTATCACAGAATTTTCAGCAGAAATTCGACTTCAAGCCATAGTGGATCATACGTCATCAAGATTATGCCTCGCTCTGAAAGATATTTTAGAAAGCGTATGTGGAAATTCACAATCAGATCTTGTTTTATTGTATAAATGGGGAGCTGATGGAAGTGGGGGACAATCTATGTATAAAAATCGTATTCAAAATGAGGGAGACCATGAAAAAACAGACGGGAATCTATATGCAGTTTGCATTGTGCCTCTTCGATTACAAACGAAAGATGGAAATACCATAATCTGGAATAATCGTCGGGCTTCGTCTACAAGATTTTGCCGACCAGTGAAACTCATTTTTGAAAAGGAAACCCCTGATTTAATTCGAAAAGAAATTTCGGGAATAGGAAGTCAGATCGAAGGGCTTTCTCCGACTATAGTTACCCTAGACAACATCACAGCAAAAATTGACCATCAGTTAATGCTAACTATGATCGATGGCAAAACCTTCAGCACAATCACAGAGACATCGGTTCAAACATGTAGTATTTGCAAAGCCACTCCTAAACTGATGAACAATCTCTCTTCCGTTTATGAGAGAGAGTGTGATGAGACTAGATACCATCTGGGCCTTTCATCTCTCCATGCATACATAAGATGCCTCGACTGTATGCTTCACATTGCATATCGCATGAATATAAAGAAGTACTGGATAACAGAAAAACAGGACAAGCAAATTTTAGAGGATAATAAAAAACGTATCACTAAGGCGATTCGGCAGGGAATGGGATTGTTAGTTGACGTTGTGAAACAAGGTTACGGAACAACTAATGACGGAAATACCGCAGCTCGGATCTTTGAGAATTTTTCAACGGCTGCTCAAATAACAGGACTTGACGAAAATTTATTGAAGAGGTTTAACGTAATATTGAAAACCATATCAAGTGGATTTGACATTGAGGTTGAGAGATTTTCTCTGTACGCCAAAGAAACAGCGGATTTATACGTGAAGTTGTATTCGTGGTACCATATGCCTTCTAGTGTACATAGGTTACTGATTCATGGTGGGGAGATAATAAGTTCTTGTGCATTGCCTATAGGTATGATGTCAGAAGAAGCTTTAGAGGCCAGGAACAAAGATATCAGAAGATACCGAGAATCCAACACGAGAAAAATGTCTCGGCATCAGAACATGGAAGATTTGTTACACACTTTGCTGTATTCCTCTGATCCCCACATTTCTATCTTGTCTAATCGTGATAATAGGATATCTCAATTCAAAACCTGCAAACCGTTACCTGTGGAAGTGTTGAATTTACTGCGTGAACCTGATATTGGACAATCACATGCTTCTCCAACATCTGAATGAGGAATAAATAAGAGTTGATTTTGAGGGCATTTGGAAATTTCACCAGTTTTTTGTGAGTTGCTGCTTCATCTTCAAGATTGATGTTCAATAAAATACATTTCATCTTATTCGGAAGTGAATTAAAAATTCCATTTCGCTTTCTTTCTGTTCATCATTTCTATTTATCGCTGTAAGGATTGATAATGAGTGAATATTTGTTTTTTTGAGAGTTTTCACACAAAGTTGGAAAAAACCAAATGTTCCAACGATGAAAATTGGGATAATAACAGTGATTCGAACAATGAGGTATGTAGAACCCTAGTGTGGCGCTTTTGTTTGATTTATGCGACCCCAAAACCCCCTGATAGTAAGTTTCAAGCGGATATCAACCGTTTTTGAATTTGTGTCCGGCATATTGAAACCACCATGTTGAATTTCGAATTTCTGACTCCACATTTGGATTCTGCGACCCCAAGAACCTTGCCATTAGTGAGTTTCAAACGGATATCAACGATTTTCGAATTTTTGTCCGCCATATTGAATCCGCGATTTCGAATTTCGGATTTCACACTCCAGATTCGAATTCTGCGACCCCAAAAACTCCTTGAAAGTAAGTTTCAAGCGGATATCAACCATTTTTTTCCATTTTTGTCCGCCATATTGAATCCGCCATTTTGAATTCCGGAATTCTGAGTCCAGATTTGGATTCTGTGACCCCGAAAACCTGCAGCCGATGGAAGAATTTGCATATGTATAGATAATTCCGTCAAATACCAGTCAACGCGTTACGTGAAAAATCAAGAACACGGCCGCGTACCGGAATGAGCCGTATATCACTGGATTCGGCAGACAATTTCTCATAAGAATTCACAGATTTTACCCCAAGAATCGGACGTCGACTTGTCTTTAAATAACGAAATTCATGCAAATTCTGTGGGAATTGACAAAAATCTTCCCTTCTCTCGACGAAAACTCCATGAAAACGGCCGCGTACCGGAATGAGCCATACACCATTGGATTCCTTGGAAAATTTACTATGAGAATCGACGTATTAGATTCTTCCAATCGAACGAGAACCTTGCAGCCGATGGAAGAATTTGCATATGTATAGATAATTCCGTCGAATACCAGTCGACGCGTTACGTGAAAAATCAAGAACACGGCTGCGTACCGGAATGAGCCATATATCACTGGATTCGGCAGACAATTCCTCATAAGAATCCATAGATTTCACCCCAAGAATCGGACGTCGACTTGTCTTTCAATAACGAAATTCATGCGAATTCTGTGGAAATTGACGAAAATCTTACCTCCTCTTGACGAAAACTCCATGAAGACGGCCGCGTACCGGAATTAGCCACACACCATTGGATTCCTTGGGAAATTCACTATAAGAATTGATGCATCCCATTCTTCCAATCGAACTAGAACCCTGCCGCCGATGGAAGAATTTGCATATATATAGATAATTCCGTCAAATACCAGCCAACGCGTTACGTGAGAAATCAAGAACACGGCCACGTACCGGAATGAGCCGTATATCACTGGATTCGGCAGAAAATTCCTCATAAGAATCCATAGATTTCACCCCAAGAATCGGACGTCGACTTGTCTTTCAATAACGAAATTCATGCGAATTCTGTGGAAATTGACGAAAATCTTACCTCCTCTTGACGAAAACTCCATGAAAACGGCCGCGTACCAAAATGAATCATACACCATCGGATTCCTCAGACAAAATCCTATAAGAATCAATGCATTTTATCCTCCGAGTCGGACGTCGTCCCATCAGTAGGTGATGAAATTCGTTAGAACCAATATGTAACTCCTCGTTTCTCTGCAGAAAATCGTATGAAAACGCCCGCGTATCGTGAAGAATCTTCCATTTTCGAATTCCTCGTCTCAAATCCTACAAAGTCATATCTATAGATATCATCATTATCTCATTTTAGCATGTTTTTACGAAGAAAATATCCAAATAGTTCGGTCGTTTTGTTCAGGTACAGTCCCAGCCAAAACATAACCCTTGCGGCCGACAGCTCGCGGCCGACAGCTTCCACTTCATAAATTCTGTGCAAATTGACAAAAATCTCGCCTACTCTCGACGAGCACTCCATGAGTACGGCTGCGTACCGGAATGAGCGATACACCTTTGGATTCCTTGGACAATTTCCTATAAGAATTGATGCATCTCATCCTTCCAATCGAACGAGAACTCTGCAGTCGATGGAAGAATTTGCATATGTATTGATAATTCCGTCAAATACCAGTCAACGACATTTGGCGTAAAAAATCGAGAACCCGGCCGCGTACCGGAATGAGCCGTATATCACTGGATTCTGCAGACAATTCCTCATAAGAATCCATAGATATCACCCCAAGAATCGGACGTCGGCTTGTCTTTAAATAACGAAATTCATGCAAATTCTGTGGAAATTAACGAAAATCTTCCCTCCTCTCGACGAAAACTCCATGAAAACGGCCGCGTACCGGAATTAGTCACACACCATTGGATTCCTTGGAAAATTTACTATAAGAATCGACGTATTAGATTCTTCCAATCGAACGAGAACCTTGCAGCCGATGGAAGAATTTGCAAATGTATAGATAATTCCGTCAAATCCCAGTCAACGCGTTACGTGAAAAATCAAGAACACGGCCGCGTACCGGAATGAGCCGTATATCACTGGATTCGGCAGACAATTTCTCATAAGAATCCATAGATTTCACCCCAAGAATCGGACGTCGGCTTGTCTTTAAATAACGAAATTCATGCAAATTCTGTGGACATTGACAAAAATCTCCCCTTCTCTCGACGAAAACTCCATGAAGACGGCCGCGTACCGGAATGAGCCATACACCATTGGATTCCTTGGAAAATTTACTATAAAAATCGACGTATTAGATTCTTCCAATCGAACGAGAACCCTGCAGCCGATGGAAGAATTTGCATATGTATAGATAATTCCGTCAAATACCAGTCAACGCGTTACGTGAAAAATCAAGAACACGGCCGCGTACCGGAATGAGCCGTATATCACCGGATTCTGCAGACAATTCCTCATGAGAATCCATAGATTTTACCCCAAGAATCGGACGTCGACTTGTCTTTAAATAACGAAATTCATGCTAATTCTGTGGAAATTCACAAAAATCTCCCCTTCTCTCGACGAAAACTCCAGGAAAACGGCCGCGTACCAAAATGAATCATATACCATCGGATTCCTCAGACAAAATCCCATAAGAATTGATGCATTTCATCCTCCGAATCGGACGTCGTCCCATCAGTAGGTGATGAAATTCGTTAGAACCAATTTATAACTCCTCGTTTCTCTGCAAAAAATCCTATGAAAACGACCTCCTATCGTGAACAATCTTCCATTTTCGAATTCCTCGTCTCAAATCCTACAAATTCATATCTTTAGATATCATCATTATCTCATTTTAGCATGTTTTTATGGAGAAAATATCCAAATAGTTCGGTCGTTTTGTTCAGGTACAGTCCCAGCCAAAACATAACCCCTGCGGCCGACAGCTCGCGGCCGACAACCTCCACTTCATAAATTCTTCATGGTATTGAGGGCTTCCCCTTTGAGGGACGAGACCAGATACTGATATTTCTCTATCTTGGAGATGTACGTTTTACTACGCACCAGAGAATCAAAAATTTCGATGGAAGGCTTCCATGATGAGAGATCCCAATCGGATTGAGGCAGTGCTATCTTTGGCAATTTTGCATTCGGCCTCATTTCTCGATCCACGGTTGCCGAGGATCGTTGCCTAGGCATTACAATCAGCGAATGATATATGGATTTGGTTTTATAACGATTTGTATCAAAATCCCGACGTACCGCATCTTCCCTTTCAAATTCTGTCCCATTCTCTGAGGCTTGTATAACTTCCAGATGCGCCGTGTTGAAATCATTTTCCACATGCTCGAAATCGGCATACATTACTTCTAGAGTTGATAAGAAAGTGACCTCAGTTTGAGCTCGCACTGCGACCGCACACATGTCTTGCATTCGCTTAATTGCGAGGCCTCGAGTGATCCGATAATAAGGAGCCATCGTGAATTTACCAACACTAATTTGGTTGAAGAAAAGAGACACAAAAACACAAAAGACAAACCGAACAAAGAAAACGAGAAAAATCGTAGATAGAGCGACGACTAATGATCTTTCCCCTTTCAATTATTATCAATTAATGAATTGATCGCGAATTCCTCTGTACATGTGTACAGTCTATTGTAATGATGGATCCTCTAAATAGATTCCGCGAGTGGATCTACGTGTGGCAATTCAATACAACATTGACTTCTGGAGCATCGAGTCAAATCACAATATCAATCTCAATATTGGTAAAAATTCAAAATTTTCTCTTTTTTAGATTCGACCCGCTTCGCATTGGAATACAACGATAATTTGTAAATCCCCGTTGGAATATGCTCGAAAATATGTTCCGTATTGAGTTTAAATAGTATTGCATCTCGATAAATTCTATAGAGACGTCGACCCGCAAACGGCTGATGAGGAATGACAAGAAAAAATGTAAACGAAACTTGGTATTCCTTTGTGCGAGCGATAAGAACGTTATACAGAAGGTTCAAGGCAACGTCTTTGGATCATAAACAACGTATATCGTTGAGAATGTTGACACACATCATGATATATGTATATATTGAGAGAATATTCCATCAATCGAATTATTTCATATATTTTAATACAGATCAGTATATATATACAGGGTGATTCAAAATTCCCGCACTCTTTTTTGGGAGTAGATTCCTGATGAAATTCTAAAACGATTTGTCCTTTTGCACAATGCTCTCCGACGCATAATTTCGGAGATATAATTAATTAAAGTTGACTAATTATGAGGTGGATCCATCGGTCATTCAGGAGCGTCATAACAGAACAAGAGAGGAAAGTGCTTGCAGAGGGCGCTCATACGATCAGCTGATCGGTATAATCGATACGATTTACCATCATACAAATTGGTAAATTTCCTATGTAGAACGATTGAATTCGTCGACACTGTGGAAAAATTGATTATTGTCATCAATTCTTATCACGATATGCTGTAGGTGAAAGTTGTAATTTCAGTAATGATTTTTATTACGCAGACAAATGTAAAATAGTGTTATTTCGTAGGGATAGGGATTCAAGTGGGAGAAAAAAGTATAACTACTCGTTTTCAATCAGAATTTTCATGTAAAGAAGAAAACATGAGAATTTTCATTCATCCGATACCCAATTTGAACGGTTTGATTAGTAAGTTTAACACAAGAGATTGGATTCCGAATCCTGTATTTTGATCGGTCGAGAATCAATGTATGTTAGATCAATCCTCGGCCGTTTCAAATGATTCTTCTGAAGAATGTGTTTTCAACTTATCCCAACCACAACATTGAACAATGATGAATTTATTCGAATTCACCCTTTTTACATCATTCGATGATTATAAAGGGTTTATCGAACGTTAATAACTTACTTCAACTTGCAGAATCCATCAATTTTAACGAAAATACAAGGTATGACATCGTATACGACCCAATCATTGCACTTGATTGACATTGTAATCACATACGGTTTGTTTAGCTTCAATCAACCATTCGTGATACGAATCAACCAATCAGGTGACAGGTCGAAACAGTTTCATTTAAAGCACATATGACTTCGATGGCCCTATTGTTATTCCAAATGGAAAAAGAATTGTCTTTGAAGATTAACCAAATCCGTCCTTTTTAGGACGAATACATTTTCTACACGTAGAAACGCGCTCGAACATCCACACAATTTGAATTAGATTTTGATTTAAACATGAATGATCTTGAGTGATCTCAAGTAAGTTATTAACATTCGATAAACCCTTTATAATCATCGAATGATGTAAAAAGGGTGAATTCGAATAAATTCATCATTGTTCAATGTTGTGGTTGGGATAAGTTGAAAACACATTCTTCAGAAGAATCGTTTGAAACGGCCGAGGATTGATCTAACATACATTGATTCTCGACCAATCAAAATACAGGATTCGGAATCCAATCTCTTGTGTTAAACTTACTAATCAAACCGTTCAAATTGGGTATCGGATGAATGAAAATTCTCATGTTTTCTTCTTTACATGAAAATTCTGATTGAAAACGAGTAGTTATACTTTTTTCTCCCACTTGAATCCCTATCCCTACGAAATAACACTATTTTACATTTGTCTGCGTAATAAAAATCATTACTGAAATTACAACTTTCACCTACAGCATATCGTGATGAGAATTCATGACAATAATCAATTTTTCCACAGTGTCGACGAATTCAATCGTTCTACATAGAAAATTTACCAATTTGTATGTTGGTAAATCGTATCGATTATACCGATCAGCTGATCGTATGAGCGCCCTCTGCAAGCACCTTCCTCTCTTGTTCTTCACATATTTCAAGGAACGAAATTTCATGGTTTTATGGTGTTATATGTTATGTTATTATGAAAAGGACTTGTGATCTCTTCGCATCGAGCCAAAAATAATCGTTATAAGTGAGAAGATCAACATTCCAATCTAACAAATAATATTTAAAATACTAAAAATCCCTTCCTAAATCATACCATCCGTATTCATCCTACGGGAAGAGCATAATTACACGGTAAATATAGAGTATCAATCACCGGTGGATATTCCTAACCTCTACTCTCTGAACATGCTGAAGGGGGGAGGTAACGAGTCCGAAGGTAAGCGTCAGAGCAATTCTAACCCTGGTGATACGCCTTCAAAAATGGCCAAAAAAGATAAAGTAGACGAACCACTAAATATGGCTTGCAATAGATATTCTCAATTTGATATAGGCCCTTATTTTGTACATTACGAACGACTTAAAACTGTATATGAAAATAAAACTGATAACAGGAGCCTGTCTGTTTTGGGAATGGGTAGATTAATTTGCAAAAAATTCTCTAAATATTCTAACGAAATTTGCAACATTCAAAGAACGGGAGATTTCAGATTCAAGATCACTTTTGAGGATTTTCAAGCAGCAAATTTTTTCGTCTCAACTGATAGTGATAAATTAGCGATATTTGGAGAGAAATGGTATGCGTATATTCCAAACCACAAAATAATAAAGTCTTTAGTTGTCAATAACATAGATAAAAATTTAACCAATGACGAGATCAGCGCTAATATTCGCAAGCCAATAGATTGGAACATTCATTTCGAGGTCACAGGAGTTGAGAGAATCATGACTCGTAACCCTGAACCAAAGACGAACCCCAAAGACGCTTCAAAAATTCAACTTATCCCTACAGATAAAGTCAGAATCTCATATAAGGGGGGTAGACGTCCTAAAGAATTGAAATTGTACGGTGTTAACATAATAACCAGACCCTTTATATACAAAGCGAGAAGGTGTCTTAACTGCCAAAGATTCGGGCATGTAGAGAAATGGTGCAAATCCAAAGATAGGCCTAGATGTGCGATTTGTTCTGAACTTCACAGGACCTCTGAATGTAAATCGCCTTACGTCAAATGCGTCAATTGTAAAAACTTACCGGACAGAAATTCAAATCATCAGGCAGATGATGCCACCTGTCCTGAATTTTTAAAACAGAAGAAAATTAAAAGAATAATGGCCTATAGAGATGTTAATTACGAAGAAGCTAAAAAAACTTTTGACTATTACAAAGGAGATCCTCCTGAACACGATATCTCCTTTGCAGAAGCTACATCTTTTCCAACCTTAAAGGAAGGAAGGAAAAATTATGCACCCTTGAATGACCCGGAAAAAATGCAAATTGAACATGAAAATACATCAGTTATTACTAACCAAAAGTCTATAAAAGATATCTTGATTACTTTTTTACCTAGTATCATAGACAGTATACTGCGGTTTATTGCAGTTAATGAACCAGACATCACGAACTTAGACATTCAATCAGGCATAATAACTGAAGTAGTTAAAAACCTTGACCAGTTTCCCTCGTTTGAGCAAATTTTTTTATAAACATGATCTACAAATATATTCATAATGCCGTTAAATTAAATATATCAATTGTACCATCGATAATCAAAATTCTAAACTTCAGAGTAGACATCTCTCAAATTATAGCATTTACAATCAACATTGTAACACATAATGTTCAAATAAGTGTAGATTTATACTTTGGAACTATTAAAATTAAGAACAAAAGTTTTATATATAAAATTACAGTAAAAAGCTACAGCAACAAAAATCATATACAGCTAAATTCAAAACAAAAACACCACCAAGCCAACTTATCAATATATATTTATTTACCGGTTCAAAATGGCTATTAGGATTATCCAATGGAATTGCTGTAGCATTCTAGCGAGACTTAATGAAATCCCAGACCTAATCAATAACATGAATATTGATGTTTTATGTTTATCAGAAACATGGCTGATAGAAAATGACAATCTTTTGATAAAGGGATATACAGTACTTAGAGAAGACTCACCTACAAATAATAGATCACGTGGTGTTGCAATAATAATTAAGAATAGCTTACAGTTTAAAATGATAGATCAGGCAAGTTTAGAAATTCATAATCTATGCAAAGACAACGAAGTAGAAATCATAGGTGCTGAAATCCATGTAGATAATAAAATTTTCAATATATTTTCATTATATAATCCTACAGAAAAAAAGAATCATAAGAAACCAAAAAATTTATGGAATAAAGTTTTCGCTTATTTTGACAAATTAGATAATGTCATAGTCACAGGAGACTTCAACGCAAAAAATGGCCTTTGGAATTCCACAAATTCAGATGAGGATCATGAAGGCACTCTTATAGGAGGAGCTGTATCTGAAAATAATTTAATTTGTATGAATGATCATTCGATCACGAGACCCTGCAACAACAAACATTCTGGTACAGCAATAGATCTAACTTTTATATCTCCAAACATAAGCTTAGAAGGAACGTGGAAGGTCATACAAGATCTCAAAGGCAGCGATCATTTCCCAATTTTAATATCCATTAATCTACCCAACTTGAAGAAGTCGCCATGTAAACCATCATTCACTTTAACGAAAGTAAATTGGATAGAATTCAGGAAAACTTTGAATACGGCCATTCAAAATTTAGAAACGAGTTATCTAAATATAGAAGACAGATACAATACCTTTACAAATCTGGTAATTGATTCGCTCAAAAATAGTGGGGCAAAAATTAAAGATAAAAAGAATTATACCAAATCTCCTCCATCCGTATGGTGGGACCTGGAGTGCTCCAAAATTATTGAAAATAGAAAAGATCTTTATAAAAAATTTGTGCAAAAACCCACGAAAAAAAATTTTGATAAGTACAAAGATGAAATAAAACAATCAGGGAACAAACTGAAAATTATCAAAAGAAATAAATTTAAAGAATTTTGCAACACATTGAATCCTAATTTAGATATTAAAAGAACATGGTCAATTATCAAAAGTTTTAAAAATAAAGCAAATCGGGTCAGAAATGATTTAACTGACACCACTTTGACTAATACAAAACTAACCAATGCGTTTGATAAAATTACATCCCAAAATCAACAACATATTACAGAAACTACAAATCTGATTGATAACAATTTCATTCGAGACTCTGACTATTTATATAAGCCACTCAGTTGGCAAGAATATAAAATAGCAATATCCAACCTCAAAATCAAATCAGCCTCTGGACCAGATTTGATTTCTTATGAAATCATAAATAATTTCAGTGAATTAACACATAAATCACTATTGTCAATTTTTAACCTGATTTTTCACCATTCGGAAATCCCAACAAGCTGGAGAAACTATTCTGTTATATTCATATCAAAACCTAATAATAAAGGGTTTAGACCTATAGCTTTGGCATCATGTCTTTTAAAAATCTTTGAGAAAATAATTCAGAAAAGATTAGAATATTGGGCCGAAACTAATGGTATAATTCCGGAATATCAATTCGGATTTCGGAAGCAAAAATCATGTTTAGACAATATAAATGTACTTACTTCAGATATTAAAAAAGGTTTTCTGAGAGGAGAAGCTGTGGGAGCAGTTTTTTTGGACCTACAAGGGGCTTTTGACAGTGTAAATCCAGCCATTTTAGCTACGATGTTATCCAATTTGAAGCTGCCTTCTAAGTTAAACAAACTGATATATAATATCATAAAAGAAAGAAACTTGACGGGTTACCATAATGGCAATTTAATTAATTCAAGAAAAACCTTTAAAGGCCTACCGCAAGGAGCCATATTGAGCCCTATCCTTTTTAATATATACATATCACAACTGGGAAAATATATTGAACCAGGCACAGAAATTTTAATTTATGCTGATGATGTAGTTATTTACTATAGCAACAGAGATATCAAGAAGATAGCTTTAAATCTCAATAAAAGTCTAGAAAGACTAAATTCATATTTGATAAGCATAGGATTGAACATATCTCCAGACAAATCAAATTTCTGCCTTTTTTCGTTACACAAAAATCATGAAGAAGCAACAATAAATATTGAAATTGACAACTGCCTGATCCCAAGAACCAACATAGTCAAATTTCTAGGAGTAATAATCCATTACAAATTATCATGGATGCCACATATTAATCTAATTAAAAACAAAGCTCTTCAACAGATAAAAATCTTAAAAGCAATATCGGGCATCAAATGGGGATCACACCCCAATACTATGTTACAAATCTACAAAGGATTAATCAGAGCGACACTGGATTGGGGTGGAATACTATACGGTCACATTCCATACAACATGGCAATAAAGCTGGACAGAATGCAATTTGCGGCCATCCGTAACTCCTTGGGTCTAATGGAAACAACTCCCACAAACTGTATTTTACATCTGGCTGCAGAAATCCCGATTCATATAAGAAGAAACAACCTGGTCAAAAAATACATCAGTAAGATTATTTCAAATGAAAATCACCTACTGAATAAGACTTTAGATGAATTACACAAAGCAATTATGATATATCCTAATCATAAAATTGCCACCAATGACATCCTAGCTAAAACGTGGCATCAAATTAAAAATAAGTATCAGGGAATTATCTCTTTTCCACATCATAATATATATATTTTTGATTATAATACTAGATACTACAATCCTGAAATCGACTTATGTTCTGGTAAAACTCTACAAACTTCAAAAGACCCAAATACAATTTTTAATAACATAATCAAGCAGAACTACAGAAATTATGAAATAATTTATACTGATGGATCAAAAAAAATGAATGAAGGGGTTGCTTGCGCAGCAGTTATTCTTAACCCAAGAAAAAACGTAAATTATAAATTAAAATTAAACAATCTTTGCACAATTTTTGAAGCTGAAGCCCAGGCTATTATTCTTGCCATTCAACATATCGCAACAAATAAATTGGAAAATTCTCTAATAGTGTCGGATTCTCTCAGTGTTCTGACCTCACTGATTTCTCCTGATTTCAAGGGTGTTTACAACCCTGTTGTATATTCTATTAAACAAATGCTATTAAAATGTCAAGAAAACAACCTAAATGTTAAGTTCTTGTGGATTCCATCACACCATAACATTACAGGTAATGATCTTGCGGACCTCCATGCCAAAGAAGCATTGAAAGAGCAATTATCATTAAACTCCAAATACAGCTATAAAAATCTATATGAAATCTTTGACAAAGAGACAAAAAATGAGGCTCTTAAATTCTTAATAGATCAAAGTAAATATAAAGGTGCTGATTATTTTTCTAGGATAAGTAATTCTCCTGAGTTCAATTACCCATGGTTTTATAAACTTAATCTGAACAGACAGGCTATTGTCAGAATTTGCAGAATAAGAACAGGTCATGTTGCTCTTAATGAACATCTCAAAAATAAAAACATAATTACTGACGCTACTTGTCCTTGTGGGTATGATTCTCAATCAATTAATCATGTTTTTTTCGATTGTCCTTTACATGAGAAAGAATCTAACATATTGTTATCCCAGCTAAATAAGTTGCAAACTTTTCAAGTTATAAATCAATTCAATATAATAGACATTGCTTTTAAAAATAATAAGGAAATTATCCTGAAAATAAACCAATTTATAGAGGATACTGGTATAAGATTATGATAAAACCTCACAGTTGTGCTCTTCCTAGCTTGGTTTTCCCTTATCACGTCTCCACCACTTCCCATCATGAACAACATTAAATCATACTTACCTCCCATAATAACATCATCAATATAAAAAAAAAAAAAAAAAAAAAATTAATTAAGCAGTAATTATAAATACAAGTGCATACATTGTAAACCAAATTTGATTTGAAAGCGCGCAATAAGTCGAAGGTCGATCCCATGAATGTCTCGAATAGCATCTAGGAATCGATATAGGCTGTTAGCCAATCAACGTTGATCCTATATAAGAAAACACTGGCGTATGGGCAAATGCCTATGGATCTTTGAAGATCCGAAGAGCCAATTATAACCTGAACCTGAACCTGAACCTCTCTTGTTCTGTTACGACGCTCCTGAATGACCGATGGATCCACCTCATAATTAGTCAACTTTAATTAATTATATCTCCGAAATTATGCGTCGGAGAGCATTGTGCAAAAGGACAAATCGTTTTAGAATTTCATCAGGAATCTACTCCCAAAAAAGAGTGCGGGAATTTTGAATCACCCTGTATATATATATATGTCTATACTAAATATATAACGAAGAGACGAGAGAGTACCGCGAAGGTTCAGATTTTCTATCGAGAGGAGAAAATTCGACGGAACTAGCATGTATCGGAAGAACAAGAAACCGGCGTATGAGCAAACGAAAAGCAAAATCACTTCGAGCATCCGGCTCGAAGGACCAGATGTAAAACTCGTTTTGAAAAGAGAACAAAGAACGAATAGTTATACGAGTTTTATAAACAAAGAAATGAGTAGAACTCTTAGCAAAAGCCGGTTGCTAAAGTGATGCGAAAGTAGCGAAGATATACGAAATGAGAAGCGAGATTCACCACTCACATGGACTGTATGTCGAGCTGCGCCAGGTTGCCAAGACTCGTATATTAATTCGACGATCCTCCTCCTCGATCCTTACACAGCCATTGAATTTCTGGTCACTATTTGCTGTTACACCGCACTCGCGAGCATGCATAAGCGATGCAGAACAAAAACGAAGCAATTGGTCGAACACACACGTTTTCTCATAATTCGCGCGCGAACTATGCCAGGGCAAACGACTATGAAACGATGTTACTTGTGTGACCACCGGTGATCGAGAGCGCGAGGCACGTGCGAAATTTCGTACTCGGACCGTAGACACATGATAGTGGCAAATCAAGCCGTTGATGGCGTAACCTTATAGGCTAATTGCTCTTTGCCGGTAAGTCGTTTATCGGTAGCATAGGTCTCGCGCCAGCCTTATTATCTATATCTAAATTCTAACAATATACGGGGTGTCCCATTTTAATTTTTATATCGGAATAACTAAAAAACGAGGAGTTTTGGAGGAAAATGTTTCCAGCAAAAGTTGTGGGATGCCGAGGGGGACATCTGATGGTGACCTTGACTTTGGCCTCGGATCTCAACTTCAACGTCATTCAGAGGTCAACTTTTGTTTCTTCAATGAAATCCCCTATTTTTGACTGCAGATTCAGATTTGACGTTGGAAAACAAGAAACTTTTGTCTGAATCATTTTTCCGAATTCCGCACAGATGGCGCTCCAATCGATGAAACATGAGTTTCATGAAACACTCGTATTGCTTTCTGTGTGAAACGGCATTTAACTCTTGAGTGTTTCCTTTCAGCTTCTGAGGATGACCGTCGCCATAAGAGTTACCCAATGTGCACCACGAAAAGGTTGAGCGATCGGATCTTGCACATCTTCGTGGCCCTGAAAATTTGATGAAACCCCATAAGTAAAAATCCAAAGTGGTAAGATCCGGAGACCTTGCTGGGATTTTCCATCGCCCAATATTGACAATTATGTCTGTTCGTAGTAACGTTACTGTGAATTGTTGCCAAACACAAGTACACAACAATACTTGTGTTTATCATGAACAAGAAAGTTCATACTAGAGCATTGTTTACAAACATTAGTGAAACGGAATTTTTAATATCCTCCATTCATTCACAAATTCTTTTCGATATACGATTCAAACTTGAAGAAGATCTTTCATCAGTGTTGTGAAGGTCTCAATACCATGGATTATCCTTGGGGTGGAATACTTGATATTCTCCTGATACTAGGAGCATGTCGACGTAATTACGGTGCAGCATCAAGATTGTATGGAGAGAGGTATTCAAATAGACGCTAGCCTTCACTTCAGGCGATACGCTGAATAGAAACACGAGTTATGAGAATAAATATCCCACGAGTCAGAAGGCATTATGATGGAGATCGTATGGATGCACGCTCAGTAGCCGTTTTAGGAATGGTGCACCTGAATCCTCACGTTAGTACCAGAGAAATCCAGCACCAATTAGGTATTCCAAGATCAACGGCACACCGCATACTAAGATCTGGTAAATATCATCCTCACCACATTACATTGGTCCAAGCATTGAGTGAAGATGATCTTAGACGTAGGGTTGAATTCTGTCAATGGGCTTCGGAGCAACCGCCTGGTTTCTTCAATTACGTGATGTTTAGTGATGAGGCAACATTTCGCGGTAACGGTGTTATGAACAGACATAATTGTCATTATTGGTCAATGGGTAATGGATCAATCGGTACACTTCCTCGCACTTTGAATGTTATGTCGTACGTTGCTGAGGAGAATATGATATTTGATTATTCTCCGAACTACCCGACGGATCGTTCCAAAAGTTATCTCACCTGGAGTTTAATTTCTTATCGGGTTGTTTCGGGTTTTGATCGAATATTCTCAATTGAGATTTTCATGAGGAAAGTGCGTGGGGTTTTTTCGAACCAACCCTATGACTGAGCCTTCTAGAGGAAGGGTGTGGAATATTGATGAGTCGAAATGAATGTCGATGACAGGTAATAGTTTTTAAGAGAATGTACGCACCGACTTCGGAAACATAATTCCGATGAATATGCATTGAATGTTTCAAGTATGCGAAGTGCAGTGAATAGGTCAGATATTTTGAAACACTTTCCCTCCTGGACGTTTACTCTGATTGACTCCGGGAAAATACTGTTGGAATGTCTCACAAATGATGTCACATTCTGGGATTATGATCTTGAGTTCCAACAAAATTTTCAGCCACCAGAATTTCCCCCAGCATCAATGAGATGTTTTTGAAGAATTCGAAACGTCAAACATATTGAGTGGCCTTCCTTCACAGAGCTGTAACTCCGCAGGATTCGGAACGCAAACGATGATTGGGATCGAAAGATTGAGCGAATTCATTTTCTGGGCATTGCGGGGGCAGATGGGGGGAAGACTTTGTTATGAGAATTATAGAAATCCGTGTATTAGGCAATGGGGAGTCGGAAGGTGGGTGGATATCGAAAATACACTGGGCTTCTAATCGAGTGCTGAATGAGAAAAATTCCTCTTTCCCCGTTTTGTCATGAGTGATAGAAATCCAGAATGTCACCAAACGTCTGGAATAAAATGTGTGAATTTCAGGGATGGTTATCTCATACGAGGGTCTTCGAAGGATGTGAGGTCACCCTTGGAACTGAGATTCTATTGGACCGTCTAGTTTGTACCCGCCAGTCCTGCGAATCTTTGAGACTTTGGGAGAAGGGGAACTCGGTATTTTTCGGATTTCAGATTTGGTATGAACAGGGTAACGAAGAGAAGAATGAATGTAGCCCATGAAGATTCCTACTTGAACTCCGGACTACGTTACTACTAAGTTTCATTGTCTATACCCCGAATGCTGCAGAGTTTTAGGACCTTGAATCCAGCGAACATGGTATTTCACAAATTTCGGAACTTGTAGGAACAATTGATTGAAGCAGGGGACGATTCTGGGGGATCAGACATGTTGTTTGAGTGCAAGACTACGCCCTGACCAAAGTCCATCGTTTGTACTCCGAACCTTCATGAAGTTAGCCCCCGAAGTCAAGAAAAAAATTCATTTTTGATGGCATCCGAAAGAGCTTTGTTGGTACCTGATTGTACCAAAAAAAATTTTGTTTGTACCTCAAAAATGAAACAGTTACAGTGATTTCAAAACATGGGTTGCCCCCAATTTTCACCGATTTTGATGAACCACGGCTCAATTTGAGGGTCCGGCGACGTAGACGATTGTAGAGCGGAAGATTTTTCGCATGTCTCTAAGGGGGCGGAGTTACAAGCGGAGGCTGATTGGAGGCTGGGTTTGGGTTTTTCCAAAGATTTTGGGGTTCTTGACAGGAAGGGTAGTTCTCCAGGGCTCCCTGAGACTATTGACACCATCTTAGTGGCAGTGTGGGAGCGAGTGGTTCCTTACCCACCCATGAGAGTGGTGAGGATGGTGAATGATCAGTCCCGTAGTTTGCACATCGTTAGTTTGAGGATTATCGGCTCGGGAATGCCAAGGAAACATAATGTGATCAATTTCGAGAATCATACTGCATTGCCCCCAACTGGCGCGACTTTTCTATGTACGGATTATGGTTCAGGGACCTCCTGAGGAGATTTCCTCGAATTTTCATCGTTTCACCTCCTCGGTTTCAAGGTTATGGGCCTTGGAATGAAGGAAAATCAGAATTGTATGACTTTCGAGAATCACACAGCATTGCCCCTCACTAGGGCAACTTCCCTATGTATCAATTATGGTTCAGGACCCTTCTGAGGAGAGTTCACAAACGTCCGAACTCACAGGGAATCTCCTCAGTGGGTCCATGAACTACAATTCATACATAGGAACGTTGCCCCGGTCAGGAGCAATGCTGTGTGATCTTTTAATGTTACAAAATTCTGATTCTTCCATTTCTAAGGGCCCACCACTCCCAAACCAACAAGGTACTGACGATGGAACTTCGAGGAACCCTCCTCAGGAGGGTCTTGAACTATGATCGATACATAGGAAAGTTGCCCAAGTGAGGGACAATGCTGTGTGATTTTCGAAAGTCAGGAAATTCTGATTTTCCTATATTTCAAGGCCCATAACCTTCAAACCAAGGACGTAAAACGATGAAAATTCGAGGAAATTCCCTCAGGAGGTCCCTGAACCATAATTCGTACATAGAAAAGTCGCCCCAGTTGGGGGCATTGCTGTATGATTCTCTGAATTGATCACATTATATTTCCTTGGCATTCCCGAACCGATAATCCCTAAACTAAGAATGTGCAAACGATGGGACTGATCACTCACCATCCTCATCACCTTCATGTGTAGGTAAGGGGCCACTCACTCCTACACTGACACAACTATGGTGTCAATAGTCTCAAGGAGCCCTGGAGACTACCCTTCCTGTCCAGAACCCCGAAATCTTCAGGGAAACCCATTCCAAGCCTCCAATCAGTTTTGCGCTCGTGACTCCGTCCCCTCACAGTTATTCAGGGAATCTTTGACAGTACAATCATCTACGTAGCAAGACCTTTAAAATGAGGCGTCGTTCATCAGAATCGATAAAAATCGGGGGCAACCCATTTTTTAAAATCCCTGTACCTTTTTATTTTTGAGGTACGAACGGAATTTTGTTTGCTACAATCAGGTACTAACAAAGCTCTTTCGGATGCCATAAAAAATGGATTTCTTTCTTGACTTCGGGGGCTAACTTCATGAAGGTTCGGAGTACAAACGATGAACTTTGGTCAGGGCGTAGTCTTGCACTCAAACAACATGTCTGATCCCCCAGAATCGTCCCTTGCCTCAATCAATTGTTCCTACGAGTTCAAAAATTTGGGAAATACTACGTTTTCTGGATTCAAGGTGCTATAACTCTGCAGGATTCGGGGTATAGACAATGAAACTTAGTAGTAACGTAGTCCGGAGTTCAAGTAGGAATTTTCATGTGCTACATTTGTTCTTCTCTTCGATACACTGTTCATACCAGATCTGAAACCTCAAAAATACCGAGTCCTCCTTCTCTCAAAGTCTAAAAAATTCGCACGACTGGCGGGTACAAACTAGACGGTCCAATAGAATCTCAGTTCCAAGCATGACCTCACATCCTTCGAGGACCCTCGTATGAGATGACCATCCCTGAAATTCACATATTTTATTCCAGACGTTTGGTGACATTCTGGATTTCTATCACTCATGACAAAACGGGAAAAAGGCGGAGTTTTTCTCATTCAGCACTCGATTAGAAGCTCATTGTATTTTCGATATTTACCCACCTTCCAACTTCCCATTACCTAATACACGGATTTCTATAATTCTCATAACAAAGTCTTCCCCCCATCCCCCCCCCCGCAATGCCCAGAAAATGAATTCGCTCAATCTTTCGATCCCAACCATCGTTTTCGTTCCGAATCCTGTGGAGTTACAGCTCTGTGAAGGAAGGCCACTCAATATTTTTGAAGTTTCGAATTCTTCAAAAAAATTTCATTGATGCTGGGGAAAATTCTGGTGCCTGGAAATTTTGTTGGAACTCGAGACCATAATACCAGAATGTGATATCATTTGTGAGACATTCAAGAATATTCTTCCGGAGTTAATCAAAGTAAACGTGCAGGAGGGAGAATTTTTCAAAATATCTGACCTATTCACTGCATTTCGCATACTTGAAACATTCAATGCATATTCATCGGAATTACGTTCCCGAAGTCGGTGCGTACATTCTCTCAAGAACTATTACCTGTCATCGACATTCACTCCGACTCATCAATATTCCACACCCTTCTCCTAGAGGGCTCAGTCACAGGGTTGGTTCGAAAAAACCCCACCCACTCCCCTCATGGAAACCTCAATTGAGAATATTCGATCAAAACCCGAAACAATCCGATGACAAATCAATTTCCAGGTCAGATAAGTTTTGAAACGATCCGTTGGGTAGTCCGGAGAATAAAACTAGTTTACAAAAGAAAAAAAATCTTTTGTACATTCGATGACACTATTTTTTTCTGCTGCATTCTAGCTCCCTGGACTCAAGAATCACAGTAAATAGTTTTTTTATGGATAAGTTTTCGAGATGTGAATATTTGAAGTTGAAAAAAATTTTTTTCTATTGAAGTTTCACTATTGAAGGTACATCTCAAGTCAGAAGTGATCAATCCAATTGTGGCAGCTGTCAGAATGGACATAATCGAATCGCAAACAAATATCAACGTCACCATTGTTGATTACTCAAGTAGTTTAAGTGCAATGAATCAAAATATTTGGGAAAAATACTGTTTTTCGACAAAATTGAAGGTAGAAAAGTTACATTTTTGCCAAGGAACAATAGAAAACGTGGAAATATACTCCGTATCAATCTTTTTACGTAAAGTGCGCTTGTTTACGAAGAGGATGATGTATTTGTGAGAGGAAATCTATGAAAATGACAGAAGTTGCGATCATTCATGTACAAGTGCCAAAATCCAACGTTTTTTCAATTCTTAAAGTTTCACCCTATTCATAGCCTATACTTGAGTGTGATTGATTTGATTTTTTTTATTTCAATATGTTGATACAAGATGGGTGTATCACAAACACGGTCGTATATACTGGCTTGGAAACTCTCATAATTTTCGATGATGGGGCCAAAGAGGATCAGATAGAGTGGAAACGGTCATAGGAGAACAGTACAACTTTCCGTGGCGAGTTTCAGGGCCTCCTCGCATCTCAGTGGCCAAGTATTTTGAAGAGATACACATGATGGACAGGAGTAGTCCGCCACTAAGACTGCAGATGGCCTACTTGGTCGAATACACAGCGCATACATTCTATCTGATCCCCTTTGATGGGAGTGACTCGCTTATACTGTGTATACGGCCACAATTGGAAATAATTCCGGCTCATCGCTTGTCTCCTGTTTTTTTTTGCGTCCTTCGTTTTTCTGACATTTCACGTACGTCTGTTATTAGGTTTTATAAAATGAGTTGATTCGATATTCTGCCTGTTGATTATATCAGAGCCCTTTTTTCGATTCATTAGGCACACAGCGGATAAAAGAGAACGAAGTTTTGAGTGCACAAGCCATCCAGATATTTTTTGCTATATGTGTGGTAATTATGTGGTGAAAAAGAATCAACGCCAATTCACCAAGTCTCTTCAAGAGCATCATCTCCAATACTTTCAAATACCACCTGACAATCTCGATGGAGGATGGGCACCAAGTATCGTATGCCTTTCATGTCATATAAATCTTGTAGGATGGACTTCCGGTTCAACAGAGTATGTATTGGGTGATCAGTGAATGTCTAATCCATAGACAGTTCAGAATTTGGTGTCAATAACGGTCCACTCAAAATTTGTGTCCAAAATCAACACAAAAGAGTATTGATAGGAGCTGGAGATAGGATTCTGACTCGAATTTTTTGGTAAGGAATGAGGGGACGGAAAGAGAAAGCAATGGAGTATGGTGAACTATGAAAGTTTTTTCAAACAAACTGATATTGAATTCGAGGCGAACGTTCGGAACGTCATCACTGAAATCTCGCATTACACATGCGAACTATACAATGAACTTGATAGTTTGTACGACTGATATACTTGGGAAAACTCGAAACCCAAGCGGAAAACCGGTGACGATGGCGAAGATCTACGGGGCGATCAATCTCGTATGATTACAGTTCGATAACTGATAGCGAAGGCGAGGTCGTGGCGACGACAGGGGTAGCGCATGGTAACGACGCAGAACATCGGTTTGAGCGGGAAAAATCGCGCGCGACGGTTACGAAACTACAATTCGGAACATAACCGTTCGCCTCGAATGGTGACATTCGAAGAAATTGATTAACAATGGTGATTTTTCCTTGTTTTTTTTACAACGACATACTTAAGAACTAATTGACAGGACTTATTCTAATAATTTACAAGTTGGTCTCCGAAGAGAGTCTGGGATAGCATGTCGGGGGGTAGTCGATAGGAGGAGGTAGCATTAGGGAGTGGTACCGCCCACCAAGTCGGGGTCTTGGTTGGTTTGGTTATCGATATTGATAGGCAGGAAACAAAGCTTCCCAATAGGTCGAGTATATCCCGAACGCGCGGTTTTCACTTTGACGACTCTGACGATACCATTGTCGCCTGAGTGACACGCCGTGATGCGACCTAGCTCCCATTGACTGGGGGGACTTAACGGATTCCTGAATAAAACGATTTGGCCGATAGTTGCCAATTTTTGTGCGATACGCCATTTTGGGCGTTTTTAGAGGATATGCGAATAATCCCTGGACCACGACTGCCAAGAACCTTCCGAGATTCGCTGCACGAGTTGCCAACGCGAAAGCCGATTTTCGTTGAGGCCTAGTACTCTGACAGAGTGATCAGAACCTGGTAGTCGTCAAGACAGTCTGATAGGGCTGCAATCGATCGGGAATTAAGGCAGGACTCGATGCGGCAAAGCAGCGTGGCCATCTCTTCGAATGAAAGAGTGTGAGCGCCTAGGCACCTCTTCAGATAATGATTAATGGTACGCACTCCAACTTCCCATAGTCCGCTGAAGTGCGGAGCAGCAGGAGGAATAAAATGTCTGTTGATGATGCGACTGAGTGCCTATATGAACATATGTACCATGCTATTGATTTGTATGTTCCTAAGTGGTATTATCGCGGATCTAATTATCCTAGGTGGTTTTCACCCCAGTTGATTGATCTAATACGAGCAAAGAAAGTGGCGCATCGTACGTATAAAATCTCTAATTTGTTGCAAGATTACATTATTTTCTCCGATTTGCGTTCTCAATGTAAAAATTTAGTATATAAATGTTACAATGACTACGTTAGGTCAACTGAATTGCAGATCGCTGATAATGTAAAAGGCTTTTGGAACTTTGTCAACTCACACCGATCCGATAATGCTATTCCTAACAACATGGTTCTAGATGGCGTTTCAGTTAGTTCTGGGCGTGAAATTTCAGATCTGTTTGCTACTCACTTTGAATCTGTTTATGTTTCTCTCAATGATCTGTCGCCTGATTTCGTATCTAATTTTCAATTGGATATTTCCGATCTTCATATTAACATTGGGGAAATATTTCTTGGGATCAATTCTCTAAGCATCAATAAAGGACCTGAGGATGACGGTATTCCTCCTTCATTCCTAAAATCTTGCAGCTATATATTATCACGACCCTTATGGCTAATCTTCAATGCTTCCTTATCTTCAGGTCATTTTCCATCTCGCTGGAAAAATAGTCTGATTATACCGATTTTCAAGGCTGGCAGCAGATCTGATGTGGGAAACTATAGACCAATATCAATTATAAGCGTGATTCCAAAATTATTTGAATCTTTAGTAACTGATAAATTATCTCCTCTATGTTCTAGCATCATCTCTGACATGCAACATGGCTTTGTGCCTGGTCGCTCAACAGGCACCAATTTGTCTATTTATTGTAATTATGTTTCGAGGGTTCTGGATGATAACAGTCAAGTTGATACCGTTTATACGGATTTCACCAAAGCCTTCGACACTGTTGATCATAACGTTCTTTTATCTAAATTAAATCATCTTGGTTTCCGTGGTAATATTCTTATTTGGATAAGAAGCTATTTGATGAATCGAACCCAAACTGTCAAAATTGAAAACTTTACCTCAAGGACTATCAATGTTTGCTCAGGCGTTCCGCAAGGGTCGCATTTGGGACCACTGCTTCTTACACTTTTTATTCATGATATTGGCAACAACTTCAAATTTGCGAAGCATTTAATTTTTGCGGATGATTTGAAATTGTTCATGAAAATTTCGTCATACGCTGATGCCATTGCTCTGCAGTCGGATTTGTATGAATTGGAATCATGGTGTTCCTTGAATAAATTGGAGCTGAATATAGTGAAATGTAAAGTTATGAGACTGTCGCGCAAATTGCAGCCCATTACCTTCTCTTATGAGTTGAGTGGCTCAAGCTTGGAGGTTGTGCAGAATATGCTCGATTTAGGTATTACGTTCGATTCCAAGCTTAATTTTACTTTTCATCATCATAATGTGGTGAACACAGCTATGAAGCAGCTCGGTTTTTTGAAGCGTATGTCTGCTGACTTCAAAGAGCCCTCAACATTGATTACGTTATACAATGCTCTCGTGAGACCTAACTTAGAATACGCGACTCACATTTGGTCTCCTCATCATGACAAATATTGTAAACTTATCGAGAGAGTTCAGCATAGATTTTTACGATTTTTGGCTTTCAAAAATCATGCCCCCATGGCTATATCCTGCCATGATTATGGTCCGTTGATGGGGTTGTTCAACATGAACACTCTCGAAACTCGTAGAATGATCAATGATTTGGTATTCATTTTCAAAATAATCAATGGTCAAATCAATTGCCCTGAACTTCTCTCTCTCTTAAATTTCAATGTACCCTCCAGGTCTCTTAGGAACCCATTACTTTTCAATGTTCCTATGTTTAAGTCGCAATCCTTTTATACTGACCCAGTAAATCGAATTTGTTGTTTAGCAAATACTTATAGAGATGAGTTGGATTTCTTTCCTGGATCAGTTTCAGTATTCAAGACTTCTGTCTCTAGAGCATGTTCTAGTAGGTGTGTGAGATTGTAATATTCTTATACTCGTTATTTATCCTGTACAGGATGTTATATTTTGTACTATGTCTTTTTGTAATCCGTCTGTTCACTTTATATGATTTCTTTTTTTTATTTTTTTTTTATTTTCATTTTATTTGTTAAATTTTCACTGTATTGTATCAATAATTTGGTCACTAAAGGGCGTTATTGCCCGTTGAATGAATAAATAAATAAATAAATGAATGAATAAAATGCCACGCTACTTCTTCGCTAGCCAATCGATTAAGGGAATTCGGATCGGAAGTGGCGGCACGATATGCTTCTTGTATTTCCTCGTTCGTGCCCCGAAAAGTGGTCCCGTTATCTGAATAAACGTGAGTGGGTGACCCTCGTCGGGATGTGAAACGACAGAACGCGGCGATGAACGAAGCGGAAGTATATCCGTCAACTAACTCAAGGTGTATGGCTTTGGTGGTCATACAAATAAACAAACAAATGTAGGTTTTGTAGGATTTCGAACCACGTCCAGAGCGCGGACGTACAAGGATAGGGCCGGCATAGTCGACGCCGACGTGAACGATCGGTCGCGATGTTCGTTGTACCCGGAAATTCGGTAGATCGCTCATGAGCTGCTGGGGGATTTTCGCTGATTCCCGACAGCACGTCACGCAGCGGTGTAACACGGATCGCACAGTGGTTCGCGCGCGCAGGATCCAAAACTCGTCTCTTGTCCGTGCAAGAATCAAGGTAGGGCCTGCATGGAGAGTTTGAACATGAAAATGGGTAATCATCAGCGTCAAGAGGGGGTGACTTATTAGAACGATCGGGTGTTTCACTTGTTCTGGGAGATCAGCATGACTGAGTCTCCCTCCGACGTGGATAAGACTCGTATTGTCTAAGTGAGGGTTCAAGCTGGATAGGGAACTCCCCTTTTCAACAGGATTACGGTGTATGAGCTCAGTGAGTTCTTCCGGGAAGAGTTCCCTTGGCATATACTTCAGCCAATATAACTTTGCGGCTTGGATTTCGTCAGGTAGGAGGGCTTAAGGTACAATCAATACATTTTGGTTGGGAGAATTCTGGACGGGAATTCCTAATTTTCCTTTGAGCCTCTCGATGAACCGAAGAATCTATTCGGTTACTCGTAAGAGCTTGGGCCATGAGGGATAGCGATGGGCAAGATCCCATTCGGAGTGCGCAGTTAGGGCACACGTTATTTCACTGCGTCGCTCTCTGAGGAGTGTTTCGGGTGAAATTGAGGACGGCTCATTCGAGCTAGGCAAATCAGTGTCTGTCAGCCCCGGAGAACCGGACCACCACAAATCAAACTTTGATAACCCGGTTGCGGATAATCCCCGTGATGCACAATCGGCAGGATTTCTGTGCGTGGGAACGTGATGCCACTGAGCATCTGGAAGGGAAGTTTGAATGGCGGCAACACGGTTGGCAACAAACGTTTCCCACCTTGAAGGAGGTTGTTGAATTCAAGCCAACGTAATAGTGGAATCGGTCCAACAGTAGAATTTGGGGTTGGAGATCGGTAGTGTCGTCTTAACATACGAAATGAGTCGAACGAGGAGGAGAGAAGTTGGAAGTGCTAAGCGTGGGACGCTCAAAGTTTTTAAGGGAGCCATGGCTGATTTTGCGGCAAGGAGCGACACATGAATGGACCCGCTCATAGATATAAGTCGAATGTACACTACAGCCGCATATGCAGCTGTCGAGACGTCAGCAAACCCGTGAATCTCGGCGTGAGAGGTGTCAGATCCATGGTTTGTCCATCTAGGGATTACGATTTTTTCGAGTAAAGGCAAGGTGTTATGATATGGTTGCCATTGGGTGAGTGATTCGGAAGGAACGGGTTCGTCCCAATCATACTTGTGGAGCCAAAGTTGTTGCATTAGAATTTTGGCTGATATGATGACAGGTGTTACCCATCCTAGTGGATCAAAAAGTCTCGAAATGTTGTACAATATGGCTCGCTCCGTGTTTCCCGATTGGGAGGGCTGGCTCACTCGGAACTGAAAAATATCACGATGAGGATTCCACGTAATTCCTGAAATTTTGAGATCGATTTCAGGTCCTTGCGAGTGCATGTCTCTCTGTTCAGCGAGGCCGTGATCAGAAGGGTCAATGCCGGCCAGCAAAGTGGTGCAATTGCTCGCCCATTTGCGTAAACGAAAATGTCCCTCATTGAGCAAATCAACGAGTTAGTTGCGCGTTGCAAGAGCAAGGTTACGATCGTCAGCACCGAAACGACAGTCATCTACATGAAAATTATTGAGCGATACTGGAAGAGCTGAGGGGAAATGATGTCCTCCATCACGTGCGAGCTGTTTCAGCACGCGTAAGGCTTGATATGGGGCTGAAGCGGTGCCGTGAGTTACGGTGAGTAACTTGTATTCTTTGATCGGGGCCATAATTGAATCACGCCAAAGGATCCGTTGGTAATTGACGTCGTGCGGATAAACGAGAATCTGTCGATACATCTTCTCGATATCCGCAGTATATACGTATCGATGGGAACGCCAATTCGGAATGATTGCGGCTGGTTCATTTTGGAGCTCTCTCCCTATCAGTAGATGGTCATTGAGAGAGCTACCATTCGAGCTTCGCGATGACGCGTTGAAAACAACGCGTAACCGCGTAGTGCAACTATGGTCCTGTATTACGGCGTGATGAGGGATATAAAAGGTTTGACTTTGGCTATTGGTTGGTGACGGAAAAGTCTTAATCATATGGCCCATATTCTCATATTCGGTCATGAACGATCGATAGGAATCTTCCATGGCGGAGTTACGCTTGAATCGTTGTCCGGTTTGGGTCAAATTCCGGACAGTTACTGTGAGGGATTCGCCGATATCAATTGGGGGGTCATGTTTAAATGGCAACCGCACCATATAGCGGCCATCGGGTAATCGCGAGTGAGTCTGCTCAAAATGAACCTCAGATTGTTTTCCCTCGGGACTTGAATGGGTTTCCTGGGGGATCGATTCTATTTCCCAGAAGCGACGAATGTCCCCATCAAGAGTTTCAAGGATATGCTGATGAGGAATATGGAAAGTGGGTGTAGAGGAACACGAAGATGAACTGACTGGGCCTGTTAAAATCCAATCTAGCGTGGTGTTTTGGGCCAGAGGCTCATTATCGGACCCTGAACGAACTCCTGCACGAATGATTTTACTATATAGTTCGCTACCGATAAGAGAATCGATGGGTTCCGCACTCATTGGATCTGCATCAGCGAGAGTCAAACCCGCGACATGCAGGTTTTTCCGTGACTCTTGCAGGGACGTATTGCGTTGAAGCCTTCAGAACTAACGCCGTTACTGGATATCTAGGCTCATGGGTGATCGTTGGAGTTACAGTAAGCGAAGTTGCATAGCGAATAGGAGTTTTAATATCGCCAACTCCAGTTACGAGGACTGAACATTTTTGTTCCACTAAGCGAAGATCTTGAGCGATCTTTCCTGTTAATCAATTTACAACTGAGCTGGGGTCAATCAACGCGCGAACTCTAATTGAACGACCTTGTGGTGAATGAACAATTACGTGAGCAGTTGCTAATAAAGTACCGGTACGCGTTGAGAAGGATTTCGATGAACAATGTGTTGCAAGAGGAGGTTCATTCTGAGATGACGATGCCAGGGGATTAGCAACGGATGTTTCACCACGAGCTCGCTCCGAGTTTCCCTGAAAATGCAGCAAACTATGGTGTTTTTTATGACAATGTTTACACATCTTCGAATTCGTGCACGTTGTTACCGCGTGTTTTGAGCTGAAGCAATTGATACACCGTTTACATTTTCTAATGAACTCGTATCGCTGTACAGGAGATTGGTTCAAAAATGCCTGACATTGGTATAGTAAATGAGTGGTTTTACATATTGGACAAACGATATTGGTTGTTGTAGCTGAATACGAGTGAAATGTACGCGATTTTGGTGGCTCGGAACGTTTGTTATTTTTATTTTCATTTTCGATAACATCACTCGGGGTCATTACTCCCAAGGCTCGGATTTGAGATTGTAAAAAGTTATCTAATTCAGACTATTGCGGCATTTCAACCGTGCTACCCAGCTGAAACTCCCAAGCTTCACGCGACGCACGATCAAGTTTTTGAGAAACTAAATACACGAGCATACCGTCCCATTTATCGGTTGGTCGTTTTAAATTCTTCAACGCTTGGATTGACGTATTAGTTTTATCGCGTGATTCTCGGAGATCTTTGGCAGTCTCGGACGTGACAAGCGGTAAATTGAGAAGAATATTTAAGTGCGCGAAGATCAGTCTACGCTTGTTTCCATATCGCGCTTCAAGGATGTCCCATGCGACATCAAAGTTCGCGGCTGTAATCTCTGAGTGGTTCAGAGAATTAAGTGCATCCCCACTCAAACACGATATTAAATACTGCATGCGGTCGACATCATCTAATCTCTTATCCTTGATAATCATGGATGTAAATCGAACGCGAAACTTTTCCCATTTCGAGAAAACGCTGGAAAACGATGGCAAATTGATACGTGGTAGATTCGATGGTCGGTTTGTACACTCGATGAACGATTGGCATACTTGACTTACATCATATGATGTGGCTGGTGCTGGAGCTCCCTTCTGAATGATTTCCGCCATGTAATCTGCGGCTCCTTGATAATTACTTTCACAAGTAAGAAACTCGTCGTCCGTGGAATAAGGTTCGGTGGTTTCAAGGTCTCCGCTCGCTTTTGCATGGATGCGACTATCTCAATCTTGACACTTAGAAAAGAGGTTTTCCAGTGCGGACAGTCGACTTTTTGTGACCGCATAGGTCATTTTTGCTTTTCCCATTCTCTTGAAGTTGGGTAGGGTTCGTTCGACCGCGGTCATATATCGCCGTTGTTGAGCGATGAACACATCAATAGAGCTAGGTGAGAATTGTTTACCGTCGCTTTCATTATCAGAGGGCATGGTTACGCTTTAATTAACGTAATGAGGAAATTCAACAGTTCCGTTGAGTCGACGAACCTCGTATTGAGACCGTCACGAAGAGAAAGGGGATGGAAGGATCAGCAACAACTGATTCGTACTGGTAATGACGATAGTGACGATGTGAGTGCAATACTCAAAAAGGAGAGAAATCGACTGAACGATTCACTTAGTTTCGTTTGTCAAATGACAAAGGAACGTGATTTTATAAGAAATAATGTTGTATTGAATTTTGAGGGTGAATATGGAATAAGTTACACACGAATTAGGTATTCGATGTGTAAAGAGATCGAGTATAATTTTCCTTATACTCTCGATAGTACGAAAGGCGGTGAACAACTAAACTATTTGACAGTTATTCACATCGAACGTAACGCTCGTAGATACGGTAGAGTGGGAACGAGCGAAAGTGCTCGTTGGCGAGATGAGGTACGGGGAAGAGAGATTGATCTCGTAGATCGAGCGGGGTACGGAGACGAGAGATGCAGCTCGTAGACGAAGTGACGAACGGAGACGAGGGAACCAGCTCGTTGACGAAGTGGAGAATGGTGTGAGGCAGGAATCGATGTCACCTCCTCGCACTTCACGATAACTGAATGATATGAACGTTTTCACAGCACTTTTAATTTCAGGTTTACTTTCTTTTTTAATCACTCTTCCAGTGATTCAAGGCAACGAGGAAAACTCGAGCCGAATCCGGCTCAAAGGATCAGATGATAGGAGCTGGAGATAGGATTCTGACTCGAATTTTTTGGTAAGGAATGAGGGGACGAAAAGAGGAAGCAATGGAGTATGGTGAACTATGAAAGTTTTTCCAAACAAACTGATATTGAATTCGAGGCGAACGTTCGGAACGTCATCACTAAAATCTCGCATTACACATGCGAACTATACAATGAACTTGATAGTTTGTACGACCGATATACTTGGGAAAACTCGAAACCCAAGCGGAAAACCGGTGACGATGGCGAAGATCTACGGGGCGATCAATCTCGTATGATTACAGCTTGATAACTGATAGCAGAGGCGAGGTCGTGGCGACGACAGGGGTAGCGCATGGTAACGACGCGGGACATCGGTTTGAGCGGGAAAAATCGCGCGCAACGGTTACGAGACTACAATTCGGAACAAGTATCAAACTGTCAAGTTTTTAATGTAAACTTAACACTCTTGTGTTGATTTCTCAAATGCTTTCCCTGTACAAGAAAAAACTCTCAATTGCCATGAATCGGATATTCGCATCGTGAGTTCACAATTGAATAGATGAATCACGATATTCGGTTAGGTTCAGGAAACTTTATGACCATAAACAGATGGAATCGTAAGAATTGCAATTTTACACTGGAAATGAATATGCCATTAATCACGATTGATCAAATGTTTTTCCAATGGGCTTTCAATCAAAATTACCATTGGAAATGAATTTTCCTAATCAGTTTACCGGGATTTTTTCTACAAGGTTGTGTCAATATTCAACACAAATTTTCAATGGACCCTTTGGGACTTGCGCGTTTGTTAAAAATACACCAAATTTCCTACCTTGTACCTTACATGACTATCTCATACATTCAAATTTTTTTTGTTACGTAACGACGGTTCCTCCCGTATCCTAAACTCCGTAGATATTACATTTCATATACAATATTATTTCTAAAAATGAGATTCCATATAACTATAATTCATACAGTAATTTCATGTCATAAATTCCCCATCCCGTTCACATATCAATATAATCAATATACATATATATATACATATCAATATTTTACAAGCATAATAAATCAACTGAGGTGAAAACATGAGGAAGAATTCGCTGAGCGGGAGAATAATTCAAGGTGACCGCTCGCACCGATACATACACCGGTGCGAGCTAATGTACCGCGATCCAAAAACGCTGAGGACGAGGTAATTCCCAAGCGAAATGGCTCTCTCTCTATCTCTCTCGCTGTTCCCCAGTGCATCGCCGAACGACCATCGCATCAGAATAGTCGAATCGGCGAAAACCCCCTCTGTGATTAGGATGTGGCGCGTTTCCACCCGAAAGGTGTCGAACACGTAAATAGAACGGAACGACAGGAAATCGGGGGATTCATGCCTGTAAAGTCTTACCAAAAACTAATTTGAGGTCCGCGACATAGTCCGTCCTGTTCACAAGGGGGTTGAAACGGTGAAACATACACGAGAGACACGAGAGCGTTGCCAGGGGGTTTTGCTGTAGCTTGTCATCGAGATATATATATATATATATATTGCATGCATGTATGCAATTGTTGTTTCTTTTCTCTCCCTTTCTTCATGTATTGTAGATGCCAGACTGGATGGAAGGAGTACCACACGCTCGCTTGTCCTCCCGTCAATTAGGCTTTCATACTAGAAATCAGTTTGTTTTTCTGAGAGTGATTATCAATACATAAAAACAAAAATTACAAATTACATGCAAATCGACACATTTTCAAGTAATCGAATTTGTTTCCGTTACTACCGTAAATAGTATCCATGAGTTTTGATTTCTGAGAATCTTTGTTGCCAGTTATTTCGACCCTTTTCAGGCTGCGAGTGTGTGCCGGAGGCACTACAACACCATTTGCACACTGTATATGCCTGCCTCGAAATTTTTATTTTTCTTCATTTGTTTTCTTGTACTTTTGATATTTTGTATTGTTTTGTGTACGGTGTGGTGACGTATTGCACGTAATCGCACCACTGTATCGCAATACGTCACAATAGTACCCGGGGGCGCTCAACTTTTTACAGCCAGGTACTTAGGGCCAATAATCCGCGTTTCGGTTTCCGTTTAGAATGAGCATTCTGAACGACGCGTTCGCACAATAGGAAACGGGAAGGGAAAATTCTCATTCGGTTCCGTTTGCGTTTTCAAACAAAATCATCTATCAAATTGAAGCTATCGATCATTCCTATCACTCTCGTGTGTTATTTTTCGGTTTCTTGCCTGATGCTGAATTTGAGTTATTTTTTCATCTCGATTTCATTCACTCAATTTCTTCATAGATTCACTTTGTTTTTGATTTGATTTGATTCGATTAATTTTACGGGCTAAGACGCCCTTTAGGTACAAAAGTATGTGAACAATATAATGGCGGTTAACAGAAGAAAATTTTCAAATAAAGTACTAAAAAGTAAATTACAATGAGACACGGTGTAAATTATCACGAACCTCGAAGTATAGATGTGGAATAATACATAAATTATAATCTCACACTCTTCTTGGAGGAAGCCTTCTGGGCCGATTTTTTGAAGATTGATACTGACCCCGAAAAGAAATCAAGATCATCTTTATATGAGTTCGCCAAGTAACAGATGCGGTTGACTGGATCAGAATGAAAATAATGTGAAGTGAACATCGGAATATTGAAGAGCGAAGGCTTACGTAGAGTTCTAGATGGTACATTGGAGTTTGAAAGAGAGAGTAGTTCAGGACAGCTGATTTGACCATTGATGATTTTGAAAATGAAAACGAGATCGTCAACCAACCTACGAGCTGCAAGCGTGGTCATGTCAAACGATCTCATTAACGGTCCATAATCATGACAGGACACGGCCATGGGAGTGAAATTTTTGAAAGCTAAGGAACGCAAGAACTTGTGCTGAACTCTCTCAATCAGTTCACAATATTTATCTTGGTGAGGCGACCAGATCTGGGACGCATATTCTAAATTAGGTCTGACAAGAGTATTGTATCGTGTCAAGAGTGTTGAGGGTTCTTTGAAGTCTTTAGACATACGCTTCAGGAATCCGAGTTGCTTTATAGCCGTATTAACCATATTTTGATAATGCATAGTGAAATTGAACTTAGAATCAATTATGATTCCTGAATCATGCATACTCTGAACAACCTCTAAGCAAGACCCGTTCAATTCATATGAAAACATGACTGGTTGCATCTCACGCGAAAGTCTCATTACTTTACACTTCGATATATTCAGTTGCAGTTTATTCAAGGCACACCATGATTCCAACCTATGCAAATCGAATTGTAATGCGATGACATCAGCGTATGATAAGATTCTCAAGAATAATTTCAAATCATCCGCGAAAAGTAAAAATTCAACATGCTTGAAATTGTCACCAATATCATTAATAAACAAAATGAATCGCAATGGGCCTAAATGCGACCCTTGCGGAACATCCGATTGTACATTGATAGACCTTGAGATGAAATTCTTAACCTTAACAGTTTGAGTTCTATTCGTAAGATAGCTTCTCATCCAATTAGGAATATTTCCACGGAAACCAAGGCGGTATAATTTAGATAAGAGAATATTATGATCTACAGTATCAAAGGCTTTTGTGAAATCAGTATAAACTGTATCTACCTGACCGTTATTATCCAAAACTCTTGATACATAGTTACAATAAATAGCCAAGTTGGTGATAGTTGAACGACCAGGCATAAAACCATGTTGCGTATCCGGAATGACGCCAGAAAACAGTGAAGATATTATATCAGTTACCAAGCTTTCAAATAGTTTGGGAATTGCACTTATAATAGATATTGGCCTGTAATTTTTCACATCTGCTCTGCAACCAGCCTTAAAAATCGGCGAGACCAAACTATTTTTCCAGCGGGTAGGAAAATGACCAGAAGATAAGGAGGCGTTGAAGATCAACCACAGTGGTCGTGACAATATGTAGCTGCAGGGTTTCAAAAACAAAGGGGGAATCCCATCATCGCCAGGACTCTTATTGATATCCAAAGAGTTGATTCCCATAAGCACCGTTCCAATGTTAATATAGAGATCAGAGATATCCAAATCAGAATTGAATTCTAAAATAGGGGTCAGATCATTGTGAGGAACATGAACAGACTCAAAGTGAGCAGCAAACAGGTCAGCAATTTCACGCCCAGAGGTAACTGAGATTCCATCCATAACCATTTTACCCGGAATACCATTGTCGGATCGACGAGAATTGACATAGTTCCAAAAGCCTTTGATATTATGAGGAATTTGCAATTCCGTTGAGCGAACATAATCATTATAACACTTATCCACTAATTTTTTACATTCAGCACGCAAATCAGAGAAAACATAATAATCTTGTATCCGATTATATTTCTTATACATACAATGTGCTTCTTTCTTGGCACGTATCAGATCGATCAACTGTCTAGAGAACCATCTAGGGTATTTGGAATCACGAGAATAACATTTAGGAACGTACAAATCAATTGCGAAATCCATAATCTCATACAAACACTCAACCGCATCATCAATAGTCAAAACACTAAGTAACGAATCCCACGGGATTTGATTGAAAAAATTTCGAATTGCAGTATAATCGCCCAAAATGAAATTATAACGAAAAATATTATCTCGAGGAAGATAATTTTTTTTTTTTTTTTTTTTTATTGCAATACACGGGTTAGCACCCTTTGATATAAAAAGTAAATACAGAGTCAATACAAGACAGCGTCCACAGACGCATAAAATACAATTACAATATAGTCATGCATTAACCGACAGTTTAAACCGCTTCAAGGAAACACCAAACAATTCCATCGACCGATCGAAATTATTTGCTAATTCACAAATGCGAGAAATCGGATCATAATTTCCAAATCTTGATTTAAATTGTACAGGTCTGAATAAAAGCGCTCTCCTAACTGGTCTACCGGGGATGTTAAAATTAACTTTACTCAGCAATGACTCGCAATCAAGAAAACCATTAATCAATTTAAAAAGAAATAGGAGATCATTCATTTGTCTCCGCTCTTCGAGGGTAGTTAAATTCATTCTGTGAAGAATTCTGGAGTAATCATGGTCAGAATATCTCATAGGGCAGCCTATTCTAAAAGCAGCAAAGCGTAAAAACTTGTGTTGCACACTCTCAATCATTCTGATATCCTTCTTCAAGTACGGAGACCAGATAGGGGACGCATATTCAAGATGGGGTCTGATTAAAGAGGAATATAGTACTTTTAATGACCTAACATCTTTGAAATCACTGGAAAATCTTTTGACGAAGCCAAGATTTCTCATCGCAGTACCACAAGCTTTCACAGAATGCTCAGAAAAATCCAATTCATCATTTATAGTTACACCAAGATCAACATAAGATTGACCAGTATTCAATGTAATATTCGCAATCTTGTAGGAGAATATGAGAGGATTCCTTGACCGCGAGATTCTCATTACACAGCATTTTTCTAAGTTCAGATGCAGAGAATTACGGGTGCACCAAGAATCTAATCTCGATAATACTGACTGTAAGTGATGAACATCCGCAAGACATTTTATGTTCTTGAAGATTTTTAGATCATCAGCAAATAACAGGAAATCACAATCATTGAGAACCTGCCCAATGTCATTTATGAATAGCAAAAATAAAAGTGGACCAAGGTGGGATCCCTGGGGCACTCCCGAAGAAGGTATAATCGGTTCAGAAAAACAGTTCCGAACTTTTACCATCTGCACCCGATCAGTTAAGTAACTCTGGAACCAAAGTTTCAGATTACCAGATATTCCAAAGCTACTCAACTTAGATAGAAGAACGCTGTGAGATACAGTATCAAACGCTTTACTGAAATCAGTGTAAATAACATCAACTTGTGAGTTATTCTCCAGCGCAATGGCTGTGTAATTACAGAAAGCAGCCAAATTCGTAGTAGTAGACCTCATTGACATGAAACCATGTTGTTCCGGGATGATAAGAGGAGACAACAAAGGAGTAATCTTGTCAACAACCACGCGCTCAAAAATCTTAGACATAACATTTAAAATACTTATAGGTCTATAATTCTTAGCATCCAGTTTATTACCATGCTTGAAAATAGGAGAGATCAGGCTCGTTTTCAATTCAGCAGGGAAACATCCGGAAGAAAGAGATTTATTAAAGATAAGCCAAAGCGGTCGAGAAAGAATAAATTTGCAAGACTTGAACAGCAACGGCGGAAGGCCATCAAATCCTGGGCCCTTGCTCGTATCTAACGAATCAAGAACAGAGTAGATCTCTCCTATGGTAATATCCAAATCAGAAAGCATGTTGAATGACATATCATGTCTAGAATGGTTAACATTAACCGAGTTATGTGAAGCAAAAACCGATGAAAAGTGATCAGCAAAAAGGTTAGCCATTCCAGCTGCAGAGTCAGCAACTACATTATTTAACATGATAGTACTAGGTAAGTCATTAAATGAACGCTTACTGTTAACAAAATTCCAAAAGATTTAACATCCTTTTGAATATTAGTCTCAACTTGGCGAATGTAATTCGGATAACAAGCCCGAGCTCGTGATTTACATTGAGCACGCAAAAAAGAGAACGCTAAATAATCGCCGCGACTATAAGACGATTTGTAAATCATATGGGCAACTTTCTTTCTTCTAATTAATTTTTTGAGCTCAGGAGTAAACCAAAGAGGATAAATAGATCTTTTGATCAATGTTTTCGGAACGTACAACTCAATAGCCACAGAAAGTTGATCATACAAAAAACTAATAGCAGTATTTACATCCATGCATTTTAACTCCAAATCCCAATCAATTTGATTCAAATGCTGCCGAATAGAAAAAAAATCAGCCAATTTATAATTGTACCGGTACGTGTCGGTACAAGACAAAGATCTCAATGAAAGAGAATACAATCTAATTTCGATAGGGGGATGATAAGCATCACAATGTAGGAGGTAATCAACCGGACTAATAGTTTCAACATACTCATCGGTGGTAAAAATCAAGTCCAGCATACCATTGAAATCATTGTAAATATTGTTTTTTTGATATAAACCAAAATAGTTGAAATATTGAGTCAAAATCTCCACCGCAGACCTTTCATTCAGTGTCACACCAGGACGAAACGATGCCGTTAGAGAAGAGTCGTCATTGCGCCAAACCACATGCGGAAGATTGTAGTCACCGAAGAGGAAAATTGAAGAATCATAATCCTGACACAGTACCTCGGCCAGAGAAACACAATGTTCAAGGTAAAGAGATGATGATGAGGCAGGGGGGGAAGTAACTTGCTCCAATAAAAACAGACTTCGAATTAAACTGCAACTTGACAAGAATATGTTCCACGCTAGTAGGCGGCAAATCAACCAATGCACTATTCAAATACTTTTTGACCGCAATCAGCACACCACCTCCTCGAGAAAAAACACTGGTGCGCCTGCTCCTGTCCAACCGATACAAGACATAATCATTAAAGGACAATTCTTCATCAGATATGTTATCCGTTAACCAGGTTTCAGAGAAGATAATGACATCATACGTAGAAGTAAGAGATGAAAGTGAAATTTGCAAATCTTGAAGTTTAGTACGAAGACCACGAACATTCTGATAGTATATCAAAGGGTGAGTTATAGGTTTTTTTTCTGGGGCACAGTACGCGTGTCAACAATCGTTGGCAATCCATTTATATACTTGATTGTTTTGTTGGTATCACCACCATCGATCAGGTTCTTCAATTCCGCACGTAACGTGGTTGAATAATTTCTCTCTTGAACAGTTCGATCTTGATAAATTTTAAACGGTCCATTGTGATTAGATTTACGTTTCAAGATATTGATGACATCCTGAGACGATGGAAAAGAAACACAAATAGGTCTGTGTTTGTTCGCAACCTTTTTACCGATTCTATGCAACCTAATATCATCATGAACGGAAGGATTAATATTTCGGAGTAGTGTTTTCACCTTCGCTGCATCATTTTGTTGTTGATTGTCCGGCGTCTCATCAATACCAACAATAATAATATTGCGAGATCGCTTCTGTCGCTCGTTGACTTCATGAATAATCGTTTCAAGATCACGAGAATCATGGTCTTGTTTTGAAACGTCGAGTTTGTTCTCAACTTCAGTCAATCTCGCAGTGAGGGAAAGAATAGTTTGATTAAGAGAAACTATTTTGTCCTCGTAAACCCGAGCCATTTCATCACGAAATTTCGAGAATTCTTCATGGATGAGCTCCTTTATATTTACCAGTGGAGACAAGTCTTCTGGCAAAGATGAATCAATTTGATGTGAAGAAGCATCTGAACAATCGATGAGTTTGTTCACACTCCACGGATGATTACATCTGTGCACACATCCTGGATGCGAATGAATATTACACGTATGACAACTCACAGGATGAGAGACAGGTTTAGTACAACCTTTACAGATTTTCTTATCATGTTGTGACATTTTAAATATATGAAAAGATCAAAACGTAGAGAAGATGATAATCACTGGTACTAGTAACACACAACACACACACGCGAGTAATGGTCTGTTTACTGTTTTCGTATCACACAACGAAGCGGCAATGTAAGTGACAGTATGTATGTTAGGCTACTGTATCCGTGAGACGAAACTTTTCGACAAATGATGATTTCAAATCAGTAAAAACGTGGTAGATAAGGCACAAACCGGAGAGTGAAATACTACACGAGATGCACAGTAAAAAACACTATACCGAGCGAACTGAATAGCAGTTAAATAGACACTATTAAAAGCAACGGATGAGAAAATTATCGGAGCAGCAAATGCACGTCAAACTCGCATGGCGTCTTGTCATTGAACGATAATCAATTGAAACCACATCCAGTATAGAAAGAAGAGGTGGATGATATTTATCACAGGTGAGAAGAGACTCAGCAGGTAATGTTGTCACTACAGAACTGTCATTTGTAAATAACAGATCAAGCATAATACCAAAATCATTACATATATCATTCTTCAAGGATAAATTTGAGAAGTTAAAATATTCACAGACAAATTGTATCGACTGCACTTCATTACATGTTGCACCGGGAATTATGTCACATGATATATTTGCACTAGTTAAACGCCAAGAAGCATGTGGTAGATTATAATCACCATATAGATAAAAAGGGAGATCCTGATTGGCACTCAGAATAGCTTCCACACTCGTACGATGATCTTCATAAAGATGCGCAGATGATGATGGCGGAATATAGACGGCTCCAAAAATCGATTCCGAAGAACCCATCATAACTTTTATAAACAAATGTTCAACATTTGAGTGCTCATCGATTAATTCAGAACTCGGAATGCCATTTTTCACTGCTATCAAGACTCCTCCTCCCCTCTCACAATGACTAGTCAGCAGAGATCTATCCTTTCTGTATACAGTATAACCGTGCAAGCCGATTTTCGTTCATAAAATTTTATCAGAAAGCCAAGTTTCCGATAAAATGATGATGTCATAGTGATCGACACAGGCTGCGACTTCACAATGGAGTGCATTTGGTTCAGTACGAAGGCCGCGGACATTTTGATAGTACACTAAAGGGCGGGTTACAAGTTTTTTTGTGATGATGAGTGACGAGTCTTATTTAATGGAACAATTTTCGGTACACCATTTACATATCTAATCGTCTGAGATGGATCGTTTAGGTCTTTCAGACAATCCCGGAGACTGTTTGAGTGAGCCCGTTGACGAGGAGTACGATCAAGAGAAAATTTCACCTAACCCCTGTAGGCAGACTTCCTTCTGATGATATCCAACGGTGTACTGCTGGAGGGGAAAGTCACACATGAGGGACGAATTTTGTTCTTATCATTATTGGGTCTGCCTATACGACGAATATGTATACCGTCATAGGAGTCAGGTTTAATTTCCGATAGGACTTTTTCAACCTCAGCAGTCTCAGAAGCCCCCGATGAGCCCTTCTGAGAAATATTAAACACAATGATATTGAATGATCGACTCCGCCGATCCTCCAGTTCACTGAAAAATTCTTCTTCGTCAAGTGAAGTCTTTGAAAGATCATTGCTATTAGATCTACCAGTTTCAAGCATAGGAACTCTCGTATTCAAATTAGGAACTGTGGTCGTCAATTCATCGATTCTAGCATTGAATTTGTTTAATTTGTCATTTAAAACAGAAATTTCACTTTTGATAATCGCACGAATGTTTGACAACAACACAGAGTCACATTCCTCGCTTTGTAGAAATGACAGAGCAGGTGTTCTCAACGTCTCACAATCTAATAAAATTCCAGTATGCCATGGATGATTAGTTCTGATCAAACACGAAGTTCCAAGATGAGAAGCGATGCCACAGGAGCTACAAGAAACTGGATCCTTGACGGATTTGGTGCACCCCTAGCAGATTGTAGCAGGCATTATCAGAATGAACGAAAAATAGCAGGAGGAGAGTATAACGTTGAGAACACTGAGCAATGAAGTGATACACACAAAAACGTATATGTGTAGCGGCCACACGAATCCACTCACGCCGAGAGATGTAAATAAAGCCGACGTATACACAGATTCAATGTATACCAGAATATAATATCATCGATAAAGTTTAATTTACAATTCGAATGCAAAAATTAACGCACAGACTGCACTGGAGGTTCTGTTATGCACGGTCATAGACACTTCGTTAGATAAGGAGAGCACATGCAAAAACACACCACCAATACTGAAGAACGACACTTGAATAATTCGAAAAACTGCGGACAATAGTTTTGTGACCGGATACTTAAGACGCCATTTTGATCTTTTGATTTTGATTTTTGAAACGAATAAACTCTGTTGGTGAAGTGTGTATAAGACCTAAGCATACTCGCTCTCTCTTGTGTGAAGTTGTTCCGTGCTCTGAGAAGTCGCGAATTGATTTCAACTGCGAGCGGTAGGCAGAATCTCTTTTATCTCTGCTCAGAATACTTCAATGGTTGCTTGGCCGCTAACAAACGATTAGCGCGGTTACTGTTGCGAAGATCAGTCAGAGAATAATCACAACCTTTATAATATTTCAAATTGTCGATTCATCTGTAGGATCTCTTCTCCTTCCCTGGAAGGACGAGTAGTTCCTTTCTTATCGAATCAAATTGAGACACTCACGTGCAACAGACGCGTTTATGGCACGTAAGAACAAAAGATCGGGTTTGACTCACAAGTTTAGAGCGTTGAGAAAATTATTACATACCGGGCGTCTAAGCGAGAGTGAGAGGATCAACCTGCTTGCCGAAATTCTCGATTCAACGGCAAGAATCGCTGCCAGAGAACTTAACCCTCAGTGCACACATTTCAAATTTGTCCTCATTTACACACACAAGGGTTAGGGTAACTCTGCATGTTCTTTTGATTGTTTCTCAGCTTCAAATTCATCGATTTGAACGTTTTTTTTCAATTGTACGAGAATACTCAAGGAAGAAGAAAATTTGAATCAGAAAGCCTGAAATACCCCCCGACCAAAGATAATATATTGCACAAGAATAATTCCACAAGAAAATATATTGTTGAAAAACTCTTCGATGATTGTGTGTTTTGAAAAATGTCACGTTTGGAGAATAAGAAGAGATACGGCGATTTAAAACATGATAGATGAACAACTTAGAAGTTCAAATTTGATGAAATATCACTAATATCATAATCCGTTTGAAAAAAATATTTGTTCGGCTAGATGAAACTGAACGATTTTTCAATCTGATTAAGAGCGAAGTTTTGATGAGAAATGTTTTCATAATAAAAATGTAGCTGAACAATATGAACAAAGTGCTTTTATCATCATGAATGATGAGTGTAATAATGTTTATGACCAGTGTTTGCCATTTCCAGTCATCAGAATCATTTTTATATCAATAGGAAATGGTGTATCTCAAAATGACCACTATCGAGACCATAAAGCACTTGTTATAACTTTGATCTTGTTATCTGCCAAAAACAATACAATTATATCAACATTCTCCACTTTTCATGAAATATATATACGTGAACAACAACTAATGATTCAATTAAACATTTTCATTCACATTTTTAGTTTCTACAATTTGATGATTTTCTTCCTATCCACATACACTGGGTGAAACTAACCCTGTTACTGAAATACGAACCTTCTACGTCAGCTGTTCACAGGATTGTGAGGATGCCGAACGGGGAATTTGTAGAGGGCGTACCAAAGTTTTTTCCCCCCGAGCCTCAGCTCCCCACTCCCTCACCCTCTTGTATGCGGCAACTTCGAAAAACAAGCAGGGTCACTCTAACTCAGTGTGTGCACTGAGGGTTAAGAAACGCGAACTAACAATCGTGTGCAAGGACAACGAGACACGAGTTGTTAAAATCACCGGTGAATTGGAGACACTTCCAATGGATTCCCCGAACCCCACAAGGGCCAGACTTTCGATCCCCGTCAGAATCGATCTCTCGAGAGTACGAATCATCTTTTGAATAAAATTACTTCTTTTGGAAGTTCAATTATCCCTTTTAACAGAGGTGGATTAGTTCCAGGCAATTTCTATTTTTTGAAATCGATTGAAGAGGAGATTCTCGATTGATCTTCTCACGGCTATACACGAAGAAAAAAAATAAATGCAGTTGGAAGTTGATACATATAATTTCGGAATGAATGTATCAAACCTCACCTCCATAGACGTAATCGTGTGAATTCATGAGATTTTCATTGAAAAATACACATGAATGGGTAACATTAATAGAATCCCAACGATTCAACTATTCTAATTGATTTCAAATCCCTCTCAATTGTATGTATATTATATATGTGATTTGAGTCTATACTCCAAAGGATATTACGTTCCGTTTGCATTAATCTCTCGAGGGTCCGAGACGGTTGTAAACCCGTGAATAATGCTAGCTATTTTTGTCTGGTCCTGAGAGAAGATGAAAGGATCCATCCAACAACACAGGCGAGGTTTATAAAGAAATCATTGTTCAGAAGAAAAAAGAAAGCCCAAAGAAGAATTGAGCAAGGGGGTAATCTTTGTATGTTTTAATTCTCCGCGCCTTGGCGACCTAGATTTCACCCTCCTCCGACCCCTGTGCGTTCATTAAATAACATCATGCCAGATCAGCTTGATCAAACTGCACGCTCCGCGGCTCGGAGAAGAGTACGCGAGGCCGCTTCTGATGTTCCGGTCTATAGTGGGTATGCCACTCAATGAGATATCGAGTAGGCGAAGATCCTCTCCAGGAATCTTCAAACCGCCATCAGGCTCTCACTCTGCGGGTACACTCGTCTGCCAGAGACGAGTGCCCTGATGGTGGACCATATTTGGATTCTTTCGAGGAAGCAGTTAAGGAGGTTTCGATCTGGAGCTAGATTGTATGCCCGAGAAGATCAGGAGGTTTATCTGGGACGCGAAACCCGTGACTTATGACGATACGGTCAATGAAGCCATCGCCGCGAAGAGATATTACGAATCCGCAAGCCCAGATAGGGGAGATTATTCTGAAACACACTACTCGGGATTCAGAAACTATAATCGCAACCGTTCCCCGGAAGCGTATAGCTCGCGATACGCATCTCCGGTCGGCCGCGACCGCATGGCTTATCCCTATTACCCGTCATTCCACGAGGCGCATCGATCACGCCGCCCTGGAAGAAATTATTCCGTCGACGCGCACTATGACCGATCTCAGGCAAGATATGACGATCGTGATCGACATGAACGTTTGTCCCGATCGGACGACTCCTCAAGGAATTGATACCGTGCAGATCACCGTGGTAAATCTCCTTCGCCTTATACTTATGTTGTGTCAATGGAACGGAGAAACGAGCGTACTGACGATAGAAATTACGCTCCCCCAAAAGGACAATACCCACCACCTGATCGAAGATATTCATCAACCGAGTGCGATTCGCGCTCTCCAGGGAGGTCAGTGAGTTTTGAAAGACGTTCCCCGGGATACTCTCAGGATAGGCGTGATAACACCCGCGAATCAAGTTCTGAAAGAACTCTTCCGGAATCCCAATCCCCTGGATGCTGTGCTTGCACACAAGAGGGACGAAGGGACGAATCAAAACATACCTCATCGAGCGAGAATTCAAGGGAACGCAGATCTGTGTCTCCCGCGGGAATCGCGCAACTTCCTTTGAACTCCGAGGGCGCTCGCCCGGTAAATAGCCAACGGGTGAGCGAGGCCCAAAGCAGCTGGAGGAAGGCGATCTTCCGCTAGTTGATCCTCCTACCCTTAGAATCAAACAAGCTCCATCCCCAACCATTTCCGTTCTTTCCGACGACCTAGTGAACGGAAAAGCGGAGTTTATGTTGGATACCGGTTCCGGGGTGAATCTTCTACCCCGATCCTCTTTGATCGATCAGCGTTTGGAAAGGGACAGCACCATTGTCACCGGCTTTGCAGGATCCGTGGATGTTCTTGGAATAAAATTAATCAAACTTGAATTCCATAATAGGCCGACTAGGGTTTTCTCTTATGTCATCGATTGCGACTTGCCATATGATGGAATCTTGGGTGCTCCTTTCTCCGTGGAGAACAAGAGCGAACCATCGTTCTATCGTCGGACCATAGTGAACTCAGATCCCCCAATGGACCCAATTCGATTCGATAATTATGAGGCCGTCAAACAGGCATCAAAATGCATACAACAAAACCCAGCCCGAATCCTTAAAAGAGGCCCCCCTTCAATCGTTCAACCAGCTTTTCCGTCAACAGGTAAACCTACAATCGAGGAAAATAATTCCAAAGAAAAATCGACCATAGATGAGATCTTGTGTGATCTTGAGGAAGATTTTGAGGTTATTCGGGAAGGATGGACCCCTACTAACTCAGATGATGAAATATCCTCCGACAGTGATATTGACTTCGGAGAGTATACCGTGAAAACACGTACTGGAAACGAACGAATAGACCTGATTGGTGAAATTCTGAAAATGGGAACCCTAGAACCCAAGGCTCGGAATATCTTGTACCCTATAGTGGGGATATTCCACCAAAGATTTTTCTTAGATGGGGATCCCTTTCCCCGAACTGAAACCGTTCTCCATAGAATTCACCAGGTCAATAATACGTATATAAACAAACCACAGTTACCCAATGCCAGACACCTGGTGGAAAAAATCGAAAGGTAGGTCGAGAATATGCTGAATTTGGGAATTATGGTCCCATCTGAATCACCCTATAATGCTGCCTTATTTCCCGTAGCAAAGAAACCTGGCCCAGACGGGAAAAAGAAATGGAGAACGGTCGTGGATTATCGCGCTTTGAATGCTCAAACTGTGGACGATTCCTTCTCAATGCCCAGAATCTCGGACGTTATAGATCAAATGGGCAACACTCAGTATTTTTCCGTCTTCGACTTGGCGAGTGGCTCCCATCAAATCGGAATGCACCCTGATGACCAAGCTAAGACGGCTTTCTCCACTCCAATGGGCCATTTTGAATACACAATGATGCTCATGGGACTCAAAAATGCCCCTCCAATTTTCCAGAGATTGATGAACAAAGTTTAACGTGGCCTCATCGGAAAGGGACTGTTTGTATACCTCGATGACGTTATTATAGCCACGGCCACCATTGAAGAACATTGCGAACTAATTCAAAAATTTCTCGAGAGATTGGAGGCGCACAATCTGGTTTTACAAACCGAAAAGTGCTCTCTGTTCCAATCAGAAGTCGTGTATTTGGGACATGTACTCAGTGCAAAGGGGGTGCAACCCAATCCGAAAAAAATAGAGGCAGTCCGAGAATGCCCAACCCCGAAAAATCCAAAGCAAATTAGATAATTCCTGGCACTTGTAGGGTATTATCGCGAATTTATCAAGGATTTTTCTCCTCGCGCTAAGCCTATGACTGACCTCTTGGAGAAGGGAACAGATTTCGAATGGACAGGCAAACAGCAGAAAGGTCTCGAGGACCTCCGGGACGAGTTGTGTAAACAACCGATACTCCAATATCCGGATTTCCCAAAGCCCTTTATAATTACAACAGATGCCTCTGACTATGGGATAAGCGCGGTCCTAAGTCAGAAGATAGAAGGGCAGGATCTGCCCGTAGCCTATGTATCAAGACTTTTAACGAGCCCGGAAACTCGATACTCGACGAGAAGAAAAGGAGTTACTCGCGATAATATATGCTGTTAAACAATTTGAGGCATACATATATGGTCAAGAGTTCATATTGATGGCTGACCACAAGTCCTTAACGTATCTCAAATCCTTCAAGGATTCAACGGCCAGACTCTGTCGTTGGGCGAATAAGCTGAGCAACCATCGCTTCGCTATTGTGTATGAGCCTGGCCGAGTGAATGCAGATGCCGACGCTTTGTCGCGAAATCCCGTGATCGAAGCGTATCCCATGACTCCACGAAATAAAGACCCAAACTATAGAGCGAAACTCTCACACTCTTTACCCAATTCGGGAATAGGAGCACGCGTTCGGAAACGAAGGAGGGGTCAGGAACGCTCAAATTATCAAGAACTTTCAATGGAGGAAAGTGAATTCCCGAACGATCTTGGAGTAGATGTAAACTCGAAGGTAATTGACTCTTCGCGGCAAAGTCTTTTGCCCACTTGAACACGATCCTTACGCGAGCCCGACGACCTATCCGATGATATTGCCCCGGAGGAACCCGATGCAAATTCGACGCGGGCGCGCTCTCGGGATTCAACGTTGATTCCTGTTCCTTTCCAAGATGAAACAGTTATATCCAGGGACCATAGGGATAATTCAGACGAAATGAGCGGAGCGCAACGGATCCCCAGACATGTTACATGGGACCTGGTTCTAACGACAGATTTCTTCCCAAAACATCAATCTACGGCAATAGGAAATCGGGAAAACGGAACCCTAAACCTCGGAAACGAATCCCACTCGCGAATGCCGGCCATACCACCGCATGCCGACGCACATGAAACTAAACTCAGCCATGAGAGCAGGAATGGGCCAAAACACAACCAAAAACCGTGACAAGACACCGCAAGATGACATTCCCGATATCCCCCTGTCATTCTTTCACGAGAACTCCAGGACGGAGGAGATCGATCTATATCAGGACTCTGTTGAGCCTATCCCAGAAGGATTCCTTGCGGCTCAGGAATCGATTAATATCATTGACAACTCAATGACTGTAGAAAGGAATAATTACGCTCACTTTGTGGCGTTGGATAGTATGGGTGAGGACCCAACTTACCAGGTCCTCAAGGAATTATCCCTCCTAGACGACAAGAAAATTCGTCTAGCCCGACTCAAGCCCGGGGAAATCGTTCTTTCAAAGAGGGGAAAACAGAGCATGTATAGTGTTTCCACTGACACGAAGCCCCTTAATACAGAGATGCTAAAGCAGTTGATCGAAAACCTTAAAATCGAAATACTTCTCGATAAGCCTCGCTCAATATGCTTGTCTACAACGGGGAGTTTATTCAAACTTCATAGACCGAGGCAGATAAGGAATATCGTCAACTGTTTTTTCCAAGATGTCCCAATTCCCATATCGATTTGCACGAAAGGAATTATCGTGTCACCCCTCGAAACTCGGGAGAAAATAATCAAAGAACATCATGCCAGTCTCTTCGGCGGTCATAAAGGCATCTCAAAGACATACAATCGTCTCAGACACCAGTTTTTCTGTAAGAATATGCATCAAGAAGTTAGTAATCATGTTCGGGCATGCAAAACTGTCAGGAACAAAAGCCGGTTCGAATTGAAACAAAAGAACCTATGCTCTTTACCGACACCCCGTCATGGGCTTTCGATAAGGTCGCGCTTGACCTGGTGGGACCCCTTTGTACGACCCCCAGCGGAAATAAATATATATTGACGATGCAGGATCAGTTAACGAAGTATTGCATCGCCGTCCTGATCCCCAACGGGCGAGCAACTACAATAGCTGATGCTTTTGCGCGATATTGCATTGCAACTTTTGGTGCACCGCGATGTATCCTCACGGACAGGAGGAAGGCTTTTATCAGGAGTGTTCTCACACAGCTCGCAGAAATTTTCGGTATCGAGCAAGTCGCCACGTCAGGCTATCGACCGCAATCAAATGGCTCGTTGGAACGTAGCCATTTGGTTCTGTCGGAATATCTGAATCATTACATGGAGGATCATGACGACTGGGATACTTTAATTCCCTCTGCCATGTTCTCATATAACACATCGGTCCACGAGGCGACTTCATCCACCCCTTTCGAGCTTGTGTTCGGACATGAGACACGAATGCCAAGTAAATATCCCTCGTCGGAAGAACTAGAGACATATAATTCCTACCTGGTCGAACTAACGACACGTCTGAGTGAGATACAAGCCCTTGCCCGCTCGAACTTCCTCGCTGCCAAATCGAAGGCGTATTACGATCGACAAGTACATCACGTGGATTTCCGAGTAGGACAATCAGTCTACGTAATGAAAGAGCCACGAGTAGGGAAACTAGATCAGCATTACGTGGGCCCGTACAATATTCTAGATCTCACCGAAAGCAAGGATGCCGTTCTCGAAGACGAATGCAGGAAAATCATACTTAAGCACATCGATAAACTCAAGCCCGCTGATATCCGAAAGAATGATTAAAATCTCAAATCTATAACCGTATCCGAGGAATACGAATTAACGTGTTAACAATAGCCCTACAATTGATCCCCTCATATATAAATCAGCGTGGGGGAAAGGAAAAAAAATTTATTAACTAAGAAAACCTAGTTCTCATAACGGAGTAAAATGTAGTAGTTGAATAACAACGTAGCCAATCATAAATGTACATACGTGTGTGTGGATATTACGAGTACCTGTATTCATACGTATGGTGCTGCTGTGAGTGGTGCAAACCTTTCTTATCGGATCCACGGGTCGGTTCGAATTCGCATCGTTCCTATTAGAAATAATATCGGGTTTACCCCTGAATGATGTGGTTTCAAAGATTTCAGGAAAGGTCAGATAAGGAAACGGATTTGTCTCTTCTCACAGGTATCAAACTTGTCGAGCCAAACCGCGAAATCCAGCGGAAGAGAACAGAATCTCGTGTGTAAGTGTACAAAAAAAAACCTGAGAAAATCCAATAATTAGGTCATAAGAATAGCCCGTAGGAAATAATAACCCAGAGCGAATACCAGGTGTATAAGTATGAAACCGGAATTTTTGTACAGAAAGAACACGTTTATTGTAATGATATGATACAACCCAGACAGCACCAAAGCTCCCGCAAAGAGCTCCCGTTATGCGACTAACAATGAGTTCAATATGAATACAGTGCATTCAAAATGAACTCTTGATGAAGAACTTAATGTTCAGAAAGAATCCATTATGTAGTCCTGATATGAATTCTTTCTGATCATTAAGTTGTTCATTGAGAGTTCATTTGAACACATGTAGATTCATATTGAACTCATTGTTAGTCGCATAACAGGGACTGTTTGAGAAGTCTTCAAGAAGTCTTCATGATCTTTTATGAATTCAAATTGATCATTTGGTGCTGGCTGGGAAAGTAATTTATTCAAAGTGTGTCCGTCGCTATCTAAACATTTTTTACATCTTCCCGGCAATTTGTGGATTCCGCGCCAAAAGAACTGTTGCTCTTTTGAAGCAAACCAGTCATCGAGCCATTTTTGTACATCTTCGTAAGAAGTAAAGCGCTGCTCAGCAAGTGCGTGTCCCATCGATGCAAACAAGTAGTAATCGGATGGGGCAAGGTCCGGTGAGTAAGGCGCGTGCTGGAGAATCTCCCAACGGAACGACTCTATCGTTTCCTGGACCTGTTTTGTTTTGTGTGCTGGTGCATTGTCATGCAGCAAAATCACCTTGTGTTGTTTTTGTTGGTATTCTGGTCGTTTTTCACGCAAAACTCGATCCAAATCGATCATTTGTTGTCGGTAGCATTGAGTATTGACAGTTTCCCCAGGTTTCGGCAGCTCGTAGTAGATTACGCTCTTCTGATCCCACCAAACAAACAGCATTGCCTTTCGTCCGTAGCGGTTTGGTCTTGCCGTCGATGTTGATGGTTCGCCCGGAGTAACCCATGACTTTTTGCGCTCAGGATTCTCGAAATATAGCCACTTTTCATCGCCAGTCACAATTCGATGGAGAAATGACTTCCTTTGGAACCTGGCGAGCAGCATTTCGCATGATGTTTCGCGGTTTTCCTGCTGTCTTTCGTTGAGTTCATGCGGAACCCATTTCCCACCTTTTGTATCTTTCCCATGGCTCTCAACCGGAGGGAGATGGCTTCTCGGGTCACCTTTAACTGATCCGCCAGTTGTTGTTGTGTTTGAGCGTCGTCTTCGTCCAACAAGGCTTGCAGGTCAGCGTCTTCAAACTTTTTCGGTGGTGTTCCACGTTCTTCGTTCCCGACGTCAAAATCGCCACTTTTGAACCGTTTGGAACACTTTGTTTCACCGAGAGCATGCTCACCAAACACCTCCACAAGCATTCGATGCGATTCGGCTGCGGTTTTCTTCAGATGAAAACAGAAAAGTAGTGCTGTCCGCAAATCGTAATTTGTTGGCACAAAACTCGACATGTTTATCTCTAATAAACTAATGCTACTGAATGAAACTCGTGTTATTGTGAGTTGGAAATCTTTGTCGGATATCAATAAAATAACAAGACACCGCTGACGTGATGTGTCGGTAACTGCATCGACATTCAGCGCCACCTATGGGCAAATTCCGGTTTCATACTTACACACCTGGTAATTGGGAAATGAATAGTCTTGATAACAAAAAAAAAAAATAAATTCCCACGGTCAAACCTACATCGGAGATTCCATCAGTTATTGTTAATTCCATTCTCAACATCATCGTATCATAGTACACGAAGGGAAATGCGTATCATTCATTATCACATGAACATCGAACTCATCATCCATGAGGCGCAGCATTTTCAAATTTCAGACAAAACATGCATACACGAGGAGATTTGAGATCGTTAGTACGATAATATGCAACTCCTCGGCTAGTCTCTACCCACTGTAAAAGGAGAAAAAAGGAGAATTCGTACTGTAAAAAGTTATAAGAAAAAGAAGTAGTATACTTGTGAAAGTCTACTAGAGTAGCCATTGTTACGGCCTCGATTGAGGAAAGAATACATGCTCTGAATACTATTTTATATACTAAAATCAATAAGAATACATAATAATAATGCTCCAAACTAGCGAGTTGCTGGATTGTCAATGTACGCACAAGCAACGCACTTACCTGCGAAGGTGTGTGCTACTGTCAGGTGCAACTCGACGCCAGACATGGAATCACTCGGATGCCGTGGCTTTATCATGTACTGTTAGAAGATCCAATGCAAAGCTTCGTAACACGCATATGAGTTCCTTATTAACGTATCACTGTTGCGAGATTTCGTCTTATCGACACATGCGACCCTATCTGTTAATACTCGATTTCTTTTAATCTTTCCGATCATCCCTCATTCCTCCTATTTCTCTTTCCCTATCACACGATATAAGGGTCTTGCTAGAAACTCTTCCGCGAGACCCCCAGTTTGTAAAATCATTTCTTAGGAATTCGGGAGGCGGGAGACACAGGTGCAGGAATTCGCTGGGGTGAATTCTTCTTCTTTCAAGCGTATCGTCGGAACTGCGAGTTCGATCGCTATGAGATCAACGGTGGCCACCTTCTTCTTCACGAAGAAGTCGTTGCGGAACTTTCACTGCAACTGACCGATGCCGGATCTTGGAGAACCAGAACCAAGAGGAAATCCTAATGTCCCCATCGTATTTCGCGGGAAGAGCTCAAGACGAAGCGAGAAGCGAAAAATCATGAGCTTCTCACCCGAACGAGGGAGAGTGTACCTTGTTCCCTCTAACATAGGGGAGATGAAAGGGGAGGAAAAGAAAGAGATGAGGTGAAACAAAACCAAAAAAAGAAGAAAAAAAGGGAGATTGACAAAAAAAAGAGAAACAACGCTGCTGAAGATGTTTGGAAATGTATACTTCTTCAGGTACACTGTTAAGAATTGTTCGAAATTTAATAACTTCCTTAATCACATTTGTGACCGAAGTTCCCAATTCTCGGTATTTGAATGGAGAATTCATTCACGCGTGTCTTTATACATAAATCATTTGAATCGTTCACATTATAGATAGAGGCATTCCAGAAGAAACAACAGTGGAGGTAAAAGAGTTTTACCAGAACGATTACATCAGTTCTCTTATGCGAGGGCGAAAAGATATCAAATCTGTGAAAATTGATGGAAAATCCGTGATTTTCCAAAAACGTTTGAAGTTTCAGGGAACTTAAGAGAGATTTTTTTTGGAATTTCGCAACGAAAATCCTAATATAAAAATTGGTTTCTCTAAGTTCTGCTCTCTTAGGCCAGAACATTGTATTTTGGCTGGTTCAGAAGGAACACACATAGTCTGTGTTTGCCCAATACATGGGAACATAAAGCTGATGGCATCAGGGGAGAAATAGCTCGAAAAAAGTCTACGCTTGAGAAATTCCATCAATTCATATGAATTTTGAACAGGAATGAAATCATAATGTAAGACAGATCGAGTTCTCTAAATTTCTTGAGTGTTCACCGAAAGAATCATATTCTAGAAATAAGAATCTTCTCTAAAATCGGTGTCAAGAATATCTTCCTTTTAATATGAGTGGAAATTTCCCTAATATTCAGATGAAGATCTTAATATCAGAATATCTTCCACTTATGTTGAGAGGAAGATATTCCTGGCGCTTATTTTAGAGGAGATTCACATTTTTAGAATATGATTTTTTCGGTGTTTGAAACTTTTGAAAGAATTTAATAACTATTCTCATTGCCATTATTCTTATCTCAACAATATAGAATTTACTTTCCATCATTAACTTTAAGTAAGGTAGTAAGAAGATATTAAACATTCGATGTATAACTTTTGTGATTATGAGAATGATATTCTTCCAGGTAGTCACATTGTAAGTTCATTGAGAAAAGAAAACCACCCTGTTAGCAACTATGAAAATATTTTATTGCTTTTGTTATGTCCAAATGCGAGAGAGAAATGTTTCTTTAGACAGTGTCAAATATGCCCAAAAACAAAAATTTTCGAGAATCTATTAGCTCAAGTTTTTCAAAGACATGGAATTGATGGAATCAAGTACAAACACTGGGTGTCACAACCCAAAACCGCTTTAGAAACCGTGCAAATTCCTTCCAATAAATTCATTCAGAACTCCCATAAATCTGGTAAAGCATTCCTAATTCACTCATTTATCGGAAGGCAACAGGCAACGTGCTATAAGAACATTAAAAAAAGTTTGCAAAGTGACCAGTGTCTTGTTGTTTGTGATTTTGCGGAAAATTACGCGTTCGTAATACAAAATGCTGTTACTGGTTCCCATTGGAATAATGATCAGAAAACCCCTTTTCCGATTGTTTTTTACTATAATGACGATGGCTTGATAAAACACAAAACTCTGGTTGTTATTTCCGATTGCAAAAAACATGACTCAGTCGTGGTTTATGTATTTTTGAAAGCATTCAATGAGTTTATATTGAGTACTCATCCCCATATACGTAAATGTATTGATTAATTTTTCGGATGGAGCACCTCAGCAATTCAAAAATGCTAAACACTTTTCGACTATATATCATCACCAACAAGATTTTGGTCGCTCTGCAAAATGGCATTTCCAAGCCACGGCGCACGGAAAAGGTCCGTGCGATGGAGCTTCGAAGAGAAAAGTACGAAGAGCCAGCCTCCATATGACTTCAGACACACAAATAAGTACAGCCTTAGAATTATATGAGTGGGCTGAGAAAGATAGCTGTTTGACTAATATTTCTGTGATTTTCAAAGGTGAACTGGATTATAAAACGGCAGCTGAATTTTTGAAAGATCGATTGGAAAATTGTTCAACGATATCAGGTAGCCAAAGATTCCATTACATAGAACCAGCGCAAAACTATGAATTGAAAGTCAAGACTTATTCTTCATGTTCGAAGACTATAAATGTGAGCTTTTTGAAAAAAAAATCTAGAGGCTCTTTGAAACGCAAATCGCAGTAGTTGTAATGCGAAACTTTGAAAGCTAATGCAATATTAAGACTGAAATGTGTTAAAAAAATTGATAATTATCATCAAAAAATTTATGTATTACATTATTTTTATTTGTTGGAATGTAATAAATATTTAAAATGTTTCATGTTCAGAGTACCGAGTTGTGGCATTGTGTTCTCTTTCTCTAATCAGTTATTGTGTCCTACTGGACATCAATTATGTATCCTGCGGAACCTAATCTACCTATTGGTAGCACAAAATTGTAAATTGTCATGCTCACTAAGCAATAATGAGAGAATTTTTCTCATCTCCTAAGTAAAATCCCTCAATCAAATTCCAATCGAAATCAGTGGAAACGTATTTAAGCGTGCACGGCGTCGCACACTTATAGACGGTCCACTATCACGCACTCGAGGGCAGCGCGGCTGTTATAATTAATCGTATCTCAAAAACTACTTGACCAATCACTCTGAAATCCACAGGGAATATTCTATGGACTATGTGGAACATTTGAATGCTGAAAAACCCGATTTTGAGAATGCCTTTTCCTTTCAATTGCTATTTGTTTAAAAAAATTGAATTTTTTTGTGTAAATAAATAAAGTGAATATTCCATTCATTTTTACATGCAAAGGTTGAGCAATTATACAACCCGCCTGGAAGTTTCGTTTTTCTTTATGAAGTGGTTCATAAACTAGAAGCATTTGAAGAAAGTTGGATTTTTTCGATTTTCAAACTTCGAAAATTTCTAACTCCGAAATCCTGCACATTACGATGAAACAAAAAAATACGGGTTTTTTTTGTATCCGATACAAAAAAAAAATATTCCATGCCATTTTATTTTTCGACTGTAAATTTTCAGTGGAATGACCCATGTATATATCACTCAGTTTCTCCGCAGTGTTTCAATATTTAGTACTCTCGCTTGCATGAACGGATTTCCATGAAAAATTGGTTCTAGAGGTTTTCGAGGGTGCTGGATCCGATTCTGAAGTCGAACCCCAAATTCAAGATGACGGATCCAAGATGGTGGTCGTGAATTTCGTCATTTTTGCATTCATGCACAGATCCATTTGAAATATGGGTTCTAGGGGTTTTCCAGAGCGCTGACTCCAAATCTGGAGTGAAAACTCGAATTCAAGGTGGCGGACGTGAATTCAGTCATTCTTGTCTTCATGGGCGAATTTTTATGGAACATGGATTCTAGGGGTTGTCGAGGGTGAGAATTCCAAATCTTACATTCAAAAACGACCTCAAAAATTGGTTGACGTTATGACAACTCCACATAAGTGAGAATCCAAAGGGGAAGGAAGTAGTTCTTGAAACACATGAAGCGTGAAAATGTTCCAATTCATTCTCAAACCACTCCTAGATGACTCTATGTTACGCTCAAATGACTCTTAGGTTACGCTTTAGTCGCGCTTCCACGCTTCAGTTTTACCAGACAAGTTATCTGAATTCTGCAGTTATTTAGAAACATCTTTCCAAACCATTCAAAGATGGAATAAAGAATGGTAGGCAACCCCCGGATGTCTGAATTATTCAAGATGCGAGGGGAGCGAGCATATGTGGGCTACGACTTGATCAAACTGAGCGACGCGAATTTCGTAGCTGCTGAGCGAAGTGAAGCAGTCAGGGGGTGGAGCCCTCTGATTTCCCTTGCTGATAAAATTATACTAATACATTAATTATTCCACACTCAAGTTCCTTCCTTCAAAAATGTTGGAGTTGAGACTCACATTACTGTCAAATCCCGCATGTTTCAAAAACTTACCGGGTTATGCTCACCCATGTGTGCAGTCTAAGGGTGAAGAAAAGCGTATGAAAATGAACGCGTCATCAGAATTATGTATCTCTGACATAATTCCAGTGTTGCCAGATGGCGTTCGTGCGAACCCCCCAGGTCTCGCGTAATTTCCCCCTAGAACTGAAATAAAACCCCTAAAGACGTGACTGTGGACACTTCTTAATTTCGATGTTATGAAAATTTGAAAAAGGTGTTGGGAAATTCAAATGAATACCTCATACTTGCATATGGTGAATAATATAATGGTATTCAGATAACACATATTTCATGTTTCATTATGTTACATGTATTCAAATGACAACTGACAACGTGAATATATTATTTTCTCATTGTAACAACCTAAAGCACTTTTCTTATACGAGGGTGGATTGATAAGTTTCCGGCCTGACCAAGAAAAACAACGTTTTTAAGAATTTTTTTTTTTTTATTCCTCAACATAATCTCCTCCAAGGCTGATACATTTCTCATAGCGGTGTTCTAGTCTAGTAATGCCATCTCTATAGACTGATTCGTCAAGCTCCTCAAAATACCCATTTACAGCTTCGATTACTTCTTCATTGTCCGCAAATCTCTTACCGCCAAGCCATTTTTTGAGGTTAGGAAACAGATAATAGTCACTCGGGGCTAGGTCTGGAGAGTAGGGAGGGTGCGGCATTAATTCAAACTTCAGATCGTTGATTTTAGCCATCGCAACGATTGACGTGTGCGCTGGTACGTTATCGTGATGAAACAAGATTTTTTTCTTCGCCAGATGAGGTCGTTTAATTTTCACTTCGTGGCTCAAACGTTGCAATAAGTCTGCGTAGTATTGACCAGTGATAGTTTTACCCTTTTCAAGGTAATCAATGTATATAATACCTCTTGCATCCCAAAAAACAGTTGCCATAACCTTGTTCGCCGAAAAAATTGTTTTTGCCATCTTTGGAGTTGGTTCCCCTGGTCCAATCCACTGTTTAGACTGTTCTTTGGTTTCAGGAGTGTAGTGGTGGACCCAAGTTTCGTCAACGGTTACGAATCGACGCAAAAATTCGCTTGGATTACGCTTATACAACGCCAAATTGGCGGTAGAACTGTTCTTTCGAATCAATTTTTGATCGACTGTTGGCAAACGCGGCACCCATCTTGCACAGAGCTTTTCCATATACAAATGTTGGTGCAAAATATTTTGTACACGTTCATATGACATCTTACAGGTCTCAGCTATCTCACGAACTTTTAATCTGCGATCTTTCAGCACTATTTGATGGATTTTCTCGATCATATCTGGAGTTGTGACCTCAATGGGGCGTCCTGAGCGAGGCTCATCAGAGGTGCTCACACGACCCTTTTTAAACTCGGAAACCCACTGCTTAACGGTTGAATATGATGGGGAGGATGTCCCCAGTGTTGAGTCCATCTCTTCTTCAATTTCCTTCGGCGTTAACCCCTTCAAATAAAAGTATTTGATGACAGCACGATTTTCCAGCTTTTCCATTTTTACGAAAAACACAGAGGCGTCTTGGTCAGCGTGCTCTCAAAACTAAACTAACATGGCGGTCGGACTGAAACTATAGCTACAAGCTATCTAAGGATGGTACTATAGAACGCCACCTCAAGGTAGGCCTAGTGGCGCCATCTCTTGGTCAGGCCGGAAACTTATCAATCCACCTTCGTAAAATCCAATAATGATATGAATTTTTGGATAATAATCACACAATCGCATAATTTTAAAACTCATAATGTAATAAACATTGCATGGTACTTTTTAAAATTGTGATGGATGTACGTATATTTTTTCAAAAAAGTTTATAATAATCACGGGAGCAAATGATTCCAAATTATAATCATAGTTATTGGCATTCTGCAAATACATCTGATATTTGTTCTTCAAAGTCAGAAGTATACATCGTTTCAGAATTGAATTTGATGAGCATACTTGTGGATGGTCTGAAATCGATGCATCCATTTGACAAATTACTTCTTATACGCAAAATTGTGTCTGCGGTATCTGTAGACATCTTATTTCTCAATTTATTCTTGATCACATTGACAATTGAAAATGCTCGTTCGACACTCGCATTCGGGAAAGGTAAACTCAATTAGGGATCATAGATTCCAATTTGGCAGAAAAAGAATTATGCTCCCCAACCACCACATTGGCACCATCAACCCCAATCCCAATCAAATTTCCTACTTTCGATCCATCTGTTCTTAGTTGTCCTGTGAAAACTTCATACAAATTTTGAGCATCTGCAATTTCTATTTCTGTGAGCTTGTAGAATGTAGTAATGATTTTCTGTTTTGTTTCACTAAAATATTGTAGCATTGTGCATAATAACTTTTTTGTATCTACAGTTGTACTTTCGTCCACAATTGCAGAATAATGTTCTTCACCAAGGTCCTTTATCAAATCTTCTTGCATGCATGGAGCTATCACATTTTTCATCAAGGACGTACATTTTGTCCTATGCAGTTTTATATTTTTTAATACTTCGGAGGTGTTATCTAAATTCTTCACTATTTCTCCTAAGTGATCGACAGAAACGATGGAACAGTGTTCAGCAACAAACGCTGCAAGTTTTAGCTCCGCAATCTTTCCGTTTTCACTGATGGTTTTCTTGACAAACAGTGTGATTTTAGGTGTTGCAGCGATTTCTATTGATTCTTTCACTAAATTTCCATGTTTTTTTGTTTCGGCGTGATTCAATAGGTCTTTTTTCATGAGCTTTGATATTAATTCTGCAGTATTTACAGAAACCTCTGGTTGGATCTGATAATGAAGCTGTCAGCCAACCTAAAATGTTAAAGAATCCAATTTTGGATAATTGGGGATGAAAGTACCGGCCGAGGATTCTTATTCCGTTGATACTATAAATTCTCTTCAAAATTGTCTATTAGAAAGAGAGTTGATGATTGAAATAGACGGTCAGCATTTCGAACGCGTTTTCGAAATGGATATTGAATTCATACAAGCTTGATATTTCACTATAATCTCATGACTTATTGATTTAATCATGAAATATTATTCTGAGTCATCCATGTAATTAGTAATAAAGTTTATGACAACTAAAAACACAAATGTGATATGCATTTAATACATCATTGAGGTTATGAATTTGCTTATTCAACATCAATAAAGAACGATATATACCTTTGAATGGCTTCTCATTCCCCCAGTCCTTGCGATATTTTTGATCATATTTTTTATTTTTCGAAATTTTTGACATCTCAGTGCCGTGTGATTGGATATGATTTTCAAATGAAACAGTAGAAGTTATAAGTGTCGTGAAGTCCCATAAGTTGTGATTCACATAGTGCGATAGGCTGCTTTCTTATAGAACAGAATAGCACAACGCGAAACCATTACTATTGGACCAGCTCCTACTCTTATTTGAACATAACTAGGAATCGATCAATCAAGATCATTCTACGTCGCGCTGTTGCGTACTGTGGAGTTAGAAACGGAGTTGCGTTAGAAACGGATGGAACCTCTATCCGAACCTAACGCAGTCAATATGTGTTTTTCAAAGACACATATTGATTCCGTTAGATTCAGATAGAGGTTCTAACGACATTTTTATCGGGGATGGTAGTGACCAGCGACAAGCAATACTTTTAAAAAAAAGGCGAGTTCCCATATGATCGCGCTCTTTTCAACCAATGTATCTTTCGTCGCCAGGGTTAGGTTCTATGCGCGCGCCATGAGTAATATGCGTTAACTCTGCGGAGATTATACATAGAATATATGTAATATGCATAAGATGAAGAAAATACATAAAATGTCGTGAACATCACTTGAAATTGAAAGTTTAGAACACATGAAATATATGTTTATAAGTGCTATAATGGGGAAAAAATCCACAGTTCTAAAATCATAAACCAATTTAACTATGAAAAAAGAGATTGCAGAAAACTTCCTTTAGTTATACAGGGTGATTCAAAATTCCCGCACTCTTTTTTGGGAGTAGATTCCTGATGAAATTCTCAAACGATTTGTCCTTTTGCACAATGCTCTCCGACGCATGATTTCTGAGATATAATTAATTAAAGTTGACTAATTATGAGGTGGATCCATCGGTCATTGAGGAGCGTCATAACAGAACAAGAGAGGAAGGTGCATGAGAGGGCGCTCATACGATCAGCTGATCGGTATAATCGATACGATTTACCAACATACAAATTGGTAAATTTTCTATGTAGAACGATTGAATTCGTCGACACTGTGGAAAGATTGATTATTGTCATGAATTCTTATCACGATATGCTGTAGGTTAAAGTTGTAATTTCAGTAATGATTTTTATTACGCAGACAAAAAAACAATGTAAAATAGTGTTATTTCGTAGGGATAAGGATTCAAGTGGGAGAAAAAAGTATAACTACTCGTTTCCAATCAGAATTTTCATGTAAAAAAGAAAACATGAGAATTTTAATTCATCCGATACCCAATTTGAACGGTTTGATTAGTAAGTTTAACACAAGAGATTGGATTCCGAATCCTGTATTTTGATTGGTCGAGGATCAATGTATGTTAGATCAATCCTCGGCCGTTTCAAATGATTCTTCTGAAGAATGTGTTTTCGACTTATCCCAACCACAACATTGAACAATGATGAATTTATCCGAATTCACCCTTTTTACATCATTCGATGATCATAAAGGGTTTATCGAACGTTAATAACTTACTTGAGATCACTCAAGATCATTCATGTTTAAATCAAAATCTAATTCAAATTGTGTGCAAGTTCGAGCGCGTTTCTACGTTTAGAAAATGTATTCGTCTTAAAAAGGACGGATTTGGTTAATCTTCAAAGACAATTCTTTTTCCATTTGAAATAACAATATGCCCTTTGAAGTCATATGTGCTTTAGATGAAACTGTTTCGAGCTGTCACCTGATTGGTTGATTCGTATCACGAATGGTTGATTCGAGCTAAACAAACCGTATGTGATTACAATGTCAATCCAGTGCAATGATTGGGTCGTATACGATGTCACACCTTGTATTTTCGTTAAAATTGATGGATTCTGCAAGTTGAAGTAAGTTATTAACGTTCGATAAACCCTTTATAATCATCGAATGATGTAAAAAGGGTGAATTCGAATAAATTCATCATTGTTCAATGTTGTGGTTGGGATAAGTCGGAAACACATTCTTCAGAAGAATCATTTGGAACGGCCGAGGATTGATCTAACATACATTGATTCTCGACCAATCAGAATACAGGATTCGGAATCCAATCTCTTGTGTCAAACTCACTAATCAAACCGTTCAAATTGGGTATCGGATGAATGAAAATTCTCATGTTTTCTTTTTTACATGAAAATTCTGATTGGAAACGAGTAGTTATACTTTTTTCTCCCACTTGAATTCCTATCCCTACGAAATAACACTATTTTACATTTGTCTGCGTAATAAAAATCATCACTGAAATTACAACTTTCACCTACAGCATATCGTGAGAAGAATTCATGACAATAATCAATTTTTCCACAGTGTCGACGAATTCAATCGTTCTACATAGAAAATTTACCAATTTGTATGTTGGTAAATCGTATCGATTATACCGATCAGCTGATCGTATGAGCGCCCTCTGCAAGCACCTTCCTCTCTTGTTCTGTTACGACGCTCCTGAATGACCGATGGATCCACCTCATAATTAGTCAACTTTAATTAATTATATCTCCGAAATTATGCGTCGGAGAGCATTGTGCAAAAGGACAAATCGTTTTAGAATTTCATCAGGAATCTACTCCCAAAAAAGAGTGCGGGAATTTTGAATCACCCTGTATGTGTTTTCTACGTGGTAGTCTCTCAATAGGTTGAATACAGTGAAACCTCGTTTATTTGAAGTCTCGTTTATTTCAACTCAAACGTCTCGTTTATTTCAACGGCAAACTCCTCCTCTTGCCCCACTCTGGAACGGTCTTAGGGGCCGTTTCCAGGGACAATCGGTGCCGCCCAATAAAGGGACGGTTTTGTGAACCCGCTCTGAGCTTCAGATTGATGGTGGGAGCCCCTCTCGGCTTAAAATAAACGAGACTGTCACATTTCTGAGAGTTAAAATAAACGAGGTTTCACTGTACTTCATATTTCGAACGATCATTAGGTCGGAATTTATTTTGTCGGAAATTTGTGACTCCGCAAGTTCAAACTTGTGCTTATGTCAAATGTTTATCCATTTATGTCATAGCAGAGATGAGTTGGAAGAGATTGCTCACGCAGTCTTCAAAGCGTTATTCGGTCTTTGGACTAGCGCCACCACGGAAAGAGGACTCAACTAAAAAGTTGAACCCATGTCTGATTGGTCGGATTGAATGGAAATGTTGAGATTCCAATGTTTCGATTCAATCTGACCAATCGGGATGGGTTCAACTTTTTAGTTGAGTACTCTTTCCGTGGGGGCATTAATGCAAAAACTACACCACGTTTTCTGGCTGCGTTAGCAATCTCTCCCAACTCATCTCTGGTCGTAGACACTCACAGTCCCGCCGTGTGTTCAACATCTGCAAATCCTAGTAATGATATTTTGTGACAACCAAACAAAATTCGACGCCTAGGCCTTTCTAGAACACCCCAAATATTATTACTGGAAACGCATTGTTTTTGCAGATCTTGAACATACCACCGGAAGTTCATTTGCCCGAAGGTGCAAAATCCCGGAATTCAGAATCCTGAAAGTGCATTATTTCGAAGGTTTGTTGTCCCAAAATGGACCTCATTACTTTCTGTGGTCTATAACTCGGAATAATGCACTTTTTGGACAACAAGCCTTTGAAATGATGCTGGATAGAGCACTTTCGGGACTCTGAATTCCGGGATTTTGCACCTTCATACCAAGGAGTATCCTTGCTTCGAACAAATGAACTTTCGAAACTGCGAGTGTGTACCGATTCATGTGTTTGGTCTTTTGGAGTGCTTGTATGTATACGGGATGATTCAGAACTCGCGCACCGTACTTCACAGGCATATTCTGCAGCCGAAATGCAGTAATTTCCCGTTTGGACAGTTTTTTTGGAGGCTTGGTTTTCGAGATATGAGCATTTGTAGATTTTGTTTTCAAATTCAAATCATTCAAAAGCACTGTACCCAGATAGCGGACGTTCCAAAAACAAGATCTCATTGAATATTTTCGGAACCACAAAATGAATCACTGAAATGTCAGCAGAATAGAGTCCTTACAGAATTCAATTCGCCTTTTGTCATACTATATACAGTACAATATATAGTATGACAGAAGGCGAATTGAATTCTGTAAGGACTCTATTCTGCTGACATTTCAATAATTCATTTTGGGGTTCCAAAAGTATTCAATGAGATTTTTTTTTGGAGCTTTTGCTATCTGAAGTATGGTACACATTAAGCTCAACGCCATCTTCTAAGTTGGAAAAAGGCGGATTTCTGGAAAAAATTGAACTATCGTATTATTGTTTGTTCCGAAGCTATAGCGATTTGAAATTTTTGAGCTTCTAGCCAATCAGAATTCAGCAACTTTAGATCGCTATTGCTCCAGGACAAACAATGATACCATAGTTCCATTTTTTTCCGTAAATGCGTCGTTTCCCAACTCAGAGCATGGCGTTAAGCTCAAGTGTGTACCATACAGTGCTTTTGAATGATTTGGATTTGAAAAAAATCTAAAAATGCTCATATCTCGAAAACTAAGCTTCGAAAAAAATGTCCAAACGGGAAATTACTGCATTTCGGCTGCAGAATATGCCTGTGAAGTACGGTGCGCGAGTTCTGAATCACCCTGTATACACTGTAAAAAATCAAAACGAACTTTACAAACTCTGTTTGCGTTATAACAGAGGACTTTTTGCAATATTACTACGCTGAGCATAGTGAAATAAGATTTTCAAGAGTGTAAAATTGTGATATGTTGGTGGAAGTTGAATGGAACTTGTGAATGAAACTTCATCAATTGTATTTATTCTATGCTTAGTATAGAGATGTTATAACCACTGAAAATAATGATTCAATACGTCGTATTCACTTTGAGTATTTACCAACGCATTTGGATCTCTCTTTCCTCCCACTGATTTCGTGCACGACAGTCGCTAACAAGCACCTCATGCGAGAATGAGTTCTTATCGTTCTGAATTCCTTTACATTTCTGACAATTTTGAAAAGAATACCGAAATAACCCCAAGAACCCCCAAACTTTCTTAATCCCCCCAAATTTCCCCCTGAAAAATTCAATCCCCCAAAAATCCCCCTGAACGAGTTAAAAACCCCTGAATTTGAGGGGAAAACCCCCCATCTGGCAACACTGCATAATTCCCATATTTTTATGTGCTAAATGTGATAATAATTGTATAGTAACCATTATATCGCAAAATAAGAATGAGGTACGAATGAATCCACATGTAATGACGTTACAATTTAGTACCTGCATGTGTACTATTTTTATGGCATCTTGAAGTCTTTGGATGGCTGCGAAATGATATCAAATGATGACGTTTTTATGGCTGACCGGTTATACTTGGGATATGGAGCGTATTTGTGTCTATCCTCCTGGGTACAGGTTTCACCCTCAATTTCCTGAGATAGAGTACAAAAATTTTTTGTCACAAATTATTGCTGCAATCGAAAGCTCTGAGGGTATTCGAATAATATTTCCTAAGGGCTTTGAGAAACACATTGTGGTATTTGTATTTTACTGAAGAAATATGTATAAAATGTCCATTTTCAGAACTTCATGAATTGATTGAGTTGAATTTTTTCCAATTCTTCCCTATTTGATATCATTCCCTGGGAATTCATCCCCTCCCAAAAATACGCCGTAATCATGTTATGACATTAGAATGATATCATCGTGATACATGGACACGTCTTCGTGACCTTATCATGACGTCGCAGGAGTCACAATGATGCCATTATGATGTCATCGTGACTACAGAGTATTCCTTGAGTCGTTCAATCACCCTGTTGATGAACTGCATCGCGTTTAGATTTCATGAAGGTTCGTGATTTGATTACACAGGTCGAAATTTGATCCACGCTGGACCGCCAGGAACTGAGTGAGTATCTGTAGGTTTTTAGGGTCGCTGATCACGATGAAGGGGTCTAAATGATCCCATCACGTCAGGATCAAGGTCAAATGAAGGTCGAACATCTTGAATCGGAAAATATAATTTTTTTGACCCCAGATTATGAACGAGCGGGAAATTTTACATCCAGATATCTTCTCATCTTCTTACCAAAGTCATATCTGCAGGTCATATGGAGGTCATCTGTAGGTCAAATCCTTCTTTTGGATGTTTTGTCTGATATTAGGTTGGGAGGTCTCTTGGATTAGGTGACTTCTATGTTTTTGAGGTCGCTGATCATGATGTAGGGGTCTATATGACCCCATCATATCTGCATCAAGGTCAAATGGAGGTCAAAAATCTTGAATCGAAAGATATAATTTTTTTGACCCCAGATTATGAACGAGCGGGAAATTTTACATCCAGATATCTTCTCATCTTTTTACCAAAGTCATATCTGCAGGTCATATGGAGGTCATCTGTAGGTCAAATCCTTCTTTTGGATGTTTTGTCTGGTATTAGGTTGCGAAATCTTTCGGATTAGGTGACTTTTATGTTTTCGAGGTCGCTGATCACGATGAAGCGGTCTATATGACTCCATCATATCAGGATCGAGGTCAAATGAAGGTCGAACATCTTGAATCGGAAAATATAATTTTTTTGACCCCAGATCACGAACCAGCGGGGAATTTTACATCCAGATATACTCTCACCTTTTCAACAAAGTCATATCTGCAGGTCATATGGAGGTCATCTGTAGGTCAAATCCTTCTTTTGAATTTTTTGTCTGATATTAGGTTGGGAAGTCTCTTTGATTAGGTGACTTTTATGTTTTTGGGGTCGCTGATCCCGATGAAGGGGTCTACATGACCCCATCACATCAGGATCAAGGTAATTTGGACGTCAAGTGGGGAAAAAACCAACGAAAAAAACTGAAAACATTCATGCACATGTTTTTGAGGTCGCTGAATCCGAACAAGGCATTTATTCACACTCTGGATCTATCCTAGAGGTCATTGACGGTCATTTTCAGGTGTTCTGGAGATAAAAATGTGAAGTATGGTTCGAAAAACCTGGGAAAATTCCTGCCTATGTTTCCGAGGTCTACGAATCGGAATATGAGCTCGGTTATCTACATCAGGTCAGGTTCAAGGTCATTCGATGATCAAATCGAGCGAGGACTAGCAAAACATCCAGAAAAATACATACACATGTCTTGAAGATTCCCAAGTCTGAATTTGAAGTATGTTTAGTCTTGCGAAGTTTTTCTAGCAGACATTTGAAGTCATTCCAATGTCGTTTTTAAGTTATGTTATTTCTGAGTCAAACAGGTATAGATCACGGAGAAATGTAAGAAGCAGTAAATTTCTATTTATTAGTCTCAGTTTTAATGTAAGGTCGATTGACCACTAACAATTCCAGTTAAGAGTCAATCCAATGTAAAGTAGAGTAATAACCTTCAAGAGATGCGCGAAAATTCATACGTGTGTTTACTGAATACAATACCGTAGCTTGTTTCAAGCAGTAACGCCTCCTTGTTGTCATTCTTGATCTCTCACGCAGGAAGCAAACATAGAAGACACGTTTAGGCCGATATTCCTTGTGAATCTACAGCCTTACCTAAATCGTCATGTCAGTTATATCACTCATCGGTTCGAGAACGTTTCCGTTGAGTGAGAAATGATCTTCTAATTGCTTGTCTTTTGTGAGTTTCATTTGACTCTTTCTGCGAGTTCCAACAATAGTCTGCTAGCATATTTTCACCCCAAACCCCTTGATACCTTACTCCAAATTCTCTTAGATCCTGGTGCATCCTCTCACCTTGCTCTTTGCTGAAGTCCCCTAAGTTTTCGGGGGAGTAATCGATATGAGAGTGCAAAAAGTGGAGTTTCAGATTCATAAGACATCCAACTTCTTTAAAGTCATTCAACATTCTAGAAACAATATCTTTGTAACCAGGATCTTTGTTATTTCCTAAAAATTTTTTCGTCACTTCTCTGAAACTTTGCCATGCAGCTTTTTCTTCATCGGTCATTTGTCCTTCAAATTCCTCATTTTTTAGCATCTCTCTTATCTGAGGTCCCGTAAAAACACCCTCATTCATTTCAGCTTCAGAAAGCGATGGAAAGATTTGAAAGATATGCATGAAAGCATCGCTTTGATTTTTGCGCATTGCTTCAACAAATTGCTTCGCAAGACCTAATTTGATGTGCAATGGCGGTAGAAGAACCTTTTGTGCAGGTATCAAACTTTCTTTCAAAACATTTTTGACGCCTGGAGTTAAATTTCTTCTAGGAGGCCAGACTTCTCTCACATAGTGTTCATCTCGAGCTCGACTATTCCACTCGCAAAGAAAACATGGATATGAAGTGAATCCTTTTTGTAAGCCGAGCATGATGGTAATTATTTTCAAATCACCACAAATATCCCATTTATGTTTATCATATTTCAATTTTTGTAATCAGAGATGCAAATCATGATACTCCTCTTTCATTGAAACAGAATGAGCAACGGGTAAGGGGCATACGAATTCCCATTGTGAAACAAGATAGCTTTCAGACTTTTTATCGAGGAATCTATGAAAAGACGCCAATGACAAGGTCTGTATTCAATGTCAAATTGCTCAACCAAACCTCCGATATCACTGCAGTAAATCAAGTTGCTTGTTTTTGTGAAAAACTTTCTAAACGGTTTCTCTTGAACGGTAATATGTAACGTGCGTTCCAGAAGTCAAGCATTTTTTTTCTTCAAGTCTCAACGCCAGGAGTTCGGAACTTTCTTTTGAAAGGCCCAAATCTCGACAAAGATCACTTATATCAGCTTGGGCAAATTGTTCTTGATTCCTATCGCCCTCATCTTCTGAATCTGATGGAATTTTGTGAGCTTCCATTTCTCCTTCTTCTTCTTCTTCTTCTTCGGATGTATCGGAGGATTGATCTAGCATTTCAACATTGTCTGATGTATGATCCGCATGAGTTAAAATTTCTTGTTCACTTGTTTCTATATCCATACTACTATCATTAGATTCAGCATCAATAAATACAGGAAAAGTTACTGATGCTACGTGCGGATGAATGATAGATTTTTTATTATGACGATTATGACCATGTAGATGAGTTGAACAAAAGTCACAATCCGACGTGTGATTTGATGGGTTTCCCCATTTCATCGGAGAAGAAGACATCTGTCTTTTCTTTTTGTCCGAAATATTGCGGCATCTACTATAGACAACTTTTGGAGTGGAGGAATTAGTTAAAGAATCAGTTTCGATTGCGAAGCATTCATTATGTTTTTTTTCAATGCTTCTGAGAATGTGAATTCAATTTTCGTCGTGTACTGCCCGCAAACAACACAAAAGATGTCCGGACTGTGTTTGCAAGGACTTTGACTCGTCACATTCGATTCTACAGAGGCCAAGCTTCCCACCAATGTAGAGCTACGGTCGCATGATGACGACGCCTGCGGGCCCGCTTTCTCACCCTGACGAGCCACCGATTCTTGGTTTCCGAAGCCCAGTGTCGTAATACGTTCCCGTATGGTTGCCATGACGGCATGAACGCCGCAACCCAGGGACTTCGCCAGATAGTGAGACAACTCCGTTGCCCACCGTCACCACGTGGAGGTGCCCTGAGTGCAACCACACGTTGATTTGTTGTTGAAATGCATTGAGATGTATGAACTGTATAACATGAGTATGTGAAGATGAAAATTTTGCGTCTAAAAACTTCCATCCTGATGTGATGACACGTCAAGGGGGAAAACCAACACGTTTGATTCCCAACACACTCATACCCCACAACTGTTGAAATTTACTTGCAGGGTTCTCCACTTGTTATTGAAATGACCTTGAACCTCGTCTTCTGGGGGTCAAGCGACTTCAGATTCCGATTCGCGGACCTCGGAAACATAGGTAGGAATTTTTCAAGTTTTTCGAATCTTACTTCACATTTTTATCCTCAAAACACTTCAGAGTGGCCGTGAAATTATCTTGGATGACCTCTTGGATAGATCCAAAGTGTGAAAAAACGCCTCATTCGGATTCAGCAACTTCAAAAACATGTGTATGAATTTTTTCAGGTTTTTTCGATGATTTTTCCCCCACTTGACCTTCAAATGACCTAGATCCTGATGTGAAGGAGTCATATAAATCCCTTCATCGTGATCAGCGACCTCGGAAACATAAACTCACTTGATCCAAGAGACTTTGCAACCTAATATCAGACAAAACCTTCGAAAGAAGGATTTGACCGACAGATGACCTCCATATGACCTGCAGATATGACTTTGATTGAAACGTGAGAGTATATCTGAATGTAAAATTTTCCACTCGTTCATAATCTGGGGTCAAAAAAATTATATCTTTCGATTCAAGATGTTTGACCTCCATTTGAACTCGATCCTGATATGATGGGGTCATATAGACCCCTTCATCATGATCAGGGACCCCAAAAACCTATAGATACTCACTTAGTTCTAGGCGGTCCAGCGTAGATCAAATGTTGACCTGTGTTATCTTATCAAGTACAGAGGGTTCTTCGAAGGAGATGCTATTTTTTTCCCTCAATTCAAATCCATCATTCTCTCTCTCTTGTTTTTGTTCCAGCTAACAAGCTCGCATCTTACCTCCGTTAACCTCATTATGCAGGACGAGTTGAACGAGCTGAACTCCACAATGTCAATACTTATTCGCCATCCATCACGCATTGAGTAGCGGACAGCTCATCATTTCAATTCTTCTCTCAATCCCATAATCTGCAACAATAAAAACTCATTATGGAGTTTTGCATTGCTCAAATGGAATTTGATTTAATCATCATTTCTTCACCTCTTATTCTCGATTCATTGGCATTTTTATGAGATCCAGTCTCGAGAAACAACGATAAAGTCTTTGGATGAAAAAATGATGTAACATCTGCATTGCGAGTAGAGAAACAAGATGCTTCTCAACTTGAAATTAGCTTTCATGTAGTCATTAATAATAATTAAACCTTGAATTAACTGCAACCTACGAGTCCATTCTATTCTCATTTCCCAGTTAGTATTCATGCAACTCTGTTTATTGGAACACTTGTCACACTCAACACCATTAAAATATACTTTCAAGTTCATGATTCAGAATGTAAAACGAATCAAGTGTGTTTGAATTTTTCTGATGATCCTGACGTATAGAACGATGAGAGGATTAAAAAAGAACCTGTTGCTTATCATAATTTTGCTTCATCAGTATAAATATTTTTTGTTTGCTCCACTGAATTTGACTTTATTAATGGAAATTGTTGTATCCTGCAATTACGATGCTGCCAACGATATAACGTACGGATGCATTCATCAATGAGTTTCATTTCTGATGAAAAAAAATATCCATATTATATCTGTACGAATGAAGATAGGGAACAAGAAATGAAATAACCTCCAAAGTTTTGCATCGTCATGAAATTTCTGGCTGGAAAATGAATGAAAACGATGAGTTGCACAAATAAAAAGGATAGAGCAGGAGAAGAAGAAACGGATAAAAAACCAAAAAAGAATCCCTTCTTGTCACCTCTCTATCAAACTGCCCGAATCCACTCCGATACTTTACCACTACTGCCGCTACACGCTTTTTGTAGCGCACGTGCATCGAAAATTATTCTCTATGTAATATTCTGCATTCTTGCTTTTATTTTCCCCTTCTGTCCTTCGTCACAGTTTCCTTTCGCATATTTCAAAAGGGGTGATATAAAGAGGGAAGACGAGGAAGGAATGAATCTTCTACGCGCCATGTGCACAAATGTATCCGGCACGTTTACAGGTCTATTCTATACTAGATTTTATCACAAAAAGATTAAGGACTTTGTGAACAGATAAAAAATGTTAGCGACATAGAATTAGTTACGGTTCAATTCTCTCTCAACTCGGAAAATCGTTGAACAAGAAAAATTGCTTTCCGATAATATTTCAACATCGAATTACATTGCGAGCTGATAATTATAAAATATTTACGTACTTTTAGAAATATTCTCATGTAGGGGAAACCGAGGAGAGTTGTGACAATTTTTATTTTTATTAAAATATCTCAATCAAGAAACATTCTACATCTATGAGTTGTGTAAGTAAATGTAGCAATCCATACTCTTTAAGGAATAATCATTGAAATTCATGAAAATATTGAGCTTTCTGAGGGAATCTACAGGAATAGAAAACACTCCTCGTGTCACAACACTCCTAATACCAAGGTAAGTTGTAACAGATACCAAGGTGAGTTGTGACACTTAGGGTAAGATGAGGTAAAATGACCATTCTCGTGTTCAGTATGCTGTAGAATATGCAGCTTGCGTGATATTCCCAAACCCATACCCCTTCGTGAAAGTTTGAACCTTAGCTACAAAATTCAATGACAAAGGTTTCATGTAAGTTGAACTCACTATAAGTTATAGTTGTTTACAAATGGTTGTTTTACCACGTGGTCATTTTACCCCATCTCACCCTATGTACTTAGACTATTTGGTGAATAAAAAATACCATTATAAATGAATAACACGTTTCTTTCGAACGAAGTACTTTAATAATTATTTGGTATGCCTGTACCAATCAAAATAACATATAATATCCAGTCAAAAATCAAAATTTAATGTGATAAACAATTATGGCAGACGTATCGAAGGTCGCCCCCAGTGCAAGCTTCGTGAGACCAGCCTTTGCATCCGAGGCACTGAACCCACTTCTCTTTTGATTCACTATTGGCAAAGGTCTCAAGGCAACACAAGCGAAAACAATTATTTTCTGCATTTCCTTCGGCTTAATCCTCTTCATCATAAACTTTACATGATACCGGAAATTTTTTATCATATTTTTTCGCTAACATATACACGAAACTACTTGTCTCTTTTGTTGTAAGCCCATAATTAGATGCTGCACATGTCAACAAATACTCACATAAAATATTTTCTTCTTCTTCTTCTTCTGTGAAAATCCGCCTCGAAATACTTCCAGGGAACATGGGTGGAACGTTCGCTGAAGGTTCATCGAAGGTTTGAGGAAACTTCACAAAAATATCTATACTTAGATTGATTTATAATAATTTATGTTCAGTAATTAGTTCAGTTTTTATATAAATTAATCAAAATCAATATAAGTATGGATATTTTTGTGAAGCTCCGTCAAACCTCCGATGAACCTTCAGCGAACGTTCCATCTATGTTTTCTGGACGTATTTCGAGGCGGACATCACAACGTCCGTAGAACCTTTGTCAAACGTTTGTGAATCTAAAAGTTCCCTCCAATGAACCTTCGGCCCGATCTATACACATCTAATCTGAACGTTCGCTGAAGCTTCATGTTCTCTTCGGGTTGTATGATGGAATTGGCGTAACGTTCCGACAATACGTATTCACAAGTGTATTGAGTGCATGGAATCGATTGGACTCCACCTGTATTGACCAAAAACTGCGATATAGAAATAATATGGAATGTATCCCCAGCTTGAGCAGCGTCACATTTGGGTTGTATTAATACGAGTAATAACGAGTTATCCTTCACTTAAATGATGCAATCAAAGCGATACCGCAGTTACCATCCAAGCATGTTTTTTTGCAACAAAATACTCTGAACTGAATTCATTAGGAATTTGAAATTTTCAGGGATGATTCTTTGTACAGACGTAGATGAAGTCTCAAAGAATCTTTAGATTCATTATATGAATTTTAGATTTTTTTATGAATTCAAGTTCGAGTTTTTGAAAAAACGTGCTCAGATGATAGCTCTGGTATCCTCTTGATGGAAATGGTGAAACATTTTGGGATATACACACTCATAATAGGCATCATCACCATTCCTTCCTTGGATTTCATCCCAACTGTATATCTGCATATTGAAATTATCTGTGCTTTCGGGACATGCAATTCGAGATATCTGGTATCATGTTGGCAACAAATCTCTTGCATCGCGTATATGGGGAAAGTGGGGGGAACTAGCCGTCCATACTTGTGTAGTCAACGTGCAAACGTTTTGCGACTGAGTTTAGATCCAGTGCGCATCTTTTGCTTCTCTACATTCCGAACGTGCATTATGACCTCTGAAAGACATCAGAAAGTTCCCTAATGCGTCGGTTTTGGGGATTTTTCAGGAAACCTAATTGAAGTTTGCGGGAAAAATGTACATCCCCGTACAGCATACCCACTGATGTCCACATCGCATCTCTATGGAGGCGAGGTGGATAAAATGAGGGACCTTTCACTCAGGAATTGATTCTATGTGATGTTCGGTGAGTTCACTGATTCCGTACTGTTTCTCTGAGTGGCAGGCCCTTCGGGATAAAAAAAGAAACGTGAAGACGAGGTGGAGCGACGGAGAAGTCACTTAGAGACGACGGAGATTCGTCGAAATCGCTGCATATTGCGCTGTGTGCACTTGCAATGAATGCTTCGAACCATTATTAGGAATGATGGGAGTGATGGGCATCAGAATTCAGCAGACTTCACAAATCAACAAGACGAGGCATGTATCAGCGAATCCAGCCGTCGCAGCCTAAACAAAAAGTAGAACATTCTAATGACCTTTTGGGTGAACCTTTTGGAAAAAAACTCCAAACGCCTTTTTCTCGAAACCACCTTCCTCGACCTGGGAACCACGATTTAAAAAAAAATACTAGACCAATCGGGCTCAAATTTTCAGAGGATGTTCTCAAGATGCATGATTTTCGCTCATACCAGAATGAATAATATTGTTTCATATTCAACCATATTTTCAAACAATTTAAGTTGTAAAGAAAGGGTAAGAAATTTCTTCAATCCGTCATTTCGTTATTCTGCATTGAAATCAAAAAACTTTGGTACCGGCTTTAGCGACACTCCCACTTTGTAAGAATCTATTTGATTTTTTTTTCAGACGTTCCTAATTGGGGAGATCGTGGTCGTCAGTGTTTCAGCGGGCTGTATTCAGCCTGCCGTAGCTCTGCCAAATTTGATGAAGAATGAATGAAACAAATTTATTGATATATTTCAAGATATGTATTCTAACGTCTTTTTATGTTATAGAAATGAATAATTTTGAGAAGAAAAAAAAAGAAGAAAAATCGTTCGAAAAACGTCCCTTCGAGAGGATGTATCGGACAAGTCACTGTCCGACGACTCCGAGAATGAACTGCTGCTCTCCGATACATTCGCACCAGTTAACTGATTCTTGTCACCTCCAATTGACGGATCTGAACTCTTCGCCGAAGTTTTTGCTGTAAATTAGAAATCTACGTATTATTGACGTTGAATATTTTTCACACGTAAAATTCTGATAATAAATCATAAATATTCTATTTTGTTCTCTCAAAACCCTGATGGGAAAATTTCACTGAAAAACCCTGAAATCTTTTGAGATTTTCAGACAAGACTTTTTTTAGCCCTGGTTAAAGGAACTCATTGATTTTCGTCAAATCTCATTGAAAGTAGACAAAGGTCGAAAAAGACTTCCGGATGACAGGTGCGAGTGAGTGGTTAGTGTGGGATAGGTGAAAGTTTTTGAGCGATTTTAGGAGGGAATTAGAGCAGGAGAAATTTTTCAGTGGTGTGAGGTGGAATCGGTGGTGGAAAAGGAAGGTTTTGGTGAAAGATTAGTAGTGGTGAAGTGGGTAGGAAGAGAAAAAAGAAGGAAAATCTGGAGGGTTAGCACGTGGCGGGGAGGAGGTAGAGAGGAGAAGGGAAGGTCAGAAGAGAGGAGAAGGAAAACGGTGGCGGTGCCTAATTTAGTGCGTGAGAGTAGATAGTAGAGTAGAGAGTGGATCGGTGGGTGAGGAAGTGAGGAGAGTAGTGGAGTGGTAAGTAGTGGCATCAAGCGGAGAAGAAAGGAAGTGAGATTCAGGCGGGAGATTCAGACGAGTGTAGTAGAGAAGGTGGAGCAAGGGCCAGACAGGATTTAGAGATGAAGGAAGGAGAAAAGGAAAAGATAGGGTCAGACAAGAAGACAAAGGAGACGGAGATAGGTCAGACAGAGATAGGAAAGGGGTTATGTGAGGGAAAAGGTAAAGAGAGAGAGACAGGGTGTATAGAAAGTGAGAGGAATAGGGATAGAAGATGGGTAAGGTGGTAGGAGGTGATAAAGGGAAGTTGAGTGGGAAGAGGGGGAGACCGACTAACGCGGTAAAGCTGGGTAGAGAGAGAAGTGGAAGCGTTGGAAGCATAGGAGAGATTAGGAGGTTTTGGAAGAGAGAAGGAGAGGAGGGATTGGAGGGAGAAAGGATGGATATATTCGGAAGGAAAGATAAGATAGAGAGGTCACCAGAGGAGAAGAAGATGAGAGAGGCTGGCGCGGGAAGGGAGATGGTAGAGATGATGGAGATGATGGAGGAATAAGGGAGGGGTATTGAGGAAATAGATGAAAAAATAGATAAGGTTTATGAAAGGATGAGGGAGAAGATAGAGAATATAAGGGAAAGACAGGATAGGGTGGGGAAGGGTTGGAGATTAGAAAGAGAGGAGTTCAGGAATAGGATGAGTGAGGTGGAGAATCGAAGACAGGAGTGTGGAGAGGAGAAGAGAATTCAGAGGAATTGAAGAATAGGGTAGAGGAGTTGGGGAGAAAGATTAAGGAGAGAGAAAGGAAAGAGGGAGGAGGGCAGGCTATTGAGGAAAGGGTGGGGGAAGCGCAGTTGGAGGAGATAGGAAGAAGACTGGGAGAGTTGGAAAGAAGAGGTAAGATAGCAGAGGGTAGAGGTGGAGAGAAGGTGCACGGTCAATCGGAAGTCGGGGAGGGGGTGGATAAGAGGGTGAGGGAGATGGAAAGGAAAATGGAGTTCAAAGAGAGAGAAGAAAGGAGGAAAAAGGCGTGAGTGAAGGGTTTGGAAGGCAAAAAGAGTGTAAAGGAGGAGGTTAGGGTGTCAATGGGAAAGTTGGGCGTGGGGGGACAAATGGAAGGAATCAAGGATTTTTGATTGGGAGGTAGGAACAAGAGGAGAATGGTGGTAATACAGTTCAAGCCGGGAGAGGAAAAGGAGGGGGTGATGAGGAAGAAGGGAATGTTAAGGAGCGGGGAGGGAAGGATGAAGGAAGACTATACATGGGAGGGAAGAAGGGTGATGGAGGAAGTGAGGGAGAAAGGATTTGAACTAAGGAAAGATGGGGGAAGATTATGGATAGGATATGGAAGAATATGGATAGATGGGAGATGGTGGAAATGGGACGAGGGAGAGGACAGATTGGGAAGTAGAGGAGAGTACTTCAGAGGGATTCAGGGAATGGGAGAGCATGGGAGAGGGGAGGATTTTCGAATGACGCAAAGAAAGAAAATAGGAGAAGAGACATGAAGGTAGGTAAAAGGAAAAAAGAAAGGAAGGGTGGAGAGAAGGAAGGGGAGGAAGGAGGGTTGAGAATAGGTTTTTGGAATGTAGCAGGAGTAGGGGGAAAAGAAGGGGATTTTTGGGAAGTGGTAGAGGAATGGGATATTGTGGGATTGACGGGAACCTGGATTGAAAAGAGAAGGTGGAGGAAAATCAACGGGAAATTGACGAAGGGGTTTGATTGGTAGGTGCAGTGGGCAAGGAGAAGGAGTAGGAAAAGAAGAGCTATGGGGGGGTTGCTGATGGGGGTCAGAAAAGGCTTGGAGGGGAGTGAGAAAGGAATGGGGAGAGAAGAAGAGGGCCTGATGGTGAGGAGGATACAGTGGGAAGGTGAGACTTGGAGTGTGGCACTAGTATATTCGGACGGAAATGTAAGGAAGAAATTAGAGGAGGTCAGAGAGGCATTGGGGGGGGGGGAGGATTGAGAGAAAAAGTAATCATAGGAGGGGATTTCAACGCGAGGACAGGAAATAAAGGTGGGGTAATCTGGAAATACCAGGAGGAAGGGGTGGGGGGAAAGAGCTCAAAGGATGGGAAAATGGATAGAGAAGATTTGGAGTTGGTGAGAATATTGAATGAGGAAGGGTGGGGAATAATGAATGGGGTGATGAAAGGGGATGAGAAGGGGGAGTTGACATACATTGGGAGCAAGGGGCAGTCGGTGATTGACTATGCGATCGGGGATTTGAAGGGTTGGGAGGAGGTAGAGAGAATGGAGGTAGGAGCTAGGGGGGATTCCAACCACCTGCCGATAATCGTGGAGGAAGCAGAAGGAGGAACAGGAATGGAGAGAACGCATAGATTGGTCAGAGAAGGGAATTGAAGAGTATAGGAGGAATATGGGGAATTGGAAGGGGTTAGGGTTGGGAGGAATGAGATTGAAAAAGGAGTTGGAGGAGAAGATAATGATAGTGATGAGGAAGAAGAAGGTGAAGATAGGGTGACGGAGAAGAAGAAATGGATGGTGGGGCGCGGAGTGTAGAGAGAGGAACAGGGAGGTTGCGAGGGGAATAAGGAGATGGAGGGAAGGGAAGGTGGAGGTGGATGAGATAATAGCGAAAAGGAAGGAGTATGAGGAGACTTGCTTGAGGAAGAGGGAGCAGGAGAGGATAAGGATATGCGGGGAGATGGGGAGGGTTGAGAACGAGGCACAGGTATGGGAAATGATCAGGAAAGAGAGGGGTGGAAGAAAAGGAGTGGAGGAAGGATAGGGTTAGAAGCATGGAAACGGCATTTCATGAGATTGCTAGGAGGGGCAGAAGGCAGGGTGAGAGATGGGGGTGAGCGATAAGGAGACTGAAAAAAGGAAAGGCAGTAGGGGGAGATGGGATTCCGGGTGGAGCATGGATGTATGGGGGTGAAGAGGTACAGGAGGCGATATGGGAGATATTGAGAGGGATTTGGATGGGAGGGAAGATCCCGGAGGAATGGAATGAGAGTATAATGGTGCCGATAGTGAAGAGAGGAGAGGGGAAAAAAGTAGAGCTTCTATAATGGGGTTTTCCGTAGGGAAAAGGAAGGAGGAAAACCTCGTTATCCGTATCTAAAAAGGACATGTCCGCAGCTTCCCAGAATGCTGATTGGCTACGGTATTTTTCTCATTCAACCCCTCTTCGATCCCCTCTTTTATCCCCTCTTTGATTGAATGTTGTGGCACACAAAAGTCACGCGTATTCACAGCCCTTTACCTCAATCGTATAATCCGTCATCTCTTCTTCCAAGGGTTTGGTTGATAATCTAATGATCGTCTATATATCGAGTTATTATGTCGTCTCTCACACGTTGAAATTCGGATTGTGCCGTGCATATGCAAAATTGTTGATTGCTCCAGTGGTTTTGCATTACAACCAAAAGTGAAAAGTGTAAAGTGGTTTAATATCGTGATTACATAAAATATTGCTATTCTAGGAATTGGTTTGGTGTTACTTAGTGTTAAGAAAAATGTGGAGTGGCGGATTAAAACGAGTGACGGATTGACCCCAGTCTCCCCTATATAAATAAATACAGGTGAAGGAACAAAGAACAAAATCGTTTCATATGAATGGAGAGGATTGATAGTGAATTCATTTTTTGGCGAAGAATATACAACATCAAGGAAGTCCATATGGGTATCTTACATGGTAAGTAGTGTCACAATTCGTCATTTGATATGGGTATTTTACATGGTAGGTAGTGTCACAATTCGTTGTTTGATATGGGAATTTATCATTGCATGACAGTTTATTAGGGATTATTGGAATATATAACAGTTTGTTGATTTTTTCGTTCTTCATTCATTATTAAGTAATAGAAAAGGAAGATTCATGGAAGAATTTTCATGTACATTTTCATGTAAAAAAAACGAATAATGAATTGTCCCAATGGAAAAGGATTATTGGAACTCAATTTAGATCCAATTTTGACAATTGATATTTCATTCAATTGTTTATGTAAATCAATAGGATTGGGAATTCGTTGATAAATATTCATCTATTATTATGAAACACACAATCATTTTAATGACCCGACCGAAAAAAATTGAATCCAATGATTTGCATACTTTTTCGAAATAATAATATAATCGCCTGTGGTGTACCGTTCCTCTCATTTCCTCCCTCAACAACAGCCTTCTCGCAATCGTAATGATAAACAAATACGTGACGTGACATATTCATTTTCTTACCTTCCTATCTCTGATTTGAATGATTAGTTACTTACCCGAAGTGTTCACCGAAGGTTCTTGATTTGTTATGCTTGAATCGTTGCTGAGATTTTAAATCTAAATAACCCGTGATATTGATTCAGAGTGATTAACAAATTATGTGCTGTAGAATAGTTGACGATTGATTTTCGAGTGCCGATGAACACTGAATGCAGGAAAAAAACTAAAAGCCTTTTTTGAGCGTGTTGAAGTTTCAAACAGTGAACTGTGGAGCAGTGGAAAATATACGTAGAAAATCTTTCACATCATACAGGTTAGTAGTGAACGTGAGTGAAGTAACATATTCCATTTGATATATATAATATATAATATAATTTAATGATGAAAAGAATTGAATTGCTTTCGGAATGAAATCAGCATTTAACATAATAAATTCTCATAATTATTCGAAATGGTTTTTCGGTATCATTCGGTAACGTTATATTCTTGAGACATATCTCAACCTTCAAATGGTAACCATGAGTCATTTGTGTTCAGTTCAAGAACAACGGTCAATACAAATTGGTTGGTTGATGTTATGATTGAAAGTTCATAAGTTTGCATTTCAATGGAAGAAATATGTAAAAGCCCCTATTATAAAAATTTTTGCTTTCTCTTTCTTCCATTAATTCGGGATTGATTGAGTATCAATTTGTGGGGATGAATTATTTTTCTTGTAAAGAATATTTTGTGCATTCTTCATTACATAAAGTATGAAGTATATTTTTTAATCTTTTCGAAGCTGTAAACATCAGAATAGCGGTTTCTCAGTATTTTCTGGTAGAAGTTTTCGGTTCCGTGGCCGGATAAAGAACTGTGGCAAATTCCAAGATAAGCCCAGAACATTCTGATTCGATATAATATCAGCTACAGCAGCACGTGAGATTATTTTCCATTGTTTTTTCAGAAAAATGGTGTGGGTTTTTGAAAAATTCGAGATAACGAAAACAAAAAGTCGCTTGGAAATCGTGATCAAAAATCAAACTAAATCATTAGGGGAAAAATTCGACGTGAAATTGTAGCTGACATAGGATATATTGAATCAAGATTTTCTTGGCTTCTGATTGTATCCTCAAATTCACGGGAGTCATTTGTCTGGCCATGGAATAGCAGATGTCTGGGAAGAAATAAAGTGGGGCCATCATTTTGTTGTTGACAGTTCAGGAAAAAAATCAATAACAATATTCCAGTAGTTATACAGGGTGATTCAAAATTCCCGCACTCTTTTTTGGGAGTAGATTCCTGATGGAATTCTAAAACGATTTGTCCTCTTGCACAATGCTCTCCGACGCATAATTTCCGAGATATAATCAATCAAAGTTGACTAATTATGAGGTATATCCATCGGTCATTCAGGAGCGTCATAACAGAACAAGAGAGGAAGGTGCTTGCAGAGGGCGCTCATACGATCAGCTGATCGGTATAATCGATACGATTTACCAACATACAAATTGGTAAATTTCCTATATAGAACGATTGAATTCGTCGACACTGTGGAAAAATTGATTAATGTCATGAATTCTTATCACGATATGCTGTAGGTGACAGTTGTAATTTCAGTAATGATTTTTATTACGCAGACAAATGTCAAATAGTGTTATCTCGTAGGGATAGGGATTCAAGTGGGAGAAAAAAGTATAACTACTCGTTTCCAATCAGAATTTTCATGTAAAGAAGAAAACATGAGAATTTTCATTCATCCGATACCCAATTCGAACGGTTTGATTAGTAAGTTTAACACAACAGATTGGATTCCGAATCCTGTATTCTGATTGGTCGAGAATCAATGTATGTTAGATCAATCCTCGGCCGTTTCAAATGATTCCTCTGAAGAATGTGTTTTCGACTTATCCCAACGACAACATTGAACGATGATGAATTTATTCAAATTCACCCTTTTTACATCATTCGATGATTATAAAGGGTTTATCGAACGTTAATAACTTACTTGAGATCACTCAAGATCATTCATGTTTGAATCAAAATCTAATTCAAATTGTGTGCAAGTTCGAGCGCGTTTCTACGTTTAGAAAATGTATTCGTCCTAAAAAGGACGGATTTGATTAATCTTCAGAGACAGTTCTTTTTCCATTTGAAATAACAATATGCCCTTTGGAGTCATATGTGCTTTAAATGAAATTGTTTCGAGCTGTCACCTGATTAGTTGATTCGTATCACGAATGGTTGATTTGAGCTAAACAAACCGTATGTGATTACAATGTCAATCAAGTGCAATGATTGGGTCGTATACGATGTCATACCTTGTATTTTCATCAAAATTGATGGATTCTGCAAGTTGAAGTGAGTTATTAACGTTTGATAAACCCTTCATACTCATCGAATGATGTAAAAAGGGTGAATTCGAATAAATTCATCATTGTTCAATGTTGTGGTTGGGATAAGTCGAAAACACATTCTTCAGAAGAATCATTTGAAACAGCCGAGGATTGATCTAACATACATTGATTCTCGACCAATCAGAATACAGGATTCGGAATCCAATCTCTTGTGTTAAACTTACTAATCAAACCGTTCAAATTGGGTATCGGATGAATGAAAATTCTCATGTTTTCTTCTTTACATGAAAATTCTGATTGAAAACGAGTAGTTATACTTTTTTCTCCCACTTGAATGCCTATCCCTACGAAATAACACTATTTGACATTTTCTGCGTAATAAAAATCATTACTAAAATTACAACTCTTACCTACAGCATATCGTGATAAGAATTCATGACAATAATCAATTTTTCCACAGTGTCGACGAATTCAATCGTTCTACATAGAAAATTTATCAATTTGTATGTTGGTAAATCGTATCGATTATACCGATCAGCTGATCGTATGAGCGCCCTCTGCAAGCACCTCCCTCTCTTGTTCTGTTATGACGCTCCTGAATGACTGATGGATATACCTCAATGAGTCAACTTTAATTAATTATATCTCGGAAATTATGCTTCGGAAAGAATTGTGCAAAAGGACAAATCGTTTCAGAATTTCATCAGGGATCTACTCCCAAAAAAGAGTGCGGGAATTTTAAATCACCCTGTATAATAAAAAACTTCCACCAAATTTTGATAGGTTGTTAATTTTTGTGGACAAAGTTTCCAAAAATTTGTTTTTTCTTCGTTCTCTAGAGTGATTCATCCCCTAATCACTAAAAGTGTAAATCCAATATATATTGGATGGCACGCTCGATTTGTAGGGAAAAAGCAAAAAAATTGAAATCTGACACCTTTCAAAGCATCAAAAAAATCATCCCTCTTTGTCTGATCCATAATTTGAATGAAGAGTTGTGATCATCAGAAACATAGATCAGTACCCTAAAAAAGATGATCTCCGCATTTCTCTATGCTTCCCTGAAAGCGTCCAAAATCTGACAGAAATCTCTTCATTTCTCTTCATTTCTGTCAGATTTTGGACAATCAAAAAAATACGGAGGAATGCAGAGATTTATCTTCATTAGGATACTTGTAGTAGTATTTGCTACGTAAAAGGGCATCGGCGTACCGACTGGATACATTTGAAGTTTAGGCTCTGTGCGGCAATAGATGAAGTACTGAAGATTTTTTCTTGAAAATTCCGGACATTCTCGTCAACCCAGTTTGGAAAATTCTGACCGAAAAAATATTTATTCAGTTGGTACCACGGTCGTATATACAGGTCGCAGAACTCCCATGGTGGGGGGCAAGACCCTTATTGATGCATTCCATAGTAAACGAAATGACCACCAGTTGGTTCTGTATGTCGTAAAAGGGTATTCGTTGATAGAATCCAAATATAACCTATGCCACAACGTTTATGTCACAATTAATATCTTGCTTGTTGATAATTCTCGTGTTCCAACCGTCCTGTGTTCCAACCGTACCCGGTCTCCCCTACGACAGTGGTTGGTACCCTGGCATCCCCTCAAGCAATACCACTCGCGTCGATTGTGTCATTTGTTGATCGATGAAGTTATGTTTGCTTTGAGACGACATGGTTTTCGGATTGTTATTTTTTTTTCAATTAAAAAAACTCACAGAATGAACAGATCAAATAACTTACATTGATGGTCTATAATAATAAATCAATAGTAGCCAGTTTGAATCTTAAATAGATCCTCACCCAATACAGTTTGTCACTGTACCATAATTATGATGAAGCTTGAAAATTACATGCGATGTCACCCGCTCGTTACATGGAATGGACTGGTAACGTTTAATTCCACACCAAGGATGGGCATTTTTGTATAACGGGAGTATTGTTTGCTTGACCCTATATTTCACTTTCAAGACAACAATATTTTGAACAAATAAAGTACTCCTGGAGTACAAAAATCTCCATCCCTGTTTCACACTGGTGAAAAGTAGTCGCAACGACACTATAACGTGACGTCCTTTGTGTTGGTTACATGGTTGTTGCACGCAATTGTTATGACGATTTTATTTTGAAAATCATGTATCATAGACCTTTTTTGACCTCAACTTCGAGGTCACGGGCATATTTTATATGTATATAAGTGTGTCCCCTGATGGAAAAACCCGATATCGGGAATTTACCCAAGCAGCAACAGAATTTCAATGTATATACGAAATAGAAACGTTCGTAGAATTTACGAATGAGATACGAGGAACATACAATGAACGTTCATAGAATGTTCGAATGAGACTGTTTTGAATATACTTAGAACGTACATAGTGTATTTGAAATGTATGATATTCATTCGATCGACGTTCGATTAACGTACCGTCGTATATTCGATCACATACGTTCAAAGAATATGCATAGCACCTATGAAACCGTCTCATTGGAATATACATAGAACATATTTCGAATATTCGAAGAACGTTCATAGTATATTCTGTTGCTACTCGGGTATCGTGTCGTCTGATTATCAGACACGTCCGATAAGCAATACCATTGAAGATTCCACGATACAATTCCGATACTGTTACGATACCTACGATAATTTTCCGATATAAAACCGAATAACTACTCGATGATTTCGCGATAGATATTCATATCGGGTTTACATTAGATATTTTTCGTATGTATCGTGACAATATAGGAATTTCATCGTGAAATCTTCAAGTATATTATGTCCTTATCGGACTTATCTGATAATGAAACAGCACGATAAATTCCCGATATCGGGTTTTTTCATGAGGGTCAGACTTCAATTGGTGTTGAAAACTTTCATCGAGTTGGTTAACATAACTTATAATACGTAGATGAAAACACAATGTTGTTGAAATTGAATATGCTATATTGTGGTTACATTTAGGAACTTTTGAGGAGTGTGAAATCACACGTTACCACCCTTCTTAAAAAAAAGTATTACCTCAAGTCTCAACCGCGAAAATAGTATTGAAAAGTATTGAATTCCAATACTTTTCCAATATTGATAAATATTGAAATCCAATACTTTTTAATACTATTCTCGTGAGAAGTATTGCAGCCAATACTTTTCTTTCATAAGGGCACTCCATTGTATGTAACAAACAGGTAATATTGCACAGTGAAAAATTTTGTGTATTCTTAACACACGTGTATGTTCCAGGAGGTCCACTCGCAATTTACGTTGAATAATATCAACACAAAGAATGTATCAAATCGACACAAAAATGTTAATTTTTTCACACTAAAAATCTGTTAATTTAGGAATTTTATATTCTGTTTTTTGGACACAAACTCTGAGTGAACCTCCTGGAACACAAAATTTTTCGCTGTGTACTTCCATCTTGAATTACACTGTACACTGTTAAAAATTGTTCGAAATTCAATAACTCTTCCAATCACATTTGCAACTGAAATTGAATATTCCTGATATTTGAATTGAAAATTCATTGAAAAGTAATTGAATTTCCAAATTTTCACTATTTTATATTCCACATTCATGTATATTTTCGTAACTGAAATTTTATACACATGTAACTCAAATTCTCAGCTGGGTGATTGAAGATCGTTCCCGTTACGTGTATTTGAAATTTCGTCCAGGAATTTTCAACAGTGTAGTTGTGATGTGGTAACAAACTATGTTAGGTGGGCGATAATCAAGCTCGTGCCCGAAATTAGAATCAAAACCTAGTATGAATTTGGGTTTGTTGTGATAGATGTTGGGGAACGGAGAATTTTTGGCATTTGAGGTGAATACTACACGGAGAAAAAAAACGTTCTAAATATTATCACATTTTGTACTAAATTAGCAGCATCAGTGACACGGTATAATTTTTACAACACGGTGTAGTAGAAATTCATGTTTTTCGATGTGAAGTTGCGCCAAATTGAACGATTTTTCGGATCATTAAGCATTAATTTTTACTACACTGTGTTGTGAAAATTATACGATGTCACTCATGCTGCTACTTTAGTACAAAATGTAGTTTATATATATATATATATATATATATGGAATTATGATGCGGTGACATATTATGTTTGGTGGGTACGATAACGTAGACGACGATCCCATTTCTACGTCGGTTCTCAATCCCATTTGCGAAGCCATTGATTCTATCCTTAATGATTTTTGTGCTGATTTCTAATTATATTATTTTCTCATCAAATTGATAGATTTTTTTTTTCAGCTGAAGCAAAGTAGCACATTCAGGTTATGAGCAATATGCCACGAGCAAATCAGCATACCCAAATCATAAGCAATAAGCAATGAGCAAATAGCCTTTGATGATAGCAATTAACAAACGATTGAAATTTACTATTGATTGTGACTGAAAGATTATTGATAGTCTTCATACAGCAGCCATAATTATAATTCCATGTTGTATTTATTTGGTTCATGAATGAAATTCCAGTAATTTAGTCCCACGCAAAATTGTTGTTCAGATAATCAGTTTGTTTCACTACATTCAATCACCTCAATATATTGCAGAGTTCAATCAAGTTCGTCTTATGAATTGATTTCAAATAACTCGTGCGTTCTTTTGAAATCGATAATCGAAGTGTTTTAATCAGACACAACCATGCCTAGAAAAAAAATCTATCGCATTCCTTCGGAAGAAGAGGCACTTAAACGTTTGAGACGGGAACAAGACACAAAGAATAAAAGAGATCGTCGTCAACGCGCTAAGCATTGTAATTTGAAAAATAAAAAGACATGTCCCAAAAATCATATACCAGCTCAACATTCATCACCATTACAATCAACTCCAACTACACCTCCTTTAACAGTGAGTCAAGCATATTGTAATCAGCCAGGGAGATATCAAACCCTTCATGAGGATGATAATATATCTTTGGATGATGTTGAAAAACATTCTATAGGCGCTATGAATATTTCATGTGTACATTGTGCTGCCAAACATTTCATTGCAGGAAGAGTATCCAACAAAGGTGATTCGTTTAATGATTGTTGTAATCATGGAAACGTTCATTCAGACGCATTACCAAATCCTCCGGATCAGCTCCGGGCCCTTTTTGATGGCACTCATGTAAATTCAAATACTTTTTATGCCCGTATCCGGGGGTACAATAGTGCATTATCGTTTGCATCTTTCAACGCTAATTTAGTTCAATTTGATGATAGGAGACCGGGCCCGTATTGTTTCAAAATCCAGGGTCGAATTTACTACCAGATAAATACCGCTATTTATCCAGCTTTGAATGAAAAACCCTCTCATGGTCAATTATTTATAATTGATGCCAATGAAGCATTGGAACATCAATTAAATAAGAATTCAACACTTGATCCAGATACCTTCTTTATCCTTGATAATGTTATACGCGAAAATAATATATTCGCTCAATCTTATGTGATGATGGATGAGGAACTGAGATCCCAGAATCTGATGAATACAGCAAATAATGTCCATTCTGAATTACAATCATTATTCACACTGAAGCCGGGGATGGATCCCCGTCGTTTTAATTTTCAAAGGAGTAATGAAGTCGCCACAGTATTTTCTACTACAGCGGATGGGGAAATACCTGAGTCATATGTTGTTGTGCGTAACAAAAGGACAAAAGAATTACAAACTTTGAGTAGTATGGATCCAAATGTAGAACCTTGGGTATATCCGATATTTTATCCCTATGGCACGCAAGGTTGGCATCGCAATTCGCAGTTGATAAATAAACAAAAACGAATAACTAGATGCGCATACATTAGATATCGTATAGGTATACGTGAATTGGAATTTAATTGTATTTTAATGGGACGTCGATTATTTCAACAATGGCTTGTGGATTTTTATGTGAAAATGGGAAGAGACAGAGTTGAATATTTGAGAGCGAATCAAAGACAGATACGTGCAGAGTCCTATCATGGTTTAATAGATTATTTAGAATCCAGTGCGAATACCGGTAACGCAAGACTTGGTAAAATGGTCATTCTACCATCTACTTCCATTGGGTCTCCTCGAAATATGATGCAGTTGTATCAAGACGCGATGAGTATTGTGCGGAAACATGGGAAACCAGATCCATTCATTACTATGACATGTAATCCACAATGGCGAGAAATTCAAGAAAATTTGTTAGAAGGTCAACAAGCTTCTGATAGACCTGACATTTGCGCTCATGTCTTCAACATCAAAAAAGATTATTTAATAGATTTCATTGTTCGACGAAGTTATTTCGGAGAAGTCGCAGCGTATATTTAGGTGATAGAATTCCAGAAACGTGGTTTACCACATGTTCATTTGCTTGTGACACTCAAACCAAGCAGTAAAATCACCACTCCCGCCCAAGTTGATCGTTATATTCCTACAGAAATTCCTGATCCGCAAGAGAATTCTATTTTGCGTACGATAATTATGAAACATATGATACATGGGCCTTGCGGTTCTTGGGGCAAAGTTGATGGTCGATGTTCTAAACATTATCCCAAGTCATTTCGAGAAGAAACTACCATGAATTCAAATGGATATCCTTTTTATCGGAGGAGAAATACTGGTAGAACCTTTGAACGTCCTGGTTCATATTCAGTTGATAATCGACATGTTGTACCGTATTGTCCGTATTTGTCAGTTTTATTTGATAGTCATATCAATGTTGAAATCGTTTCGAATATACGCTCTGTAAAATACATATATAAATATGTATATAAAGGACATGATGTTGCAGCCATTGTAATCAGTGACTATTCTACGTCCAATATTAAGCTAAATTCAAAAGAAGCGGAAGATTTGAAGAAAGTAGATATTTTTATTTGGGACGAGGCTCCAATGGCACCTCGATATGCTTTGGAAATCATGGATCGTACAATGCGTGATGTGATGAATAACGATTTACAATTTGGTGGAAAAATTGTAATTTTGGGAGGGGATTTCAGACAATTACTTCCCATCAGAGTACATGGAACCCGCACAGAAAGCGTTAATCCATCCATTAAATTCAGTTCATCATGGAAATATTTTAGACAGTATCAATTGACATTGAATATGAGAGTTTTGTCAGCAGAGGTAGAATTCGCGGAATTTCTTTTGAATGTGGGTGATGGAATTCTGAATGATTGTAACGATAGAATATACATTCCTGAAAATTGTATCGTGTTAGGCAACAATTTGAACATTGTTGATGTTATTTATGGCCATCTCATCGCTACCAAACAATTCAAATTGGCTGCAAAATGCCCGATTTTATCTGCGCGGAATAGCGATGTGGATGAAATGAATCAGAAAGTTGTAGAATTATTAGACAGTACGGGAGAACCGATATATACAAGCGTTGATAGCGCGGAAAAATGTGATGACAACGGTGATATTCAAGAGGCCCTTCTCCCGGAATATTTGAATACTTTATCACCACCTTCACTCCCCACTCATAAGATTCATCTGAGTATTCATAGTGTCGTAATGTTGATAAGGAATTTGAGTATCAATGAAGGGTTGTGCAATGGAACTAGGCTCCTAATATTAGAATTCAGTCAGAATTTATTGGAATGCGAAATTTTAACAGGTGATAAAGCAGGAGAAATTGTTTTTTTGAATCGAATTACTCTTGATTGCGATAATGTGTATCCCTTCACGTCCAAAAGAAGACAGTTTCCTATCAAATTGGCGTTTGCTATGACGATTAACAAATCTTGAGGCCAAACATTCGAACAAATTGGAGTTGATTTGCGCAGGGAAGTTTTCAGTCATGGTCAGTTATATATAGCGTTTTCACGAGTGCGATCATGGGATTGTTTGAAAATTTATTTGGGCGATCGGCCATCTGATTTTCTTATAAAGAATTATGTTCACAAAGAACTTCATACGTAAGACATTATGTTATGCGTTCCTCAATTTTCAAAGCTATATACTTTGATATTGGACGTATTTATTACATCATTCCAAAAAACAGACTCAATAACGGGCAATTCAACTTGGATTTCGAATATTAGAACTTGATTCTAAGTTTTTCTAAGCATTGAACTCAAAATCATCTTGTCTCTCCATTGGTATTATTGAATGCATGAAGCACGCAAACAGTTGTTCGTGATTTTCTTTGTTCACATTTCTTGGATAGAATATCATGTGCTACATTGCATCAAGAAGGAGTTTCATTTACAGTCAACTAATGTATGTGTATTCGTGGAGAAATGAACGTTTCCTTTGAACCACATCTGTTTCAATGATGAACGAATGTTATCAAATGGAAATAGATGTTTGCTGATAGCTTATGACCTATATGTGTGAGGATTATAATCGAGTCCCAAAATTGATTAGTTATCGTCCTGCTCATACAAAAAGAATTTCACATCTAAAAACTCCCACGACGGCAAATCATCGGAAGAGCCGTGACAATCCGGTAAGATTACAATATGAATTGATTGCAAAAGTCATCCACGTAAAATCACCAGGTAGTACAAATGGTCAGCAAATCGTCTACAGAGATGCTGCGTTTGACCTCTAAGCCAATGTGAAGTTATTAGGAAAATGTTTTATAGAAGGCTTGAAAAAGTCGTGACATAGTCACAGAACAGTCTTCAAGAAATATCCAATGTATCTATGCTCCACAATGCCCCCGGTCTATTGGATACACTCGAATATGTTATAAAACACTTTCGAATGGAGGCCGAGTTCTCTCCAGAGCCTTGGAATATCACAATATCGATATCATCATTCTACTGCCTTCATATTCTTCGAACAACACCATAATATCAAGTTATTACAGAACTCATCTCCACACTGTCACTAGATAGTCTGAAAATAGTTTTCAATCCATCTCGAATGCAATAGGTTGGATTTCCTCCTTTCGACGTCAGTTTCAAATTTTCTACCCTCGAAAACCCCTAGAACCCGTATTTTATATGAATCTTTGCTAATTGAACCCACGGGAAGAAGAACTCGACGAGTGCGCGAACCGCGGTAAAAGTATTGTCCAAGCGGTCACGTGGGGGACCGAAAAAAAAGTCGGAATTTTGGAAAACTGAAAATACTGGGTGATAGGGCTTGAAAAATCAATACGAGTGTCCGTTTACAATGTTTTTCTATGACCAATAGTTTTCGAGAAAAAAATTAAAAAGTACCTCTTTTTCTCGTACTGAAAATGAATGTTTTTTCAACTTAAACTCGTTATAACTCGAGCAGTTTTCAACGTATCAAGATGAGTCTTGCAGATTCTGATTCGGAACACTCCCCCAAAGATGACAATCTCGACGAAATTTCCAAAAATTGATGCAAAATCAATGGATTTTCAATTTGAAGTGAAAACTTGATTTTCAACGGAGAGGAAAACTTTGCATTGAAAAATTGTCGGGGGAAGTATGGGCTACGAAAAACTTCCAGCGACAAAGTTGTTTGCTAGTGTGCGGACAAACTTTATGGAAAGTTTCAGATCAATTGGACTATTGGTTCGGAAGATACAGCGATTTATCCATCAGCTCGCAACGGAAATTTCTCATGACTCTACGTCGTTCACCTGCTGAATATGAGGATCCGAATGAAAGGTTGCATTCACTCGATTTCTCAACGCAGATTAATGTTTTTTTGGTCGAAGCATCCAAATATCCAACTATTTTTGCAACATTCGTTATACATTGTTTCTTTTTATAAACAATTTTTATTCAACGCATCATTGTTCAATCCTTATTCTGCAAGATGAAAATTAAAGATTGAACATTTTTGTGCTCTCTTGAACTCAATAGTTTCCGAAACTTATTTCACGATTACTCGGCCAAATCTTATCGGAATGATATGAACATTGATATCCAGATTCGATGTGTATTGCCGAAGCTTGTAAAATGATTCGAATGATGAAAACATTTCGTTTTTCAATAATATTTGATCACGAATTAGTGGCTCTCAGGCTCGTGTTTTCCGAATTTCAATGACACAAAGTGTCGAGCGAAATGTGAAATTAAGAAAACTTCGAACAATAAAGTTATGCTTTTATGTTTGAGGAAGTTTTTCTGGAAATTCGAAATTAATCGAACAAAAAATATGAGGTTTATGATTTATGTAAAACGATCTCGTCTTATGAACGGGTCCTGTATAACATCATATTCATGCCTTGATATATATTTCAGACAAGTTTAAAATGTCTCATGCAACGTGTTTGGATATCATTCACATCATATATGACACATACAAACCTCGTGATAAAAGTTCATTATTTGTACTTTTTCTTCAGTCATAAATTATTTGGAAATGCTAGTGAACTTTGAATTGTTTATAGACATGATTGTCGAATTGAATTCGGACAAATTTAATTCGAATTCAATGTCACCCTAACAGCACAACTGCTTTCCGTTACCTTTCGATACCTTTCTGAAAGGTGTTACACGTTTCAGAAAGGTATCGAAAGGTCACTGAAAGCAGTTGTGTTGTGAGGGTACACGGAGAAAAAAGATTCGCTGGAATAGCAAGAATTTCGCTGTTCCAGCGAAATTCGCTCGTTATTATATGGACAGCAAGCAAGTTTGCTGGAATAAACGCCAATGATATTTTCAACAAATCAAGCTTCGCAAGACCAGCGAAGGACTGATAATCATGACGAATCAATACGTAAAAACAGCGCATTGGTTCGTCAATACAGCGAATTTCTATTCAATCCACTTAGCGAAGATGGATTCATTCAGATAGCGAAATCTTTTTTCTCCGTGTAATGAACCAAAACTGCCCCCCTTGGACACAATACACTGTAAAAAATTCATGTGAATGGACGATTCAAACTGCATACAATATATTTTGAATCAAAAAAAGAAATTATATCATTAGAGTGAATAATTATTCTTTATTTCTAGGTTTTCTAATTGATATTTTCGAAAATAAGCTTTCAAAAAATTTTACACCTTTTGGACTCAAATATTTTAATAAAGTTTGTAAATCTTTCATCTTCTCTGCACTTATGCCAGTTGGAGCAGCTGGTGGTGATTTGCATAATGCATGTAAACTCACTGAAGATTTGATGATATGAATTTTTGGTTCTCCATTGTAACTTTGGAATATATTGATTTGACCGTTAGGAAAATATTGAATCCGTACTGCTTTGCTGATTTGCAGATTCTTAATATCTTTGACATTTTCCTGTAACAGAACCTCATAATCTCGGACTGGGCAATTTACTTCTCTGACAATTTTAAATGGTGGATTTCTTGCACTTTCTATGAGATCAATGTAGTCTTCATCCGTTTCAATAGTTTCAAGTTGTTTCTTTTTTTTGCCATATACTCCAGAATTCCGATCGCAAGAGCAGTATGAATGTCCACGAACTGGATACACATGTTCAAATTAAAGTTGCAATTCTTGAGCCAACGATGATGAGAAAGAGACGAGGAAACGGTTTTTATTCTGACCACCGCAACCATCCGAAGATGAATAAATTTTGTTGTAATAATTAAGCTTCAATTCTTTCTTCATTGCATGTAAGATAAAATTGCACACAGTATCACCACCTTTCTTAAAATTTCCTTCTACAAAAAAGAACATGTAACTTCTGCCATGTCCACCGAAGACATGCACGTTAAAAACGTGTAGCCAAAGCAATCTCTTGTAGAACTGATTTGACACAGGAATTTTCGGCAAAGGTAAATTTTGACCGAAATCAAATTCAAGACATAACACATTTTCTTCTGCCAACATTTTCTTCTTCAATATTTTGTACTCTTCTATACTTTTTTATGCTGTTTGAACTCATCACCAGGATTGTTTTGCCGCTCTTGTTCAAAACACATGTTACAAACATCAGTGCGTGGTATTGAGAAAGAAAAATTCAAATGACGATTAAAATATTGAGAGTAGGTTGATAAATCAATCGGAGGATTTTCACAACCTGTTTTCGCTGTATAATATTCCAAAAACAAAGCGTATATTTCTTCCAGTGTTAAATTAGGATGATCAAAATATTGTAAACTAGACGTTTGACCGGCTTGACGTTCATAATGCGACTCAGAGTGCGGGATTAACAAACAGTGTTGATGGGTCATTTGTTTTACATCTTCGGTCAATCGCACTACGTGATTTCCATGTTTTCCCCGATTATCTTCGATAGTTTCATTATGTAATATCTTTTTCTGTATAGTTGTAAATCGCCCTTGTCCTATGTTCAATAGATTACATAAAATTTTTTGACAAGTCTTTATGTCACCGAATTCAGCATGCAAAAAATAATTCCACAAAACAACTTCATTCTGCGCATTTCCTGTAACATTTGGCGCTCTCTTTTTCATTAATCCAGCGAGGAAAATATTTTGAGAATCATATTTGCCATAGTTCCAAAATGTGTCATGAAATTTTTGTTGTTGTTGAACAGGAATATTTTGGAAACTCTGTTTTACGCAGCACGAATTTACGTGTTCGAATTGCTTAGCTGCAATAGATTTCCCAGAAGTCGAAACATATTCTCGTCCCTGTAATACCAAATGATCGCGTTATACAATTCGATATTCCAAACACTATCCAAGTTCTCAACATTGAATAATTATTTTTAAGTAATAATTTTGTATCGACTGTAACACACTATTTAAAAATTATTTCAGTAATGTATCAATTGTATTTCATTCTTTCATCTTCATTACATTTAAATATTGTTCCACAAGAATATATCAAAAATCCGTCAACTGAAATGTTACCTATTTGCAATGTCTTAGATATATTACAAAAGAAACATTACAATGAAATATTTCATAAATGTTCTTGAAATATTTCAAAAATAATTCAGAAATCTTGTATTGCAATGTAAGATTAGCGGACATTGCAATATTTTTGAAAGGACTTCGAAATCTCAGTACGACATGCAGCAATATTACAAGAATATTCCAATATTTCAAACGTTAGATTTCTGCGGTCGTAATGAAATCTTCGATGCTCTATGGGTTGGATGACTGTTAGATACAGGAATATTTATACATCGATGACTGCGAGAATACAATGTATTATGTCTCAGTTATGCATGGAAAATTGAGAAATTTGTTGACAGCACCATTCCATTGCACACTGTATTATACTAAATATATATACGGAATATACAAACCTCATTTTTAGCCTTTTTATTTTTGTTCTTTATCCAGTTGTTCGGATTTCTTGTACGTTTTCGACCAGTTTTTGAACTGTTTTTATCAGACATTATGATTACACTAACCCGGAAAATAAATTCAATAATAATTCAAAATGTGGAATGATGCACTTTTTCTCACATCGGAGGGAGCAATGTTTTCTATTCTTACGGTTGCAATTACTATATAGGCATTTGTTTTTATTTGATGTTTTGTGTCTTCATTCGTCAACACCGAAGTTCTGCGTGCTCGGCGGCTCGGCTTGTTTTACATAAATCATAAACCCCATATTTTTTGTTCGATTAATTTCAAATTTCCAGAAAAACTTCCTCAAACATAAGAGCATAACTTTATTGTTCGAAGTTTTCTTGATTTCACATTTCGCTCGACACTTTGTGTCGTTGAAACTCGGAAAACACGAGCCTGAGAGCCACGAATTCGTGATCGAATATTATTGAAAAACGAAATGTTTTCATCATTCGAATCATTCTACAAGCTTCGGCAATACACATCGAATCTGGATATCAATGTTCATATCATTCCGATAAGATTTGGCCGAGTAATCGTGAAATAAGTTTCGGAAACTATTGAGTTCGAGAGAGCACACAAATGTTCAATCTTTAATTTTCATCTTGCAGAATAAGGATTGAACAATGATGCGTTGAATAAAAATTGTTTATAAAAAAAAACAATGTATAACGAATTTTGCAAAAATAGTTGGATATTTGGATGCTTCGACCAAAAAAACATTAATCTGCGTTGAGAAATCGAGTGAATGCAACCTTTCATTCGGATCCTCATATTCAGCAGGTGAACGACGTAGAGTCATGAGAAATTTCCGTTGCGAGCTGATGGATAAATCGCTGTATCTTTCGAACCAATAGTCCAATTGATCTGAAACTCTCCATAAAGTTTGTCCGCACACTAGCGAACAACTTTGTCGCTGGAAGTTTTTCGTAGCTCATACTTCCCCCGACAATTTTTCAATGCAAAGTTTTCCTCTCCGTTGAAAACCAAGTTTTCACTTCAAATTGAAAATTCATTAATTTTGCATCAATTTTTGAAAATTTCGTCGAGATCGTCATCTTCGGGGGAGTGTTCCGAATCAGAATCTGCAAGACTCATCTTGATACGTTGAAAACTGCTCGAGTTATAACGAGTTTAAGATGAAAAATCATTCATTTTTAGTACGAGAAAAAGAGGTACTTTTTAATTTTTTTCTCGAAAACTATTGATCATAGAAAAACATTGTAAGCGAACACTCGTATTGATTTTTCAAGCCCTATCACCCAGTATTTTTAGTTTTCCAAAATTCCGACTTTTTTTCGGTCCCCCACGTGACCGCTTGGACAATACTTTTACCGCGGTTCGAGCGCTCGTCGAGTTCTTCTTCCCGTGGGTTCAATTGTCGAAAAGACTAAATTCGCGCCGGTCATATTTAATCTGCCATCTTGAATTCGGTTCGGACTTCAGATTGGAATTCAGCACCCTCGAAAACTCCTAGAGTCCATGTTTCGTACAAATCTGTCCAGAAATGCGAAAATGGCTGAATCCACGTTCGCCATCTTGGACCCAAAATCTTGAATTGCGGGTTTGACCAGATTCGGATTCAGCACCCTCGAAAGCACCTAGAACCCATGTTCCATGAAAATTCATCCATGCAAATCAGAATAATGAATATTAAAAGACTGCGCAGAAACTGAGTTATATCGTATATATGTATACAGAGGGGAGGATTTTCTCCGGGATTACTTATTTTTCAACAAAAACAAGAAAAGTAGAACTCGTCCGATTTTTAATCAAAATTGAATGGATACTTCAGTGGCGTAGCGGAGCAATTTGACGCCCGGGACAACGTTTCCGAGAGGGAAGATTTTCACAATTATATATAATCTATATGTAATAATTACAGTTCATACATGATTTATTTATATCATTATATATGAATATTTATGAATAAATTTAGAAATGAATATTTATATATATCATCATATATAAATTATATATAATTGTGGAAAATTTTCCACATTTTGGCGCCCCTCAATCTAGGCGCCCGGGGTGATCGCCCCCTCCGCACCCCTCTAGCTACGCGGCAGGGACACTTCCTATTGATACAACGAAGGTCCCTTATGAATTAGAAGCAATTTGGTCCATTTGGTCCAGAGATATGTTGAATATAGACGGACAGACATACACACAACCCCCACTGATCATCAATCAGTATTGCATAAAATGAAAAACTATCCAATTACCAATTGGATTGGTTAAATATTTTAGAAGAAACCATCACAGCGTATAATAGCGAGTGCAAATAGGCACTCCGTGCTAGGTATACTACGTATATCGATGAGTGCCTAAAAACGATAAAAACTGATTAATTGAAAAAATCTGACATTGTTTCCATACGTAGCACACCGAAGTCACTCAGAATTGGTTTCCAAGTCTCAGAATATAGAAACTTTTGTGTTATCATCTTAAGTAATTTAATAAATCGTTGGGCACATGAAAAAATATTACAAAGCTCATTATTGAGTGATTGTTATTTTTATGACAAAAAATGTGTGGTGTTGTAGCAAAACCAACAATGTCGATTTCTAACGGATTATCATTTCATGAGTGATATTTCGTCTTCAAGCTTAATTTCAATCAATTTTAGATAAAAGCTGAAATACCTCATATTCCTATATTCTCAATCATCATGCAATTACTAGATGAGTAAAGAATTGTTAACAATATGAATCAGTTTCTCGTTGAAACGGAAAGATTTGTAGAGGTGGACATTGTTGGTTTTGTTATGACACCCCTCAAATGTTTCCGAGGGTGATCTCCCACAAGTCTGGCATGTTGACCATAGTATACGCCATAGGAATCCAGATGACGAATTCTGAAACGTCTGGTATAGGGTAGGGATTGACGATACCAAAATTATCAACGCTTTTATATCAGAAATTTTCCAAGGTTTTGTCGAACTCCATAAAACCTTACAATAATTGGATATTTACGTATTTCATAGAACCTCATCGATATTCATAAGTATCGTCCATTTCTAATGTACGATTAAGAGAATAAGAGCTTACCGATCGAGCGCGGTATTTTTTCGATCAAATTATTCGCCACTGAATTCCTGAAATTCCAGATTATCCCATGAATTCAGTTTCAAGTAATTTGATCGAAAAAAAACCGTGCTCGGTTGGTAAGCTCGTATCCTCTTGACGCGAAATTCGAAAACACATTTGTATACAGAATGTACGTATGCAGGGTGATTCAAAATTTGCGAACTGTACTTCACAGGTATATTCTGCAACCAAAATACAGTGATTCTTCGTTTGGATAATTTTGATGGAGGCTGAGTTTTTGAGATACGAGCATTTTTATATTTTTTTTTTTTTCAAATCCGAATAACTCAAGAGCATTATGTGCTATATACTTGAGCTTGACACCATTGGCGAAGTTGGGGAACGGTGGATCTCTGGAAAAAAATTCAATTATCCTATTGTTGTTTGTTCCAGAGCTATAGCGATTTGAAATTTTTTAGCTCCTAGCCAATCAGCATACAGCAACTTTGAATTCTTATAGCTCAAAAACTAACAATGATAGAATAGTCGAATTTTTTCCCAGAGATCCGCCGTTTTCCAACTCAGCTGATGGTGTCAAGCTCAAGTATGAAGCAGTCAGTGCTCTGGAGTTATTCGGGTTCCGAGAAAAAATGCTCATATCTCAAAAACTAAGCTTCCAAAAAAATTGTCTGAACGTGGAATTATCGGTTTGTAAATACGCTTGTGAAGTACGGTTTGCGAATTTTGAATCACTCCGTATACTAGGCGGGTATCTCACTTTATTTTTCGGAAAAACACCCACAACACTTTCAATGCCCCACCTTGTATACACATATTATATAAAAACGTAAGAAAAAACACTGAACTGCAGTTCAAAAAAAATTGCACTGAAAAAAAATGTATTCCAACCAAATAAATATTTATTTGTCCTGTATCAAAGAAATATCCATTAGAATCAACAAAATATTATTTGAAACAAAGATAATTCATTTGAATTAAATGAATGGTAATAATCATTTATTCAATTTAAATAAATTATCTTTGTTCCAAAGAATGTTTTGTTGATTCTAATTAATATTTCTTTGATACAGGACAAGTGAATATTTATTCGACTGGAATAGAATTTTTTTTCAGTGTGAGAGTCGGTGTTTTCCGAGTGGAGAAGTGCTGAAGTTACACATCAATTATATAGAATTATACACAAATTATGTATCAATTATGCATGATTTATATTGAATTTGAAATAAGTTATACATAATTCTAAACATCTCTGCGTTCAGATTGATTTAGTTTGTGTATTTTTGTTTGTAGCGTAATTGAATCATATCTTCACACTGAGAAAAACACATGGGAAATGCTTAGCACGGATTACTATAATAATGGCTGCTTTACGTAACATGAGCATTCATGTGCACTTTTCCTCCAATGTATGGCGATCCATACCTCCTTTTGGCGAAAATAACTGTGCGTCTGACGTATGTTACTATAAGCTTTCAAAAAATTACCACAAATTGAAGGAGAAATGTTCATAAACTCTTATGTGTCCCGAAACTGCTATTATTGTGGAAATCTGTGCTATGAATTTTTCTCAGTGCATAAAACTCAAAAGAAAAAAACGCAAATCGAAATGCAATAGAACTTTTTGATGAAATTTTTATGAGAAATTGATCGTGGACACATGCATACACACATTGTATGAAATTCCTATCACGTCCTTGAACTTTTTATAACCTTATAAAATTTAGAATTGAATTCTTCATAAATTGTATTGCAATTCGATGAACAGAATATAATTTATTCAGAAAAATTTTTATCAAATATTTGTAAAATCATAATAACTTGTATGATTCTATGGGAATTATAAACGATTTATATATAGCCAATTTTTCATACGAACATCATTGGGGATGCATTACAACTATTTTGAAAATAATGAAAAATTCACGAAAATCTGCGAAATGATTCTTAATGATAAAAAAAATACTTATAAGAAATTTCAAGTCGATTCAGAGCTTCCTTCAAAAGTTATATGAAAATTAAAGTCCATTCATTTATAGATTATAGATTGAAACTATATATAAATAAAGATAAATTAAAAAATATGTCGCTCAATATTCATGAAAACATTCAGATCAGAGTTATTCAAAGTTATATGTAGTAGTTTCGTTGTGTCATGGACCATATTTTAAATCATGCGCATCAGCGATGTATTATTTTCAAAATGTACGTAATTCATCCTTAAGGAATTATATTGGATTTTCAATCAATTTTCTTTTCCATGAGAAGTTAAACGTGGCTGAATGTATACCATGAAATTAATACGAACGAAAAAGTAATGATGGTAGAAAATGAATCTCATATCAACAATTACATTCATATGGATTATTATAAATATCATTTATTCACTATACAGGGTGGGGCATTTATCTTGAGACAAGTACATAAAGAGATTTTGAGGTATTCTTATGTCATTTGTCCCAAGATGAATGCCCCACCCTGTATATTCAAAATACATTCGTAGAATCATACGAAATAATGAACACCATCAAATCTTCCGAATACATAACGGAGAATCCAATGTTGTATACAATTTCTTGTAATTCATGTGATAATCCTTTAGTCCGTGTTTACATTTTTTCACTTGACATTCGGCTTCATGTATAAGACATTGTGTGATTCATAACATCACGCTTGCTATCATCATTCGTTCTCTGTGATCTTCCCTGAGGTATTACAATCCGTTCGTTCATTTGCCATCCGTAATTCTTCGCAATCACAACGTGGTTCTTTTGCTCCGAGAAGATGTCATCGATTTGATTTACGACCAATGAAGAGTTTGATGAAATGTTGGCAGGGGACAACACTCTGTGAGTAACAGTAATTTGCTTGGATTTATACAAATTCGGTGGTGAACTTTACAATTGATTTCAAACCATTTTGTTCAATTATTCCACGATATTTTCATTCAATCAATCATATTCCTTTCGATTATTTCACCATATTTTCATTTATTCAACCATATTTTTTTGAATTTTCAATCATGATCTTTTTTCCATGTTTGAACATTTTTAGGAATGTTTCCGATTTTTCTTCGAATTTTGTTGATTTCTGTGAGGTTATATCTATTTTTGACAAAAAATTTCATTGAAATGATTTATTGAAAATTCTTAATCATTATGAAGATGTTTACTTCAAAGCTTTCGACGTAACCTCCCGATATTTATTGTATTCCATTGACAATATTGTTGATCCTCATTGACCTATTAACAGCACTCCAGTGTAATTAGATAACATTTAACATTTTTGATCTCAAATTGTTCCGAATTTTCATATATGACACTGGGTTTTGTATTTGTCATTGGGTTCCAGCGAAATATCCATCGATTCTTGTAGACATGTATCCATCTTCGGTGGTATATTTTGAAGAAATTATTACCGTGATTCTCCAGATTTTCACTGAATTCATCCAATCCGTCCAATATAACTCAACATAATTCATCATCAACTCTTTATGGAATGAGACTACACTTGAATCGTAACTTTTTATATGTAGGATGGATTACACAGGGCAACAAGAAAATCATTTTTTCAGATTCTTGAGGTTTGAACACTGATTCGCACGCAATAACCCGTACGGGAATATTCCGCTGAAATAACCATGAATAATCTCTGAAAAAATCTGAAAGACTGAGAATTTCCGAAATTTTGATGAAAAATTTGATATTTTTGGAACGGTTTGTACAGACTTCTTTCGAAGTTTTTCAGAGTTTTTCAGTTTTTTCTTCAACAAATAGGAACGGAATTGCACTCTGACAAAACTCTGAGAAATTTCTGATTGATAAAAAGTTTCAAAGTTATGTAAATACATTCACATTCTGTATTCAAATATCATATGTGAAAAAATGTTCGAAAATTTGTAACATAAGCGTTACTAGAAGAGGAAGAGTGAGGAAGGGGCACCTATAAGGAGGTAGAGGGGGCAACAGCGGCGAGAGTCGTGATTGAGCTAAGACGAGAGAACAGATTGTTTCCGGCCATCGACATATCAGCTACCTGATAGCTTGAACTCTCACACGCCACACGAGGCAAATCCATAATATCCACAGTGAAGTGAATTCTGAGCGATTCTCAGACCGTATACCCCCGCGGTATTCAAGTTATAATCGACGAGCTCTGGACGTTACAACCTCCTCGCAGCCACCCTTACCTCCACGGTGCACGCTAGGACCAGCATCTCGCCAGCCCACGGATTTGACGCCAAGACACACATACACCCACGACACGCATACACCAGACACACACACACACACACACGATTAGCGGTAAGAAACGTACTATATTGAATTGTATTTATTTTTGTGTTATCTTGTATGATCTGAGATCGAGGAAATATATATATATACATATATGTATCGATAGTATCAATCTATACGCTCAGACTATACACCCCGTTTTCCAAGACCCATTCATTATAAATTGAAAAATCTTTCATTTCAATAATCAGAAAAATGTCAGAAATTTCTCAGAGTTTTGTCAGAATTTTCCCAGAGTGCAATTTCGTTCCTATGTGTCTGGAAAAAAACTGAGAAACTTTGAAAAACTCTGAAAAAAGTCCGAAAAAAATCTGTACAGAATGTTCCAAAAATATTAGATTTTTCATCAAACCTCCAGAAATACTCAGATTTTTCAGAGAAAATGCGGAGTTTCTCAGGGATCATTCATAGTTATTCCAGCAAAATGTTTTCGTACGGGAAGATACGCTGCGTACGAAATCGAAGTCAGATTTCTTGAATCAGCTTTTTTATTGTAATGTTTTATATACAGTTTTTATATATAATCTGCATAATTGGTGAATTTCATGTATAAAACAATCACAAAGGAGCTAATTGAGGAAATTTGATTGCATTTTTGTATTTACTATGTTGAAACCACTTCAAATCAGTGTTCAAATCCTGAGAACCAAAATGGCCGTTGACCCGTGTTATCGATTACAATGAAGATATTCAAATTGTTCGCGCACTCGCATCGAATAAATGCCAACGCGTACCAACTGATCTTCTTTCTCGCTGGGGGGAGGGGCAAAAGTGGTTGGAAGCCTCCAAACTTTTGTATTTGCCCTCCTTTGACGGAATGTGAGGCGGTAAGTGCCCTCCTTGCCCTCCTTGCCCTCTCGGTTGGTACGCCGCTGAATGAATAGGAATTAAAATGACTTCAAATGTTTTGAGTAGTGTAAAAAATGACAACATCTATTTGAATTCCATTTCACGTTCCGGGTAGGTCTACAGAACTTGCACTCCCTGATGGGGCTAGCACTATCATTTGATTGACCGTGATTTTTGTATATAAAAGAATTTGTACAAAGCTTCCATCGATATTTCATACAAATTTATAGGAACTTGATGCAAACTTTATATGAGATCATACATAGCCACATTATAGCCTCAGCCCTACTCACTGAATCACAATTTTCGCTGGATATACCTTCAATCGTTTTTCTATTGATTCAATAAGGAATTATTCTCATTGAGGATGTTAATATTTAGTCAATTTTCAAGAATTTTTGTGGAGAATGAGGAATGAATATTTTCAAGATTTGAGAACCTATATGATACGCATTTTTTCTTACCGTCACGATTCCTTTCATTAAGCAGAGGTCGCAAATGGTAGAAGTTTAAATTCAATGTATTGGAGAAAGCGTGAAGTTGATTCTATCCAATTAAAACAATCAGTCAAATAAGATTGATCAGTATAGACCTGAATTGAACAGAGCTGAGCAAGTATTCGGAATATAATGGTTCTGAATATGCATTGAAATGAAAACCAGTTTCATACATCTCAGATTTAAGATATAATGTGAATATTTTCTTTGAAAGTTCATATTTGAGATGTTTTCTTTAAATTCTCCCGTATTCTATGTAATCCGTGAGAGGTGGTCAAAATATCCAGAAAAATTGTTTGAAATACAAAATACTTCCAGAAATATATTTGAAATGTACATGTCTTGATTGTAGAATACAGAAAGTTTTGGAAATTGTATTCCATATACGAAATACCAAAAGGAACATTATTTTTATATTATACAAATATATTTCAACCCTGTGCAACACATTCGGTGGTAACCACGTAGAAGTCAAATTGGATGCTATGTGTCTTTTGTGATTCAGAAGGTTTGAAGATATAGATAGAATACAAATTCTGATGGGTATAATTTTTAATGTTGTAATAATCATACCATAAATTTCTAATTAATATGATACAAAACTGAAAAATCACTATTTTCTTGATGACAATACTATTTTCTTTTCAATTTTACCACATTAATGGATTTGCGTAAGTACCGAGGACATTATATTTTAGACTGAAAATTATGTTAATACAGCTCGGAGACATTCAACTTCACCTATTGGTTCTTAGGTTATTTTTGAATCAATGATTCCAAAAATATCCAGCTGTTCTGAAATGGGTGGTTACTACCCAGTGTACCTCTACTTCTGATAAGAAAACCAATCTTTCCAGGAGAGAAAGATATTTTTGTTGTTTCAACGATTATTCAATCGCTATATCTATCTGTTCTGATGTTCACGTGAATCCTAAAAAGGTGTAAGATACTATGACTTCCAAAAATCAACGCAAACTGCTCTCATAGGAATCGCCATAAAAAATCATGATTCATATTATAAATAATTATGAAAAATGATTACGATTGAAGTATCAGACTTGGGAATCAAAATAAAACACGGTACACATAAGTGAGCATTTATTTATTAAACTCCTCATACGGGAGTGACCTTTTTTGACAACGGACAAATTTTCAAAATTATATATAATCCATATAACTGTACGTCATTTTTTCATAATTTTTATATAAGAAACTGTGAAGAATTATCATATATAAATTATATATAATTTCCGAACTTTCTCCACTCGGGATGTTTTACAACAATGGTGGGCATCTCCCAAATGAAAATTTTGGATACCTGCCTGTTTTGAACATTATTTTTCTGCTTTTTTGAGCAATCATTCTAAATCATCGCCACCTGAACTTTTTCTGCACGAGGAATATGGTAAAATTGAATTAAAATGTATATTGAACAGTGTTTGAAATTTACAACAATCTTCTAAATTTGTTCTTTTTACGTAGATGGCATCTTTCGTAAAATCGAATAATATTCCATCTATTCCTCGGAGTGTTGGCGTTATAAACGCGTTGCAAAATTTCTCAGCCAAAGTCCACAACATGGCAATGGTTTGTCTTTGAGCCGCAAAAATTCCAAGACCACAAATTATTACATTATTTAACCCGTGACATGCACACCTCTTTTTTCGGAGATAAACCGCATACTAGGGTGATGATGACCATGTTGAATTCAATCGGTAGTCAACTCTAAAAATATGAATCATAAAAATACGGAAAAAATTCAAAGTGTGGTGAAAACATTGAAAAAAGCGTAGGTAATTGAAACTGAATGTTGTTGGTATTACCATTGCAAAAAAACATGGTTGAAAAATTTAATTTCTGCGTGACTGCGATGTGCATGTTGAGCGTTGAAAATATTGGTATTAGTTGGGAAATAATTTCTCATCAAAGAAGATGGCGTTGAGGACTTCTGAAAGATACTTGTATCGCAATATGCAAAATAGTATTAGGTGAACCACTTACGACACATTAATCGCTGTTTCAGTTCAGTTGGAATTAAATCATATACACTTGGAGCCTTCAAATCATGTGTCTTGAATGTTGTTCTATTTGTTTCTAGGAATCATCGGGTTTGTTAGTGTACCCTTTAGTACCATCATCACTCATAACAAAAATTGCAGCTTTGGTATTGGAGCGGTAACTGACGGAGAATACAAATTGAGAATCCAATTCGCTAATTACCGTGGACGATCCGATATTGAACTTGGCACATGCATTAGTGTCGTCGGTTCTTTGAATAGGGATGATTGTGAGTAATAACGTTCCCATGCACGATCAAAATTTCCAAAAAATCCTCCTGAAGGGTCGTCCATACACTACGTGGTCCATAAAGCAGGAAGGAGGGTTAAGACGGAATGTCACGCTGAGCTACATGGGGGAGGGGGGTATTTGGTTCCTAACTACGTGACTTTTTATTCATCTTGTACTCGGGAGAAAATTTAGGGTGACCAGATCGTCGAGTGCGAAACCAGGATAGTTTTCCGGAGTGGAAACATTTTCAAAATTATATGTTCCTCTTTAGAATTCAATACAGATCATATATAAATTATGTATAATTTTGAAAATTTCTCTCATTCGGCTATTCCACATTCCAACTCAGATAACGACAACTTTTTTCAGAAGCATTCTAAAGTTCCAACATTTCTCTCCCAGTTTTCTCAAAAATGAGAGAATAAAATTGAGGAAGCACAACAAAGATGTATGAACTTATTATTTGCGATTTCATTGGTACAGTTTTGAGGAAACAGGGGGGGGGGGAAGTTAAATAATTTTGGCAATTTGGTATACCCTTAAGGAAAACCATTTCGAATATCAATATCTCTCTTTACAGCATAACTTTATTTCCATTTGTTATGGTCGATGAGATAAATTTCAGAATTCTGAAAAGACCAGGATATTTCGAATGAAAACTCGGATGAAGACTAGGATATTTCGAATGGACACCAATATTGTCAAAAACTGAGACATGTCCCGGTAAACCGAAACGTTTGATCACCCTAAGAAAATCTAAATACAGGCATCTAGGGAAATGATTTATTTAAATATGAATCAATGATGAATTTGATCGGAACGAATAAGATTTCACTCAATTCAAGTAAATTTTATTCAATATGAGGACGATTCTATTCCAATGAATTAAATCCTTCATTTCAATTGATCAAAATTCTTTCCGGTCATATTTTCGAATAAAAAGTCATTTGAGTGAGATGAGTTTAGTTGGACGAGAAACAACCACGTTCCCACGTGTGGGGAGGAGGGAATTCAGAGAAAAGCCACGGTACACCACATGGGGGGGGGGGGAGGGGTCGAAAAGTTGTAAAAACGGGGCTACGTAGTTTATAGACGACTCCTACACTCTCCAGTTCCATATACCTGAAAAATTTGGAAACAACATCGTTTGTTTTTAGAATAGCGTCACAGAGTCTGCTTTTGGATTTGATTGGATATATTTGTCCAGTCCATTTAAGAGATTTCTGAAATATTTTCTTCACTTTGAATTTTGTTACCACCATTTTGAATGTGCACATTCATGAAGACTTCGATTATACACGTCATTAGAGGAAACTACAAATCTCTTCTTTTTGGTCCTGGAAAATTTTACCATATTCATTTCTTAGTACTATCACTGGAATTTTATGAATTTTGCGCTGCACAATTCCAGTGAATGTGCTGCAATATTCTTGCAAGGATATTGGAATTTTTAACCCAAAAATATACTGGTTAAGGACTCCTTACGAAATTCTGGTATTTCTTAGTAAAAATTGTTCACGGTGCAAAGAAAATAATTACAATCATAAAAGAGTGTATATGGCAGAACAAGAACCACACTCTTGAAGTCTCTATCCTTAATCATCGTTTTCCTCGAACATCTCTATTCTTACAAATGTATATTTCCACAAACTTTTATTCTTATACAGGATGACCCAAGTTGGATAGATTATATTTCAGGGGCATATTCTGCAGCCAAAATGCGATGAATTCCCGTTGGAAAGAACTTTCTTGTAGGCTTAGTCTCTGAGATATGAGCATTCTTAGATTTTTCCTTCGAATCCCAATCACTTAAAAGCGTTGTATGCTATATACTTGAGCTTCATGTCATTCGCTCAGTTGAAAAAAGGCGAATCTCTGAAAAAAAATTCAACTATCTTATTATTGTTTCGGAGCAATAGCGATTTCGGAATTTTTAGCTCCAAGCCAATCAGAATCCAGCAACTTTGAATTGTTATAGCTCCGAAATGAGCAACGATAGAATGGTTGAATTTTCCTTCCAGAGACTCACCGTTTTCCGACTTAGCAGATGGTATTGTCAACCTGAAGTATGTAGCACACAATGCTTCCGAATGCTTTGGATTCGGAAAAATCTAAAAAAGCTCATATCTCAAAGAATCAGTCTCCAAAAAACTTTTTTCAAATGGAAAATCGCATTTCGGCTGCGGAATATGCCTCTAAAATATAATCCATCTGAATTGTGTCACCCCGTATATTTGATATAAAAATTGCAGAGATGTTCAGTGAAGAGTTTTTTTTAGGAAATTCCAGACCTGTACACAATTTTCTCAGAGGAATTCAAAGTTTTCCAAGGATATCCATGGATATTCAGATGAATCTTCAGTGAAAAAACATGTTCAATAAGCAAGAGTTTTTCAGAATTTTCGGAGTCTGTAAGGGATTCTCAGATTTTCCAGAGTTTTTCCAGTGACATTCAGAGTGTTCCGAAGGAATTCAGAGAAATTTTCAGAGGTTTCCAGAGAAATTCCCTCTCACCAGGAAAGGCATGTAATTTTATCAATTCTATACGTTGATTGCAACTCGTGTTTCAGTTGGCTTTATATATTTGCAAATCGAGAGCGATGCGGAAATTGAAATTGTACCGAATCAAAAAACGTCGGCCGCGGAAGTAAAGGATGGATTTCGAGCTCCAAGAGAAAAAACAGATGATGTAAGATCTCCAATGAAAGTAAGTAATTTTGTATACGATTTATGAATTTTACTTCTCGATGATCATTGATGTATCTCAATTTTTCAGAAATTTGAAGGAGATGCAGAACAACGCGGAGAAGTATCGACGATCTCAAAATGTAATCTCGACAAGCAGCAGAATTAACATGTCAAGCTAACGACCACTCAAAATTCGATTTTTGTTATGTAAATGTTGATGATAATTTCTTCCAATTCAAGAATCAAACTTCAGAATACAGAGGGATAGAGGACATGAAGCTTCAGTGAATATTGAAATTAGGTCTGCATATATCAAGCCAAGAGTTCATACAAAAACTCGAAGCGACGCGTTGCCATCCCAATTGGTAAATTTCCCAATTTTTCTTTTTTCCGTGTGAAAGCTTATCTTTAGATTCGCAAACGCTCAACAAACGTCGTATGAACGTTGAAATATCCGCCTCAAAATACTTTTACGGAACATAAATGGCACGTTCATTGAAAGTCCATCGAAGACTTGATAAACCCACAAGATAATCGAAATAGAGAATAGGAATGGGATAAAATCAAAATTACAACAGAATGATGGATTAATTGATTCAAGGAAGATTTTTCCGAATTCATATTCTGCTGAAGTTTTATCAAATCTCCAATAAACCCTCAATCAACATACCAGCTATGTTTGCTGTATGCATTTCGGCGCGAATATTCCAATATTCGTGAGACCTTTCTCCAAAATCTATGAATATACAAAAAAGGTTTTATAAACTTTCGGTTTGGGCTATGCAGATCTAATGCAAATGTTCGCCAAAGCTACATGTTCTTTTCGGGAATCATAATTTGCCCAAGAGTTTTTGTTTCAGGGAATGGAATGAATAAGATTGAGAGTATTGTGTTTACTTTGATTATTCCATTATAATCTACCAGCAGTGAAGTATAGATCTTATCGGGAATTCGATTTTTTTTGCATACAATTGGTATGCACATATTTTTTCAAAACGGAATGGTTTCTTTTCTTAATGATGGAACATATATTCATTCATTTTCTTTTTTTATTGTTATCGAAACTGAGTGGATTCCATGTTTCTCTACACGTCATAGTTAGTTGTACATTATGAAATTGTTTTTTTTATTTTTATTCATTGACATTACATCGAAATTACTACGCTGAAGCTCTATGTTCTTTCCGGGAACCATGATTTGCGCAATTGGAATGAAAAACCATAGCATTAAAAAATGTACGAGAAGTAAATTTTGCCGGCTTTATAATTTTTTCAGATGTCAATTTTCCATACCTGAATTCCTGATTTTGAACTCACTACATTGAATAGTGATGCGTGCGTGCGCGTAGCGCACGCAGTGAATGCTAGTATACGCAAAAATAAGACACCTCGCCAACCGGAGTGGCTCGATTGGAAAAGCGAGTGGGTACCCACTCCTGGTTCTAAGCTTCTGATGAGATATTGATTCTCTCATCTTGCACCCTCAGTGTGGTGGTTAAGGTCAACATGAAAGGAATCAAGATATGGAGGAATTCGTTTTACAAATACTTTGTTCCATTCAAAGAAACTATGGGAAACATAGAACAGATATAATTCTGTTTATAGATCTCTTTATGGGATTTCCAAAAAAAATTGAATGTACAATAAGCAAACCAGATATAATTCTTGATTATAGATCTCTCTATGAGGATTCCCGAGAAAAAGACTTGAATATACAGCGAGTATGGAAGGGGAGGAAATTCCCTTGTGTCGTGTATACATTGTGTAGGAAGGAGGAGGAAGAAAGAACTAATATTTTCTTCTCTTTTGCTCTTGACTCACCGTGGTGGAAAAGAAGAGTACACATTAGGTACTTCTTTTCGAACAAGAAAAAACGAGGTGATGGTTGCTTCTGGTGGTCCTCCTGTCTCTCTCTCCCCCTCTCTGACGAGGGTCGAAGATGTGCTGGTTCACGATTAGGTTTTGACGCGATTTGATGCCAAAATGTGCTTTAAATTGATTAATGACACTGAATTTCACTAATTTTATCATAACAAAAAGAATGATTCTATTCGCGAAACTTGGTTGGGTTTGTGATGGATATACCCTGAACCCATGCACAAAGGCGCATGAGTTGTTGAGCGCCTCCACGACTCCTGTCGTGGATATTTATTTACCACAGCGAGACCTGTTATATATTGAAATCGAGAAAGTAATATGTCCACGATAAGGTTGGAGGGGTCAAGGAATAGGGGAAGCTCAGAGAGAGGGGGTGGGTTGGTTTTAATTGAGCAAATGATGCGGTATGGAGGTAACGTCAAACACGTGTTGCCACGTGTATGTGTATTTCAAAGTCAATGCCCCCACAATCATCACGACCAAGTCGTGATAGGAAAATATATACATATGAATACAATCAGAGTTCATAACCAGGGGAACACAAGGGAATGAGGGAAAAGACGGAGGACACGATCGCGACGGAAAACTCTACACGGATGAAGCCGTTTACATCAACTAAGGGAAAGAGGAATATGGGGGGACCGCGACCATACAATTCACTCGGGGGAGAGCAAACACGGGCGAAGGGGGTGACTCCATATGGAATCAAGGGAAAGAGCACGTGGAGGAGGCCACGTGAGCGACACAGTATTACCACTCTCAATCTCCACCACAACACCGCACCGGCACTCCACACCGTCAAAACTCTGGAGGCTTGGTGAATCCTCTAACACGTGTCGAATTCCGATGGCATCGGGCGCTCACCTTATGGTAATATTCTCTTGTTTTCCTCAAAAAAAACTTTCCGTGGCACTTGCCGATCGCTCGGTTATACGAGGAGTGACATGTAAGATGGCCACTTCCTGCTTCTTGCCTGACGGGTGGTTTCGCAAAACCACATGCAGACCCCGTCGGTGACTTTCCGTTGGAGCTTACTTCTGGAGCTCGTTTTACGGGTTCGGGCGGTGGTGGCCTCTAACTACTCGTTAGGTGAGTGTGCGCATGCGCGTTGTGGAGGTTTTCTGGGTGCGGGTGTTTACGTCCTTTTCTATCCTTTGGTGGGCCGGAAGAGGAGGTACAGCGTGGTCGGGTTGGTCTCTGCCGTTGTTCCGCCGATCCAGGGACGGGGTGGCATCCTCCGAGACGACTCATCCTAACTCTCTCTCTCTCTCTGTGGTCCGCGGTTGGAGAGAGATGGTGTTACCCACGAGGGGTTTCCAGCCTCCTGGGGGTGTCGATCTAGGAACGGTCAAGATGGCGCTGGTATCGCCACCTGGCGTTGGACCATTCCTTCCAGGCATCCGTGATATAGGTGGCGCTGCCTCCTTGGGGACGGGAAACTCCAACAAACAGAAGAAGGGCAGGGATTGGAGGAGGATAGGAATAGCGAGGGAGAGGAGATGTGTTCCCGATTCTCGTATAAGCGAGCGACAGCTATGTTCCTTCGGGTGAACTCGTTATGAAAGTTTACGATTACGATCGATAGGGATCGTGCGCAGTGCCATCCCGCGACTCTCTTTGTGATGATTTGTTACATCACAGGTTAAAGACTTATTCTACAAAGTCACGTTTCACTAAGTTTCAATCGTGACAGAGGCAAAGGAAATAATTTGAGGAAACGTCCCGTTGGGAAGAGATTTTTGAACGTGAATTTCTCACAAAAGACTCCTTGGAACCTTCCAAAGGGACACACTTTTACGATTTATTGTGAAACTCGGAATATTCAATCGTCAACTTGGCTTCAATCGTATCTTCTTTTTTTACCCTCTTGCGGAAAAGGACGAACTTGTTTCCGCGTATGGAAATGGGGTGTTCAACAAATTACTTTCGCGTAACGAATCTCCCGATTTTTTCATCGTCCGTCCCATTTACGTGGTTTTCACCTGGGTGATGGAACACGCCAGATCCTGGCAAGAGGGGTTTTTTTGCCGATCCAACTGCCTGATCAGCAGTGATTGATCGATTCGGTATTGGGGAAAAGAGAGAGACACGGGCACTTGGGTACTGTGAACAAAGACAGTGAATCCGCGGGCGTTGGACTTTGGTTCGCGTTGGTATGTTCCATCACGGTGCCTCGAGAATATGCATCGATGTGGACATCGAGGCGAGCTCTGACCTCGAATTCTTTCTCCCTGCTCAGCGTTATGTTTGAGCGACTTCCCGTGCGTTTTTTTTCTTACATACGATGGGTCTGAATATATTCATACATATATTCTGAATAATGTTCGGAAACTGACTTCCCCTTCGTTCTTAGAAATAGTCAACGTATGGGAATACATGCGGGAATGGGGATTATATTATTTCGTACACTGGGAGTGGAACTCATCGTCACATAACAGGGGAGTACAGGGGGGTGGCGCTGACAACGACGCTATACAAGATATATACGATGGTATTGGCAAGGAGTTTGGAAAAGGAGGTGGAGGAAAAGGAGATGATACCAGGGAATCAGACGGGATTTAGGAGAGGGGTAGGGACAATAGACAATATATACGCGTCGGATTACATTGCAGGAAGATCTATAGGGGAAGGGAAAGAGAGAATGGCGGCGATGTTCGTGGACTTTAAGGCGGCATTCGATACAGTGGATAGATGAGTGTTATGGGGGGAGATGGAGAAAAGAGGGTTGAGGGAGGGATTGATAACAAGAGTTGAGAGGTTATATGGGGGAACTAGATGTAGGGTGCGGATGGAAGGGAAGGTTGCAGAAACTTCCTGAACGGCGAGGGGAATCAAGCAGGGGTGTCACTTGAGCTCCACCCTGTTCAATCTGCTGACGGCGGATCTGGAGGAGGAGATGGCGAAAATTGAGAGAGGGAGTGGGGTGAAGGTTGGGGGGGAGAAGAATATGGACATTGTCATACGCGGATGATATAGTGGTATTTTCGGGAGTGGAAGGAATGCAGGAGATGATAGGGACACTGAGGAGGTATTTTTGAAGGAAGGGTTTGATAGTGAATATAGGGAAAACGAAGGTGATGAGATTTAGGAAGGGAGGGGGGGGAAGAAGGAAGTGAGGAGGGGGTGGGGGAAGGAGGTAGTGGAGGGAGTCAGGGAGTATGTATATCTAGGGTACATAATACAGAGCAATGGGGGACAGGGAAAGATGATAAGGGAAAGGCTGAGGAAAGGGATGGAGGTGATGAGGATGGTTTGGGGGATGGGGAAAAGGGAATTGGGAGCGGAAATAAATCGAGTTCAGACTTCATACATTCACAAGGATGAGAATGTGAGAATGACATTTCAAAGAATCCCGGCTCCATTAAAGTGCGTTGAATATATCCGATATGGTACGCCATTTTGTTGTCCTTCTCACTTTACTCTTCTTCTTCGTGGAATTTTTCTTGCGTTTTGTATTACGTGTTTTGGCTGTTTTTCCTCTCGTTTTTTTCACAACTTCCTTTTCATTAATTTCCTTTCTACTCTTACGTTTTCTGCGACACGATGTGTGTGATGTTGGAAGAGCGAACGACGACTGAACGTTTTCGTTCATTTTCATCTTTTTATAACCAGATCCTTTAATGAATTTACCAATTTCTTCTTCCGCTTTTCTTTTCAATGTATTCCGAGACTCTTTAAAGCGTGATTCGAACGCTCGTTTCACAGGTATATGATGCTCATCAATGTCGCCCAACGCATTTAGGCTTGTACGCGAGGCTTCCTTACCGATATCACGGGCTCCACGTGTGAGATATGGCAGAACTTGACGAAACAGTCCTCCTCGAAAGCTTTCTACACCATGACCCCGTTGGTAAGGTGAGCCCACGGGAACACGAATAAATTGGCGATCGGTATTCCTTAAGGGTAAGCCATAACCCAGTTGATCGTTCCCGTTATAAAAATTCTCACTCATCCTTTCAAGATTTTTTATCAGTGGTATAAATGTATAATTCAACGAATTCTTCAATAAAATCGTCTGGAGTGTGATGTAACAGTCTAAGTTCCAAACTCGAATGGTATGATTTTACCAAGTTAATTCCTTATATCTATTGCGATTGTACGGGAACATGTATTCAATAATGGTATATATTCTGGTGTTGAGTATAATTTCACTTCGTGGGAACCATACGAGTAGTCCTTTGTATCTGCTTGCGCTATACGTAGAAGTGGTACTTCACCATTCCCAACTGTATATGGTTCACATATATCACAATACACTGTGATGGCTCTCCCTCGAACCCATACACAAAGGCGCATATAGTTTTGAGCGCCTCCACGACTCCCGTCGTGGATATTTATAAGTATTGGCGGCACCTGAAATGTATTTGAAACGAACAAGTAGAACGTTCACAATAGAGTGGATCTGTTCAAGGGATGAGGATGGCTCAGGGAGAGGGGGTGGGTTGCTTTTGATTCACTGGGAGGACCAATCTCGAGATGAAGTTAACCGAGTGTCAGAGCACGTACAGGTTGGTTGAAAAGTTCCTGCGCTCGAAATGGAAGAATCCTGTTTCTGTTACGGAATATATTTTTTTATTCAATATAATCTCCTAGAAGCTTTTTACACTTGTTCCAATGATCTTCCAATGATTTTATCCCATCCTTGTGATGGTTCTCCGGAAGATCTGCGAAATAACCGTCTACGGCTGCTATGGCCTCTTCATTCGACGAAAAATGCTTTCCACGAAGGAATTTTTTGAGATTTCTGAAGAGATAGTAGTCGCTAGGAGCCAAATCTGGCGAATACGGTGGATGCTCAAGCAATTCGTACTTGGGTCCTCTGAATTCAGCCATCGTCAAAACACTTTTGTGAGCAGGTGCATTATCTTGATGAAAAATGATTTTTCCTTCTTCAAACCAGGTCTTGTCTCACGAATTTTTTCATCCAGCTGATCCAAAAGGCTGCAGTAATATTCGGAGTTGATTGTTTCACCTTTCTGAAGATAATCAATGAACAAAATTCCTTCTGCATCCCAAAAAACTGATGCCATAACCTTCTTTGCCGATCGTTGTGACTTCACCTGCTTTGGAGCTGAACAACCAGCTTCAGTCCACTGTAAACGTTCTTGTTTCAATTTAGGATCATGGTGGTAGATCCAAGTCTCATCCATAGTTATAAAACGACGCAAGAAGTCGGTTTTATTCTGCTTAAAACGCTCCAAATTACGCTGAGAAATTTGTTTTCGATCCAGTTTTTGTTGAATTGTTAACGTGTGCAGCACTAACTTTCCAAACAGTTTTTTCATACGTCATTCTTCATGTAAAATATGGAGTACTCGTTCGTCTATGCCTATGGCATAAGCAATTTCACGCTCATTCAAACTTGGATCTTCACTAACCATATTATGTACATTCTCAATGATTTCTGCTGTGGTTGCAGTTTTTGGTAGTCCTTCGCGTGGATCGTCTTCAAGGCTAGTACGACCACGTTTGAATTCACCAGCCCAAAATCCAACGGTGGGTTTTGAAGGTGAGGACTTCTTATACACTTCTAACAATCGTTCATGAATTTCCTTTGCTTTTAAACCCTTCAAAACAAAGAATCTAATGACTGCACGATATTCAATTTTTTCCATATTAAGAAAAATCAATGACACGTCAACTTCAAATGGCTTGTAAACAAAGAATGAATTGACAGAATGACTTGTTACTTTGCATGTGTTCTCAGGACAGATATACCAACTTGAGAAAAAAAAAGTTTTGAGCTAGCAGTGCTATCTCTCGGTGAGCGCAGGAACTTTTCAACCAACCTGTATATATATTCCAAGTCCAAGAGTTTTAGGTTACACACGCGACTTTGTCGCGCAAAGAAAAACGTGAGTAATCCATTAAAGTTTATCCATTTGACTAGGGGAACACAGGGAATTCAAAGAAACACGGAGGGCACGACCACGAGGGAATATACTATACGGACCACGCCATTCACATCCACAAAAAAGGGGAGGGCTCAGGGAAACCGCGACCATGAAATATCACACGGAGGTGGGCTGAATCGGGCAAGGGGATGATTCGAGGGAACAAACACTAAGGGCAAAGGGAAATTCGAATGAGGTGGCCCGGGGAGGATGCCACAAGAAGGATAACTTTCACGCAATACTTCCCCGAGAACCACCACACTGGCACTCTCACTCCGGATAGACGGTACGGCAGATGCGAGTTAATCCAAAACTAGATCCCCGTGGCACCGTACACTCACCGTATTCCAAGTTACGCGAGAAAAATTCTCAGAGGCAAACGTCGCCATGGCTCAGTCACATGAGAAGTGAGAATCCAAGATGGCCTTTTCTTCCTCTTCACCGACGGGTGAGTTCGCAAAATGATACACGGAACCCCGTCGGTGCCTTTCCGTTGGAGCTCGCCTGTTGAGCTCGTTCCATTGGTTCAGACGGTGATGGTCTCTGATTGGTCGTTGGGTGAGTGTCGGTATAGGTGGGACGGGGTTCTGTCCTTCTCCAATTGGCTGATTCTTCCCGTGTGAGAGTGACGGGAAGTGTCGGGGTTCGGGTCGTCTTTCTCGTCCATATCTTCTCCTCTTCTGGGGGCCTGTCGAACGGCGCATGCGTCCTGCTTCTTTCCTTCGGGTTGACGGCCTTGGCATGAGGGCGATAGAGGGCGTTTCTTCTTCCGCTGTTGGTTGGCCTGGGGTGAGAGAAGATGGACTCCCGTGATTGGTGGATCGTGCTCCGGTGGTGAGGGACCGCCGTATCACCTCGTGGCAGATGGCGTTGCCTCCTCGGGGCAGGAAACCTCGACAAATCATAGATGGACAGGGCTTAGAGGAGGTTGGGATTGGTTGAGGAGGGGGAATGTGTTCCCGATTCTCATGTCCGCGAGCGACAGCAGTGTTCTCTCTAGCGAACTAAAGTGTTCGCAAATGACATGACAACTCTAGCGATGGTGCGCAGCGCCACCTCGCGATTCTCTTTGTGACGAGATATCACGTCACAACACAAATAATTTTTCGGGAATACCGCGAGATGAACTAGCTGGATGATCAGTATAGATCAAACAATCCTCTCTGTAGAGCCAATAATACTTCCTATAATCTCTCAATCTTCGTTTCTTCGGTAGAAGTTCTCGAAGGTCCTGGATTCTCCACATTTATCCGATATCTCCGCTACGAGGAGCTTCCATTTCGAATCCTAGTATACGGGAGAGTTTTTCATCTAAATGAATGAAATGATTATCTTGACATTTGTCATTTCTCATACATATTGGTATAAGGTATGGTTGACAACCATTGTCACGATCGTATACTAATTTCGAATGTTCTACACCATCAGAATCGATTTCCAAAAGTGCCTGATTTGTAGCATCCATGATGTCTTCGACAGATGTGTGAACTCCGGAACGAATTTCAATGGAGCGATAACATTGTATTTGGTTTGTTCCGTCTATTCTCGGATTATTCACATTCAACATCCGATGATAATCTATCACCTTTCATCATCCCGAATATGAAAGAAACTTTTAGGGAATTGAATTTCGGTGAGAGCAACTTTCTATTTCCCTGATGAATTCATTTGATTGGGTAATTCCGTGGTGTAACGTGTCGTTGTATCATCAGGGAAATATTCCATGCAACTATTGCTTGGTGACACAACATAAAATTGCTCGTTGATGATGTAGGAAGGTTTTTTTTAGATTCAACGCCTATATCCAAGAATCAAATTTCTCAGGGTATCCACGCCAGCTCACGAACAACTGTTTATGTTCACCTCGTCCTTCGGTTCCTATAATCTGATCAATGTGAAATTCTTCCCGTTCAATATCTTCTCTCACTCTATTCAGTTCTGGTTCGTGAAAAAACCCATCAATGATCTCAGCATTCATATCCTCCAACTCGTACACATGTGGTCTTCGCCAATGTGATATCCGATGAATGATAAATATTTCTTCACTCCATCCCGCTTCATATCCTTCTTCGAAGACGCCTTCTGCTCGACTGATACGAACAAAATTCCCAACCTCATATGCAGGCGTACTTTGATTGGGATTTATGTAACGTTTCCTGGTATTTCCGAGTGCTGTAGAAGCATTTTGTAGAGTCACGTTCACAGGACTCATTTTCATAGGTGAATGAACAGTATAATCATGAGCGTGCACAATCTCCTGTAATACGTTGATATAACGTTTCGTATTCATATGAGTGAAGTAACGCCACATTCGTTCTTTTGATGTACGATTGAATCGTTCAACTACAGCGGCTTTCACATCGCGATTTCTTACGAAGCGTATTCTTACATCATTCCGTGTCAAAAAATCACCGAATATTTCAGAAACAACTTCTTTACCTTTGTCACACTGTATGTATATTGGTTTTCGAGGATCGCTTCTTGAAAAAGTGCATGTCATAGCAGTTGTTACTCCAGAGGTTGTTTCATCAACCAATGGTTCCACCCATACATATTTACTCAGAATGTCGATGACAACGAATATGTAGCAATAACCATCATTATAAGTCTTCAGACTGCGTAGATCCAACAAATCAATTTCCCACACATCATCGATATTCGTGACATCAAAATGTATACAAGGAAATTTTTTATCCATAGGTTTATGCTGGGTGTGAGCATCTTGAGATTCCAGCCAACCAATTACTCTTTGTTTGGATTGGACACGATCTCGCGGAGCGTTCATAAGATTGGGCCGTGATGAATATCCAGCATAGTGTGATGGATCATAATATATTTTCTTCAGTTCATCCATTATTTGAATTTCACGGAATCCCATTCACCTATATAATCTTTCTCAGTTGTTTTCATCTTACGTGACTTATTCATGGAACGGTTCGTTGTATTTCGACTGCGTTTACTGTCGGGTAACTCACTATCATTATTGATTGACAAACATTGTGTTTCTTTACCGTCCCCGTCATTGAAACTCTCATCACTCTCTGAGTTCTCAGACGTATTATCCAATTTCGTATGTGGTAAAGGTGTAGACATTCCAGAAGGTGATGTCAAATTCCATACATCCCATACCAATATATTCGTAAGGTGTATTGATATCGAACAGTAACCGAGCAAATTGATTCCGACCAATAGATCTCACAGTTTTTCTGGACCGCATAGCATCATGAATCGAATCGACAATGTTGTAACCTGGGATCGCTTGATTATCTATGACAATATTCCCTTCATCGTTACAACTAACACGTGTTGAGGATTGTGAATGTTCTAATAAAAGTTCAGCCTTTTTACGACAGAGTTTTGGAATGCTTCTGAGTATCAAATCATTCTTCATACTCCATGGGGATTGATTTCGGACTGTCTGGTCAGTGGCATCTCCTTTGTTTGTTGATACTTCATCTTAACTCTGTTCTGTATTCATCGTTTGAGAATTTTTGAAGGAAAATAAATATCTTTGTAGAGCTTGCTGATATGGAATCCATTTCTCACGCTTGTCTTTTTGTGAATTTAGGATATCGCTCATCTGTTTATCGAGTTGTGATAGAATATCACCGGGGGTTTGTACAGTATTTGTTTCCTCAATCTTAGATAACGAGCCTAATCCAGGTACCGAAGATTTTTGAATATCTCCCCTCATGTGAGATTGTTGAAATTGTTGAAATTTTCCCACAGTTTCTGGAGGTAATAACACCATTTTTTGGTGTGTTCCATTATCCGAGAAATTCGTTATTAAATAAGACGATGAATCCTCTAACAGTGGAGTGATCAACAATGGTAAAAAATTCCCACCAGACTGAGTGATTAAACGTTTTCTATGTTCTCAATTTCCTTTTTGACGTGCAATACGACGTAGGATTCGTTTATGAAGTAACAATCGTTGTTCACAATGATCATTCACAACCACGTTACCGTTTGAGGTATTCAACACACACTCAAAAATACATCTGAACAGAGAAATATCCGCTCCACGTAATAAAGCACAACGTTGTTTTCTCCTCACATGACACAAGGCGTGTGAAGTAGACAAATTTTTTCCACCGAATCGCTGAATCAAAAACTGTAGTTCCACACATCTAGGAGCCATAACGACTAATGGGAGGTTATAATGTCATAGGTTTTTCATACCTCATATCACGAAGACGATGCTCCCACACGCGGAATATAAGCATGATGATAAGAGTCTGTGAGAAATATATTGGTACGGAATCTACAATTTTCGGGTGTTGATTGTTTCAGATCCAGAAGTAAATACCCGTGGGGTTGAGATGTTGAATCTCTGTATGGTTCCTGTAAAATCTTGGGTTCTCAGGATGAATTTGTCTGACTAAATGCTGTATTTGTGCCCGATCACGTGGATTCTTGAATATCACTATGTAATTCGCATTCAGCGGAACATCCCGTCGTCCTCGGCCTAGATGGAATATATTTTGTGTTATAAAAATTACACTGAGATTTTTGTGATGACTACCTGTGGTGAAAAGGCCAACAACGTTATTATCCAACGACTCACGCATTATATCATCAATTACAATCAATTTTGGTCTAGGATCATTCGCATAATCTTGTGTAGATGGTGAACCTCCGTGGAATTCAATTTCTGTACGGTATTCGTTATATCCATCTTGCCACTCAGAATAATAGAAGAGAATTCCATCAAAAACCGTATCACTCATTTCACTCAAATGTCGTATCAAAGTTTTGACAAAAACAGTTTCACCACAGCCAGTGGGTCCACAAATCATAGATGTCCACGGATGCTTCCATCTGATGTACATGATAAACGTTATCCGTATTCGTACAACGAACTTCTCGACGATGATACAATACTACTGAAATTTCATATTCAAATCATGAATTTATGAGTACATCATTGAAGCCCTCTCACGACGTATCATGGACTCTTATATTTCAGAGAGAGAGAGAGAGAAATATAAGAAAATAAGGATGTGGAATATGAGAATCTGGGTTTCTATGAGGAAAAAAATGCAATATTTATGATTCAACATTACCAATTTTCACATGTTCATTTCAACAATGGATATAATCCATTTCAAACGGTATACGGCGAGGGAAATAATTGTTGAAAATATGAGAAATCAATTATCATAAATTAGAATATGAATAAATTTTAATGTGGAATGAAAGAAAGCACCGAACATAGGGAAGAATGAGAGCTAAGGAAACGAACCAACAAATCACATATATACATATATATATATATATGCACATTTTCGTACATTTCGAATATTTTTTTTCTCAGTAGAATCGAGTGATAAACCACTCTGGGATAATTATTTTCGCGGAATATAAGATCTGTATATGAATAGTATTACATGGAGGACAATTTGATTGGAAAATGGAGGAATTTGTCAAACAATCTGAGAATATTCCATAATTTTTTACTGAACGTGAGACGGTTCAAATGTCTGTGGAATTTTACTCATGAGAAATGAAAAATTATTATTACTTAACAAACGATTTGGACGAATATGGATTCTTCAAAAGCCGAGCATGGAACTTCACTGTTCACTCCGTAAAATTGATCACTCTCCCCTGATATTTCAATCTTGCTGAGCATAATTTCACAAGAATGCAAATTGTTCTATCTTTACTAAAAAAACATGCGAAATATGGTTACATTCTCTCGAAAACTGCTTCGTTTTTCATCCGCATCCTTCTCACTGTAGAATGAGCGTAACTGTTAGTTCGCGTGCACTCGCAAGTTAACGTTTTGGTTACTATATTCTCAATATTGATGATTCTCAATATCGGAGGAAGGTGTTCTGAACAAGTAAGAGTTGTTTGTCACTCTAGCAACCACGGAATGGTAGTCACTTTTATTCTTAACTACTATGTACAGGAGATGCGATACACATCGGTTGGAGTTTACGAGAGAACTGCGATAATACAAGAATTCTGTTAGAGGGGGCGAATTCCCCGCGTATCTCTTACATTACAGGTGACAATATGAAACAATTCACGTCGGTAATGCCGATCGCTCCCTTATGATTATGCATGTATGCTCAACACGAGTGAAGATATTGAGCGGGCGCTTCCTCTCCAACATTCCACCCACCTCGTTTCTGATCATTTTCTATAAAGAACGCAACATGTGATTTTCAAGTGATTCAGAAACGATACCAAAAAGAGAAAATAAACCCACAGTTTCGCTAGCCATGGGTACGAGCTCAATTCTAATGCAAGAAATACTACAACTAGTATTACAAAACGGAGGTGAGGTTGGACACCTTGATCAGCTTTTGGCAAAGGAATAAGCTTATGCGCAGGGCGCTTCAGCTCCAAGCTGGAGGTGTGTAACCTCACCACCCTGGTCAATCTGTCTGGGCCACAAAATGTCTCAATAACCTGGGCTAAAGGCCATTTGGCCGGTGCAGAGCCTTCATCTGAAACTGAAACTAAGCCGTCCTTTCGGACGGAGGGCTGAGCTGTGGTCCACTTATATCTTGTCTGGAGAGATTGCAAATATTCGCGCAGCCATCCTTTCCACAAATCCTGCAGCATCTGCTGGAGGAGTTTCCATCTATTTGAAGGAGCAATGTGTTCGTCAAGACAACTAGGTTCGGGAATCAAAAATGAGCTGGACCCTATTAGAAGATGAGCTGTTGTCAATAGGGGGGTGCTTGGAGGGTCAGCCGTGAGGGGTAGCGATGGTCTAGAGTTGAGACAGGCCTCAACTTGGGTTACAAGAGTGTAAAATTCTTCGAAGGTGAGCGTAGCGAGCCCAACTACCCGCCTCAAGTGGTACTTGGAAGATTTCACCGCGGCTTCCTATATTCCACCAAAGTGAGGAGCCCCAGGTGGATTGGAGTGCCAATCTGTTCCCTGGTGCCCTAGTGAATTAGGAATTTCGTGGGTGAAAGCAGATGATTTTCGGTACATAGCCCTAAGTTCAGTGTCTGCACCTACAAACGTAGTGCCTCGATCGCTGTTAACCCATTAATGCCCATGGCAGAACTGCTCCCCCTACGGGGAAAGAAACTATTGGAAATAGGATATCTGGGTGGAGGATAAACATCCACGGAGGAAAAAAATCCTTACAATTTGTTTAAACAATTACTGTTCGAATAATTTGTTGAAAATATAAATTCACGTGGATGAAAACCCCGGGATCGTGTCATACGGGCAATTTCATATGAGGATAGGTGGTTCGGGAAGTTTTCAACCATCGCATTTGTTTGTGAACAAAAATTATAAACAATTTCGAATACTCCATACTTGGTCGTGCCCAAGGTGAAACTGCTGGGCCTACAGGGGAAGCAACTATTGGAAATAGGATATCTGGGTGGAAGATGAACATCCACGGAGAAAAAAATGTTTACAATTTGTTTGAACAATTATTGTTTGAACAATTTGTTGAAAATGTCAATCCACGTGGAGGAAAACCCCGAGATCGTGTTCTACGAGGGATTTCATATAGGAATAGGTGGGTTGGGAAGTTTTGAACCATCGCATTTATTTGTGAATAAAATTTATAAACAATTTCGAATACTCCATACCCGTTCGTGCCCAAGGTGGAACTGCTGGGCCTACGGGGAAAGCAACTATTGGACATAGGATATCTGGGTGGAGGATGAACATCCACGGAGGAAAAAACTTTTTACGATTTGTTTAAACAATTATTGTTTCAACAATTTGTTGAAGATATCATTCCACGTGGATGAAAACCCCGGGATCGTGTTCTACGGAAAATTTTATATGAGAAAAAGTGGTTTGGGAAGTTTTCAACCACCGCATTTGTTTGTAAATGGAAATTATGAACAATTTCGAATACTCCATACCCGTTAGTGCCCACGGTGAAACTGCTGGGCCTACGGGAGGAGTAACTATTGGAGATAGAATATCTGGGTGGAGGATGAACATCCACTGAAAGAAAATTTTTACAATTTGTTAAAACAATTATTGTTTAAACAACTTGTAGAGAATTTTTCTTCCACGTGGATGTTCATCCTTCACCCAGATATCCTATTCCCAATAGTCACTTTTCCGTAGGCCCAGCAGTTTCACCCATGGGCACGAACGGGTATGGAGTATTCGAAATTGTTTATGATTGTCATTTACAAACAAATGCGACGGTTGAGAATTTCCTAAACCACCTATTCCTAAATGAAATTCCCCGCAGGACACGATCTCGGGGTTTTCATTCACTTGAATTGATATTTTCAACAAATTGTTCAAACAATAATTGTTTAAACAAATTGTAAAAATTTTTTCCCTCCGTCAATGTTCATCTTACACCCAGATATCCTATTCCTAATAGTTTTTTTTCTTGTAGGCCCAGCAGTTTCACCGTGAGCACAAACGGGTATAAAGTATCCGAAATTGTTTATAATTGTTATACACAAACCAATGCGATGGTTGAAAACTTTCCAAACCACCTTCTTATACAAAATTTTTCGTGGAACACGATCTCGGGGTTTTCATCCACTTGAATTGATATTTTCAACAAATTGTTCAAACAAATTGTAAAAATTTTTCTCCTCCGTGGATGTTCATCCTTCACCCAGATATCCTATTTCCAATAGTTACTTCTCCCGTAGGCCCAACAGTTTCGCCATGGGCATTAATGGCTTCAGAGCACTGCAGTGCCCCCGGCGGGCTGTGGAGGGCCTGCAGGTGGCGATGAAACACTTGCTATCGTAGCTAGATACAAGCTCTAGGTGCACGGCTTTGGTAGCAAGGCAAATAAGAATAGCAACGTAGCCCTTACATGATTCAAAACCTCTTCCAGGAGCGTACCTGATTTGATGAGACCCTGCATAATCCACGCCCGAATTAGTAAATGGCCTAATTGGCTCAGTACGGACCGCAGGCAGTGACCCTAGCTTCTGGTGGATAGTGCTCCCTCCAAACCGAACGCAGGTGTTACAGCCATTGATTACTGAGCGGTTCAAATGTCCAGCGCGTACTATCCAATATCCTTGCCTTGTGGTAGCAAGCGTGAGTTGAATGCCACCGTGAAGAGTCTCAATGTGATTGAAACGAATTATCAAGCGAGACAAAGGAACGATAGAAGGTAGAGATGAAAGGGTGCTTTTCCGCGTGGCTGAGTAACGAGTTCTGCAATCTTCCACCCACTCTCAGCAATCCTTCCTCCAGGGAAGGGGTCCAGCTTGGTTGAAGCATTTGTTTTGGTCAGCTCTCCGAATCTTAAATCACGTATCTCGTTAGCATAATAGGTCCTCTGCGTAATATAAACTAGTACTAGACGGGCCCTATCTAATTCAGCAGTGGACAACGAAGAACCGTTCCCACAGCGGGCTGAACTGAACCAGCCAGTCAAAAAAAGGTTGGAACTCAGCTTGAATCTTGAACTGAATTTGAGGAAAATATCATGTACAAAGCGCACAACGTATGCAGTTACTCGATTTAACTTAGAAAACGAAGAAAAATTGAGGAGGAGGTTCCAGTTTTCAGGCTCCTTTTTTTCAATCTTGTTGCTGACTACCACTGAAGTGAGCGCAATTTCAGGTTAAAGGCTATCGCCTACGAAAGAGGGTGGTAAATCCGTAGTTTCAGAGAGCCAGCTCGGGCCCTTTCATCATAGCGGGTGATCTGCCGAGGCAGTAGCACCAATGCCTCCGGGAGCGCAGTCTCCAGGGTTCTCAGCAGATTTTACATGTCGCCAAAGGGCGTTTGGCTGCAACGAATGGATTTGAGAGCACCGATTGGCCACAAAGGTGGGCCACCTTGATGGATGTGACCGTAGCCAATATAGCACGTCCATAGAATCCGTCCAGAGATGAGTCGATTCGATGCAGATTCCAAGGGAATCCTCGGTTCTTTTGGCCGAATGGGACAGCAGCAGGGCAGCGCACAATCCCAGCCTCGGAATCGTCATAGTCGTTTCAATGGGGGCCACTCTTGTTTTGGCTCGCAGTAAGTGAACGGTTATCCGTTCTGGAGCAAATACGCGTAAATAAATCACTGCGCTGTATGCTAGCGAGGAAGCGTCCGAAAACCCATGGATTTCTGCTACGGCATTTGGGTTGTACTTTAACCAGCGCGCGATTCTCAGCTCGTTTAGTACAGCGAGATCGCTATGCCAGGAGATCCACTGTTTGACCAAATCTGGCAGTAATTTGGAGTCCCAATCCACCTTGGCTAACCACAGCTTCTGAAGAAATATTTGAGCAGTAACCAGCACGGGGGCTGTCCAACCTGAAGGATCGGAAATCCCAGGAACATTGGCCAGAACTTGTCTTTTCGACCAAGTTTCCCTAGCTTCTGAGTCCTCAATCCTAAAAAGGAAGCAGTCTGTAACTGAATCCCAGCTTAGACCTAAAATATTATGTACAATGCCCGAAGGCTCTGCATCCAAGGGATCAATTTCGCCGACAGAATCTAGTAAAACAGAGTCATTTGCCAACCATTTATGCAGTGTGGAACCACCCACCCTGCAAATCTCCACCAGCTGTTTTTGCCGCAACAGAGCTTCTTCCAGGGTATGACCTCCTGAGGGCATGTCATCCATGTAGGAATCACGGCGCGGGATTTCGGCGCCCAAAGGGTAGGAACCTTGCTCGTCATCAGCCAACTGGCGTAAAACGCGCATAGCGAGAAACGGGCTCGAAACCATGCCGTAAGTGACAGTCTGCAAGAGCCAAGACTGCATAGCCTCACCCACATTCCATCTCCACAGGATACACTGGGAGACCTGATCTCCAGGGTGCCTTCTTATTCGCCTCAACATCTGCTTGACGTTGGCTACAAAAACGTATTGAAACTGGCGCCAGCGCCAAATCACTTCTGAAAGGTCAGGCAGCAAATTAGGGCCGCAATGTAAAACGTCGTTGACGGAGATTCCATTGTCGCTCTTGGCCAAGGCGTTAAACACGGTTCTGATTCTATCTTCCGGGCCTGAGTTTCTGAAGACGCCGTGATGTGGCCGATAAAACTCGCAAACATTGGAATTCTCAGGTGTTAACGGAAGCATATGACCCTGGTTAGCGTAATCACTCATGAATTCGACATATAGTCCGGCAAATGTAGCTTCTTTGAAGAAACGCTTTTCCAGCCTCTCCATCATTCTAGCGGCTGTCCTATGAGAGCCGGGAAAACTCGTCTCCTCTAATAGCGGTTCTCCAAAGGGCAGACGTACCACGTATCTAACCGTGTGATCGCGCGTGGTAGTGTCTCGTAAAAAACTCTCAACTTTCTCCTCATCCGGGGGAAGAGCTTCGACAGCATTCGAAGATAGCTGCTCTTGCTCGCAGAAACGTTCAAACAGCTCATCTAAAGCAATGTTTTCTGCAACATCGAGCACAGATAATCCATCAGAGGGCCCTTTAACCATTGAGGGGCCCGAGACTACCCATCCCAGCTTGGTCCCCATAGCGATGGGTTTCTCTGGTTTCCCCCGGCGCAAACCCCCATTCACGATAAGCGCGTGAACGGTGGCTCCCAGCAACACGTCAACCCTGTCGCTGCCAGCGTAATCGGGATCAGCTAATAATATTCATTCCAGATGGCCGAAGTTAGCACCACTTTGTGCTCTTTGCGGACCATACGGAGTGATCCTTGGTATAACGTATGCTTGTACTGGAAAAACGAAATCCGATTCAAAGTGAGGTTTTAGTGAAAAATCCACTCACTCCCTACAGGTAAAATGGTGTTTCCCGTCCACACCCGGAACAGGTACAGCGATAGGCTTATATTTCAGTTTGAGTATCTGACACAAAGACTCGGAAACGAAAGATGATTGCGACCCTTGATCTACGAGGGCCCTAACACAAACGGTTCTCTCACCAACAGAGCGGACCCTAACCCTAGCAGTTGACAGCAATACTGGCGCAGGGGCAGCACTAAATGAAGAGGCGTTATTAAGATTGTCGCGACTCTCCATGGCTCTGAGCCCGGGGAGTAGTTGTCTCCATCTCTGGCACAGCTGATGAGCCCTTAGCAATATTATCCCCATGAAGACTAGAGTGGTGCTTCCCACCACAGTGCTCGCATCTCTTAGAAGACTTACAGTCTTTCACCTGATGGGCAGACAAGCAATTGTAGCAGCGCTTCTGCCCCATGACCCAGTCTTTGCGCTGAGCAATAGTTTTAGCCTTATAAGCACTACAAAAAAGAAAGAAATAGTTAGCGCCACAGATCGGGCTCTTTTCTGACTTTGGGGTAGGACAGGTCGGTTTAGGGACTCCAGCATGGTGCACTTTGGCCGAAGGAGCAGCTGCTGAACGAGGAAAATCTGGCTTGTTATCCGTTGTCGGCGCAGGCTTGCCAACAGTGATGCCAGATTCAGCCGACCGACTCGGTTAACCCTCTTCATTACACCCATCTGTATAGAACTTTCACACACACAATGAAACCACCGACAAAAGGAATTCGATTTTGTAGAGCGTGATGGAGGGGGTACACCGAGTCGATCGACCGAATCTGGCATCACTGCTTGCCAACCCTTCCCCCCTCGAAGCTTGTATCCTCGAGAGTTCCAAGCACAGGAATATGATTTTCGAAGAATTCTAATAATTTGTTGAGCGAGGGCGGTTCCCTTTTCCTATCGACGCTCGTTTGGAGATGCTCCCATCGTTTCCGCGTTCCACACTCCAGCAGCGTGAGTATATGGAACACTGGGAGGTCATCCCAATACACGGTAGGACGCTTAAGGGCTGTCAGAGCAGCAAATGGCGTACGTATGCCGTTGAGAACCCTCTTCAGCTCGGCAGCCGATTCGGATCTCATTAGCTTGAGCGAATAAAACGCTGAGATGTGAGAAGTTACCGAACGACTGAGATCCTCATACCTAGTCTGCAAACTGGTCCGAGCGACCTCAAAATTATCTGCTGTGGTGGAATAGGCACTTATCAGTTGAGCAGCTTCACCTTCAACACACAGCTTGAGGTGATGCAGCTTGGTCACGTTTGAAATATGGGTCTTACAGGCAACCAGGGTTGTGGAAAGATCCCTGAAGGACTCCCATTCCTTATAATCCCCTCTAAATTTGGGCAGTGAGATTCGCGGCAGTCTGTCAGACTCTTCGCTAGCAACAAAGGGCCTATCTGGAATATTCGAAGCACCTGCGGAACTTCCAACCGGAGGAACTTTCGCATCTGCAAAGGTCTGAAACTCCCCGCATCTTTCGAGGTACATTTCCTCGGTCGAAGCAAATGTTTCCTCTTCAGAGTACGGCCTATCTTTGAACAGCGACTGGCTACCCAGTTATTTAGAATGATCCCCTTCGAAACGCGACCAAAGCTTATCCAGATTTGACATCCTAGTTTTGCAGTTACTGAGCGACATTTTGGCCGAACCATCCTGCTTGAAATTAGAGAAGGTTTTGTCGATCCGACTCACGAGGCTCATTTGCTCCTCCAGCAGTTCCTCCATTTTCAAAAAAAGGAGAGAAAGGAATGAAGTTAAAAAAAAAGAGAGGCATGGAAAGTGAAGAAAAAAAGAGAGGCATGGAAAGTGAAGAAAAAAAGAGAGGAAAAATTCACTAAGTAGATATCAAGTAGAGCACAGCAACAAAAAATAGTTGGTGATAATTCACGGTGACGACCAGTGAGCTTATCGGATTCAAAGAAGAGATGGAGCAATACGTGCTGTATATATATATACAGGGCGTCCCATTTGAAACAGGACAGCTGAATAACTCTTCAGGGAATGGAGGGGGAAAAAAATTGTTCGGATAAAAGTTGGAGGGTTCGAAGGGGTCCATAAGATGGTGACCTTGAATTTGACCTTGAGGTCAATTTTGAGCATAATTGATGGTCAAAGTATGTTTTTTCAAGTGAAAAACCCTACGTTCGACCTCAGAAATGGAAAGAGCGGAAAATTTTACGTCCGAATATGTTAACATATCAGGTCATTTAGAGGTCATTTGAAGGTCAAAAAACCATTTCTTATGGATTTTCACGGAAAAGCCTCAAACAAGTTATTTCTCTGACTAAAGTTATTGAAGTTAAAGTGAAACCCCACGTTTCGACCTCGAATTGAAAGTAAACAGAACTAACCTTCAGAGTTTATTCTTCATATCAGTACGTAAATGATCATTAAGAAGTTTTCATCGTTTACGGTGTAAGTGCGGGTTCAAAATGGTTCATTCACCTAACGAATGTGTTGATATTTCAATGATCTTGGGTGAGTGTCGTGGAGTGTATCAAAGAGCGTCACGATTGTACAGAGAGCGGTTCGGAGATCGGCAGCATCATCCTTTTCCAGAAGTCATTCGCCAAGTTGAAAGAAATTGTCGACAAGGAAGGATTGGTCAACGCCGAAACAATCAAGGTTTCAACTTTAACGACCCTCGATGCGTTGCTGTTTCAGCAATAATACACATGAATCCTCATGCTAGTTCACGTGATATTGAACGCGATTTGGGTATTCCACGCAGGACGGTACACAGAATTCTACAAGCTGCTCAATATCATCCGTACCACATCACACTGACCCAAGAATTATCTCAACAAGATATGCAGAATCGGGTTAACTTTTGCCTTGGGCTTTACAGAGGTTGAACGAAGCGCCCGATTTCTTCCGATATGTTCTTTTCAGTGAAGAATCAACGTTTCAACGTACTGGCTTGTTAAATCGTCACAATAGCCACTATTGGTCAGCGCAAAATCCGCACTGGACTCAACAAGTTGATCATCAGCATCGGTGGAGTATAAATGTTTGATGTGGAATTCTAGACAATCAAGTTATTGGGCCGTATTTTTTTGATGGAACTGTTGACGGTCCCAATTATCCACAGTTTTGACAGAATGAATTACCAGTTCTCATGGGAGATGTGACATTAGCAACTAGGCAGAGGATGTGGTATCAGCAAGACGGTGCACCACCACACTTTGCTCGATGTGTGAGGGATTATCTAAATATCCTTTTCCTCAATCGTTGGATTGGTCGAGGTGGATTTGTACTGTGGCCAGAAAAATCTCCTGATCTCACCCTTCTGGATTTTTATTTGTGGGGTTACGTGAAAGATGTCGTTTATACCAACCGACCAACAACACCTGTGGATCTACAACGACGCATCAGATACGCAATTGCGAATATTCGTGCAGAAGTTTTTCAGTCTGTTCTTGGAAACTTTCGACGCCGGCTGGAGTTATGTATTGAAGTGAATGGCGGTCAATTCGAACATCTCCTGCAATAAGTGTGTCTTACCCGTCAACGGATTTGTGCCATCTGTAATTATAAAACGACGAACTGGAAAAATGAATAATTTTTCAATTATTGTTTCAAATTTGGCATTCATTATCGTTCTCAAGGTCGAATTCAAAGTCGAAACGTGGGGTTTCACTTTAACTTTGATAACTTTGGTCAGAGAAACAACTTGTTTGAGGCTTTCCCGTGAGAATCCATAGAAAATGGTTCTTTGACCTTCAAATGACCTCTAAATGACCTGATATGTTAACATATTCGGACGTAAAATTTTCCGCTCTTTCTATTTCTGAGGTCAAACGTAGGGTTTCCCATTTGAAAAAACATACTTTGACCATCAATTATGCTCAAAATTGACCTCAAGGTCAAATTCAAGGTCACCATCTTATGGCCCCCTTCGAACCCTACAACTTTTATCTAAACAATTTTTCCCCCTCCATTCCCTGAAGAGTTATTCAGCTGTCCTGTTTCAAATGGGACGCCCTGTATATCTTGACATTTCCCCTCCAACCATTGTTCTTTCGCTTTACTCGATTCTCTGATTGTTTTATTCCTCAGTGCCTTGTACGTCTGCTGGTCTTGTTCACTATTCTTATTCTTGTATTTCCTCTTTTCATCATTTAAATCGAGAATTTCTTCTGTTATCCATGGTTTCTTAGGCTCTACCCCATCGTTCTTCAAAATTTCATCTGCACATTGCTCTATGTTTTCCTCCGTATTTGTCCATCTACTCTCTATTTCCAAGCCTTCCTCTCGTCGATCCTCCAATTCTTCGTCCAACATCACTTTAAAAGCCTCCCGTGTTTTTCCTCGTTTGAGATTCTCCAAATTCCGTCTTTTTTGCATTTTCTTTTCCTTCTTCAGAGCTTTGCATTTCAGAGGACATTTCATCAGCAACATATTGTGATCACTATCTATATCCGCATCTGGATAAGTTTTACAGCTTTTCACTTGGTTTCTAGATCTTTGTTTTAGTAATATGTAATCAATTTGATATCTTGCTGTATCTCCTGGCATTTTCCAAGTATAGATTCTTCTTGGATGATTTTTGAACAATGTGTTGGTCATAACCATTTTGTGGCTTCCACTGAATTCGATTGAACGTTGTCCTCTTTCATTCCTTTTTCCTAACGCAAAATCTCCTGTTATGTTGCCCTTTCCTCCTTGCCTACTACCGCATCCCAGTCGCCTATGACCATTAAATTTTCTTCTCCCTTTACATATTCTATCACTTCTCCTATTTCATCGTACGTTTTTGCGATATCTTCCTCTGAGGATGCAGATGTGGGCATGTATACTTGAACTATAACAGCCCAAGTAGAAATTACGCCTAGTCAATGGCTAGTGCCTCGTGAGTTTTTCTATACTCCTGACGAGGGCCTTTTGAGGAAAACTCACCAGGTACTTATTCGTAATGTAACGCTGTGTGTCAGTGACTATTTAGTTACTCTCTAAATACTAGTCCATTACCAACAAGTTTTTGGCTAGAGAAATATGGACAAATCCAGAATTATACACAAAAGAAAGCATTTCTTTGGATCTGAGAAATTATTAAATGAATAGCTTCAAGTGAATATTTTTCCCACAAAAATGGATATTTTATTCATATGGAAAAGTTGATCATTAGCTCCTGCTTTGGATTATCGCATTTGTTTGTGTCAACAAAGTATTCAGTTTTGGTAGATAAATATTCATCTGAGGTAATCTCATTCATTTGAGATGAATAACAAGTTCTTAAATTGTACAAAATATTTTTCTACCTGTGACACGGTCTGATGTAGTCCAATGAAACCATAAAAACCGCCACTACCATCTTCTGGCAAATAAATCTTGAAAGGGCTTCAATGATTTCTGACGAGGCTTACAAGTGTAGTAACAGTCTAGATATACTTATAAAAAATCCTCCATAGTTTTTGGAGAGTTTCACTTGTCCAATATAATATTGTAAGTAACCGGTGAGTAACTTGCTTGTTTATCTCAACTAGAAGTTCCCTATGAAATCTCTACAAGGGCCTCATATTGACTAGACAATGCCTTGTCAGATTTCTACTTGGGTGTATAATAAATGTGTACTTCTCCTTCAAATTTAGATGCTTGTCCTCATACTGAGCATGAAATATACTGGTCTTCATAATATTTCTTATACCCCTTACACGGAGAGAAATAGATACTAATGGGTATAAGAAATTCACTAGTGGTTAGTATACGAGGGCAAGTATCCAGATTGTACAAATTTATTCTTGTCCTCAGTATCCATATGCTAAGGAGTATTAAATATATTATGCCCCTTAGCATATGGATACTAGGGACAAGAATAAATTTGTACAATCTGGATACTTGTCCTCGTATTCTAACCATCAGTATCTATTCCTATCCGTGTAAGATCCATTTCTCTCCGTGCTGATACGGAGAATCCTAGGTCATTGAATTTGTTCCGATAAGCACTACCGATGTGGAAAATTGCATCTTCAAGAAAATGAGGTGAGGCGATAAAAAAGCAGATAAAAGAACCGGGTTGCCACAGGGTTGTTCCATGATTTGACCAGGCAACCCGGGTTCATTGAATCCGTCTCGATGAGCACTATTTATGCTCAAAATTTCTCCCTTAAGGAAATGGGGTAAGTAAGTCGATAAAAAACCCGATAAAAGAACCGGGTTGCCACAAGGTTGTTCCATGATTTGACCAGGCAACCCTAGGTCATTGTATTCGTTCCAATGCACACTATCGGTGCTCAAAATTTCATCCTTCAGGGAATGGGGTAAGTAAGTCGATAAAAAAACCGAGTTGCGACTGGCTTGTTCCATCATTTTACCAGGCAACCCTAGGTCATTGAATTCATTTCAATGAACACTATCAGTGCTAAAAATTTCACCCTTCAGAAAATGGGGTAAGTAAGTCGATAAAAAACCCGATACAAAAACCGGGTTGCCACAGCGTTGTTCCATGATTTGACCAGGCAACCTTGGGTCATTGAATTCGTCTCGATGAGCACTATCGGTGCTCAAAATTTCATCCTTCAGCAAATGAGGTGAGTGAGTCGACAAAAATTTCACCAGAAGTGACCCTTTTTTCCGGACGTTGTTCCTGTATTCCTCCAGGCAACCCTAGATCACTGAATTCATCTCAATGAGCACTATCGATGCTCAAAATTTCATCCTTCAGAAAATTGGGTAAGTAAAATTGCAGTCGGCTCTCCACCTAAAAAAATTATTTTTTTTTCAGTCAGAAACACAAACTTTTTTTCCGAAATTCAAAATTCCGGCGATGTACAGCAATGGGTGAAGAATTCAAGATTAATTCCCGAAAATCTCAGACCCTTCCATGCATTCAGTTCGAAGAATTCTTGCTGAAAAAATGTTTACTCAGTCGGTAAGCTTGTATGGCAGGTTGCATCAGCGGGGATCACTGATATCCCCTTAAGTGAATACCAGCGTTTGTTTCGGACCTCTCTCTTCATCTAACGATTTTTTCCTTTTCTCACCAACGTGCTGGGATGGTAACGCTGGTTTCCTCTTAAGACGATACCAGAGTTACCATCCAGGTACGTTTTTTGTACAGCAAAATACTCGAAACTGAATTCATGAAAAATTCGGAGAATTCCAGGGATGATTCTTTAAGACTTTATTTATATTCTCACAGAATCTAAAATTTGAATTTCGACAAAAATTTTTTTTGAAAAACAAATTTCCTGGAATTTACATTTTAGGTTTCGTACAAACGTAGATGACCCTGATGACAAAACCCAATAGAGAACGATGGAAAAGTTTTCTATCGTTTCGAATATGGACTTTGAATCGTAGTTGTATGAGATTTCATCCTGTATTCCTGATAGAGATTCTATGTCATCCTTCCGTGATTTTTTCATCTCAGTACTATCGTTCTTCATCTTCAATTCCATATACGGACTCTATCAATTCCTTTCTTGATCTCCGAAATGTATTGCTATCGTTCCTTATGTCAGCTTTCGGATGAAATTATTATCATATCTTCTCGTGGAACTTCACTAAGTTCACTTTTATTGATTTATTCACAGATGATAAAAAAAAATAACATCAAACTTCGCTTCACTATGGTGTTTGGTAGAGAGGCAATATGACACACACTCATCATTATTGTCTGGAATAACTTTGTTGGCAATAGTGAAAAGTTTCAACCTAACGAGGAACCGAACCTGCTCTACCTACCTACCTAACCTATCGAAAACTAACACCTTGCCAACGTAGCGATTCCGCACTTTGAAATTTGGAGCTCATTTGATGGAAATATTTGCTAGTAAACAGTTCCAACAGTCCCCTGGCGGTTGTACCATGAAAGTTGACCCACTACATTTGAACCACACATTCTTCGTACTTTTACATATCGGAATCATCGTGCTGAAGAATTGTCAAAATTCATTCCCGTAAAATATAAGTGATAAAATTGATAGTACTTGGAATAGTGATTTCAATAAACATAACATAAAGACATAACCCTACTTTCGAAATTTGTTTTTGTTTTGTATCTAATAAAACATAAAATTCTCCATAACAGTGATGAATTAATGTGATTCTTGTGATAAGATTAAATTTTGGTTTGAATTCATTATTTTGTGCTTCCCCGGTGGAAACGTTACACCGTTTTTTTGGGTGTGATCGGGGTGTAAGTGTAAATTGAGTGTGAAATCGGTGGTATTTCGGTATTTTGGCGAATTTACACCGTGAAAACACGGTGTACGTGTGAATTTTCTACACCCAACAGTTACACTAAATCCACACTCAATTTTTGCCCATCGTACACCGACGAGAAATCCAAGAATTGAAGAGTATACACCATAATTTCACCTTGTTTACACCGAGAAACATCCGTACTTGATGTCAATCGGAACATAGGTACACCGAATTCCCACTGAATCCACACCCATTCAAACTGAATCTCCACTGAGCGAACAACAAACAGAAGATTCGGAAAGTAGGAGATATCCACCCAATTTCACCTGGTTCACGACAAAAGATCTGGGCAGATGATTTCAATCGAAACACAGGTACACCGAAATCCCACTGAATCAACACCCAATCCACACTCAATATCAACTCATCGTACATCAACAAGAAATCGGAAAAATAAAGGGTATACACCATAATTCCACTTTGTTTACACCGGGAAACATCTGTACTTGATGTGAATCGGAACATAGGTCACCGAATTCACATCAAATTTACACTCACAGTTTAACGAGAGCTATCTCACCCGATTCACACCAAGGAACAATCTCCAGTATTTTGTGGTCGGATACCGGAACATTGGGTGTCCACTGGATTGAAACCGATATACCGGCTTTCCATCAAATAACACTCAATTTGCACTGAAAGCAGAACGCCTGGACCCGTCTAACTCGGAGTACGCCGAGGAAACACCCAACAAATTCCCAGTCGGCATTCGATTGCACTGAATTTCTACCGGATTCACACCGAATTTACACCCACAGTACGCCGAGAGCCATCTCACCCAATTTACACCGACAAACAACCTCCAGTATTTTGTAGACGGGTACCGATACATCGATTTTCCACCGAATTAACACTCAATTTCCACTCCAAAAACCCCTGAACATCTTCCACTCGGGGTGCACTGAAAAACCACTCAACCAATCAGTCGGACCGCGGATGCACCGAACTTCTACCAAATTCATTCCAAATTTACACCCACAGTACACCGAGAGCTATCTCACCCAATTTACACCGAGTATACCCGTATTCCAACTGGGCATTGGTTGGGTGGTTTCCTGGTGTACCCAGAGTGGCGAAGCTCTCGGTGTATTCTCAGTAAAAATAGAGTGTCAATTCGGTGGCAACTCGGTGTATCGGTACACAACCATAGAATGCTGGAGGTTGTTTCTTGGTGTAAATTGGGTGAGACTGCTCTCGGTGGAACGTGAGTGTAAATTTGGTGTGCATTCGGTAGAAATTCGGTGTATACGTATTTCGACTGGGAATTGGTTGGGAGTGACCACACAACGGGTGCCTCTTTCTACTTTGTCGCTCTTTTCCCTTTCTTCACGCCATCTTCAACCTTTTTTTTCCATATGCTTATGACTTGCACGATGGCTGTTGCTGAACCTAGTTACAATAGCTATTCACGTGTATGCGGGTGTATATATGTATTCATATATACATTTGTATGCATGTGTACATACGTGATCGCCAGAATTCTAAATTCTTATATTCCTGTATTTTGGACACACGGTTGATTGTTCTCCGCGGAGGCACGTGCCGTGGCTTTCCATTGCTGAGGCCAGCAAAATGCAGGCCTCAGCAGCGATAAGTCACGTACGAAGGCCCTTCGGCAGGGAAATTTGACAACGGATTTCCTAGAAATCTTGGTGGCATGTTGAAGTGCTGATTAGGCTGAGAACAATCAACCTCCCACTTTCCACACAGATTTCCTTCTTGGTCAGCGATTGCCATCGGGCAGTCAGTCTTCTCTCAACCGCGTTTAAAACCGTTCAAAAAAAGTAAGTACTCTTTCTCTCTCCCTCTCTCTGGGGCGTTGTCTCTCATGGGTGAAGATGCCGGCGCTACGGAAGCTCCACCAGGGGTTTATGCTTTCCCCTGGTGGAAATCTGAAAAGTGAACTCGTGTATCCACCCTTCGAGCTATGAAGGGATGAGCGAAAAGGGAAAAGCTCAGGGCCCTTCCGCTCGAAGGACGGATATACACTGGAGCCCTTTTGATGGTGTCGGGTTATTCCTCCGCACTCATGGGTGCCATCGCTCCTGCGAGGGATCGAGAAAGAGAGAGAAACTCGAGGAATAGTTCAGTGTGTAAGTGCATTGGTTTCATTTCAGTTTCATCAACGAAAGGAATTGGACAAAACCTACACCCCGAACATTAAATCATAATAATCAATGATCATTAACCATAGCCAAAAAGAGAATCTTCAAGAATGAATCAAAAACTAAAATAAGTGCCGAAACCAGCTCGCAGAACGGTGAGTGAGATTCTTCTCTATGGCTTGTCTTTCTTTCTTTCCTCCTTATTTCGCTCTTTCTCGATACTCCATTTTTCTCCCTCCGTCATATATATATATAAATATATACATACTCATTTATAAACGGATTTTTATTGTTTCTCTTCATATAAGCAATTATTGTTTGTAACCTTGACTATTTCAAAAACATACCTAGTAAATCAAATTTTTCAACCGGAGTGGTGAATCTTCACTTTCTTTTCTTATCTACCTTCGCCAATTCAAACAGGAAGGGTGTCTCGATGCCCTTTGAGGCAGAAAACCGAGTTCTGTCGGTCTTACCGCTCGGGCCGATATAATTCATTCCAGAGGCCACGCTGGACCACAGTCATACAACGATGGTTCGACGACCTCTCTTGTCGTCTCCTCCACCGTTATAACAGTGTCAATTCGATGGGAACTCGGTGTATCGGTACACAACCATAGAATGCTGGAGGTTGTTCCTTGGTGTAAATTGGGTGAGACTGCTCTTGGTGTACCGTGAGTGTAAATTTGGTGTGCATTCGGTAGAAATTCGGTGTATACGTATTCCGACTGGGAATTGGTTGGGTGGTTTTCTGGTGTAGCCAGAGTGGCAAAGCTTCCGGTGTATTCTCAGTGAAAATAGAGTGTCAATTCGGTGGGAACTCGGTGTATCGGTACACAACCATAGAATGCCGGAGGTTGTTTCTTGGTGTGAATTGGGTGAAACTGCTCTCGGTGTACTTTGGGTGTAAAATATGGTGTGAAAATTTCACAACTACACTCAAAAATCACGGTGTTCACACGGGGTGACATTTCCGCTAGGGTTCCCACTGAAAAATTATTCACATTATGTTATGTGTAAGAAGTGAACTGGAAAAATTACAAGTTATGAATGTATATATTATCATGATTCTTCAAGTGTCCCTGTTTTTCATCAAAATCAAATCCTGAAGGAGACTTTTGTGAAATCATGTTTATGGTGTGTAAGAGTCACATAGATCTATTTCATTTAGATTAATAAAAAAAAAGAGCAGTCACGGTTTTTTTTCAATGCTTTAAAGTGAAGTTCGTGTATCATTGGCAGTCATTATCATTATGCTCACTTATATACAGGGTGGGGCATTTAAAGTGTCACGGGCGTTTTTTCCAAAAATGAAGTGAGATACGAGAAAATTTTACGGACAAAAGTTGTAGGGTACCGAGGGGGACATCCGATGGTGGCCTTGGCTTTGACCTCAAATCTCATCTTCAAGGGCATTCTGAGATCAACTCTTGTTTTTTGAATAGCATCTCATATTTTTTACTGCAGATTTGGATTCTAGGTCAAAAACCAAGAAACTTTTGTCTGAACCATTTTCCTGAAATCCGCAAAAATGGCGCTCTAATCGATATTGTCCCATTTTGAATCTGACATTCGAATAACTCGAAAACGAAGGGTCTTGCAAGAGAATGTTTCGTACGAAAGTTGTCAATACACAACACATTTCAATCGTCTACATTACCACCATTCAGAGCTCACGCGATGTAAACAAACGACGGGGTTCAGTGAAAATTCACGATTTTGGAAGTCAGTTTGTCAGTTACATTTGATTATTACTTGGTTTATGACAAATTGGAAATCATGGATATCCGATACACGGTTTCTGAAAAGATCGATATGATCTACATTTACGGTCAAGTGCATAAGAACCCCAGACAAGCATATGACTTGTATGCAGAACGATTTCCTGAAAGAACAACGCCATCCATTAGGTATTTTCAACGCATTACAAAATTATTCTCAGAAACGGGAAGTGTTACAAGGGAAAAACGACATCGAATAAGAACTGTTAGCGGAGAAAATGCGGAAGTTAATGTACCAGCTGCAGTAGCCAATAATCCACACGTGAGCTCTCGTGAAATTGAACTCCATTCGGGAATTTCTCGAAGAAGTGTTCTTCGAATACTGAAACGTCACAAATTCCATCCGTATCACATTTGTTTGCATCAAGACCTTCACGGTGATGATTTTGAAAATCGTGTACAGTTTTGTCGATGGGGTCTAGCGCAAATGCACAATAACAACTTCATCAACATATTATTTTCTGATGAGTCGACGTTCACCAATCATGGTCAAGTAAATCGACATAATATGCATTACTGGGCGACAGAAAATCCAAAGATGGTTACGTCAAGTGGAGCATCAAAGACAATGGGCTGTGAATGTTTGGTGTGGTATTTTTCGGTCCCGAGTAATTGGACCGTACTTCATTGCAGATACGCTAAATGGAGAGAAGTACAGACATTTCTCAGATCAAGTACTTCCAACATTACTTGAAGACATACCTATTCAGGAACGATTGAATATGTGGTATCAACACGATGGTTGTCCATCCCATTATGCAGTCACAGCTCGAGAAATATTGGACAGAGATTATCCTGGACGATGGATAGGACGTCGTGGACCAGTTCATTGGCCTGCCCGTTCTCCGGATCTTACTTCTCCAGATTTTTTTTTATGGGGATACATAAAAGATACAGTTTATCAACAAGCACCGACTCCACCTGAGAATATGCGTCAACGAATCATCAATGCATGCGCGAGCATCAATGAAGATATTTTAGCACGAGTTCAGCAATCTTTTGTAAAACGTTTTGAAATGTGTATTGAAGTCGAAGGCCATCATTTTGAGCATCTACTGCATTAAAATTATCCAAGTGATGTAGACGATTGAAATGTGTTGTGTTTTGTCTGTTATACCCCATCACCTCCGTTTCAGTTCAAGGGGTCCCCCTTGGAATCAGACAACTTTTGTCCAAAACATTTTCCTCCAAGACCCTTCGTTTTCGAGTTATTCCAATGTCAGATTCAGTATGGAACAATATCGATTAGAGCGCCATCTTTGCGGATTTCAGGAAAATGGTTCAGACAAAAGTTTCTTGGTTTTTGACCTAGAATCCAAATCTGCAGTAGAAAATATGAGATGCTATTCAAAAAACAAGAGTTTACCTCAGAATGTCCTTGAAGATGAGATTTGAGGTCAAAGCCAAGGCCACCATCGGATGTCCCCCTCGATATCCTACAATTTTTGTCCGAAAAATTTTCTCGTATCTTATTTTATTTTTGGAAAAAACGCCCGCGACACTTTAAATGCCCCACCCTGTATATGAGCTTCTGATTAAGTCACCCTAATTACTTGAAGTGAAGTAGAGTGTTTTTTTATAAGTGACGTGAAATGACTTCCTCACTCAAACAATGTGCATAATATAAAATGAACTGTAAGTTTGTTGAAATAAATTGTCTACGAATAAGTATGACTTGAATCGTTCAAGATATTATCTTACACGTATATTGGAAGCGCAGTAAGTTTTCTTGCTCTGATCAGAATGAACTACTGGCACAATGGATACTTAACTGTGATTTGCTTTCAAAGAGTATATTTCTACATCACTTCATTGGACAATACATCTTTGTGGTTATAAATGGAGCCTAAGGGTTTTAGCAATGAAAAATCATCTGTCAAATTACAAGCACAAGGGATTTCTTTCATTACCATAAATTACATGCGACATGAGAAATAATCAATTGATTTCTATTCTTACAAACTTACTGAATAATTTGTTCATATCTAATTATTTATAAGTACATGTATAGTTCAATGAAGTTATTTTCGAGTAATTTTTGACAATTAATATCTCTTATAAGTATCTATCGTGCCAATGCTTCATGGTAGTCAGAGTAAAGGAAACTCACTGCGCTCCCAATATATAAGTCAATTTCTTTATCGACTCAAGTGTTGTGGATACCTACTTCTTATTCGCAAAGAATTCATTTCAACCAAGTGGCTGGTCATTTCACTTCATACAGATTGTAGATCGAAGGAATGACATCACTTCATTCCACCACATCACCTGAAAAGTCATCAGAGGTTTACAAAAGTGGTAGTGACAGTACATTCTTTCAGACAATTGGCATGATGGATACTTGACTGTGATTTGATTCCAAAAAATATTTGTACATAACTTGATTCCCCAATGAAGATATTTCTCTCCAAAACTTCAACAATTTCTCTGCAAAACTTCATTATCGCAATTCTTAGAGAAAGAAAGAATTTTTTCAACAGATTCATCTTCCAAAACTCTGTGAAATTCTGCATATTTCTGAAAATTTCTATTGCCAGTAAAGGTTTCTCTGTACATTGCCAACTCATTGGTCGAAGTTGTTTTGTTGAGAAATGTTGAATTTTCTCAACATTTTTCTACTTGATAAGTAGTGGAAACATCTGATGAGAAAAGAGATTTTCTCCACGAATTCATACATTTCTCTGCAAACTACATTTGCAGAAAAAAATTTGAATTCTCTCTTTATTTGTCTATTCCAAGAATATTACGGCTTGTGACGGAGAGTTGAGTTTTTTATACAAATTCATACATTTTTCTCAAATCGCATTTGCGGAGATAAAGTGAATTTTTTCAAATTTTTCAATCGACTCAAAACAACTTAAGTAAAATTCACTAGTCGGCCTCGAACGAATTTTTGAAAATTTTCTATCAATTTGACCCAGCACTTGGAAAAATTTACAAGTTAAGATCGAAAAAAACCTTTCTCCCACAATCTACTCATTTTGCGTTTCATAAGATTCTGAATCGATTGGTCTATATCTTACAGGGACGAACTTCCAAAATTTCCTATCGATTTAACTCAGCACTTGGAAAAATTTACAAGTTGAGGTCAAAAAAATTCCCTCTCCCACGACCTATTCATTTTTCGTTTCAGAAGATTCTGAGTTGATTGGTCTATACCTCACGAAAACGAATTTTTCAAAATTTCCCAGCGTGATGATTCCCATAAGTGGTACTTTAAGATTACTGCAGTCATCTCGGAGATCCGCTGATGTGATAGAGGCTTTGCTTCTCACTCGCAGGACCCGGGTTGAATCCTCACTGAGAAAAGTTCCTAAAAATGAACTTTCAATGTGGTGCCTCTTCCGTAATGTCATTCAAGTCGAACTGGAAGGAGATTTGTAGAGATAAACTCTGAACAAAAATTTTTTTTCTCAAACAAAAGTGAATAGATAAAACAGAGATTCGTAGAGTAATGCAGAAATATGCAGAGAAGTATAATGTAATATGGAGATTTGGCGAGTTTTGTACGAATTTTGTGGAAAAATTCATAAAATATTACGAAGATTGGAAGAATTATGTACAACTTTGCAGAGTAATGCAGAAATTTGTAGCGTAATATTTATGGTTAAAAATTCTGCAGATTTCTCAAAGCGTCCGAAATCTGACAGTTATGTAGAAAAATCTGGAGAGTTTTGAAGAATTCTGAAGAGAAATATTTTTATTGGGGTTGATATATATAGTTATAAATGGAGTGTAAGATTCGTACCGTTAGAAAAATCATCTCTCAAATTACAAGCACAGGGAATTCCGTTCACTATCATACCTCACATGCAACAATATGAATATTCAATTGTTTCTGATTCTTGCAAATGGACCTAATAATTTGTTCATGTATAATTATTTATAATTACATGCATAGTTCAATGAAGTTATTTCTAAGTCATTTTGGACAATCTGTCCCTTATACCAGGTGTGTAAGTATGAAACCGGAATTTGCCCTTAGGTGGCGCTACATGTCGATGCAGTTACCGACACATCACGTCAGCGGTGTCTTGTTATTGTATTGATATCCGACAAAGATTTCCAACTCACAATAACACGAATTTCACTCAGTAGCATTAGTTTATTAGAGATGAACATGTCGAGTTTTGTGCCAACAAATTACGATTTGCGGACAGCACTACTTTTCTGTTTTCATCTGAAGAAAACCGCAGCTGAATTGCATCGAATGCTTGTAGAGGCGTTTGATGAGCATGCTCTCGGTAAAACACAGTGTTTCGAGTGGTTCAAACGGTTCAAAAGTGGCGATTTTGACGTCAGGAACGAAGAACGTGGAAGATCACCGAAAAAGTTTGAAGACGCTGACCTGCAAGCCTTGTTGGACGAAGACGACGCTCAAACACAACAAGAACTGGCGGATCGGTTCAAGGTGACCCGAGAAGCCATCTCCCTCCGGTTGAAAGCCATGGGAAAGATACAAAAGGTGGGGAAATGGGTTCCACATGAACTCAACGAAAGACAGCAGGAAAACCGCAAAACATCATGCGAAATGCTGCTCGCCAGGTTCCAAAGAAAGTCATTTCTCCATCGAATTGTGACTGGCGATGAAAAGTGGATATATTTCGAGAACCCTGAGCGCAAAAAGTCATGGGTTACTCCGGGTGAACCATCAACATCGACGGCAAGACTAAACCGCTGAGGACGAGAGTCAATGCTGTGTGTTTGGTGGGATCAGAAGGGCGTAATCTACTACGAGCTGCTGAAACCCGGGGAAACTGTCAATACTCAACGCTACCGACAACAAATGATCGATTTGGATCGAGTTTTGCGTGAAAAACGACCAGAATACCAACAAAGACGACACGAGGTGATTTTGTTGCATGACAATGCACCAGCACACAAAGCAAAACAGGTCCAGGAAACGGTAGAGTCGTTCCGTTGGGAGATTCTTCAGCACGCGCCTTACTCACCAGACCTTGCGCCATCCGATTACTACTCGTTTGCATCGATGAGACACGCACTTGCTGAGCAGCGCTTTACTTCTTACGAAGATGTACAAAAATGGCTCGATGACTGGTTTGCCTCAAAAGAGCAACAGTTCTTTTGGCGCAGAATCCACAAATTGCCAGAAAGATGGAAAAAAATGTATAGATAGCGACGGACAATACTTCGAATAAGTTACTTTGTATCATATCATTACAATGAGCGTGTTTTTTCTGCACAAAAATTCCGGTTTCATACTTACACACCTGGTAAGTATCTTTCGTGCCAATAGTTCATAGTAATTCACATTACACGGAGGAAAAAATATCGCTGTCATAACGATACTGGATAGTTGTGATGACTATCCAAAGTTTAGTGGTATCAGTATCGTTGCTATGATCATACAAATCATCCGAGGGATGATATACGAGGGTGGATTGATAAGTTTCCGGCCTGACCAAGAAAAACAACGTTTTTAAGAATTTTTTTTTTTTTATTTCTCAACATAATCTCCTCCAAGGCTGATACATTTCTCATAGCGGTGTTCTAGTCTAGTAATGCCATCTCTATAGACTGATTCGTCAAGCTCCTCAAAATACCCATTTACAGCTTCGATTACTCCTTCATTGTCCGCAAATCTCTTACCACCAAGCCATTTTTTGAGGTTAGGAAACAGATAATAGTCACTCGGGGCTAGGTCTGGAGAGTAGGGAATGTGCGGCATTAATTCAGACTTCAGATCGTTGATTCTAGCCATCGCAACGATTGACGTGTGCGCTGGTGCGTTATCGTGATGAAACAAGATTTTTTTCTTCGCCAGATGAGGTCGTTTAATTTTCACTTCGTGGCTCAAACGTTGCAATAAGTCTGCGTAGTATTGACCAGTGATAGTTTTACCCTTTTCAAGGTAATCAATGTATATAATACCTCTTGCATCCCAAAAAACAGTAGCCATAACCTTGTTCGCCGAAAAATTGTTTTTGCCTTCTTTGGAGTTGGTTCCCCTGGTCCAATCCACTGTTTAGACTGTTCTTTGGTTTCAGGAGTGTAGTGGTGGACCCAAGTTTCGTCAACGGTTACGAATCGACGCAAAAATTCGCTTGGATTACGCTTATACAACGCCAAATTGACGGTAGAAATGTTCTTTCGAATCAATTTTTGGTCGACTGTTAGCAAACGCGGCACCCATCTTGCACAGAGCTTTTCCATATACAAATGTTGGTGCAAAATATTTTGTACACGTTCATATGACATCTTACAGGTCTCAGCTATCTCACGAACTTTTAATCTGCGATCTTTCAGCACTATTTGATGGATTTTCTCGATCATATCTGGAGTTGTGACCTCAATGGGGCGTCCTGAGCGAGGTTCATCAGAGGTGCTCACACGACCCTTTTTAAACTCGGAAACCCACTGCTTAACGGTTGAATATGATGGGGAGGATGTCCCCAGTGTTGAGTCCATCTCTTCTTTAATTTCCTTCGGCGTTAACCCCTTCAAATAAAAGTATTTGATGACAGCACGATTTTCCAGCTTTTCCATTTTTACGAAAAACACAGAGGCGTCTTGGTCAGCGTGCTCTCAAAACTAAACTAACATGGCGATCGGACTGAAACTATAGCTACAAGCTATCTAAGGATGGTACTATAGAACGCCACCTCAAGGTAGGCCTAGTGGCGCCATCTCTTGGTCAGGCCGGAAACTTATCAATCCACCCTCGTAGATCGCCAGCAAAGCCATCTGTAGTCACCATAGCGATACAATTTAGGGGTGTGCGGGTAGCACTTTTTATCGGGTCGGGTCGGGTCTTTGTATTTCTTTCCGGGTCGAGTCGGGTCGGGTACCCGATTAAATCGGGTTTTCCAAGTCGGGTACCCAAATATGATAAAATCGCTTGAATTCAATATTCTCAACTTCTATTCGAAGTTGCCATTGCCGTTGATATTTTAAGGACAAATTGTCTTGAGCGATTGTAGGAATAAGGGGATTTCATATGAATTCAATTCTAATATGAAGAATGCCACATTCACTACAAGTCTATTAGGGTTGTTACTCCATGTAATTGATTATGCAGCGCATTAAGAAATCTCCAAATTGATTCATGGAATGTTCATATTTATTTTTTAATTCAATTAAAAAATATAATCACATTTATATCTCATAAATAATATATTATCTATTTTCGTATTCAGTAACCACAATATAGAATCTTGAACATCAATGAAAATAAATATTCTTCTTATAAATATCATTCTCTTTTCATATTTTTAAATTTGAATGGAGGAAGCACAACTCTTCCACATGTTTTGTCAGCAATCTTGATCGAGTTGCTGTCACAATATTTCCTGCTGAGGAAAACGTTTGCTATATTCGAATTACCCGAATGTAATCGGGTACCCAAAAAACTCGGGTAATTGAAAAACCCGGCCCGACCCAACCCGATAAAAACCCGATGACTCGAGTACCCGCACACCCCTACAGTATTGTCACTACAGCTATCTCTTCTTAACCATCCTTCAGATCGTTATAATAGCCATACTTTTTTCCGTGTACTTGTGATAGGGAACCGGTATGTGAAATATCACATGAACTACGATAGCCTGTCTATCGTTCATTCCACATGCCTCACGATTGCATAAATTTGTGATTGACAACGAGAATGTCCATCGTAAGTTTCACATTACTTGTGATAGAAAACAGATATGTGAAATATCACATGGACTACGATAGACTGTCTATCGTTCATTCCACATGCATCACGATTGCATAAATTTGTGATTGGCAATGATTAAACGTCCATCATAAGTCCCACATCACTTGTGATAGAAAAAAAGGGATGTGAAATATCACATAAACTACGATAGACTATCCATCATTCATTCCACATGCACCACGGCTGCTCAGGTTTGTGATTGACAACGATTGAATGCCTATCGTAAGTTTCACATTACTTGTGATAGAAAACAGATATGTGAAATATCACATAAACTAAGATATACTCTCTATCGTTCATTTTACATGCATCACGATTGCATGAATTTGTGATTGGCAACGATTGAATGCCTATCGTAAGTTTCACATTACTTGTAATAGGAAACAGGTATGTGAAATATCACATGAACTACGATAGACTGTCTATCGTTCATTCCACATGCATCACGATTGGATGAATTTGTGATTGGCAACGACTGAACGTCCATCGTAAGTTTCACATTACTTGTGATAGAAAACAGGTATGTGGAATATCACATAAACTACGATAGACTATCTATCATTCATTCCACATGCACCAGGACTGCTCAAGTTTGTGATCGACAACGATTGCATGTCTATCGTAAGTTCTACATTACATGCCATAGAAAACGGCTTCGTGAACATCACATAAAATACTATAAATTTCATTACGTGAATGTCATATAAGTAATGGGTATGATCATAAAATACGATATGAAACGAAAAACTTCGTATTGTTTTCTAACGATTAAACCCAAGTATGATAGATTCGCATTAAAAACGATAGCATTCCTATCGGTCCCAAAATCAACTACGATAGACATGATAAAAAACGATGCAATATTTAGAAAAAATCGTAAATGAATAAAATGTGTATAAACAATTCCAATTCATTGAAATCTCAAATTCTGTAAAGAACAGGGATGAACATTGATGATCGTTTAATAATCAATAAAATGCAACAATCAATGCAATTGGACTAAAGTCATTAAGGAAGCTCAAAAGGAACAAATTAATTTTATATGACACTCAATCTGTGAATCCAGATTAAACCAGATTTTATAGTATCCAATGCACTTACGCGTTTAAACCTTCGACCACAATAACAGCCATTCCAGATGAAATCCATCAGATTTTTATCGGAAGTGATTTCAGATTTGCTCATGGAAATACTGGTAACAAACCTATGAAAATTCTATTTATAAATACAGTTCAATCCAGATCGGAATAATATTATGTGAATTGCAGATCAATTCCACAACGGACGTGAACGTATAAAATCCAATATCAACTGATGGTATATCCAGTTACTTTCTATCGGAAAATTCCATGTATTTAATTCAGCATCTCCTGATTTAAACCGTTAAATATTTGAATCTGTATTAATCGGTAATAACAGATGTGGAATGCATTCCCTAATTCTAACCAATAGGTATGTTGAGAAGTTTTTATTGGAAAATAATGTGTTTTTGTCACAGCATTTCCAAATTTCTCCTGATGAGAAACTGAGGGGATTTTACCAATTTAATATCATAGGAAAATTATTTTCCAATGAGTGAATACTAATACGTTCCAGTTGAATAGATTTTGGATTTGTCTCATAGACACTTATCGATTCTGATTTTCAAGGTCTTGTACAAACTCATTTATTCATGAAAATAGGGGAATGCTCATGATTACCAATGACTAAGTTTCCATTGCAAATACTGATAGATACCAAATCCATATTCTCTCCAATATATTCCCGCATATAATTGCATGTATATTCCAATCAGCATACGAACATTATAAATCCCGCTAATATTTCTATGTGGTTTCCAGATACAAACACACTAATGGTAAAAGCAAATGGAATCTGATATCTTGTGTATGAGGATTTTTTTCACTTACAGGTGAACATTATAGAAACCAATAAATTCCGTACTGGAATCTATGGGATTCTATTGGTTGTTTCGGACAGGGCTGATGATCTATCACCGTTCAATATAATAGATTATTAATGCCATCATATTTTTGTTAATTACTCATCATATTCATGTACAATGGATCATCAGTTGACTATGAATATATCACATTGTACATGTAGACAATAAATTGTCTTTGAAGTTATGCTACATTAGATATACATAGATATTTCAAGGGCCATGCAGGGCTCCCACTGTTACTATTACTCTTTTTTATGATTGGCCATTCGAACCAACAAGACAACGCCATTGGGTGATTCCGTTGGAGAAAATAATGAAGTGAGAGCCCTGGGGCCATGAAGCATCAGACAACGGACAAAATTTCGCTACGTCATTTTCAAATAACTGAGTAATGATCACAAATTTTGAATGTGCAGCAATAAACTGCACTGCTATGATTACGCTCTGACCCAAACACTGTAAGTTCTCGGAATGTTTTAGAAACGTGCCCGTGGTTTCGCGATCTCTGATTCCAACAATTACGTTTCTAAAACATCTTTAAAACTCACATTGTCAAAACATTTATATGGTTCATGAAAATTCCCCATTTCGAAGCTAACCTACGCCAACCAGCGTTGCCAGTATTCCCTAGAAAAATCTTCAGCATCTGATGATTGGTTGTTTCTTGTACAACCGGCCAATCATACTTTCAATTTGGAAAGAAATGACCAATGCCAAAAAACCTGAAGATTTTTCTAGGGAATACTGGCATCCCTGACGCCAACCTACAAATCATTCATATTCAAAGTTTAATACATGACTAATACATCAAAAAATAGTAAAACCATATTGTTTTACACATAATCAACTGATTCTCACTGCACAACATAAAGAATCATGAAAATACACATACTGTAGAGAGTGAAACAAAGATATTAAAAAGTGCTTTAGAGTCGAACTATTTTCCACTGAATCTAGCACTTCATGAGCTTTGTACGTGTAATTTCTCACACACAAGATTATGTTACTTGAATACAATCGATTTAGGATTTGTTTTTGATGAAAATATCCGCAGAGGTGTTATCAATTTGATGATTTATAAAGACAAATTCAACATGTGCTAATCACGTTTTGTGAGAATGTAAATAAAAGAAACCAGGACATTTTCATGTTTTAAAAACATCCATGCGACCTTTTTAAAACGTAGCATAACGTTGCTGAAACATTTCGTTTGTAACGAGGTACATTATATGAATGTTTACAAAACGTCTCAGTGCTGTCTGGGGAATACAAAGACAGAGTCCAAAACATATTCCCAAAGATTGAAAACCATGTTATAAAAATTATTGACATTCATAGGTTAATATGTTTATGATCGTTTGCGTAATTTTGATGAATCATTTACAATTCTAATTTCATATTCAAAGCTCAATTTTAGCCATGTACTTTATCACTGTAGGTTTCAAATTTGTGTTCACCCACACAGCACCTAATGTCTCAGTAATATTCTTAGAATATTACAATGTCTCGCTCAGAACATTCTGTGTGAAATATTCATACAAGATCCTATATATATTGCAGATACAATATTCCGTCGAGAATGTTCTGAGAATCTTCCAATTGAAACATTGCACATACAATGATCTTTGATGTTCTGGAAATCTTCGATGGGGAATATGCTGAATTTGTTGAAAATGAAATATTCTGAGCATGACTGTAGCAATATTTTATGAAGCAAAATGAATTTTCATACACTTGACCTGGGACTTGGTAAAATTTACAATTCAAGATTGAAAAAAACGCCTCCCCTGCACTGAGAGAAAGAAACAATAATTTTCATTCAAAATATGGATGAAAAATTATTATTTTCGTTTCAAAAACAGAGACATCGCGGACCAAGTTTGAAAATTACAGTCATAATAGTAGCAATCTGAATTTCTGACCGCAGAATTTATAATACAGGATTTCTATTAGGAAAAGATCAACATTTTGCAATTGTAAATAGTGATTTTTATTCAATTGAGTCAACTTCAGAGGGTTGAGATTTTGAAATCGAACATTGTAATTTTTATTTCATCATAGGGATTCAAAAAATAATATAAAAAAGTGAACTTGTTGTAGTTATTCTACTGAACTCTAATGATTCGGAAATTCACATCAGCTTACAGACAACGCCTTAAAACCTACTTAGTATACCATATTCACGGATTCAAAGTCTTACAAACTATACGTTTTTCAATTATACTATTGAATCAACCTGTATCATTGACGGAATTTGGACACTAACATTTCGTAAGAAATTTTGCTTCCCAGGGAGACCCGAACTCTGATTCCACGCAAGTGGTTGAAAGATAACACGCGAACCGCTGAGCCAATTCACCGCTGTGAGATTGAGGAGTTTTGGACGACACTTGAAGGCATTCAAGCATCAGAAGAAGCGAGTCAAATGTTGCGCCATTTTTTTCCATAATTTATGCATTTACGGGAAATTTCAACTGCATAACAATGAAATCCACGATGAAGATCAGTTTCTAAATATAAGTTTCAGTCTTTCACTGATTCCTGGCGAGTATGAGAGGGGTTCAAAAGTAATAACGTACAAATATCAAAATGTTTATAAATTTGTTTTCTAATACCTGCAAACCAAGAGGAAACCTAATCTCATATTTGAAGTTCAATGTTAGGTGTGCAAGTTCCTGAAATAACCATCCATTTAAAATTCGGATTTATCAAGTAACTGATGAAACAAATCAACGCAAATTTTACCCGCTTCTTCTGATAAAGTGCCCTTAACTATTTTTCAGAACAGAATATTCATAATAACCTGAGATGTAACATTTTCCAATGCATTCAGCGATTACAGTATGTTATTATCACATGGAAAATCTTTCATTTAATCAATCCTAAAGAGTATTTCGTGGCTGTATCTAAGTTTAAAAATTGTCCAATGAAGATATATCATATGATAATATAATGAGTTTTGGAAGAGGATTGATTTATTACGTGTCCAATGTTTTCTAACTCTTCCATTCTTGTCATATGTAGATCTCGCCGGTAACAAGTCGAAAACAATAAACTACGATTGAGCACCACGTGACGCATTAAATATTTTGTTACGCTCATTTTGAATGGGATCTGTGATTCGACCAATCACACACGAGTCACTAAAAATCACAATCTATGATAATGAATTGTGTTGAAAATACTGTTAATAATGACACATCAGAAATTTGATAAAAAATTACAGTTTGAAAGTTCAAATTTCAAATATCCTTTATTTAAAGAATGGTTGGGACCAATACAATATTTTGATTGGAACTAGTGATTTATTGGATTCATTTATTCATTTTCCAATAAATATGAATATTCTAATCATAGATTGTAATTTATATAAACGATGTTCACTATCTTCAAACACCGTATTTTAATTTCGTAGATTTTTGTTGGTGATTATCTACTTTTTACAGCGATATCCTCGTTATGTGAATAAAGATTGTAGTGTTTGTCCCTTTTTCTCTCAGTGTACGACCTATCCACTTTTTGTTTCAGAAGATTCTGTATCAATTGGTCTATATCCCACAGAGACAAATTTTTGAAATTTTTTCATCAATTCGCTCCAGCACTTGGTGAATTTTGGAGGTGCAGTTTTCAAAAAATGTTCCTCTCAAGTGCTATTCATTCTTCATTCCAAAAGATTCTGAATCGATTAGTCTATATCCCACGGCAACAAGTTGAAGTTTTTCTATCGATCTTACTCAGCACTTTGTAAAATTTCAAATTTGAGGTCGGAAACACCTCTCTTCCACGACCTACTCATTTTTTGTGTCAGAAGATTCTGAATCGATTGGTTTTATATTCCACGGAAACGAATTCTTCAAACTCCCATCACGATGATTAGAATAAATAGCACTTTGAGGGTGGTGTCGTCATCTCGGAGATTGGCTAATGTAATAAAAGCCTTGACTCTCATTCGCAGAACCCGGGTTCAATCCTCACTGGGGGAACCTGCTAATAATCGACTTCGAAGCAGGTTTTCTTCCACTTGAAGTGTTTCTGGCCAAGCTCATTCAACATTTGTGAAAGTAAACTCTGAAGAAATTTTTTTTCGACCAAAGTAATATTTTGTAAGATTTTTAATATATGCGATTGTTACATTTTTTTCCGTACAGAATATCGCTGAAATGATCACATCAATATTTCAGAATGCCTCCAGAATGTTACCTCAATGATTCCAGCAATGTTTCAGAATATCTCCAGAATGTTACAAAGATGGTGACATGAGACATCCTGCAGACATTCTGACAATCTTCTTGAGACATTTCCCAGAATCTTACACATTCCAAATGTAATATTCTGACAATATTGCTGGGACATTCGGTGCTGTGTGGGCACTGCTCAGTCGTTCGGAAAGTACGAAGCAAAATCTCGGCTGTCTCCAAGGACTCCATGGCCCTTAGGGGAATTCTAATTAGGACCAAATGGGCTTATCCCTACGTAGGTCGTCCACATGTAATCCTGATTAGGACCTTGGCAGGTATAACTTATTTAGGATGACCTTGTTAGGTCCTCATCAAATGTTGGGTTAACCCGATATTAATTGCCAGTCGGGGAGTTTCTAAAAAATATTTTTCGTAAGCAAGACTTCAAAAGTCATCCTTTCGTTTTTCATAAGAATATCTCTTGGACTCCTTCAAGATGCCTCTTCAAATACGCAGTCAAACATGTTATTTACCCGATGCGACTCTTGATCAGTAGATCAGAATATTATTGGAATCAATTCTTAGTGAAAAACATGAGCATGAAGTGGTTCACAATACATTTTTGTATATCCCATAGAACTATTGAAAAAATAATCATGATTATTTTGGAGACGCATGTGGAACTCTGCACTAAGAAAAATGAAATGTGAAAATAACCTCTATTTCATATATTTTTCGCCCGTCAAATGATGAAAACTGAAGCCCGCCTTTTAAAAGTGAAAAGTACCTTTTCAGTGTTGAATTTCACCTGCACCGTACATTCGGTTTGATTCACCAAAAAGATGGTATTTATCACCTAAGTCATGGTGATAATAACTAGAAAGATAGTATTCATCACCGAACTCATGCCCATGTGTGTATGGACCAATGGCCCAATGATGGACCAAGCCTGGCACAAGACCTGCCGAGACTTGTCCTGAAGAATTTACCAAACTTGGCCCAGGCTTGGGAATGATAAGATCAGGACAAGCTTGGGCCAGTGGTTTTTCCAGGCCCGGTCCAATTCATTTACCAACCATCAACCAATGCTTCTTTGATCACAGATATGGATGAAAAAAGTAATTGATTCATATTTCAGTTCACGACTTTCTTCCTCAGAATACCCTACATGAATTATCTTGGAACGATAGAAAAAATGTGACAAGACTTGGACAAGCTTGTATGATCATTGGGAAATTTGCGTTCTTTGATATTTCAATCAATTTTGATTCTATTGTTGAATTATGCTCGAACTAAACTAATAAGATCTTACTGAAATACCATAACATGAATCTTATAATGATCTGATCCCGTACGGAATCCAACATTGGAATCCCTCGAGTCACCCGAAAAACTGATATCTAGCTTGGTGTGTGAAATTAGTGTGTAGGATTGATTACGGCAGTAAGATCGGGCCAGCCCTGGCCCGATGGTTATCCCCAAGTCTTCAGCCATTGTGAATTCAAAATTCAGGCAATATTTATAAACATTGTGCCACTCATGTGGGTAGTATTGGCAAAATTGTTCTCAACGAATGCTCGACTTTTACACTTGTGCCAAGCTTGTACCAAATGTGATGACCATTTCAAAAATATTACCACACTGAAAAAAGAGTTTTTTTACACCCGGAATACTGAATATTTTTTAGTCGAGTTTTCTTGTACGAAGTAAAAGTCAAGTTAAATATTTTAGATTTAGGAAAACTGGTATTTTAAATCTGAGAATACCAAGTTTTTTAACAGGACTAAAACTGAAGTCTATGTTACCATAGCAACCGTGACGGTGGCGCCACCATTTCGTCATTTCCACTGATCTCTACTATACACTGGATAGCGGATTCGTCCAAATTCTTGTGCCGAATAGAAGACCACAGATACTATATGTTATGTGGGCCAAATGTTCATTTTTTGGTGGGAAATTTGAACTATATGAGCATATTTCCTACAAATATATTTCATCAATTCATATAAACGTTCGTTTAATCACTTATTCATTTCAATGTAGTTAAAATTGCATTCTAAATTATGAAAGATCGCACATACGAGGGTGGATTGATAAGTTTCCGGCCTGACCAAGAAAAACAACGTTTTTAAGAATTTTTTTTCTTTATTTCTCAACATAATCTCCTCCAAGGCTGATACACTTCTCATAGCGGTGTTCTAGTCTAGTAATGCCATCTCTATAGACTGATTCGTCGAGCTCCTCAAAATACCCATTTACAGCTTCGATTACTTCTTCATTGTCCGCAAATCTCTTACCGCCAAGCCATTTTTTGAGGTTAGGAAACAGATAATAGTCACTCGGGGCTAGGTCTGGAGAGTAGGGAGGGTGCGGCATTAATTCGAACTTCAGATCGTTGATTTTAGCCATCGCAACGATTGACGTGTGCGCTGGTGCGTTATCGTGATGAAACAAGATTTTTTTCTTCGCCAGATGAGGTCGTTTAATTTTCACTTCGTGGCTCAAACGTTGCAATAAGTCTGCGTAGTATTGACCAGTGATGGTTTTACCCTTTTCAAGGTAATCAATGTATATAATACCTCTTGCATCCCAAAAAACAGTAGCCATAACCTTGTTCGCCGAAAAAATTGTTTTTGCCTTCTTTGGAGTTGGTTCCCCTGGTCCAATCCACTGTTTAGACTGTTCTTTGGTTTCAGGAGTGTAGTGGTGGACCCAAGTTTCGTCAACGGTTACGAATCGACGCAAAAATTCGCTTGGATTACGCTTATACAACGCCAAATTGACGGTAGAAATGTTCTTTCGAATCAATTTTTGGTCGACTGTTAGCAAACGCGGCACCCATCTTGCACAGAGCTTTTCCATATACAAATGTCGGTGCAAAATATTTTGTACACGTTCATATGACATCTTACAGGTCTCAGCTATCTCACGAACTTTCAATCTGCGATCTTTCAGCACTATTTGATGGATTTTTTCGATCATATCTGGAGTTGTGACCTCAATGGGGCGTCCTGAGCGAGGCCCATCAGAGGTGCTCACACGACCCTTTTTAAACTCGGAAACCCACTGCTTAACGGTTGAATATGATGGGGAGGATGTCCCCAGTGTTGAGTCCATCTCTTCTTTAATTTCCTTCGGCGTTAACCCCTTCAAATAAAAGTATTTGATGACAGCACGATTTTCCAGCTTTTCCACTTTTACGAAAAACACAGAGGCGTCTTGGTCAGCGTGCTCTCAAAACTAAACTAACATGGCGATCGGACTGAAACTATAGCTACAAGCTATGTAAGGATGGTACTATAGAACGCCACCTCAAGGTAGGCCTAGTGGCGCCATCTCTTGGTCAGGCCGGAAACTTATCAATCCACCCTCGTATACCAAAAAATAGTGGTCGTTATGATTTATTTCATATTTGATGGGAAAAAATGATATTTCTCATTTTAGAATAGTTTTTGTTCATCAAAATAGCAATCAATTATTATTCTTGAATGTTTTTCATCACGTGGTATAAAAATAATCGTAGAGATTGAATTGTTATTTAAGAATTGAATAAAAGTGTATTTATAATTTTCAAATCTCCCGCCAAGAATGAACATTTGGCCCACGTAACATATAGTATCTGCAGTCTTCTAATCGGCACAAGAGCAATATACAGGAGAGGTGTGTTTCAGCTATCCAGTGTATAGTAGACATCAGTGGTCATTTCCCTCCAATCTACAGTGTGCGCGTGTTCTTTGTTTACCTCGTGTCTGAGTCCAGCCACCTCAATATTTATTTATGTAAATGAAATAATTTATAAATAAAAGCATTATTCATTATTATTACTACCCCTTACTCCATTATTTACATGGATTCTTGGGTACAAGAGAAGTTGTCAGAGTGGAATTTATCATCTCTCCAACAAATCTTTGAAGGTAATTATTTTCTAAATATTGTTTAATTATTCATTCAATTGATTATTGATTGTATAGTTATAATAATTATTTTATTTTTTTACACTGAGAAAAATTGCCTATCATAAATTACTAGACTCGCTGGTATATTGAGGATATACTTGCATTTTGAGGTTATGTACCAAACATTCTTTTCAAAAGTACCATACTTTCTATTATAAAATGTTATTATCTTACCATGTCACAGAAAATCTGTTACTTTTGTAGAAAATGTTTGGTACATAACCTCACAATGCAAGTATATGCGCAATATACCAGCGAGTCTGGGAATTTGTGATGGAAAATTTTTCTCCGTGTACAATAGCAAATCCATGATTTTATTTATAACTATCATAATTATAAACATTCAATTTATTATTTTTCATACTTGCTGTGTATCGTTTGACCTCTTTTTCTCATTTTTTAATAATATTATAATTCTCTGTGAAATTAGGCGGTTAATAAAAGTTTATAATTATTGACATTTAGGTGAAAAAATAAGGATGATTTTTTTCTATTGTAGATGAAGAAGTGGATGAAATTGCGTTTAAAAATCTCAACGAAGATATAATTCAAAAACTAATTAAAAAAACAGGTCCTCGGATTAAATTTTTAACTAGATGGAAGAGAGAATTTGGAGTTATAATAGATCCTGTAGGATTATTTATTAATTTTTTTAAAACAATTATTTGCGTGTTTCAAACGGAATCACAAATTTTCTTTCTTTTTATTTATTCTGTAGGTTGTGGTTGAGAATGTTGATAGACGTCAAAGCACTTCCGAAGTTGACATTGCTAATTTTGATTTGACAGGTACTTACTCGTTTTATCGACCTTTCATGATTTAGTTGATTATAAAAAGCTACTTGTTTCATTACTTTTTAATTATGCATTGTTTTCTAATTCTCGTGTATTTTTTTTCCCTTTTTTCTTTTGACTATTCTAGTTGACGATGACTCAAGCTTTCCATTATCTCTTGAAATTGAGAAATCTTCCGCCATCGAATCTCAAAATTTTGATTTTAGTAAAATCGACAATGCAGATCTGAGTGTTGATCTTAGGAATCCCATCACAGATCTTGTTCCTGTGTTGAGAACTTTGGCGACTGGATTATCTATTCTAAGTCATTATAAATCGCATAGAAATTTACCGGAAGATTTTAGAAACGCCTTGGTAGATTTCATAATTAGCATTGAAATATGTACATCTCCTGAATTAGTGTAAGATTCATTGTTTTTCTGCAATTTTGATTTAATTTTTTTCTTTGTTTAGAAATCCCTCTTCATTCTATTGCAAATTTCATTTTTTTTTACAAACTTGAGTCGTTAATTTGATCTTTTATTTAATATTTGTTTTAATAACACATTCAATTATTTACAGGATATCTCCAGCTCGTTTCGTGGAACTAAGCCAATTGATCGTCGATCTTTTTCCTACGGAAGTTAAGGAAACTTATTACATTCCCTATAGTTACGATAAAGCTACTAAATCCAAAATATTGCCAAAGGGAAAGTTTTACTCTAAATACAACAATGGGTATCGCGCTAATTTGTTGGCTAGTGGAGCTATTGTGAGAAAAACTGCTACGAAACGAAAACGGAATGAAATTTCTGGGTCTGTGCATTTAGGTTTTACAAGTGACTTGAAGTCAGAGTTAACAGATGAAGAGTATGCAGAGAAAGTGAAGTGGCTGAAGGAAAACATAGACTCTTGGGCTGAAGTGAAAAAGTTATGGGCTGATACATCTAAGAAAAGGATTTCACACTTACTCGCTGATACCTCTATGAATAATTATGTTGAGTCCTTTACAATCCTCAAACATGTGACCAATGGTCCCCAATTGGTAAGATTTATACAATTGTATTTATTACTGTTTTTTATATATTTTTAATTTAATAATTTTATTACTAGATTGATATTGATTTCTTAACCATCCACCCGAAGAAAACCTCGAATTCATCTCTAAACTTCGATTTATTTGCAAAACAACTAGTTTCTTATTCAAGTAATAAAAAGAGAAAATCGGAAGTAATACAGCTTCTCTTAAAAAAAATTTCTTCATTAAGCCAGAGTGAGGATTTAAATTCTGCAGGTAAAAATCTATCGAACTCATATTTTATTATTGATAATAATAATTAATTTTTTGTGTATTATTTATTTAGAGCTTGAAAAAGTTTCTATTTTGAAACTCTTGCCACTTTTACTTCCTGCACCTGGACCTTTTCAGAGTGTAACTGGTACTTTGTCACCATGGCGACCGAGTAAAGACGAAGTTCAAAAAGGATTTATACTGCACGTTAAAGATGAATTAAATTTAAGAGCTGAATTAAAAAATCGTAGAGACAATTTAAAAAACTATGGTTTAACGGAACAACCGATTGTTTCAGTTGTTGGTATGAGTAAAATAGAATCATATAACGTCCACGTTAACAACATTACTTATCAACTTGCGTCAGTTCTTGATGCTGTAGACATTGCTTTCAAAAGTTTTTACGCTTTTCAATTATCATACCCGAAAGAATCTGAGTATTCTTGGATGGTTCTTTAACAAAAAATTTATGGCATCAAAGGAGAGAAAGACGGACCAGTATTGCCGTGTATCCGTACTTTCATAACAGATTTGAATAACTGTAAAGTTTAGTCTTATTCATTATTAATTTAATTCATTTTTAATTGCCCTTATCTTCTCATTCGTTTCCAAGTTTTTTTAATAAAAATGCTTATTTGTTTTTTGTGTCGGCAAAATTTTGCGATAAATATTTTGAAGCATCATTTTGATTCTGTTCATTATATTAATAACGAAGATAAAAAATATACTTGTGGAGAAAATTCTTGCCATAGATCGTACAACAACTACTGTTCATTCCAACGGCACTGGACTAAGGAGCACAATCAAATTTTGGAACTCAAAAAATTTGAAACTAGAGCTTCTTCAATTCCTGTTAATAAGTCAAAAGTGTGCCTTTCTGGATCAGCCAGTAAACAAGAAAAATTAATTAAAAGTTCAACACAAAGTCTGTCGTTAAATAAGAATCAAAACATAAATACAAAACTACAAGTTTTTAAAAGTTTGCAAGAAGATATCTTAAATACTAGCCTCAAAATGTACGAAACTCCTACAGTGTCACGCAAACAAGTTCAGCAGTTTGTTACGTCATCGAAATCATTAGTTACCACTGGTCTAAACACAATCAAAGAGCAATTGATTAATATAAATTCAGAATCTTCAGGGATGGTAAATTTAAAATCTGTCACGGATCTTTTTGATTCATTTACTAATGCTTTTAATGACCTCGATACAGAACATAAACGGATAAAAATATTGAAACACAAAAATTTGTACTTTGAGGCAGAAAAATTTTTAATCGGTCAAAAGTCTCAAGGTTGTAAACGTAATTTAGATGGTACCATAAAAAAGTCTTCTTTGGAGGCATATGGTTATCAATTTCCGCTCAAACCATGCTCAAAAAAATTTTTGAACTGCCTGAGGTATATGATACAGTTCTAACGTATGTACAGCATCTGGAAGAAGAAACATCGGTAATATCAAACTTTATGCAATCTAAACTATGGAAACGGAAGATACAGAATTTCGAATCAAAAAAAGTTTTTCCTATTATGTTATTTTGCGATGACTATGAAACTGGTAATGCACTTGGTAGCCACTCAGGATGCAACAAGTTGTGTGGATGTTACATAACATTGCCTTGCTTTCCACCACATTATCAGTCTCCATTAGAAACGATCTTCCACGCGCTTCTTTTTTACTCCAAAGACAGAGAGAAGTTTGGAAATGCTGCTGTTTTTAGACTCCTTATCGATGAATTGAATGACTTGGAAATAAATGGATTGGAGCTTGATTTACCACACGGAAAACCCCAAATTTATTTCAAATTGGGCTTAATTGTGGGTGACAATTTGGGCCTTCACTCAATACTCGGTTTCGTGGAAAGCTTCAATGCTCATTATGCGTGTAGATTTTGTACAATGGACAAGGACCAACGATCAATGGCTCCTCTTGAAGACCCTGTCTACATGAGGACTAAAATTCCATACGCTAAAGATATACTTCTAAATGACGTTTCTGCAACTGGTATCAAAGAAGAAAGTGCTTTTCACCGCTTGAACGATTTTCATGTCACTGAAAACTATTCAACTGACATAATGCACGATGTCTTTGAAGGCATTTGCGTGTTTGATATGGCAGCTATGATGAAATATTATATATCAGAAAAAAAATATTTTACATTGCAGCAATTGAATCAGTTGATGAATATTCATAGTTGGGGCGAAACTGAATCAAGTATACCTTTACCAATAAATGAAATTGACTACAAAAATGAGCATCTACGAATGTCAGCTGCTGAAATGCTCACGTTTGTTCGACATTTTGGTCTATTAGTAGGGGATTTGGTGCCTGAGGATGATCCAGTTTGGAAGATTTACTCTCTCCTTCGACAAATCATCGATATAATTACTTCTCCATCAATACAGGTTGAATGTCACTTGATGTTACGAGTTCTATTAAAAGAACATTCTTTCTTAGTTCGTCATGTACTCAAAAGGTCACTCAAACCGAAAGACCATATTTCTACTCATTTGCCAACAATTTTGAGAGAATGTGGACCTCTAATTAATTTTTGGTGCATACGGTTTGAAGGAAAACATAGAGAATCGACAGTGCCAGCTTCTGTGAGTAACTGCGAAAAAAATCTTGCTCAAACAATTGTTACTAAACATCAATTGAAATTTGCCAGCCAACTTTATGCAATGAATATTGCTCCTGTTTTTGAAGAAGGGCCTTCGTCATCTTGTGAATTGAGTGATTTGCCAATAATATTCAACGACAGCTTGAATCAGCAAACGAATTTTATAAATACTACTATACACAAGGTTAATTGGGTAACTAGAAATGGTAGTACTTATAAGCCGAATATGGTGCTATGTACGAATGAAAATCATAATGAACCAGTTTTTGGACTTATTAAATTTATTTTTACTCGAAATGATACGCCATTTTTTATTTATCAAAGACTTAGAACGATATTCCGAGAACATGAACATGTTTATGAAGTCACAGCTATGATGCCAGTTTGTTCTATTATGAGCTATGATAATTTATTGAATTTTAAACCACTAAGTTTTACATCAAAAGCTGATAAAAATTATATAATATTGCGTCATTGTTTTTAGAAGTAACCACCGCATTTTATTTAAAGTTTTTTATCTTTACTATTTATAATATAAATAACAAATGAAACTAATAAAGAAATAAAAAATTGAATGAAATAGAAAATATATTATATTACTTGTTATTATTTCAAATTTATGACTCATTTTAGTAATACATTCTTTCCTCATAATCAATTTTTATAATAGTAATGTTATTATTAATAACTTATTAGTAAAATAATGCTATTATCAAGAAATTGCAATTCTTCGACAACAAGAAGAATTGAAAATAAGAAAAGAAAGGCTTAATATACTGATTTCCATTTTTATTAATTTCAGTGTGATAGATTATTTATAAATAAAGAATTATATGAGTAAGTTATTTCATAATTATCTATCGTGGAAATTTGTGTCCTCCAAGCCGGCCGAGAGGTCAAGTCGGCCATATTGATTTTAGTATTTTGATAATAAGAATACCAAGTTTTTTTATATCCAGTAAACTTATTCCTATGGATAGTAAACTTTGGTATCCTTATTTCAAGAATACTTTTTTTTTAACCACAGGGAAAAGTTTTCTAGGAGGAAAAAAACTTTTTTTTCAGTGCAAATGTACTATGACTGACTATCCATTGGGAATAACGGGACAATGATGGAACAATATTGGGCCGAATGTTCTTCACGGAGGTTTGTTTCTGACACATATGCCAACCTTGGGACAAGCTTGGGTTTTTCTCAGTCTTGGCAATACCTGCATGGGTGGTAATAATAACCAAACTAATGTATTTTCCACCGTCAAATACATTACTATATTGAAACATGATTTCTACAATGCAGATTTTTCTCAGTGTGTTCTCAAATGAAATTCAAATTGTCTGTCCAATTTGCTGCAAGTAATAAAGATTTTGTTGGAAAAATTCATCATTCATTTTGCAGTAAAAGTCATCCGTCATATTTGATTGAATCATTATGTTGACAAAAACCATCTGAACGACAGGAGAATATGTGCTTGATTTTCGCGAAGATCGAGTGTTGAAAATTCTCAGAAGACGGTCATTTTTTTGCTTAAAAAAAAGTGCACATTAGGTATTTGAATGAACACATAATGTTTGTGACAGCGTCGTTTATAAGTTGTTATTTGCGTGTATACTTTCATGCCAGTCATAAAATAATTTGAACGCATGTAATACACGTGAAAATGAGTTGGTATAATTCAGCGTATTGAATGACTCTGGAGATCTTTGAGATATCAAATGATAGATCTAACGTTACGGATGAAGACAATGACAATTTTTGAGGAAGTCACAGATAATCGTGTTTTTTTGTGCATGATAAGACAATATATATTGTCAGAACGTCAATTTCACGCATTATCGCGTTCCGCTACGAACTCTAACCATTTTTTGTGTACACTGTACGGAAAGGAGTCCATGTTATTCAATAGATTTATTAATCACCTTTCCCCTAAAAATAAAATACAAAACCTCATAGAAAATAATTATGTGAAAGTACGTTTACTTGGATTTATCTTGAACTTGATTTCGCTCACGATATAATCCAGTCAATTCTAAAATACAAATACACGCAAGCCGCACAACAGACAAGCGGTTTGGAAATAAGCGTTGAACCTAAATTTAAATGTTCGTGTACTAACGAATGATTTACGCCCTTAAACACTGTAACTTTTACAACGGACAGACCCGTCTCGAATTGAGATGTCAAGGGGGATAAAAATACCCTATCCAAGAAACCAATATAATCCGTACGTCTACCAATAGTAAGTCTTCTCAACCATACATGACTGTGGGATAAAGGGACAAAACTAATGCGTGTGACAAGACTGAAAATCGAGTTCTAAGAGATAATAATGTATGTTAGGCACGAAATCTAAAAGTACGTATAAAAAAGAATCGGATGTGGAGCCGTGCCAATGTACACACCTTAATGTCCGTATAATACCCCATGTACATACACGATATCAACATATATACGACAGATTCAAATCCATGTGAAGACTCTTCAATTATAATCAAATACAATGAATCAAACTTTTCACTACTCTCAACTCATAGCGCATTATTTCACAGTCAAATTTAATCATCATATGTCCTCGTTTCATATTTTATTGAAATTTCACGGACCTCGATGTTTGTGCAATAAACGTACAACGTCTGTCTATAAATGAATGAGCATGACTTCAATTTTCCAGTATCCCAGTTAACTCTTACCACTTCCCGGATTTCCTAGCAATTAACAGCATAATATGCACTGAGGAAATAAGATTTCACGATTTTAGGAAAGTTATAATAACTTCCCACAGTTGCAATTTTTACATTAGATGTGATGAAATTGACATAAAATGTGAATCGGATTTAGACTAGAGATGAGTGATCTCCTGAAAAGAATTGATCAATCAAATGTTTCCGTGGTGATTCATCGATTTAGCGCGGAAAAAAATCGAGAATCGATTCACATTAAAATGATCAAATCTTCATTTTTCCAATAATTTCTTGTCCAATGTTATTATCCATACCAATGTATGAAAATTCTATGATATACATATATATATATATATATATATCCATTCATTTTTAGACAATCATCGGTATACCCAGCACGGAGTGCCTATTGCATCCACTATCGTATCCTCGAACAGTATCTTCTAAAATATTTGAGTAATCCAACTTGAGAGTTGGATAGCTTTCCATTTCGTTCAATACTGATTGATAATCCGTGGGGTTGTCTGTATGTCTGTCGGTCTGTATGTCGCTCTGTCTGTATTCGGGATATCTCTGGAACGAGTGGACCGAATTGAGTAAAATTTATAGGCGTCCTCCTTCAAACCTTCCCCCAAGAACCATTTGATTTTTATAGCAATCGGACAAGTCTTATTGTTTGATAATTTCTTTCTTTCACGGAGAAAAAGGAATTCGCTGTGGCAGCGGAATCTACTTTTGCTGGGTGCCTTTTGCAAACTATTTGCTGTTCCAGCAATCTTGTTAGCTGCGACAGCGAATTTTTAGCTGTGGCCGCGAAAATGTTTGCTATCCCAGCAAAATTTGTTTGTTATTCTGTGTATAATACTGAAAATTTGCTAGCGGAGCAAACATTTTTTGCTGCCACAGCTAAAAAATTGCTGTCGTAGCTAACACGATTGCTGTTGTAGCAAATTTTTAGCTAGGTCAGCAAAAAATTTGGCTATTCTATATTTAATACCTCGATATGCTGCGTCAACAAATTTTTTCTTTCCGTGTTAAAAATGAGTGATTTCGAAGAAAATTTTGTCCGCTTGATACATATGTATAACACATGGGCTGAAAAGTCCCGGGCCTCACAACGGATACACGGTTTTTTTCTTCAAAATTAGCTTTATTTATCAACGTGATCTCCATCAAGAACAACGGAATCATTCCAGCGCCACTTTAACATTTCAATACCACTTTTGTAGAACGATTTATGTTTGCCTCAAAATAGGCCTCAGTTTCAGCGATAACCTCTTCATTCGAGCGAAATTTCTCACCGGCGAGCTTTTTTTTAGATCTGCGAACAATCAATAGTCGCTCGGAGCGAAATCTGGCGAATGCGGTGGACGTGGAAGCAATTCGGAATTCAATTCATGTAGTTTCACCATTGTTTTGATTGACTTGTGACATGGTGCGATGTCTTGATGAAATAAAATTTTTTTCTCTGCCATATGCAGTCGTTTCTTCGCAATTGCGGCCTTCAAACGCTCAGACAATGCGACATAATATTCACTGTTGATGGTATTTCCTTTCTCAAGATAGTCGATGGATATTACACCACGCACATCCCGAAATACCCAGGCCATAACCTTTCCAGCCGATCGTTGAGCTTTCGGGCGCTTTGGATGAGGTTCACCAGTGACTGTCCACTCAGATGACGATCGTTTGGATGCCGGAGTGGAGTGATGGATCCATATTTCATCTATTGTAACATATCAACGCAAAAATTCCAGCTTTTGACGTTTAAGCATGACCAAACACTGCTCAGAAGCATCGACGCGTTCTTGTTTTAGATCAACAGTGAGCGAACGCGGCACCCACTTTGAACAGAGCTTTCTCGTAGTTGAATGCTGATTAGGGTGGTCCTTATTTTTCGAATTTTCTTTGTCTCACCCCTCAAAAGTGTTTCAATCCACGCCAAAATGAGACCTGCAAAACCCCAGGTCGGTCGAGCAATATTAACACATGCCCCCGGGGGCTCAAAGTTTGGAAATTTTGCATTATTTTGGAGTTTTTAGTATTTTATTGAAATATCAAACAAGTCGTCGAATTTGAGAGTGAACGCTCGTTCTTCCAATATGTGCGATTCAGTGTTCCTTCTAGAGTGTTCCTGTAAAATTCTCTATTCTCCATACAGAGCTTCTAATTTTGCGATACAACACGGTGCTCTAGAAGCAGTGATAGGTATGACAAGAATGTGTCAACAAACGGCATGCGGGGTCATATTCGCCGCAATTTACAGATTTAAAATCCGTTTGAAATGGAATCCTAACTGTAGCCGTTCTCCAGATATCGATAAATACATTTTCATTAATTTTATATTGGATCTGATAAGGCAAGAAACACGTCTTCATCATATTGTAGTGGTCAATTCCAGCTCAAAATGCTCGTGTCAACATATTTTGGGGAAGATTGGATATATAAATCATTGTAAATTATTATTTCGTTATCTTGTTTATATGCGATAGGTTAAAAAAAGGGTGAATAGACAGTAGTCAGAAAAAAAAACGCAGATACTAGTATGTATTTTATTCGTGCTGTATTTTCTTGAAGTACTCTGCCATTAAAAGATTCAATTTGTCAGTTGATGAATAAATAAACAATATTCGAAATGATAAAACCCGAGTCGAAATACGAATACGGTTTTGGAACTCATTATCAGGTTCAAATTGAATTGCCTTCGTACTGGTTAAGTCCACTTTATGCAACTTGTATATCGACATTTGATAAATATAAATCTTCAAAACTATATTCAGACCACTTAACTCACAATAATTCAAAGCTTTGCTAGTCCAGGAAGTACAAAATAACTAATTAGTCATACTCATAATTACTCGTCAATAATAATGATTTCAAACACACTGAAGAAATGTGTAGTGCTGATAACAATGGTATAGAGATTAAAACCAGAAGTTGTGCTGTGATACCTAGATTGTGACCTGAATTTCGATTTCAAATCAATCGTATTGTCATTCTAACCATAGATTTTTTGCATTGTAGTAAAAGAGCGACTCATTTTATGATAACAGAGATAACTGAAGCATATCTACAACGGGTTGATAGTGTGTTATTTCGAAACGCAAGCACACTTGGACGTATTATTTTGGACCTGTTTGTGAATATTGATGATTCTATTGCTGATTATATTGACACGAATTGGTTACAAGAAAACATGTATTATGGACCGTGATGAACAGTAGCGTGGTGAGAACATTTCTATCCCCTTTCAATTCGCGTGAGAACAAGGATAAGAGGCGAGATTCCCGCCTCTTATCCTTTGTTTCGTCCCTGCTTAAAGTGTACCATAGGATATGATAGAAACTATTTCTATCATTTAAGAGTGTGTTTTTGACGATGATTTCTAACATAGAACTTTAGATATTCAACATTGGAAGTGTTTGATATTCGATGCGCATTTCATGAACGAATACCTATGATATTTTATAATTCCAACAAATCACAATGAGAATAAAATTTGAGTAAATCTATGATATTCTATACGATTTTTCTCAGACCGAGGCTATCATAATTTATATGATATAAGGCTGTTATGATATTTCATCCGATCTGCCAGAAGAATATCCTATCGCATTCTTTGTGATCAAATGAGAAGTGCAGAACCTTCTCAGAAATTTTGTATCATCTTTTATCACAATCTCTCTATAATCTCTGTATGATAACCTATATGAATTCAAATTCGACGAGTTGTATAACAATTCATATGAACGCAGACCCAAAATCTTTAATAATATATGAGGGTTCCTCAAGATCAATGGATGTTCTATGTGGATTATTAGTCATGTGGCTTATCATGTTTTATGTGATGGTTATCCCTTGTTAAAATGTCTCATAGGATATAATAGAAATGATTTCTGTCCCATACAGCACGCTGGTCCTGATGATTCCATGAAGAATTCTTTATGAATTCATCGAGGGATTCTTGGAGAGTCCCCGCCATGACAGTTCAGAATGAGTTCTTTATGAATCGCTGGTATTCAAAAAGAATTCTTAATGAATTCTCAAGAATTTATTATGAATTCTGTCGAAACTGACATAACGGCAGTTCATTTGGGACGTGCCTGTGTTATGTGGGGTCATTCAGGATTGTGTTTTCAACTCCTATTTTGAACAAAAAGTTTCAAATATCTCACATCAGAACTGTTCCAAATTAAATCTGTAAAATTCTTAACAAATCACATTGGAAATGAAATTTGAGTGGATCTATGATATTCTTTACGATTTTTTACAAACTCGAGCTATCATAATTTATATGGTATCAGGCTGGTGGCTGGTGGGATATTTTATCCAGTTTACCAAAAGAATATTCTATCCCAGATAGCATTTTGAAGCTCCCCCCTAGGCTCGCGTGCAGTTTGCATGCAAAAGCTGATCCAGTTGCGGCGCTTTGTGAGCTATTAATAGTGATGCCATGAGAAACGAGAAAGTTGAGACGAGATGAGAAAGTCATGGTGAGAAACGAGACGAGACGAGAAACTCCCTACCTGAGAACTTTACGAGACGAGACGAAAATGATTTGACGAGAAACAAAAATTCAGTTTGAAGGAGTAAATGATATTATCCCAAAAAAATGTCGAGATTCCGAGACGAGACGACCTTGGGTATCGAAATGTCGAGACGAGACGAGAAAGAGCCTATTCTCGTCTCGTCTCGCGGCATCACTAGTAATTAATACAAATTCAAAGTGAATAATAATGAATTACATACCTGAGATTGCGCATTGCCGCAAACTCTAAATATCCCAGTGATTTCTAAAGGCTAAAAAATAAAATTGTGCAATTTGTTGACGTTTGGAGTTTAAAATTTGTACAATTTTATTTTTTAGCCTTCACAAATCATTGGAATATTCAAAGTTTGCGACAATGCGCAATCCCAGGTATGTAATTCATTATTATTCCCTCTGAATTTGTATCAATTACGTACTTCCTGAAAAAAGTTCGCGCAAAATTTGGCTTGTCCTCTCCCCCACTTCCTCATGCTCAAGTCCCCTTGAAAAATAATTCTCTTTAAGTGGTTTCAATAATTATTATTCATTTTTCGACCTTCTACGTTTTTAATATCTCATGAATGAAACATAAATTATTACGAAGATGAACAAAATTTTTAAAGAATAATAACAGTCATCCATATATTAAAGTACATTATTTTTCTTTCATATGCTTATTTATCAAATCTGACTATGTTCATTTATTGAATTTATATAAATTTTATATATTATCATCATTAAGATTATTATTAATATTATTATTAGTATTATAATCATTCTGATTCTGAGGTGCCAGAATTTTTTGGACTTTTCTTGTCTACATCTTCATCCTTAATATCCTTTTCTTCATCGTCAGAATTTATTTCGTTAGTCATGCCATCTGAAGAACCAGAGCTTTCGTTTCCATTCATATGTTGGTCATCTTGAACAGGAGAATCCATTTTCTGCGGCATGGGAACTGGTGCTGGAATTCCATACATGTAAATTATCCAATTTGTATTTAATAGTATAATTCATTCATTTGAACATTGATGTAATTCACCTGCGTTCTTCGACCTTCCTGCCGATTTAATCAATTCATGTATTTTATGTCCAATATTTGTTCCCTCACTTTGGACTTCTATGTCAGCTGTTATCTCGTCGCATCCTTTTTCTGTTATCAGCCATTGTCGGATGAACCCCATATAAATTCTCTTTAGTATTCTTCAATTTTAAGGGAAAACTAACGCTCCAGCGCTACTACCTTCTCAACAGAACAAATTTTCCAGTAATCCCTGGTGAAAATGAAGCTTGGAGCGCCACGAAAGCGCGTCGAAAGCGTAACCTCAAAGTCATCTAAACGTAACGAAGAGTCATCTTGGAGTAATTGAGGAAAGAATTGAAACATTTCCACACGGAGAAAACGATCGGCTAAAAAGTACCATACTTTATAGAGTTCGAGCGTTACTCTTGTTCAGATTAAATTATTCACGTGAAAATACCTCTAAAAGTACCATACTGGCTTGGACTTCCCTGAAGAAGATATTTTCACTTTCGTAGATACTTTCACGTGAATAATTTAATCTGGACAAGAGTAACGCTCGAACTCTATAAAGTATGGTACTTTTTAGTACATCTGTTTTCTCCGTGCACGCTTCATTTGTTCCAATACCCGCTTTCATCACTTTTGGATTTTCACCAGGGATATGTATGACGGAGTTACCTTTTATTGCTAACAATTTTGTTTGGTCCAATTGCGGACGAGACTTTTCATCAATTCCTTTTTCTTTGATTTGTTTTTTCTTTCAGTTTGATAGCATGCCGCGGACAGTACTATTCCTTAGTGTCGTTGTACCGTACACAGCTATAGCCAAATTCTTCGTAAATTGAGCCACTGTTTTGCTCCTACATTTTATGGTATCGTATTGCGGAATTGTAATCCATACATTATTACCTAAATGGATCTGTAAAAATCACAGGTAAGAATGAAGTATCTCATTTTTGGTACCAATTGTTGTCTCAAATTGCTAATTTGCATAATCCGGCCAACACCAAACAGATTAATGTTCACAACTGAAGGCAACAATACCCAACGGTTTCATTTTATATTGGTATGCTTATGCATTAACCCTCCGGTGAATACGTCATTTTTTTCACACGAGTGGGCACTCCAGTGTACAAAGTACATAATACAATATTGATGCAAACATGAGAATAGACAATTCATGGTAGAATACTCATACACAGATGTCTGTCATACATAAAACTTGATTAAGAATGTTAAATTTTCAGTAATCAAAGAAACAGTGTGGGAAAATTATGGAATAAAATATATAATGAGGAACCGCAGAACATCGAAGTGAAATTTGTCATAATGCAATAACATCAGATATGCTTCATACATCATTATCTGATGTTTCAATTAAACAATTCTCACAAGTGACAGACACTGAAGAATGTTTTTATATACAAATGTATTACAGAGAATACATTTTTGTGTAGTTTTGTGACACTTTATCCACACGAACTCGTATATACGATACAGCATAAGCGACAAATGAATGACGATTAGTGATTTTGAATGTCAAATCAACAACGAAAGAATGCATTTGACCCTCTGGTCGATTGCATCTTGTTTCAGATGAATTTCTGACAAAAAAAGTGATTTATGTGTACTTCATACACCAGCGCGTCCGCCGGAGGGTTAATGGAATATTGAAAAACATGTGTATTACTGATAAATGATCAAATTGATTCTTGTGCTTCTTCACAGAAAGTCCTGCGAGGCGGCAATTATTGTAGGGAGGGACACTCACTCCATTTCTTTGAGCACTCTTGTACCCGATAGGCAATTCGCCAGGTCTCGCTTGATCCTTTTCAGCGTTTTTTCTCAATAAATCTGACAAAAGCGCTGTTGTAATGATATTAATGAGAATTATCGTTTTTTTGTGTTTCATTATTATTATCATTATTATTTTGAATTGGAATATTCATCTTGCATACTTTGACTAACCTTTTATTTCTTCAACATGATCGATAATTTGAGTTTGGAGTTGCATGTTCAGTCGAGTCATCTCAGTCAACTGATCTTTATGATTTTCTCTAGACGTACAACTTTTTTCTTCATCACGTCCAACTCTTTTTTCAATTTTTCAACCTTTATAATGGAATAAAAAGGCATTAATATTCACTGGCATAAAAAAATTAACTCACATTCATAAGTGATATGTGAATACCTGATTCAAAGTATCATTGTCATCTATTTTTGCCGTTGAATGGGCAACTGAAAATGGGTTCTCGCAGGTGAAATCTGTTCTGCATTGATTGGGTGGATCTTTTGTTGTTTTGGTTTGCTCATTGGTATCGACTGCCTATGTGGAGAAAATTATATATAATCATTAATATATTATTTATAATGTGTCCTATAGTTAAGGGGATGCTTGCAAATCGTTTGTCACAACCTACGGGCAAATGCTTCAATTCAATTGGAATACAAATCAAATACCAATCAAAGATTTAATCGTTTTGTACAGCACTTCTCTGATTCAAGTGAAAGAAAGTAAAATGCTATACACAGCGATATTTTGATTCAATTGAAGCATTTACCCCTCAGCAATACGGATTGTACGTTGACTGCTATCCCAAATCTGCGCAGCCCCGCAAGATTGAGAAGCTTGTACAGTCAGTGGATTTAATTCGTTCTCTACCATCTTCGATGAATTGTAAAAACTATGTATTAATTCACAAATTGTTCATCAAAATTGAATTCCAACCATCTAAACATTTGAGGAGCGATTCAAGTTGATCTATGATATGGTTAAAAAATTTTCAAATTGAATATTATGAATACAATTGAAATTCATTTGTGGGCGTTCTTAAATTGATGCAATGAGGAGGGAATGGATTAAATCCACCGACTGTACAAGGCGACCGTCGATGGGGTTTGTCACCTCCACATAGAAATTAGGTCAAAAATTGGTGAGCGAGGTAGATCGGTAAAAGTAGATCCACTGCCACCACGTCGCATTTTCTTCGAACAACCATTCTTTCACCGATCTACCTCATCCACCAATTCTCAACCTGATTTCTATGTGCAGGCAATGGATCCCGTCGGTGGTTATTTTGTACAGAGTTCAATTGATTCGTTTCCTTCTTTCCGGTAGATCCTTGTCATCAATTTGTTGTTTATTGATTAAGAACATTTTCAAGTGAATAAATATGTGAAGAACAATGTTTTGAATATGGAAAACTGAACATAAATGTTTCTAGTTAATTAACAATAAATTACCAACTAGGATCTATCGGAAAGATAGTTTTAAACCGAAAGTTTATTATGTCGAAACCAATCAGATCTGTCAGTCTTTTCGAATACATAAGATATTGCCGTTTTTATTCAATCAAATACAGTCAGCACAAAGATCTTTTAGACCATCAACATTCGAAATATGAATTTGCGATACAATGAGCATTCGATGTAGAGCACAGAGATATTAGAATAGAGGGGGCATGCATGGAGATTTCGTATGAGTGGAATCGTCATCGCAATGAAAAGAGAGATTCGATTGAGAGTGCCAGAGTGTCACTGTCTTCCATGTCATGACGTATTGAATGAAAGACAGTGACACTATTGCACCCTCATCTGTTCTCTCTGTTTATTGCGATGACGCGATTAGCTCCCACATGTCCCCTCTATTCTAATATCTCTATGATGTAGAGAGGATTTGATGTATTGAAAGCCCACCAGGTTTCGGAATCTCTATTCCATTATCAACATAACATCATCCACAAACGCTCCTCTTCCGTATTACATTTGAACAATGATGGTGACAAAAAGATTGACATATAAAAGTCATCATTAATATTTATTACCTTGACAATTTATTTAGTAGAAGATGAGGCCTCATCATGATTTGGCTTGCTTTTTTACGATCTTTATATTTATCATGAGCTATTTCCTGGAAATTATCAAGAGATGCTTTTTATATTGTACAATAAATACTAACAAAATGATACTAACTAATTCTCATCTCACAAATTTATAAGAATGATAGAATAGGCATTATTAATATTCCGTCGGTCACATGATAAAAAGTAACATGTCAGCTCGGTCTTCGAATTTTCTCCATGACAAAACGTAATAAGTTTCGAAGTCTTGACAAAGGAAAAACTTGACAAACACCGAAAATGGACTCATTAGAAGAATTGAAATGCTCATGAAAAATTTTTGAAACGAATTTTGTTGTTTCTCTGATCATAACAATGAGGAAGAAATAGGTAAAATTAACCACAAACTCTAAAAAAACAAGGATAAAACATAACAAGTTCATGACTTGTGACGCTTTGATTTACTCAAAATCTGTGAAATGACACGTTACATTTCATCAAACCACTGACGATTTATTACCTCGACATTTTGCTTTACAGAACCTGAGTCCTCATCATGCTTGGGCTTAGTTTCATTAGAATTTTCATATTTATCATATGCTGTTTCCTGAAAATTATTAATAGATACTTTTTATATTGTAGAAAAAATACTAACTTCTTCTCACAAAATTATCAAGATAATAGAATAGTGATTATGAATGTTTATTACCTCGACATTTTGTTTCATTGAGCACGAGTCCTCATCATCCTTGGGCTTGGTTTTTTTAGAATTTTTATTCTTATCGTGTGCTGTTTCCTGAAAATTATCAAGAGATACTTTTCATATTGTACAAGAAATACTAACAAAAAGACACGAACTAATGCTATTCTCACAAAATCATGAACATATCAGAATAGTCATTATTACCTCAACAGTTTGTTTCGTAGAACGTGAGTCCTCATCGTGCTTCAACTTGGTTTTTTCAACATCCTTGTACTTAGAACGTGCTATCTCACGTGTTTCCTACAAATTAAAAAAGGATATTTTTCACATTTTACAATACCTCAAGGAACACCAACAATACGACATCAATTCTCTTCACACAAAACCGTAAAGGCACTAGAATAAAGGGGAGAAGCATGAATAAAATTCCGTAATCACGATAAAAAAAGAGAGATCAAATGAGGGGGCAAACTGTCACCGTCTTGTATGCAATACAGTATTATGTGGAAGACAGTGACACTCGCACTCTCATTTCATCTTTCTTTTTTATCGCAATCACGATTCCATTGATGAATCTTCGTTCTTGCACCTCCTATTCTAATATATCTATGTACGGAATATAAAAAAACCCTTATATATAATTAAAATATGACTTTCTACAAACTTCCTTCAAGCAAAGGAGGTCTAAAGCAAGCGATGTCAGGGCGGGGTAGCTACTAAAATTGAGAAGTAAAATTCACGCGCAATTCCCAGATTTCTAGGTCGAATTTGAAAAAATTGAAGGTGAATGTTATCAATTTTTTTCGATCAGTGTAAAAGGAAAACTTAGTCATTTTTTACTGATGACTTATAAAATCGTTGGTGACGACGACAGCGTGTGCACTGAAAGAAAAACTTTTCAGGAACAGTAAAATATTTAATTGAATTGTCGCAACAAAAATACTTGATTGATTTGAGTGAAATTTCTCGAATCGACTGAATGTACCTGGACTGTTGAAAAATCGTATGGAAAATTTAATACAAGAGATCGTCCATAAAATACGTGGCCGGTAAAGGAGAAAAGAGTAAGATTAAATACTACGCTGCACTACATGGGGGGAGGGGAGGTTTGACTCCAAACCAAGTGGTTTTTTCATGTATCTTGAATTTGGAAGAAAATTCAACACAAATACTCAGAAAAATAATGCACTTAAATATGAATCGAATAGACATTTCATCGTATCAAATAAGATTGAATAAGACGAAATAAGAGATATATATCTTATAATATAATAGTAATATCACTTGATCCTGATGAATTTTATTAGGAATAAATGAAATTTTATTTCGATAGAATAAATCTTCCATTTTAGTCAAATAAAATTCTATTAGCCTCAAGAGAACACAAACCTTCAGGAACGTTCATTGAATGTTCCAGGGCGTTCGCGAACGTTCCTGAAGATTTGTGTTCTCTTGGGGAGGTTCATTATTTGAATGAAAATTCATTTGAATTAAACGAATTTAGTTGAACGTAAGACAAACTATGTTCCCCAAGGGGGGGGGGCATGGTGTCAGAGGGAAGCCACGGTAGAGCAAAGGGGGGCGGGGTTGCCTAAATTTCGGAAAAACGGGGCTACGTAGTTTACCCATACAGCACATGTAGCAGAAAGAACATGTCTAGGACATGAAATCACATGAGTGGCATATTCGCGGTCGTTCACGTCTTCCTCCCACACTCTTGCGACATGAAAATATTTCTGGCCAGGCAGGTAGGAACCATATTCCTTCACCATGTGTGTTATATGGGTATGGACGGTCCCTAGGAAATTTGAAAGCGAGTGACAAATAGCTCCCAATCTTATTGACAACACTTGTATTGCAATTTAGATACAATTTTATTCGGAAGCAACTTTAATGCCCTGCCAGAAATGCCAGATAAAAGCGAATTGAAACGGACAAAAACCGGATTCGAACTGTTTCTTTCTGCTTCTATGCGATTTTTTTGTTCAGTTCGATCCGTTTCTATCTGGCATTTGTGGCGTGGATGCTTACTTTCATATGAATCCCAATGAAGAGTATTGTCTATTTCATGCAAGATTGCATGTTGATTGCATTCAAATTTTTTGTATGAAATTTACAAAATTTTCCAGCAGTGCACAAGAGATATAATGGAGTTTTGAAACAATTCCCGGTTGAATTCATTATTCACGTACAATTCGCATAATTCTCCAGAAATTTCCTATTAGTGGTCACCCTGACTGATGTTCGAATTGTATGAGAGCACTTCCAAAGAATTTCTAGAAAAACGATTGGCCTTCCTAATAATTTCCGATTTTAAATACGTCTACGGATATCACCTGAACATTTTCTTCATTAGAATGTGGGATCTCATCGTGCTTCGACTTAATTGTTCCGGGCTCGTTAGATTGATCTTGCACTATTCCCTGCAAACCAATCATACATATTTTAAGAATTGTGAAATACTCTAAGAAACACTCACGACAAAATATCAAGTAATTCTCTTTTTACACTCTGGCGATTTCAAAACGCCCAACTTTTGTGGTTCAGTTCCGGATATTTTTTGGCAAGCTGAAAATTTGGTCAGAGAATGGTTACTTTATGGTTTTCACCATATAATGACCGATTTGTGAACGAAAAATAACAGTCCGTTCATGCAACTTTTCCAATAAGAAGATACCAAAATTATCATCGGAGTACATTTGTTTGCAATAAAATACTCGAAACTGAATCCATAAAAATCTTAAATGATTTCAGGTATGATTCTTTGTAACTTGATCTAGATCTGTATAAACCCAAAATCTTGAATTTCAGAAAAATATTTTGAAAAAAATACTGTATACAGATTGAGATAAAGTCGCAAATAATCATCACTGAAAATTACAGATTTTTATGAATTCAGTTTCGAGTATTTTGTTGCAAAAAAACGTGCTCCAATGGTGACTGTAGTATCCTCTTAGAAGGATACGACAGTTACGATGTGAACACGTTTTTTTTTCCTACCAAATTGCTCGAAACTGAATTCATGAAAAAATCTGTAATTTTCTTTAATAAATCATCAGTGAAAGTTACCCTGATATCACACGAAGAATTCTTTTTTAAGAACAAGAAATAGGATTCTTCGAAAACTCTTTATGAACTAATGAATGAATCATAAAGAGGTCTGGAGAAGTTCAATGTTTGAACGAGTACTGTGAGATATCCTTCGAGTTTTTATCTACGTCGTTGAAAAGCCCGAATTTGAGATTCTAAAATAAATTATTTTTTTCAAAAATGGGTTTTTCGGAATTCAAAATGCGGATTCTTTAGCGACGTAGGTGAAGCCTAAAAAGAATCATCCCCGAAAATTCCAGATCTTTTCATAAATTCAGTTTCAAGTGATGTGGTAGGAAAAAACCTTGCTCGGTCAGTGAGCTGGTATCCTCTTAAAAGTTGATCAAAAAATGTAGTCGGTATTTAGAATCTTTTTCATATTCTATAGGTGAAAACCCGAAAATTATTACGAAATATAAGTAAAGAATGCCCACATTGAGATTGGGTTAATTTTGGCAATTTCTGTGCAAAAAAATGTCCCGAATAACCATGAAGTTGCCAAAACTAACATCTCTCATGAAAAAGGAACTGAAGGAAACCGTAAGTTTTAATCGTTTTTTGGTTCACCAAAATCTACTAGGGGCGGTACAGAAAACATGTTTCATAGTGTGCACTTGGCAAGTTAAGATCGTACATAAATTATTACTCACCTTCTCTTTTCGCAGAATTTATTTCATCTAGATTTTTTAATTTGGAGGTCAATGCCTGTCGAACTTTCTCTCTTGCCTTTGTTTCAGATCGATTCTTATCAGTCTAAAGAGAAAACAAATCAGTCTTCAGTATGCTGTATCAACCAACAAATATCAGAAGGAAGCATCAGGCGTGAAAGGGGGAAAATGATTGAAACGGAAATGAGAGGACCCGAAACGAAGAGAAGTGCGGAATAGGGAAGGTTTTTAACATGGCCGTGCATGTATTTCTGGAATTCAGCTGATTTTCTATCGCCATGTTTGACACCTTTCATTTCACTCCCACTCTACCCAGTGCTTCCTCCTAATACTCCTTGGAATCAACTAACTTTCATGAATTATTTGTAGAGTACAATATGATACTTTATCTTCTATCCCAGAAACTTCGCTAAACTCAGAGGCTGAATCATATTGTAAAAACGGTTTTGTATGGATTCTCTTCGCATTTTCTTTTTCTTTTATTTCTTCTTGCGTATCTGAAACAATAGAAATACATAGAGTTTTATATTCAATAATGACTTATTAGAAAGTATCAATTTGCACTGATAATGCACCATAACAATATAGTTATTATGGAAATAACCTTACATGTTGTACTGTGAAAAGACAGATCAATCTAAAATTTTGATGGATATCAACATGAATATCAAAACTATACCATCGTCAATGATAATTGATTTTAGAGATGTTGGATTAATTAATTTTTTTAATTCTATTTCCAATTTGATTATAGACTCTTATCTTCTTACCCCCAGTTGAGAGTATCACCCCATCGCAATATTCATCGTTGCGTTTCATTTTATACTTTTTAGTATAATTCAGATTGTCTATGTCAAAATGTCGAATATCACTTGTTGGAATGATTTCCCTGCATCCGTCAGAGTACTTCACTAAGGCCAGCATTTTCTGTAATTGTCAATAATGCGAAAGGAGATGAATATAATAATAATACATCTAATAAAAAAAATTTCTTGTAGATTACCTACATCAAAATTGGAAACTCAGTTTTTTGTGAAGGTACTAGGCTCATTGTAGGGGGAATGTATTTTCTTTCATAAACGTCTTGCGCTCAGTGTTGTAATATCACAGAGATTTATCTACTGTTCATGTTTGGCGCAGTCAACTTTATCATTATTTTCTGTATGCTGAGCACGGGACTCTAGAAAGGAACACTGTAACTTTTCCATGTTAAGTAGGTAATTCACAAAAAATATCTCTCCCGGTGGATACAAAATAATGCCAGAAACATCGGCAAAAACGGGAGGAAAGCAAGGGGAAACTACCTTCCTTGACATGTTTCAATACTTCCCGAGGAAATGAAACCTTTTCCTAACCTGGAATATTATGTAACAAAAACAAACGAACAAATTAATAAATACCTGATGACGCTCTCTCGGGTAAAATATTCCGGAGGTAAACTAGTCTCCCGTTCGGATCTCCGGGTGGAGGCTGCTCGAGGAAGCTTCATCAGCAAAGAACGAAAATCGAAGGATAGGATAGGGAAAAGAAACAACATTCTTCGAGTCGGAGCGTGGAATGTTAGATCACTGAGGCAAGCGGGAAAATTAGAAAATTTGAAATTAGGAATGAATAGGTTGAATATAGACGTAATGGGGATTAGCGAAATGAGATGGCCACAAGAGGGCGATTTCTGGAGTGGGGATTATAGAATAATTCATACAGGATCAAAGAACGGTCAAGCAGGTGTAGCAATTGTAATGCATAAAAGAGTAGGAAATACAGGAGAAAATTATTTGCAACATAATGAACGTGTGATGATGGTTAGAATCAGAACAAAACCGGTAGACACAGTCATAGTCCAAGTATACATGCCCACATCGGCATATTCGGAGGAAGATATTGAAAAAACGTACGAAGAAATAGAAGAACACTGAAAAAAAAGTTTTTTTCCTCCTAGAAAACTTTTCTCTGTGGTTAAAAAAAAAGTATTCTTGAAATAAGAATACCAAAGTTTACTATCCATAGGAATAAGTTTACTGGATATAAAAAAACTTGGTATTGTTATTATTAAAATACTAAAATCAATATGGCCGACTCAACCTCTTGGCCGGCTTGGAGGACACAAATCTTCAGGATAGATAATTATGAAATAACTTACTCATATAATTCTTTGTTTATAAATAATCTATCACACTGAAATTAATAAAAATGGAAATCAGTATATTAAGCCTTTCTTTCCTTATTTTCAATTCTTCTTGTTGTCAAAGAATTGCAATTTCTTGATAATAGCATTATTTTACTAATAAGTTATTAATAATAACATTACTATTATAAAAATTGATTATGAGGAAAGAATGTATTACTAAAATGAGTCATAAATTTGAAATAATAACAAGTAATATAATATATTTTCTATTTCATTCAATTTTTTATTTCTTTATTAGTTTCATTTGTTATTTATATTATAAATAGTAAAGATAAAAAACTTTAAATAAAATGCGGTGGTTACTTCTAAAAACAATGACGCAATATTATATAATTTTTATCAGCTTTTGATGTAAAACTTAGTGGTTTAAAATTCAATAAATTATCATGGCTCATAATAGAACAAACTGGCATCATAGCTGTAACTTCATAAACATGTTCATGTTCTCGGAATATCGTTCTAAGTCTTTGATAAATAAGAAATGGCGTATCATTTCGAGTGAAAATAAATTTAATAAGTCCAAAAACTGGTTCATTATGATTTTCATTCGTACATAGCACCATATTCGGCTTATAAGTACTACCATTTTTAGTTACCCAATTAACCTTGTGTATAGTAGTATTTATAAAATTCGTTTGCTGATTCAAGCTGTCGTTGAATATTATTGGCAAATCACTCAATTCACAAGATGACGAAGGCCCTTCTTCAAAAACAGGAGCAATATTCATTGCATAAAGTTGGCTGGCAAATTTCAATTGATGTTTAGTAACAATTGTTTGAGCAACATTTTTTTCGCAGTTACTCACAGAAGCTGGCACTGTCGATTCTCTATGTTTTCCTTCAAACCGCATGCACCAAAAATTAATTAGAGGTCCACATTCTCTCAAAATTGTTGGCAAATGAGTAGAAATATGGTCTTTCGGTTTGAGTGACCTTTTGAGTACATGACGAACTAAGAAAGAATGTTCTTTTAATAGAACTCGTAACATCAAGTGACATTCAACCTGTATTGATGGAGAAGTAATTATATCGATGATTTGTCGAAGGAGAGAGTAAATCTTCCAAACTGGATCATCCTCAGGCACCAAATCCCCTACTAATAGACCAAAATGTCGAACAAACGTGAGCATTTCAGCAGCTGACATTCGTAGATGCTCATTTTTGTAGTCAATTTCATTTATTGGTAAAGGTATACTTGATTCAGTTTCGCCCCAACTATGAATATCCATCAACTGATTCAATTGCTGCAATGTAAAATATTTTTTTTCTGATATATAATATTTCATCATAGCTGCCATATCAAACACGCAAATGCCTTCAAAGACATCGTGCATTATGTCAGTTGAATAGTTTTCAGTGACATGAAAATCGTTCAAGCGGTGAAAAGCACTTTCTTCTTTGATACCAGTTGCAGAAACGTCATTCAGAAGTATATCTTTAGCGTATGGAATTTTAGTCCTCATGTAGACAGGGTCTTCAAGAGAAGCCATTGATCGTTGGTCCTTGTCCATTGTACAAAATCTACACGCATAATGAGCATTGAAGCTTTCTACGAAACCGAGTATTGAGTGAAGGTCCAAATTGTCACCCACAATTAAGCCCAATTTGAAATAAATTTGGGGTTTTCCGTGTGGTAAATCAAGCTCCAATCCATTTATTTCCAAGTCATTCAATTCATCGATAAGGAGTCTAAAAACAGCAGCATTTCCAAACTTCTCTCTGTCTTTGGAGTAAAAAAGAAGCGCGTGGAAGATCGTTTCTAATGAAGACTGATAATGTGGTGGAAAGCAAGGCAATGTTATGTAACATCCACACAACTTGTTGCATCCTGAGTGGCTACCAAGTGCATCACCAGTTTCATAGTCATCGCAAAATAACATAATAGGAAAAACTTTTTTTGATTCGAAATTCTGTATCTTCCGTTTCCATAGTTTAGATTGCATAAAGTTTGATATTACCGATGTTTCTTCTTCCAGATGCTGTACATACGTTAGAACTGTATCATATACCTCAGGCAGTTCAAAAATTTTCTTGAGCATGGTTTTGAGCGGAAATTGATAACCATATGCCTCCAAAGAAGACTTTTTTATAGTACCATCTAAATTACGTTTACAACCTTGAGACTTTTGACCGATTAAAAATGTTTCTGCCTCAAAGTACAAATTTTTGTGTTTCAATATTTTTATCCGTTTATGTTCTGTATCGAGGTCATTAAAAGCATTAGTAAATGAATCAAGAAGATCCGTGACAGATTTTAAATTTACCATCCCTGAAGATTCTGAATTTATATTAATCAATTGCTCTTTGATTGTGTTTAGACCAGTGGTAACTAATGATTTCGATGACGTAACAAACTGCTGGACTTGTTTGCGTGACACTGTAGGAGTTTTGTACATTTTGAGGCTAGTATTTAAGATATCTTCTTGCAAACTTTTAAAAACTTGTAGTTTTGTATTTATGTTTTGATTCTTATTTAACGACAGACTTTGTGTTGAACTTTTAATTAATTTTTCTTGTTTACTAGCTGATCCAGAAAGGCACACTTTTGACTCATTAACAGGAATTGAAGAAGCTCTAGTTTCAAATTTTTTGAGTTCCAAAATTTGATTGTGCTCCTTAGTCCAGTGCCGTTGGAATGAACAGTAGTTGTTGTACGATCTATGGCAAGAATTTTCTCCACAAGTATATTTTTTATCTTCGTTATTAATATAATGAACAGAATCAAAATGATGCTTCAAAATATTTATCGCAAAATTTTGCCGACACAAAAAACAAATAGGCATTTTTATTAAAAAAACTTGGAAACGAATGAGAAGATAAGGGCAATTAAAAATAAATTAAATTAATAATGAATAAGACTAAACTTTACAGTTATTCAAATCTGTTATGAAAGTACGGATACACGGCAATACTGGTCCGTCTTTCTCTCCTTTGATGCCATAAATTTTTTGTTGAAGAACCATCCAAGAATACTCAGATTCTTTCGGGTATGATAATTGAAAAGCGTAAAAACTTTTGAAAGCAATGTCTACAGCATCAAGAACTGACGCAAGTTGATAAGTAATGTTGTTAACGTGGACGTTATATGATTCTATTTTACTCATACCAACAACTGAAACAATCGGTTGTTCCGTTAAACCATAGTTTTTTAAATTGTCTCTACGATTTTTTAATTCAGCTCTTAAATTTAATTCATCTTTAACGTGCAGTATAAATCCTTTTTGAACTTCGTCTTTACTCGGTCGCCATGGTGACAAAGTACCAGTTACACTCTGAAAAGGTCCAGGTGCAGGAAGTAAAAGTGGCAAGAGTTTCAAAATAGAAACTTTTTCAAGCTCTAAATAAATAATACACAAAAAATTAATTATTATTATCAATAATAAAATATGAGTTCGATAGATTTTTACCTGCAGAATTTAAATCCTCACTCTGGCTTAATGAAGAAATTTTTTTTAAGAGAAGCTGTATTACTTCCGATTTTCTCTTTTTATTACTTGAATAAGAAACTAGTTGTTTTGCAAATAAATCGAAGTTTAGAGATGAATTCGAGGTTTCCTTCGGGTGGATGGTTAAGAAATCAATATCAATCTAGTAATAAAATTATTAAATTAAAAATATATAAAAAACAGTAATAAATACAATTGTATAAATCTTACCAATTGGGGACCATTGGTCACATGTTTGAGGATTGTAAAGGACTCAACATAATTATTCATAGAGGTATCAGCGAGTAAGTGTGAAATCCTTTTCTTAGATGTATCAGCCCATAACTTTTTCACTTCAGCCCAAGAGTCTATGTTTTCCTTCAGCCACTTCACTTTCTCTGCATACTCTTCATCTGTTAACTCTGACTTCAAGTCACTTGTGAAACCTAAATGCACAGACCCAGAAATTTCATTCCGTTTTCGTTTCGTAGCAGTTTTTCTCACAATAGCTCCACTAGCCAACAAATTAGCGCGATACCCATTGTTGTATTTAGAGTAAAACTTTCCCTTTGGCAATATTTTGGATTTAGTAGCTTTATCGTAACTATAGGGAATGTAATAAGTTTCCTTAACTTCCGTAGGAAAAAGATCGACGATCAATTGGCTTAGTTCCACGAAACGAGCTGGAGATATCCTGTAAATAATTGAATGTGTTATTAAAACAAATATTAAACAAAAGATCAAATTAACGACTCAAGTTTGTAAAAAAAATGAAATTTGCAATAGAATAAAGAGGGATTTCTAAACAAAGAAAAAAATTAAATCAAAATTGCAGAAAAACAATAAATCTTACACTAATTCAGGAGATGTACATATTTCAATGCTAATTATGAAATCTACCAAGGCGTTTCTAAAATCTTCCGGTAAATTTCTATGCGATTTATAATGACTTAGAATAGATAATCCAGTTGCCGAAGTTCTCAACACAGAAACAAGATCTGTGATGGGATTCCTAAGATCAACACTCAGATCTGCACTGTCGATTTTACTAAAATCAAAATTCTGAGATTCGATGGCGAAAGATTTCTCAATTTCAAGAGATAATGGAAAGCTTGAGTCATCGTCAACTAGAATAGTCAAAAGAAAAAAGGAAAGAAAAATACACGAGAATTAGAAAACAATGCATAATTAAAAAGTAATGAAACAAGTAGCTTTTTATAATCAACTAAATCATGAAAGGTCGATAAAACGAGTAAGTACCTGTCAAATCAAAATTAGCAATGTCAACTTCGGAAGTGCTTTGACGTCTATCAACATTCTCAACCACAACCTACAGAATAAATAAAAAGAAAGAAAATTTGTGATTCCGTTTGAAACACGCAAATAATTGTTTTAAAAAAATTAATAAATAATCCTACAGGATCTATTATAACTCCAAATTCTCTCTTCCATCTAGTTAAAAATTTAATCCGAGGACCTGTTTTTTTAATTAGTTTTTGAATTATATCTTCGTTGAGATTTTCAAACGCAATTTCATTCACTTCTTCATCTACAATAGAAAAAAATCATCCTTATTTTTTCACCTAAATGTCAATAATTATAAACTTTTATTAACCGCCTAATTTCACAGAGAATTATAATATTATTGAAAAATGAGAAAAAGAGGTCAAACGATACACAGCAAGTATGAAAAATAATAAATTGAATGTTTATAATTATGATAGTTATAAATAAAATCATGGATTTGCTATTGTACACGGAGAAAAATTTTCTATCACAAATTCCTAGACTCGCTGGTATATTGCGCATATACTTGCATGGTGAGGTTATGTACCAAACATTTTCTACAAAAGTAACAGATTTTCTGTGACATGGTAAGATAATAACATTTTATAATAGAAAGTATGGTACTTTTGAAAAGAATGTTTGGTACATAACCTCAAAATGCAAGTATATCCTCAATATACCAGCGAGTCTAGTAATTTATGATAGGCAATTTTTCTCAGTGTAAAAAAATAAAATAATTATTATAACTATACAATCAATAATCAATTGAATGAATAATTAAACAATATTTAGAAAATAATTACCTTCAAAGATTTGTTGGAGAGATGATAAATTCCACTCTGACAACTTCTCTTGTACCCAAGAATCCATGTAAATAATGGAGTAAGGGGTAGTAATAATAATGAATAATGCTTTTATTTATAAATTATTTCATTTACATAAATAAATATTGAGGTGGCTGGACTCAGACACGAGGTAAACAAAGAACACGCGCACACTGTAGATTGGAGGGAAATGACCACTGATGTCTACTATACACTGGATAGCTGAAACACACCTCTCCTGTATATTGCTCTTGTGCCGATTAGAAGACTGCAGATACTATATGTTACGTGGGCCAAATGTTCATTCTTGGCGGGAGATTTAAAAATTTTAAATACACTTTCATTCAATTCTTAAATAACAATTCAATCTCTACGATTATTTTTATACCACGTGATGAAAAACATTCAAGAATAATAATTGATTGCTATTTTGATGAACAAAAACTATTCTAAAATGAGAAATATCATTTTTTCCCATCAAATATGAAATAAATCATAACGACCACTATTTTTTGGTATATGTGCGATCTTTCATAATTCAGAATGCAATTTTAACTACATTGAAATGAATAAGTGATTAAACGAACGTTTATATGAATTGATGAAATATATTTGTAGGTAATATGCTCATATAGTTCAAATTTCCCACCAAAAAATGAACATTTGGCTCACATAACATATAGTATCTGTGGTCTTCTATTCGGCACAAGAATTTGGACGAATCCGCTATCCAGTGTATAGTAGAGATCAGTGGAAATGACGAAATGGTGGCGCCACCGTCACGGTTGCTATGGTAACATAGACTTCAGTTTTAGTCCTGTTAAAAAACTTGGTATTCTCAGATTTAAAATACCAGTTTTCCTAAATCTAAAATATTTAACTTGACTTTTACTTCGTACAAGAAAACTCGACTAAAAAATATTGAGTATTCCGGGTGTAAAAAAACTTTTTTTTCAGTGAAGTGATAGAATATGTGAAGGGGGAAGAGAATTTGATAGTGATGGGCGATTGGAATGCGGTAGTAGGACAAGGAAAAGAGGACAACATAATGGGGGATTTTGCGTTAGGGAGCAGGAACGATAGAGGACAACGTTTAGTCGAATTTTGTGGGAATCATAAGATGGTTATCACAAACACTTTATTTGAAAATCATCCAAGAAGAATCTACACTTGGAAAATGCCAGGCGATACAGCAAGATACCAAATTGATTACATATTAGTGAAACGAAGATTCAGAAACCAAATGAAGAACTGTAAAACTTATTCCAGTGCAGATATAGATAGTGATCATAATATGTTGATGATGAAATGTTCTCTGAAATTCAAATCTCTGAAGAAGAGAAGGAAAATGCAGGAAAGATGGAATTTGAAGAACCTCAAGCAAAAACAAACACGTGAGGCATTCGAGAAAATGTTGGATGAAGAATTGGGAGATCAACAAGAGGAAGACTTGGGAATAGAGAGGAGATGGACAAAGATGGAGGGGAATATAAGAGGATGTGCGGATAAGATTTTGAAGAATAATGGAGTAGAACCTAAAAACCCATGGATAACGGGAGAAATTTTAGAATTGATGAATGAAAGAAGAAAATACAAGAATAATGATAGCGAAGAAGGCCAGCAACGATACAAATCATCAAGAAATAAAATAATCAGAGAAGCAAGGAAAGCAAAAGAACAGTGGTTAGAAGAGAAATGTCAGGAAATAGAAATAATATTGCATTTAGGAAAAATAGATTAAGCATATAGAATTATTAAAAGATTTTTCGGACAAATGAAATCTAGAAGCAATGAGATTAGAAACTCTCTAGGACGACAATCAATAAAAACGGAAGAGAAAATAGAACAGTGGATCAATCATTTGGAAGACTTGTATAGAGGAAACGATGATATAGCGCTTTTAGAGAAGGAGGAGGATGTAGATGAGGAAGAATTGGGAGATTCGATATTGAGATCAGAATTCGACAAGGCTTTGAAAGAATTGAAAAATAATAAAGCGCCAGGCATAGATGGCATAAGTGTGGACCTTATAAAAGCCTCCAGTGAAGGAACTCGCGACGCACTGTTTGAATTGATTAGAGATATGTACGAAAAAGGAGAAGTACCGGAAGATTTCCAAAAGAATAAAATTGTCGCTATCCCGAAAAAACAAGGGGCAGACAAATGCGAGAACTACAGAACGATCAGTTTAACTTCACATGCTTCGAAAATACTGACCAAAATTATATACAGGAGGATGGAAAATAAGATAGAGAGTAGATTGGCAGAAGATCAGTTTGGTTTCAGAAAAAATAGGGGAACGCGAGAAGCAATTTTAGCACTTAGGGCAGTAATAGAGAAAAGGATAGCGCTGAAGAAATCTGTGTACATAGGTTCTGTAGATATACGAAAGGCTTCCGATAATGTGGACTGGGAGAAGATGTTTGCGATCCTGAAGAAGGTGGGAATAAATTATAAAGACAGAAGAATAATATGCGAATTATATAAGAATCAAAGTGCAGTAATAGACATAGAGGGTCATGAAGGGGAAGCACAAATAAGAAGAGGGGTGAGACAAGGATGCTCATTATCGCCACTGATTTCCAATTTATATATAGAAGAAGCAATGAACGAAGTGGAGGAGGAAATTCAATCGAAATTACAGATTCAGGGAGAAAATATAAGTATGTTGAGATTCGCGGATGACATAGCTGTACTTGCCACGAGTAGTACTGAGTAAGAAAGTATTCTCAACACTATGAGAACGATATTATTGGAAAACTATTGTATGAATATAAATAGAGACAAAACAAAATTCATGATGTGTACAGCAGCGAAAACAGCTAAAAGAACGAAAATCAAAATAGATACCGAGAAAATTGAACAGGTGAAAGAATTCAAATATCTAGGAAGCATAATTACAGAAAACGGCAAAAGCGAAAGAGATATAAGAGCAAGAATAGCACAAGGGAAACACGCTTTCAACCAAAAGAAACAGTTATTAGGCTCAAAAAATATAAGCTTAGAAGTAAGGAGGAAATTCTTGGAAAGTTATGTTTGGAGCACAGCATTATATGGTTGCGGAACTTGGACAATGGGGAGAACTGATCAACGAAGACTTGAAGCTTTTAAAATGTGGTGTTATAGGAGGATGCTCAGAATAAAATGAATAGACAAAGTAAAAAATGAAGAAGTACTTGAGCAGATAAATGAAGAAAGAAATCTTTTGAAACACATCGTGAAGAGGAGAAGCAATCTCATAGGACACACATTACGGCATGAGAGTTTATTGAAAACAATATTGGGAGGGAAAATGAATGGTAAAACTGGTAAAGGTAGACCTAGAGCAAGTTATATGAAGCAAATTATATAAGACAAAGGATGTAGTAGATATGTAGAAATTGAACGTTTGGCGGATAATAGACAGGGGTGGAGGGTTTCATCAAACCAGTCGTAAGACTGATTACTTCATGATGATGATGATGGATACAAAATGAGAACTTTTGAAATGAGGTTATGAATCCATATATTTTTGTTTGTTGTTATATTTTATATAAATGCAATGTACGCAATTGTTACATTCAGCGTGAAATTTATATATACAGTGCACTTATAGTGTAAGAAGGATTGCTTGTAAATCACCTACATCAAAATTGAAAAATCACAATTTTTTAAGAAGTCACTACACTTACCGTAGGAGAAATAAATTTTCTCTTGTCAAAGTCTTACGCTCAGTGTTATGATATCATAGAACTTTGTAAATTGTTCATGCTCAGCATGGATAATAAAGTTCTATACGCTGAGCGTTAACAATTTACAAAATTCCGTGATGTTACAGTGCTGAACGTAGGACTTTCACAAGAAAAATTTATTTCTCCTATGCTGAGCATAGGACCTTTACACCAAACTGTGATTTTCCGGTTCGATCTAGGTCATTGTTAAGAATTCTTTCTACAGTGTACATTGAGCATGTGAGAAACAAACTTTCATTATAATAACACATCTATGTACAAAATGTAAATCTTGGAAGTTAGGTTATAACCCTTATATTTTTGCTCATTGCATGTAGAATCAGAGGGCATAATTGTTACATGCAATGTAGAAATTTAATATACATTGCATTTACATTGAGTATGTGAGAAATAAGAATTCATGAAGGAATTAATGAAAAGCAAGAATTATACTTACAATTGAGCCTGAAAAGCACGTAGTATGATAACACGATTCCCGCGCTGTTGTACTTTTGTTTTAAGGCGTTCTCTCATTGGAGGTGTCGACAGAGAGAAAGATGAGAGTGCGCATGGACAACTGTCCGAAAAAAATGGCTGAAACTAACGGATGCGCAGCAAAATTTTCCACCACCGAACAAAATGTGAATGCAGGAGCTTTTTTCTCGATTCGAAATTGTGATTGGTGCATTCATGTTGTCATGGATCACATGGATGCATAACTTTGACTGATGATGTATGAAAGAAAATCACTAGAAAGTATTCAATCATTGATAATTACAACCGTTATGAATTTTAATACTTGGAATAATTAATAATAATGTACTTGGAATCATGATATGTATAATGATAAATAATAATTATAGTAATGTACTTACATCCGAGTGAAGTTTGTGACTATTTGAGGAGAGCTAGAAACTTCTAGTGATTATTCTCAAGTTCACAAATCATCACTGTTCGGGTAACTGCGATTTCGGGCACTTGCTACCTTACCGACAAAAATTGATACATAACTTCCGCCCGTTCTCTCTGATCACAACGCTATCTAGCTGTTCAATTTGAAATTATAAACAGCTGTAACAACTGTCAACCTGTAAACCAGTCGACTGGTTGGAATGATTATTCCAACTGGAAATTAAGAGTTCTCAATTTTGTATATACGACGAAGACATCATTAAATTCAAATGACTCATATATGCGTATGGCAAAGTATTGAAGAGCAACACTTATGGACAAAGAGGAATCTCGCAATCCGAAGAAACGGATTCAAAAAGGTTCTCTTGAACCTGGACAAAGACAGGGATTAGTCAAATTGAGTTCACCTGCTTACTCCCGTTGGAAGAGCAACAAAGAACGTAGTAAGTATTCAATATCCTAAATCGAAGAGGTTCCAATAGTTTTTTTCCTCAGTTTTACAGTTATTCTCTTCTATATTTTAGATCGCTGAAATAACAATTTTTTTCCGTGTAAATATTTATTAATCGATTCTTATGGATGAAATATTCAAGATTGATCGGAAAGTTCAAAGTCAATTGTTTGCATTTAATTTTCATCTCACTTTGATGACCTAAAATACTTTTCATGTCTAAAAGATGTTGTCCGGACTAAGGAGGGATGCAACAAGAATCAAATTCCATCATCTTCAGGATCATTTAATACTCCAAATGAGCTTGGTTAGTATTATACGCGCAAATACATATTTGTCTGTGAGTGAATGGTGGGAATTTCTATTAAAAATTATGGATTCGAGGAATGTCTCAATTTTGCAAATTGATTTCTCACATGGAACAAAAGAAATACTTGCAGTAGTTACTCGCATAGTTGATTTTGGACCATCTACGGAAAATAGTTACAGCAACTACTTAGTAGGGGAAGATGGGGATCCTCCGTACACTGGGGCACATTCATACAGTTCATTGTACGTCAAATGACAGCCTGAATTTCAAAATATCAAAATATCAACATGTCTGCATTTAGTCGTAATATTGGATGAAATGGTGACATGTGAAGTTTTTGATATTTAAGCTGTCATTCGACGTACAGAGAGCTGTGTGGATGTGCCCCAGTGTATGGAGGATCCCCATCTTCCCCTAGTTGAGATAAATACTACGTTAGTTGACACGACCATTGTGATAGTTAACTCAACTAACGTAGTATTTATCTCAACTACTATAAGTAGTTGCCGTAACTATTTTTCGTAGATGGTCCAAAATCGACTATGCGAGTAGCCATTGCAAGTATTTCTTTTTTTCCGTGTACTTTATATAAAATCCACGGACGTCGGATGGGTTCCTTACCATTTGCAGGGGGCATTAAATATATCGACGACGTTTTGACAAAAAGGCGTAAGTGCCAAAAAAATACGAAATTCAGTTTTATATTCCGATCGAAAGCTCTCGGAAAGAGCTTTTGAATGGTATATAACACTCAATTCCGTATTTTTTTGGCGCTTACGCCTTTTTGTCAAAACGTCGTCGATATCAATATATGTATGGTAAAGTAGACGAAAGTCCATAACTGAATTCGCTGAAATTGAGGTGCAGAAAAAAGTAGTTTATTGTAAGTGCAAATTTTTACTTAAGTAAGCACGAGAAACAATCGCCGATAAAATGGGAGAAGTTGAATTTCAGTCGTTTTTCACCTTAAAACACAGCCGAACTTTTTACAGTGTATTCCCACCATACTCACAGTATAACCTTTTAATGAGCTATATTTTATGTGAGTAATACAGTGAGACTTCCCAATAAAAATGCTCACTCTCTTCCTCGCAAGGCAAAAATTATTGGAATGAGAAAGAAGGTGAGCTTTCTTATTGAGCGGGCTTACCCACACAGCAGAAAATATTTCGTGTATCTTTTAAGTGTGTATATTAAGTGTGTATATACAAGTGTGTATATCAAGTGTGTATATTATACATATAAAGTAACTGAATATAAAAATATATAGTATAGATATTCATTAGATATATAGTGCTATTTGGGTACTGTATTGCAGCTCTTTTCACAAAAGGTATGATTGGAAATTATTTATATTCAGTTCGAGAAACAACCGATGTTCCTTCATCAGCCTCTACTAGAAACAAGGGTCCTTCGACAATAAATACATCTTTCGAAAGTGAAGAAGTTTCGATGGAGGTCGATCAAGTTCTGGAAAAGGGAGAAACAATTTTTCAATCGCTCGACATTTCCAATCAAGAAATCGATGATGATTTCAGTATTGATAATGAACCACCGGACGATGAGAATTATGGAAGTGATGATGGCACAGCTTGGTTCTCCGAAAACCAAGAATATTCTACGCAAGAAGAAGGGGAATCTAGAAACAACGAAATAATGTTCAAATCGTCTAGTCTCACAGTACTAGCTGTATTAGATATGGTACAATGCCTGAGTCTACGCCACCATTTATCTAACGAAGCCAGGAATTCATGATTAGACTTTGTCAAAATTTTAGCGGGCCCTAAATTCGAAAATTTAAATACTTCCAAGTATATCGTTGGGAAAATGTACAATCCACCCCCTACTATTACGCAGTACGTGTTTTATTGTCCACGGTGTAATTGCTCATTAGATAAGCTCCATAACAATGAAATACGTCCTAATGATTACCGATTATGTGATCAGTGTGAAACAGAATATAAAATATCAATTGATTCATCTCTCAACTACTTTTTGACGGTAGATGTTGATTACCAATTACGGAATTTGTTTGGAAATAAGGATATATTATAAACTATTTCGAATAATACTACAGCGATTAAAAATCGCATCCAACAAAATAAAAATGACGAAATATGTGATGTTCATGATGGCGAATTATATAAATCATTATATCATACAGTGGATAGTTGTTGCATACTATCAACTTTCAACTTCAACATTGACGGGGCACCAATATCCAAAAGTGGTGAAACTAGTATGTGGCCAAAACAGTTAATAATTAACGAATTACCACAGAAATTGCGATTCAGAAATGTTCTCTTAGCAGCGATCTGGACATCAAAATGTGAACCTTCACCAGCTCTTATGAATTTATATGTAGGTTCGTTTATTAACCAACTAAATGAACTTATGGATGAAAGAATGACGGTCACAACTGATGGAGGAAAAGCAGTTCGATTTATTCTTCGTCCACTTTGCGCTTGCGTAGACACTGTAGCTCGTCCAATAATCCAAAATAGGATACAATTTAATGGCTACATGGGATGTAGTTGGTGCTATGCACACGGAGAATTTGTACATAATGCAATGCGTTATCCTTTTACGCAACAGGATCCCCCCCTACGCACACATGCCAATTACATCACCAACATGACAGAAGCGATGGACGTGGGGAGAACTATTGATGGAGTGAAAGGATTTTCAACGATTCCTGAACTTGAAAACTTCGATGCTGTTTAGGGTTTGCCGTTTGACTATATGTACGGTCTTCTGCTGGGAGTCTCGCGTCAAATATGGACAATTTGGACGAAACGGACATCAGAGTGTGATGTGTATTCAACAAAAAAAAATAGGGAGCACATCGATAATCGGTTGACTAGCATCAAGATGACCCATCAAATACATCGATTACCAAGATCGATGGAAGAACAACATCGCAAAGCTACGGAATGGCGATCATGGTTGCTCTTTCAGAGTATTCCATGCCTTTATGGAATTTTGGATAGCGACGCCTTACGGTCATTTTCTATCTTGATAAAAGTAACACATTCCCTTCTTTCCGAAAAGATTTCTAAAACAGATCTTGAGCAGCATGAAAAGGATCTCATGACATTTGTGGCAGAAAGTGAGATAATATACGGGAAACGTGCTTGTACGTTTAATATGCACAGTTTGTTACACGTCATAGACAATGTTAAGAAAAGTGGTTCATTATCTATGACCTCTCCCTTGCCATTTTGAAATGGGATTTTTAAAATGGAACAAACTATAAGTGGATCAAAAGGGATAATGGAGCAAATAGTGAGGAGAACCTTGCAGAGAAATTCCCTAGAAATGAGAATGAATTCCAGAAGCATAAACGAGGATGTAACTCCTTCAATCTTCTAAAATGACCTTTTCAATCACACGAACATAAGTACGAATTTTGTGAAAAGTGATGACGGATCAGTGTTATTGGCAGGGCATACATATTTGAAGGAGTTCAATGCACACCTCTTCAAGGAATCACTAAATTTAGAGGAATCAGCGAGAGATCCCGAAATATACAATAGAATCATATACAAGGAGAGCATATTTCATAGCTCATTGTATACTCGGAGCCGTACAAGAATAGATAGATATGTAGAATTACATTGTAGCAGCATCATGGAAATATTGTATTTTGTATACTTTTGTAATGCTTGCTACATCGTAGGGACGAAATATGTAAAATCAGAGTTGTCGGATGAATTAGCTCGTATACGACATATGTTTCGGATACGCGAAGATGAATGTGGAGATAATCAAGTCACCACGAGTGTGAAAAATCTTAAGAGCGAAGTTATTTACATAAATGTGGAAGAATCTTCTTACATAAGTTATTTCCCCAATACGTTTGAGATACAATAAACTTCTGTTTCATCTCAAGTGATTCCTTGGTACTCGCTGATTTCCTTCTTCACCTTCGCTCTTCTTCCTTTCCATTGTCCTCAATTCCTCTCTCTCTCTCTCCCTCCCTCTCAATATATTGCTCACGGAGTCAGGTATGAACCAAATAACAGAAGTTCCGAAAACAAGATCTCATTGAATCCTCTCGGAACAACCAAATGAATCACTGAGATGTCAGCAGAAGAGGTTCCTTGGGAACTTCGATTTGCCTTTTGTCATACTATATATTGTACTGTATATAATATGACAAACGGCGAATTGAATTCTCCAAGGACCCTATTCTGCTGGCATTTCAGTGGAATTTCGATGGAACTCACAAATGTCCGACCAATCAAATTCTTTTTGAAATTCTTTGAGAACTCTTGGTATTCTGAAAGAGCTCTTCAAGAGTTCGTTTTTCAGAATTCATTTGGGATACTCGTGTGCTATCTGGGTGATGATATACGTTATCACCGATTGCGCATGCGTGGATGAATGTTGTGGATCACAACACTACGTAAGAATGGATTGCGAATGATATGATAGATTATAAGATCTATAATATCTATGATATCTATGATATCATAGGAACAATATTTCTGCTATATCGTGAACATTGTCATCCCACACACCACAACGGTTCAGGAAGAATCCATAATAATTTAATTTCGAATTACGAGATTTGAAAATTGATTCATTATGAACTTTTTTTTAACTGTTGTGCTGTGCAAGAGAGGACTCCCTTACGACCAACATGATCGGAACAACCACGTATTTGGTGTTTCCGTGAAAGCTCATGACATATGATAGAATTCTATTCTCCCTAACCTTATACGATATCATAGGAATGATATTGCTTGTGCCCGCGCAGATAAATATTGTGCATGATAGGACTACATCAGAATGGATTACGATTGATATGATAGGTTACCATAGAAGAACTACTCCCGCTTGTTCGCAAACATTGTCATAGGATTCCCTTGCAACGAACATGATAGGAATAACCACATATTTGATCTTTCCGTGGAAGCTCATAAAATATGATAGAATTCTATTCTCCCTAATCATATACGATATCATAGGAATGATACTGGTTGCACCCCCGCAGATGAATGTTGGGCGCCATAGAACTACGTAAGAATGGATTGCGATTAATATCATAGGTTATCATAGGAGAACTATTTCCGCTATATCGCAAACATTGTCATAGGATCCCCTTGCAACGGACATGATAGGAATGAGCACGTATTTGGTCTTTCCGTGGGAGATCATAAAATATGATAGAATACTCTTCTTCCTAACCTCATACGATATCATAGGAATGATATTTCTTGTGCCCGCGCAGATAAATATTGTGCATCACAGAACTACACAAGAATGGATTAGGATTAATATCATAAGTTATCATAGCAGAACTATTCCCGCTTTTTCGCAAACATTGTCATAGGATACACTTGCAACGGATATGATAGGAATAACCACGTATTCGGCCTTTCCGTGGAAGATCATAAAATATGATGGGATTCTATTCTCCCTAATCATATACGATATCATAGGAATGATACTGGTTGCACCCGCGCAGATGAATGTTGAGCGCCATAGAACTACATAAGAATGGATTACGATTGATATCATAGGTTATCATAGGAGAACTATTCCCGCTTTTTTGCAAACATTGTCATAGGATTCCCTTGCAACGAACATGATAGGAATAACCACGTATTCGGCCTTTCCGTGAAAGCTCATAAGATATGACAGAATTCTATCCTCCCTAATCATATACGATATCATATGAATGATACTGGTTGCACTCGTGCAGATGAATGTTGGGCGCCATAGAACTACGTGAGAATGGATTGCGATTAATATCATAGGTTATCATGGGAGGAGTATTTCCGCTATATCGCAGACATTGTCATAGGATACCCTTGCAACGAACATGATAGGAATAACCACGTATTCGGCCTTTCCATGAAAGCTCATAAAATATGATAGAATTCCATCCCCCCTAATCATATACGATATCATAGGAATGATACTGGTTGCGCCCGCGCAGATGAATGTTGGGCGCCATAGAACTACGTAAGAATGGATTGCGATTAATATCATAGGTTATTATAGGAGAACTATTTCCGCTTTATCGCAAACATTGTCATAGGATCCCCTTGCAACGAACATGATAGGAATGAGGACGTATTTGGTCTTTCCGTGAAAGATCATGAAATATGATAGAATACTATTCTTCCTAATCATATACGATATCATAGGAATGATATTCCTTGTGCCCGCGCAGATGAATATTGTGCATCACAGAACTACACTAAAATGGATTACGATCAATATCATAGGTTATCATAGGAGAAGTATTCCCGCTTTTTCGCGAACATTGTCATAGGATTCCCTTGCAACGAACATGATAGGAATAAGCACGTACTGGTCTTTCCGTGGAAGATCATAGAATATGAAAGAATACTATTCTTCCTAATCTTATACGATATCATAGGAATGATATTTCTTGTGCCCGCGCAGATCAATATTGTGCATCACAGAACTACACAAGAATGGATTACGATTAATATCATAGGTTATCGTAGGAGAACTATTCCCGCTTTTCCGCAAACATTGGCATAGGATTCCTTTGCAACGAACATGGTAGGAATGAGCACGTATTTGGTCCTTCCGTGGAAGATCGTAAAATATGATAGAATGCTATTCTTCCTAATCATATACGATATCATAGGAATGATATTTCTTGTGCCCGCGCAGATAAATATTGTGCATCACAGAACTACACAAGAATGGATTACGATTGATATCATAGGTTATCATAGGGGAACCATTCCCGCTTTTTCGCAAACATTGTCATAGGATTCCCTTGCAACGAACATGATAGGAATAACCACGTATTCGGCCTGTCCGTGAAAGCTCATAAGATATGATAGAATTCTATTCTCCCTGATCATATACGATATCATAGGAATGATATTTCTTGTGCCCGCGCAGATCAATATTGTGCATCACAGAACTACACAAGAATGGATTACGATTAATATCATAGGTTATCGTAGGAGAACTATTCCCGCTTTTCCGCAAACATTGGCATAGGATTCTTTTGCAACGAACATGGTAGGAATGAGCACGTATTTGGTCCTTCCGTGGAAGATCGTAAAATATGATAGAATACTATTCTCCCTAATCATATACGATATCATAGGGATGATACTGGTTGCACCCCCGCAGATAAATATTGTGCATCACAGAACTACACAAGAATGGATTACGATTAATATCATAGGTTATCATAGGAGAACTATTCCCGCTTTTCCGCAAACATTGTCATAGGATTCCCTTGCGACGAACATGATAGGAATAAGCACGTATTTGGTCTTTCCGTGAAAGATCATAAAATATGAAAGAATACTCTTCTTCCTAACCTCATACGATATCATAGGAATGATATTTCTTGTGCCCGCGCAGATAAATATTGTGCATCACAGAACTACACAAGAATGGATTACGATGGATATCATAGGTTATCATAGGAGAACTATTCCCGCTTTTCCGCAAACATTGGCATAGGATTCCTTTGCAACGAACATGGTAGGAATGAGCACGTATTTGGTCCTTCCGTGGAAGATCGTAAAATATGATAGAATACTCTTCTTCCTAACCTCATACGATATCATAGGAATGATATTTCTTGTGCCCGCGCAGATAAATATTGTGCATCACAGAACTACACAAGAATGGATTAGGATTAATATCATAAGTTATCATAGCAGAACTATTCCCGCTTTTTCGCAAACATTGTCATAGGATACACTTGCAACGGATATGATAGGAATAACCACGTATTCGGCCTTTCCGTGGAAGATCATAAAATATGATGGGATTCTATTCTCCCTAATCATATACGATATCATAGGAATGATACTGGTTGCACCCGCGCAGATGAATGTTGAGCGCCATAGAACTACATAAGAATGGATTACGATTGATATCATAGGTTATCATAGGAGAACTATTCCCGCTTTTTTGCAAACATTGTCATAGGATTCCCTTGCAACGAACATGATAGGAATAACCACGTATTCGGCCTTTCCGTGAAAGCTCATAAGATATGACAGAATTCTATCCTCCCTAATCATATACGATATCATATGAATGATACTGGTTGCACTCGTGCAGATGAATGTTGGGCGCCATAGAACTACGTGAGAATGGATTGCGATTAATATCATAGGTTATCATGGGAGGAGTATTTCCGCTATATCGCAGACATTGTCATAGGATACCCTTGCAACGAACATGATAGGAATAACCACGTATTCGGCCTTTCCATGAAAGCTCATAAAATATGATAGAATTCCATCCCCCCTAATCATATACGATATCATAGGAATGATACTGGTTGCGCCCGCGCAGATGAATGTTGGGCGCCATAGAACTACGTAAGAATGGATTGCGATTAATATCATAGGTTATTATAGGAGAACTATTTCCGCTTTATCGCAAACATTGTCATAGGATCCCCTTGCAACGAACATGATAGGAATGAGGACGTATTTGGTCTTTCCGTGAAAGATCATGAAATATGATAGAATACTATTCTTCCTAATCATATACGATATCATAGGAATGATATTCCTTGTGCCCGCGCAGATGAATATTGTGCATCACAGAACTACACTAAAATGGATTACGATCAATATCATAGGTTATCATAGGAGAAGTATTCCCGCTTTTTCGCGAACATTGTCATAGGATTCCCTTGCAACGAACATGATAGGAATAAGCACGTACTGGTCTTTCCGTGGAAGATCATAGAATATGAAAGAATACTATTCTTCCTAATCTTATACGATATCATAGGAATGATATTTCTTGTGCCCGCGCAGATAAATATTGTGCATCACAGAACTACACAAGAATGGATTACGATGGATATCATAGGTTATCATAGGAGAACTATTCCCGCTTTTTCGCAAACATTGTCATAGGATTCCTTTGCAACGAACATGGTAGGAATGAGCACGTATTTGGTCCTTCCGTGGAAGATCATAAAATATGATAGAATACTATTCTTCCTAATCGTATACGATATCATAGGAATGATATTTCTTGTGCCCGCGCAGATAAATATTGTGCATCACAGAACTACACAAGAATGGATTACGATTAATATCATAGGTTATCGTAGGGGAACTATTCCCGCTTTTCCGCAAACATTGGCATAGGATTCCCTTGCAACGAACATGATAGGAATAAGCACGTACTTGGTCTTTCCGTGGAAGATCATAGAATATGAAAGAATACTATTCTTCCTAATCCTATACGATATCATAGGAATGATATTTCTTGTGCCCGCGCAGATAAATATTGTGCATCACAGAACTACACAAGAATGGATTACGATTAATATCATAGGTTATCGTAGGAGAACTATTCCCGCCTTTCCGCAAACATTGGCATAGGATTCCCTTGCAACGAACATGATAGCAATAACCACGTATTCGGCCTCCCGTGAAAGCTCATAAGATATAGTAGAATTCCATTCTCCCTAATCATATACGATATCATAGGAATGATATTTCTTGTGCCCGCGCAGATAAGAATCGTGCCTCACAGAACCACACAAGAATGGATTACGATCAATATCATAGGTTATCATAGGAGAACTATTCCCGCTTTTTCGCAAACATTGTCTTTAGGATTCCCTTGCAACGAACATGATAGGAATAACCACGTATTCGGCCTTTCCGTGAGAGCTCATAAGATATGATAGAATTCTATTCTCCTTAATCATATACGATATCATAGGAATGATACTGGTTGCGCCCGCGCAGATGAATGTTGGGCGCCATAGAACTACGTAAGAATGGATTGCGATTATTATCATAGGTTATCATAGGAGAACTATTCCCGCTCTTTCGCAAACATTGTCATAGGATTCCCTTGCAACGAACATGATAGGAATAACCACGTATTCGGCCTTTCCGTGAAAGCTCATAAGATATGACAGAATTGTATTCTCCCTAATCATATACGATATCATAGGAATGATATTTCTTGTGCCCGCGCAGATCAATATTGTGCATCACAGAACTACACAAGAATGGATTACGATTAATATCATAGGTTATCATAGGAGAATTATTCTCGCTTTTTCGCAAACATTGTCATAGGATTCCCTTGCAACGAACATGATAGGAATAACCACGTATCCGGCCTTTCCGTGAAAGCTCATAAGATATCATAGAATTCTCCCTAATCATATATGGAATCATAGGAATGATACTGGTTGCACCCCCGCAGATGAATGTTGGGCCCTATAGAACTACGTAGGAATGGATTGCGATTAATATCATAGGTTATCATAGGAGTACTATTCCCGCTATATCGCAAACATTGTCATAGGATCCCCTTGCAACGAACATGATAGGGATAAGCACGTATACGGTCTTTCCGTGAGAGATCATACAATATGATAGAATTCTATTCTCCCTAATCATATACGATATCATAGGAACGATACTGGTTGCCCCCCCGCAGATGAATGTTGGGCGCCATAGAACTACATGAGAATGGATTACGATTGATATGATAGGTTATCATAGGAGAACTATTCCCGCTATATCGCAAACATTGTCATAGGATCCCCTTGCAACGGACATGGTAGGAATGAGCACGTATTTGGTCCTTCCGTGGAAGATTATAAAATATGATAGAATACTATTTTTTCCTAATCATATACGATATCATAGGAATGATATTTCTTGTGCCCGCGCAGATGAATATTGTGCATCACAGAACTACACTAAAATGGATTATGAATAATATCATAGGTTATCATAGGAGAACTATTCCCGCTTTTTCGCAAACATTGTCATAGGATTCCCTTGCAACGAACATGATGGGAATAACCACGTATCCGGCCTCTCCGTGGAAGCTCATAAGATATGATAGAATTCTATTCTCCCTAATCATATATGATATCATAGGAATGATACTGGTTGCACCCCCGCAGATGAATGTTGGGCGCAATAGAACTACGTAAGAATGGATTGCGATTAATATCATAGGTTATCATAGCAGTACTATTCCCGCTATATCGCAAACATTGTCATAGGATCCCCTTGCAACGGACATGGTAGGAATGAGCACGTATTTGGTCCTTCCGTGGAAGATTATAAAATATGATAGAATACTATTTTTTCCTAATCATATACGATATCATAGGAATGATATTTCTTGTGCCCGCGCAGATAAATATTGTGCATCACAGAACTACACAAGAATGGATTATGAATAATATCATAGGTTATCATAGGAGAACTATTCCCGCTTTTTCGCAAACATTGTCATAGGATCCCCTCGCAACGAACATGATAGGAATAACCACGTATTCGGCCTTCCCATGAAAGCTCATAAAATATGATGGAATTCTATTCTCCCTAATCATATACGATATCATAGGAATGATACTGGTTGCGCCCGCGCAGATGAATGTTGGGCGCCATAGAACTACGTAAGAATGGATTGCGATTAATATCATAGGTTATCATAGGAGAACTATTCCCATTTTCTTGCAAACATTGTCATAGGATTCCCTTGCAACGAACATGATAGGAATAACCACGTATTCGGCCTTTCCGTGAGAGCTCATAAGATATGATAGAATTCTGTTCTTCCTAATCATATACGATATCATAGGAATGATATTTCTTGTGCCCGCGCAGATAAATATTGTGCGTCACAGAACTACATAAGAATGGATTACGATTAATATGATAGGTTATCATAGAAGAACTATTCCCGCTTTCTCGCAAACAGTGTCATAGTGCTCACTTACGCAATATATGATCCAAAATCACAACTGATTCATGTTCACGCATTATCTGATGCATCAGGATAGAGTTCAATGCTCCTTTTCCGTAAGTGTTCGTATTGAGCAGGATTCATGACTGAATATTATCAACTTCCTATCATTCGCATCTCAGTTCATTATAAAACTCATAGAATATCATAAGATGAATAGTAGAGATCAATCATTTCCTATCATATCCTATGGTACACTTCAAGCAGGGGTGTCAGTTGAAGAAAGACAGACAGGGTCTCACCCCGCCACTGCTGATGAATGAACATCCGACGAATATGAACCTATATTCACCACATTTATTGGTTATGAATATCGATTCACACCGCGGGTGCTGAATACAGGTTCATATCCTTCAATTGTCACAGTCTATTAGGAAGTACGCACAAACTTGCGTAAACATCGTCGCAATCGTAAAAACGATACGAAGCCACTCATTTTGTTGGTCTGCGCATAGTGCTGTGTGATTTTCCATGAGAAGTATATTCTATTGATATCATAGACAATAAAAACACATTGTTATTAACAAAACTTTGATATGAAAGAGAAATTTCTTGATTTTTCAATGGTTTTCTTTCGGATTTTCCGATGGGGCTTACCGTTGTTATGACAAAAGCGAGACTCACAATTTTTTTTGAGTCCAGCTCGACGTCATTGTCCTTCTAGAATGGAGAATGTAAGATGCGACAGGCCGAGCAGTGAGACTAGCGCATCCCGACACTCCTCACTCCTTATTTCGAGGCAGGATAGATTGAGAGTATAGAAGGAGGTCTTACGCAGTCGTGTTGATTTGAAAAGATAGATATATATTCATCTTTGTACGTTCGGCAATACAATAAATATGTAGTCAATTCGAATCTAAATGAAATCTAAATCACACCTCACTGAGGAATGTGCGACGGGCGTGTACTCATTTAAGAAGAATGAAGAGGAAAGAGACAGAGAGAGAGAGCGAGAGAGAGATCTAGGGTAGTGGAGAGACGGAATTTTTTTGACTCGCCCAAGAGTTGTGCTACCGGATGGAAAAAAAGGAGATGAAAAGATGAAATCCTCTTATTGATGAAAAGAAGAGATGATACGGTGTAGGGGTCCAATATGTGATTCCAGTTTGGCTAGTGCCCCTCGGAATGAGAACCACTGCACAATTTCACCAACAAACTCAGTCAGCAACACTCTGTTATAAAAACTGGAAAATCAAACGAGTGACCGATCTTCACTCCCTCAAACTCTCCAAGAAGAATCCCGCGAACCATGCGAGCCCCGACACGCCAGAAAGTGTTTCTGAGGTCACATCTATATCGCAAGCGGGAGGGCCCCGGATTCTCCACCAAGAGAATCCATCCCTTCATAGCTTGGGAAACAGATGCGAGGGAGCAAATCTCTTGGTTCATTCATACAGGGGAAGACATGAACCCCTGTCGAAACCTTCTCGGCGGTCGCGACTCAGAGGGCACAGGGAGGAAGGGTGCCAAATCAACGAAAAATCAAATCAACGAAAAGTCGGTTGAGAAGAGAGATACGTCACACTCTCTCTCTTCAAACACTGATTTCGTTGATTCGGTTTTTCGTCAATTTGGCACCCATCCCACAGGGACCCTCCAAGGAGCGAGAGAGAGGGAGAGAGAAGAACAAGGTGGAACTCACTTTCTGAAACACGTAGTTTCAAGGTTGAGAGGGAACTGATTGGCAGGGCGTTGTCGAGCAGCGATCTCGGATCTTGAAAGGGTGATGAAAATCATGGAAGGGGTTTTGAAGTGAAGAAAGTGGGAGCTATGTTTTTCCCAGCGTGGTCAGCACTCCGACTTTACATCGGGATTCGAAGAAATCCGGTGTTGGGTTTCGGCGCCGATGAGTCCCACACGTGCCTTATCACTGTCGAAGACAGATTTTTGCTATCCTTGACATCGACAATGCACGTATACGACCGGCTGAGAACAATACACAGTATCCAGAAAAAAAGGTTAAAATATTATTTCAGGATTTGATATGGTTGTAAGGATGGCTATTGGAAATTCTGAAAAGTTCCCCGGGATCACCTCTCGACAACCCTCTCATAGAACCGAGTGTCGGGAGAAAAGGGTGAGGAAGAAACAGAGGAGGTATAGTACTCCGTAATACACGCAGTGAAGAGTCACACGCATACACTAGTTGTGATGTAACAAATCATCACAAAAAGAGTCGCGAGGTAGCAACGCGCACGATCCCTATCGATCGTATTCGGAAACTCTCAGAACTAGTTGGTTCACTCGAAAGGACATAGCTGTCGCTCGCTTATACGAGAATCGGGAACACATCTCCTCTCCCTCGCTTTTCCTGTCCTCCTCTGATCCCTGCCCTTTTTCTATTTGTCGAGGTTTCCTGTCCCCAAGGAGGCAGCGCCACCTTTACCACGGATGCCTGGAAGGATTGGTTCAACGCCAGGAGGCGATACCAACGCCATCTCGGCCGTTCCTAGATCGACAACCTCTCAGGAGGCTGGAAACCACTCGTGGGTAACACCATCTCTCTCCAACCCCGGACCACAGAGAAAGAGAGAGAGAGAGAGCTGGGATGAGTCGCCTCCGAGGATGCCACCCCGTCCCTGGACCGGCGGAACAACGGCAAAGACCAACCCGACCACGCTGTACCCCTTCTTCCGGCCCCACCAAAGGATAGAAAAGGACATAAACACCCGCACCCAGAAAACCTCCACAACGCGCATGCGCACACTCACTTAACCAGTAGCTAGGAGCCACCACCACCCATATCCGTGAAACAAGCTCCTGAAGTAAGCTCCAACGGAAAGTCACCGACGGGGTCTGTATATGATTCTGCGAACTCACCCGTCAGGCAAGAAGAAGGAGGTGGCCATCTTACATGTCACTTCTTGTATAACCGAGCGATCGGCGAGTTCGACTGAAGTGTTTTGATTGAAAGAAAGAGAGAATTCACGAGATGGTTAGTGCCCGATGCCATCGAAGTCGTAACGTAGTTAAGGATCAATCAAGCCTCAAGGATTTTGACGGTGTGGAGTGCCAGTGCGGTGTTCTGGTGTAACGTAAAAGTGGTGAAACGGTGTCGCTCACGTGGCCTCCTCCACGTGCCCTTCCTTTGATTTCTCTTCACCTTCCTTGGTTTCATATAGAGTCACCCCCTGCGCTCGTGTTTGCCCTCCCCCGGTTAAATTGTACGGTTGCGGTTTCCCTATATTCCCCTTTTTCTCGACTTATGTAAACGGCATAGTCCGTAAATACACGTTCCCTCGTGGTCGCGCCCTCCGTATTCTTTTCCTAATCCCTGTATTCCCCAGAATCAAACTGTTAAACGAACGAGTTGTTTGTATTTTTTTTCTTTGCGCGACGAAGTCACTTACCTTGTATAAAATAGAGGAATGATGAAAAATATACGTGCTCTGGCACAGAGTTAACCATATGTGGAGTTTGTTTACTCAGTGAATTAAAATCAACCTACCCCCTCTCTCTGAGCTTTTCCTTTTCCTTTCACTCCTCAAAACTGTCGTGAACAAGTTACTTGTTTTGTTTCAATATATTGCAGGTCCCGCTGTGATGAATAAATATCCACGACAGGAGCCGTGGAGGCGCTGAACAACTCATGCACCTTTATGCATGGATTCTGGTATTACCCATCACAGGGTGTTCATGTATGCGTGAGACTCCGAGCAGCAGTGCATAGGAGTGTGGAAGCAAAGAATAGAGGGAGAAGAAAGGTGAGAAACATAAGGGAAAACAGGGAGGAAGAAATAGAGGAATGGTCGCGGGAATTCAGGCGATGTGGCCAGCGGGAGTAATGCAATGCACCCCGCAACATTGGATCCGAAAATGCAATGCAAAGGGCAAGAAATCGCGGGGAGTGACACCGTGTATAAATCTAATGTGCACAATCATGAGGCCAAGCTGGGGCCAATCCTGCCATGCCCGGGATAAGCTTCGGCCAAGCTTGGCTCCAAGCTTATACATACCAAGAGATTATCACCCAACACATTCTGAAACTCCAAAACGATGAAAAATTTCGTAACTTCGTGCCTCTGGGGACACGTGTTAATATTGTCTGATCGACATGGGATTTCACAAGTGGTATTCTTAGGTGAATTCGGACCTCCTCGAGGGGCCTGAGGCAAGAAGAAATTGGGTGACATGTATTTAGGGAGTTATGATCCATAATACTTGAAAACTCCAAAATAATGGAAAATTTCCAAACTTTGAGCTTCGGAGGGCACGTTTGAATATTGTCCGATCGACCTGGGGATTTTCAAGTGTCATTTTGTAGTAAATAGTGATCCTTCTGAAAGCACTGGGGCGAAGAAAATCTGACTCATGCGCACTTGGGAAGTTGTTACATAAAATACTAAAAACTCCAAAATAATGCAAAATTCCCAAACTTTGAGCCCCCGGGGGCACGTGTTGATATTGTCTGACCGACCTGGGGTTTCGCAGGTCTTATTTTGGCGTGGATTGAAACACTTTTGAGGGGTGAGGCATACAAAATTCGAAAATTCGGAAAATAAGGACCACCCTAATGCTCATGCAATATAAAGTCAACACGTTCTCTTGACAATTTTACAATGTCAGCTAACTCACGCAACTTCACTTTTCAATCATTCAAAACGATTTTGTGGATTTCTTTATGTTTTCTGATGTTATCGCCTCATTTGGATGTCCACTGCGTTCTACATCATCGGTCTCTCCACGACCACGGTTGAAGTCAGGAAACCAACGTTTGATTGTGGTCTCTGATGGAGCGGATTCCCATACCACTCTCCAAGCCGTTGCTTCACTTGAACGGTATTTTTCCCATCGAGCAGCAGTATAAAATTGGAACACGAGATTGTTTTTGATCCATTGTTTTGAAAATAACAAAAGTAGCGCCACTCTCAGTACAATAACTCACAAACTGATGAATAGAATATCATGAAATTTTGACAGCTGTCTCTTGAAGGTTAGTACCAACTGAGAAACAGGTGAATGCAGGAAATTCGCGCCATCTATGTGTAAGATCCGGGAATTTCCAGCCCATGTGTTATATCAGTAATCAGTGAGCGTTAAGATACAAATGTGTCGAGGGGGAACGTTTGTTGTGGATGCACCTTAATTTTTGTTCTGTTATGTTGCTATCAGTCAAACATATTTAATAAACATCAAGTCATTGAACGAACAACATCATATTCTTTCATCGTGTTAAAAATGTCGAATTTCGTACCAGAAAGTGATGATTTGCGGGAAGCATTAACATTTTGTTTCCATTCGAGGAAAAGTGCTGCAGAGTCGCATGGAATGCTTGTTGAGGCATATAGTGATCATGTTCTATCGAAAGCAACATGGAGAAAATGGTTTCAACGGTTCAGGGATAATAATTTTGATCTGAGACACGAACAACGTGGAAGACCACCAAAAAAGTTTGAAGATAGATAGGTATGGGGGCCAAATCAACGAAAAGAGGAATCAACGAAATCAGTGTTTGGAAAGAGAGAGTGTGACGTATCTCTCTTTTCAACCAACTTTTCGTCATTTGGTTTTCCGTTAATTTCGCCCCTATCCATAGATAGATAGATAGATACATTTATTGTATGTTCGAGGGAAGAAACCTGTTGAACAGAAACCAGATATGCAATATTGTCAGTAAATTGAAACCAAGTAACAAAAATACAAAATTTGAAAACTAACACTATAACTCAACGGAAAAAGGAGAAAAAAATCAACTTTCAAGGAGCGAGCCATACCGGACACTCCGCATGTCCACCGGCTAGCAAGTATTTGAGAAGTTTATTCTTGAACACTCCGAAGGATGCGATCCTGAGCGGAGGAGGGAGTGAGTTCCAGAACCTCATACCTGATATTGTGAACGACCATAGCACTCCGTTCGATGTTGGGGAATTGTCAATAAATCAGGGTTGATTCTGGAAGACTCCCGCGTTTTCCGGCTGATAGCCCGGAAAAAAGGGTCAACAAGAATTTTGGGTCCCCCATTCTTAAGAAGTTGATATGGAAAGCACCCAAGGAAATACTTCCCACGCTCAGCAAGCTTCAGCCAGCCTAAAGTGCGGAAGTACGGAGTGATATGCTCATCCCCTCCTCACACCGAATATAAATCTCACGCAAGCATTCATCGCTCTTTGCATTCTCAGATTGTCGACTTCCGAGATGTCGAGGAGAACTGAGCAGTAGTAATCAAAAAGAGGAAGAAAAAGTGTAGTAATTAGATCGACTTCAAGTTTCCAAGAGAAAAAATTACTATGTCGCTTGAGCTGTGAGAGCACTCTGAAAACTGCATTGCAAGTAGATACGGCTTGACTAATCCAATTCAAGGTGGGAGTTATCGTAACACCGACGGTCTTTATGCTGGGGGAATAAGGAATTTGAATGCCGCCGACTTGGATTTTGGGTAAGAGCTCGAGATTGATATCATTAATATTCCGAGATGATCCCAAAATCATACATTGAGTTACAATCGGATTAAGCTTGAGCGAATTCCTGGTACACCAATCAGAAAAGAGCGATATCTCGGTATTTATACGTCTTATGCACGTTTAAAGCTCACGAGGATGCTTATGATAGTACATCTGGAAGTCATCGGCGAACTTGACTATTTCACTGTGGCGTACAACGTTGTTGGCGTCCAAGGTGTATAATGTGAAAAGCAAGAGACCTAGGCAAGAACTTTTCGCAACGCCAGACGTCACTGGTAACCATTTCCAGGTACCATTCGAGGTGCGCACCACTTGATACCGTCCCGTAAGGTATGACCAGATCCATTTCAATACTGGTTGATGAAAATTTGAATCAGCCAGTTTTTGAATCAAAATAGCATGGTCGACTGAATCGAAAGCCTTGGAGAAGTCAAAGCAAATTAGAACAGTTATCATACGCTCGTCTCTTGCGAGCTGAACGTTTTCGGTAACTTTCAATATAGCAGTTTGAGTAGACCGATTTTGAATAAAGCCACACTGGAATGGATCAAGCAAATCGTTTGCGGATAGGTACGAATTGATAGATTTGGAAACTAATTTCTCTAGTATTTTGAAGAATTCACATAATAGTGAGATGAGTCTGTAATCACTGGCGGATCTAGGATTATCAATTTTAGGAATAGGAGTGATGTAGGATTTTTTCCAGCACTCAGGAAACGTGGAGGAAGATAGGGATGTATTGAACATGTCAAGGATAATGAAGAAAATGAAAGGGGAGCAGGTAGAGAGAAACGAGCCCGGAGGATGATCTGGAGGTAAGGAATTAGAAGGTTCGAAGTGATAGCATTGTGACAGCATGTCCGGAGTAATATATGGAAAGAAGAACTGAGAGTCGTCAAACTGTAGGAAAGCAAGTGATATTGTAGGAGGTGAGGAAGCGGCGGGTCCATATGTGGAGCAGAAATCTTCGTTCAGAGAGTCAGAAGAAATATCTGGAAGTGTTGACGAGGGCGTCCTGCATTGAATGATGTGAAGGTTTCTTAGCTTTTTCCAAAGAAGACGTGTGTCGGAAAAACAAGCAAATCAAAGCCGGCTAATTGTATGTCAACCAAGCAAGCCAGGCAGGAGCGCCTGTCTGACCTCTTTTCAATTGCGTTACTGGACACAATTCTTACTTCTGCCGAGCATACAGGAGTGCAAATACGTGTTCCCCAGGGGACAGTGTAGGTGATTGACTTCGGGTCAATACGCCAATCTTCGGTAATTATAGGCGCCGTTCGAAGAATATGTAACAAACGACGCTACAAAACGCACGCGACACGACCTAGCGTTAAGACGTTCTCGTAGTACTTGATACCTGTACATAGTATCTCCTTCAACTGTTGAATAAAAGTATAGTCATTGTTGATTTATGGTTAATGTGAATTCCCTTGAGTGCAAGTTATTTCTCCCACTCATCACGGTTTGCAAGTGCAGTGCCACACATTCGGGCTGGACAATATAAAAGGTCACAAACGAACGATTTTCTTGCTTCGTGCCCCATCATGTGGATCTTTGATAGTGCCTAGCTTAGAGGCGTAAAAATCTCTCTTAGATTCCCTTATCAAGAAGACTGTCAGATTTCTCAGTTTGAAATACTCAATCCGTTAGGCTTCGTTGTGACTACGCAGGAAAGTCCGTTTGGCTTTTTTTCTTTCACGTATAAGATCTTTGAGCCCATTTGTTAACCAAAGTGCTCGAGGACGTCGCTGAACTACTCGTTCCAATGCAGCATGTTGCTCAAGCAAGTAAAGTGAGGCAGAGTTCAGATAACCAGCGCTAGAGCATATGTCATTCGGCATAGACGGAAAGTTATTGGACCAGTGAGTAATTTGTTGAGCGAGCATGTCCAAGTTGATACTTTTAAAATCCCGTCGTAAGAAAACTTGAGTAGGACTTTTTAGATGGTCAGAGGAGTATTCAATCGATATAAGATCGTGTTTAGACAGAATGGACATGTCTTGTTGTCCATGAGAGGAAGTATTGTTTAGATCGTTCACTGAACAGATATCAAGCCAGGTTGATGAGATCGCGATGTGGTGAGTGAGATTGAAAGGAACCAAAAACGAGTTCAGGCTTGAGAAAAGTCTGAGAAGATACTGGCGATCGTGACTATCTGAGCGAAGATCCGTGTTCCAGTCACCCATGATAATGCTGTCTTCATAGTCAGATACAATATCAGTCAGTACGTTCTCAAAGTCACGAAAAGCGACTTTTGGAGGGCGGTAAACGACACCAATAAGTAGTTTGCGCAATTGTACGCCAGATATTTTCGAGAAAAGATATTCAACATGAGGAGCGCCAGCATGTAGGCTTGGCTGCGAGGAAGCCACAATTTGTACTTTAAGATGCGTTCTAACATAGGAACATACACCACCACTTTCACGACCAATCCTATCACAACGAAAAATAGTTTAACCTTCAAGTGCACAAAGGCTGTCATCTAATTCAGGTTTGAACCATGTTTCCGAGACAGCTAGGACGTCGTAAGTATTTTCAGCAACAAAAAAACATATTCGTTGACGTAAACAGAATTTTTTGGGAAGGTTTGGTCGATTTCATCTGCTCTCAGGACCCGTTTTTCCCGTTTGGCACGAATCATCTTATCCTTGCAAAGAGAAGAGGAGAAACGAACGAAAATAGTTCGTGGCCTATTCGTATTTACCGTGCTGCGAATACGGTGTGTTTCCAGAATGTCGGTCTCGGATATCCCAGAGTTCAATGTAGTGGCCACTCTGATGACCAGTTGATTCAAGGTTTCGCATTTTTTTCGGGCATTCTTGAAATCGTTATTTCGCTATTATGCACATTCGCTTCAATTTGGTTCAATCGAGTAGATATACTATTACTGGACGTGGATAGCTTCTCGATCTGTGTTTCGAGTTCGCGATTTTTGTTTTCGCTTGAGATCAGACCGCGCTGCAGATCCTCACATTTTTCCACTGAGTTTCGATGGTCAGCAGAAAGTTAATCAATTTTCTCCTCTTGTTCTTCGATTTTTTCAGTGAGTTTCAACACGGAGTCCAATTTGGCGTCAATTTGAGCATTGAATTCTTGTTGCATAGAAATGAAAGATTGGAGTATATGAGTATTGCCTGAAATTGCGACTTGTAACTCATTAGAGTTGGATTCATCGCACGAATATACAGTGCTCTGTGGGAGCTCCGGAGTAGGGCTGTTTTTATGAGAAGAATTGGACGAATTAGACGCCGAACTGCAAGCAATATTGGATGAAGATGATACTTCGAGTCGGGAGCAAATGGCAGCAATGATAAATGTTGCACAGCGAAGAATTTCTGACCGTTTGAAAGCTATGGGAAAAATCCAAAAGTGTGGAAAATGGGTGCCACATGAATTGAATGAAAGGCAGATGGAAAACCGAAAAAACACTTCTAACATTTTGCTTCAAAGACACGGAAGAAAATCGGTTTCGCATCGAATTGTTAATGGCGATGGAAAATTGATTCATTTCAAGAATCTTAAGCGGAGAAAATCATGGGTTAATCCGGGACAACCATCAACATCGACTGCAAAACCAGATCGATTCGGCAAGAAGGCAACACTCTGTGTTTAGTGGGACCAAAAAGGTGTGGTGTATCATGAGGTTCTCAAACCTGGTGAAACTGTCAATACTAATACATTACCGACAACGAATTATCAATTCGAACCATTCATTGATCGAAAAACGACCAGAATGGGGCAGAAGACACGGCGAAGTAATTTTATTATACGACAACGCACCTGCACACAAAGCGAAACCGCTTAAGGATACAATCAAAGCACTTAGCTGGGAGCCGCTGCCGCGACCACCGTATTCACCAGACTCGACCCCTCCTGACTACTATTTGTTTTCATCGATGGGACACGCATTGGCTGAGCAGCACTTCGATTCCTACGAAGGAGTCGAAAATTGGCTGTCTGATTGGTTTGCTCCAAAAGCCGATTGGCGTGGTATCCACAAATTCCCAGAGAGGTGGTCAAAATATGAAGGGAGCAATGGTCAATACTTTGGATAAATGTTTTTACTTCCCCATTCGCAATGAGTGTTCCATTTTCACAAAAAAAACGCTCATCCCATACCGGTCCACCTGGTATATATGTTACCGGCAAACCCCAAAGTCCAGGAACTCCGCGAAATACCTAGGCACCTCACAAATACTTGTGATTTTAGGTACTAACCGAAAATACCTAGAGATTCATAAGCATTTCCCGATTCGCCCAGGCATTTCCTGATTTGCCTAGGCATTTCGCGGATTGCCCAACGCCATTTAGGCAAATTGAGAAAATTAATTGACAGATTCACTATGGGTTCGTCATAAATATATTTTGATGTTCAATAATTTCACAGTCGTACTAATTCAATGTCCTGTCAACTCTCCGAATTCTAATTAGTGAAATTTTACTGTTCCAAATTCACAGAGATGAAGTCGATTTTAATTACATTACCAAAAATAATAATTACGTCAACAAGAATTTTTAACAGCGATGTAGGTATGGAGTAGTTCTGGGAGAAAAAAGATGAACTTTATGAAACTGGAACCAGTGAAGCCCGTACAGCACAACCACCGATCCTCCACCTAGGACTTCGGTGGAGAATTGGTGGAGGGATGAGAGCCGTGGAAATAAGAGAGAAATGTGGGAGGGTCTCCGTCGAGGGAACGGAGAGGCGACGGAGGAATGTCCACCCCCTGTTTATTCAGGAAAACTGAAATCCGTGAATTCATACATCCAGATTTGGTCATGGAAATGCACCAATATGAATTATATCGAGGATGCAGGGTGCGTACATTTCTCCGTCACCTCCTCGTTGCCTCAACGGAGACTCTCCCTTATTTCCACGACTTCCATTCCTCTACCAATCCTCCACCCCCAGTCCACAAAAGCCCTAGGTGGAGGATCGGTGGTTGTGCTGTATGAGTGGTGTAATAAATTGATTTCATCGCAATCAAATCAACTTAGAGATGTATCTTATACTCATCTTTTTGAAAATTCGAAACTGATAATCATTTGATCTGCAGGTCCGAATTTGATGAATGTAAAATTAAGTTCATTGACGAGCAAGAAGTCCCATTGAATGAGATTATTTCCTTGCGATCAATTGCGACACAGCAATCAAATACATCTGGACAAGGATTTCTTCCCTGCAACTGTCAAAAGTCTTGTAATTCAAAAAGATTCACGGAGAAAAATGAGGAGTAACTGTTATTCCAATCATAGTAGCTCTCACTCTAGCGCCTAGTCCGTATATGGATGACTATTCCCAGTGTAGAAGTTACTCCATTGGATTACTTTTTATCGATGTTCAGGAAAGCTTCACTTTGTGAAGAGTGAGCCACACTGGAAATATCGTGGGGACTACCAAAAAATCTTGACTAATTGGATGTAGTAAAATATACTTCTTTATTTTCCTCCGTGTATTTGTGATATACATATATATATATATGTTACCGGCAAAACCCGAAGTCCAGACATTCCGCAAGATATCCGGGAACTTCGCGGAATACCTGAGATTTCAGGTGATACCCAAAGATACCTGGAGATTCACAGGCATTTCCTGATCTGCCTAGGCATTTCGCGAATCGCCCAACACCATTTAGGCAAATTGAGGAAATTGATCGAAAGATTCACTGTGTGATCGTCATGATCATTTTTCAATGTTTAACAATTTTACATTCATACTAATTCAATTTTCTCGGGAAGATAAAATCATAATTTGTTCATATAAATTGTTATTGGGCATTTTTGTTGGAACATGTTGAACTATTATGTCATTGAGGATTGCATAACATATCATCCCTTCAACACAAAGACACGGGGGAAATGAAGGAGTATATTTTACTCCATACAATTAGTCAACATTTTTTGGTAGTTCCTACGGTATTTCCAGTATGCCTCACACTCAACAAAGTGACGCTTCCTTGAAGATTGGTAGGAAGTAATTCAATGGGGTAACTTCTACTCCGAAAATAGTCATCCATATACTGACTAGGCGGTGGAGTGGGTATATATATTCATATACATATACACACAGTGGTACAAAAGTCTGGAAAAACCCCCATAACTTTTGAACGGGTCATGATAATTGGATCGAATTCCTTTTGAATTGAAGGAGGGATCAAGGGCTATCTTGACGGGTGACATTGAGTTCCCCAGCCCTGTAGGGAACGATGGAGGGGGGGAAAGGGGGCCAAAATCTCGAATGAGACGGGGGGGCTTGTGATACGTCATTCGATAGGGTTTTCCAACCCAAATCCAGCGGTTTTTTGTTTTTTGGAATGGGATCATTTTTCGCTGAGTTATTGTAATTTCGATACTCTTATGTGGCAGAGTCTGGGAACACCCCCATAATTTTCGAACCGTGCATGATAATTGGATCACATTTTTTTGGATCGGAGGTTTTCTCATCCCAATCTTGGCATTACCCAGAATCAAAGGCGTGGACGTGGCGGGAACCTGATTCCTTGTGTGTGTGTGTGTGTGTGTGTGTGTGTGTGGGTCTGAGCGTGTACGTGTGGGTGGTTGTGGGTGAGTGTCAGTGCGTGTGTAGTTGTGTGTGGGTGTCGGGGTGTGTGTGTGTGTGTGTGTGAGTGTCAGTGGATGGGTGGTTCGGTCGTATAGGCCTGTGTGACCCACACACATTCACCCATACCCCCACACACACACACACACACACACGGAATCAAGTTCCCGACACACCCACGCCGTTGATTCTGCGTGATGCCAAGATTGGGATGAAAAAACCTCCGATCCAGACAAAATTTGATTCAATTAACATGCCCCGTTCAAAAGTTATGGGGGTGTTTCCAGACTTTGCCACATCAGAGTATTAGAATTACGAGAACCCCCGTTCCACGTACACCCGCACTCACGCAACGACTCATGGGAGACCACCACCGCCAAAACCAATGAAATAAGCTCAAGAGGTGAGCTCTAACGGAAAGTCACCCACGAAATTCCGTGTGTCACTTTGCGAACTCACCTGTCGGTGAAAAAGGAGGGAGTGGCCATCTTACCTGTCACTCCTCGTGTAACCGAGCAACGGCACGTGTACGAAGAGATTCGTTTGAAGAAATTACGGATACGGTGAGCGTGGGGTGCCATAGGGGCCCGGAATTCGGTTGATCAACGGTACTACGCATCCGCCAAAGTAGTTGCTCCTGTGTGAGAGTGCTGGTGTGGTGGATTCCAGTGTTGTTTTTCTTGGTGGGGGAGTTCCCGTTTCCGTTATGCAAACGGTAACATCCGTGTAGAGTTCCCCCTCGTGGTCGTGCCCTCCGTGTTTTCTACATTCCCTGTGTTTCCCTAGTTAATTTAGGAGACTCTGATTGCTCATGTATATATTGTTTATATCACGACAAGGTCGTATACATATCGATTGTGGAACCTTCGGGTTGAAAATACATATACAGGGTGTCCCATTTTGATTTCCACATCGGAATAAACCGGAGAGTTCTGGAGGAAAATGTTTCGAACAAAAGTTGTGAGATTCCAAGGGGGACATCTGATAGTGACCTTGACTTTGACCTCGGATCTCAACTTCAAGGTCATTCAGAGGTCAACTTTCGTTTTTTGAATGGAATCCCCTCTTTTTGACTGCAGATTCAGATTCGACGTTGAAAAACAAGGAACTTTTGGCTGAATCATTTTTCCGAATTCCACACAGATGGCACTCTAATCGATGAAAAATGAGTTTTATGAAACACTCGTATTGCTCTCTGTGTAAAACGACATTTAACTCTCCAGTCTTTTTTTTCAGCTTCTGAGGATTACCGTCGCCATTAGAGTCACCCAATGTGCACCACGAGGAGGTTTAGCGATCGGATCTTGCATATCTTTGTGGCCCTGGGATTTTCCATCGACCAATATTGACAATTATGTCTATTCGTAGTACCGTTACTGCGGATTGTTGCCAAATGTATTATTTACACAAGTACACAACAATACTTGTTTCTATCATGAACAAGAAAGGTCGTACCAGAGCATTGTTTACAAACATAAGTGAAACGAAATGTTTAATATCCTGTATTCATTCACGAATTCTTCTCTGAATTCTTTTCTTTTCTGGATTCTTTTCTTTTCTCAATACCATGGATTATCCTTGGGGTGGAATACTTGATATTCTGCTGATACTAGGAGAATGTCGACGTAATGACGCTGCAGCATCAAGATTGTATGGGGAGAGGTATCCAAATAGACGCCAGCCTTCACTTCAGGTGATACGCTCAATAAAAAGACGAATTAGGAGGATGAATACCCGACGAGTCAGGAGGCGTTATGTTGGAAATCGTATAGATGCACGCTCAGTAGCTGTTTTAGGTATGGTGCATCTGAATTCTCACATGAGTACCAGACAAATCGAGCACCAATTAGGGATCCCAAGATCAACGGCACACCGCATACTAAGATCTGGTAAATATGATCCTTACCACTTTACACTTATGCAAGCATTTAGTGAAGATGATCTTAGACGTAGGGTTGAATTCTGTCAATGGGCCTCGGAGCAACCGCCTGGTTTTTTCAAATACGTGATGTTTAGTGATGAGGCAACATTTCGCAGTAACAGTGTTATGAACAGACATAATTGTCATTATTGGTCAATGGAAAATCCCAGATGGCATCGATAAGTTGACGATCAACATCGCTGGACTCTGAATGTGTGGTATGGGATTTTGAATGATCAGATCATTGGTCCTTATTTCTTCGAACATACTGTTAGGGAGGAAAATTATCTGCAATCGATTCGAGACAAATTACCAACGATGTTGGAAGATGTTGATCTCTACACACGGAACAGGATGTGGCTTCAACATGATGAGGCACCACCTCATAACGCTGCAATTGTCAGAAATTTCTTAAACACACCTTACCCACACAGATGAGATGGTCGCGGTGTGCCTGGCCGGCTAGGTCTCCGGATCTCACCTTTCTGGATTCTTACTTATGGGGTTTCATCAAAGATGTAGTTTATGAAACACCACCAACGACCAGAGATGACATGAAACGCCGAATACGAACTGTCTGCCGAACAATTCCACGTCATGTGCTTTTGTCGTTAGAACCAAATCTTCAGAGACGAATTTGGTTATGCCAACAGGTCAACGGTGCAAATATCGAACATCTGATACGGTGAATTTTCATACATATTGCGGAGCGTTTGTCGTGGAAAATTACACACTTCTACAGTCCAGACAATCGGCCCTTTTCAGTGCCTAAAAGATGTGCGAAATCCGATCACTTAACCTTCTGGTGGTGCACATTGAGTCACTCTAATGGCGACGGTAATCCTCAGAAGCTGAAAAAAAACACTGGAGAGTTAAATGTCGTTTCACACAGAAAGCAATACGAGTGTTTCATAAAACTCATTTTTCATCGATTGGAGCGCCATCTGTGCGGAATTCAGAAAAATGATTCAGACGAAAGTTTGTTGTTTTTCAACGTCAAATCTGAATCTGCATTCGAAAATAGGGGATTTTATTCAAGAAACAAAAGTTGACCCCTGAATGACCTTGAAGTTGCGATCCGAAGCCAAAGTCGAGGTCACCATCAGATGTCCCCCTCGGAATCTCACAACTTTTGTCCGAAACATTTTCCTCCAAAACCCCTAGTTTTTGAGTTATTCTGATATAAAAATTAGAATGGGACACCCTGTATGTGTGCAACACGTGTTTGACCTCAAAAGTGGATTTTGTCCTCGTTCGGTTAATTCAAATCAACACACCCCTTCTCACGGAGCTTTCCCTTGTCCCCTCGCCCCTTCAAGACTTTCATGAACATATGACTCGTTGTTTTTCAATATATTTCAGGTCCCACCTGATATTCTTTATAAATATCCACGACGGGGATCGTGGAGGCGCTCAACTACCTTGCACCTCTGGGCATGAGTATAGGACTCACCCATCACACAGTGCGTTTGTATTTCTTGTATCATTTGTACCAACGCTCCAGGAAAGGTTTTGTGCAGGACCGCGATCAACGAAGATGGTTTATCTAACAATTAGTGTGCCGAATTCATGATTCTGCCAGTTGTTCCATCTGCCTGCTCACTCAGAATTTTTGTTCATTGTTTATATGAGCATGTAAGCATACTCACACATCTTACCAACAATTCTGAGAAGATTTTGTGAGGGATCGCGATCAACAAAGACTGATTCAACAATTAGTCATCAAAATCCACGAACTTCTCAGTTATTCCATCTGCCTGGCTACTCAGAATTTTTTTTTCATGGTCGTTATTGGCATGAGAGTGCATTCATACATCCTGTCGGAAAATACGGAAAGGTTATGTGTGGCATTGTGATCAACAAAGATTGTTCATTCAACAATTGGTGCTCAAAATCCACGAATTTCTCAGTGATCCTATTTGGCTGCGGAACCAGGATTTTTGTTCATTTTTTATATGAGCTTATGAGCATATCCACAGATTCTACCAACAATTCTGGAGAAGTTTCGCAAGAGGTCGCGATCAACAAATATTTTTAATCTAACAATTCATATGCCAAATCTACGAATTTCCCAGTTCTTCCATCTGCTGGCCTAGTCAGGATTTCTTCCAAGTTCTCATATCACCTTCCGGTATAATACAATGAGAAGAAACAGTTATCCAGACAAAGACACCTCCTCTCCCAATAGCAACAAGGAATTACCTTTCTGATTTGATGCATATTTCTTCATTTCGAAGTACGTCTCATCAACCCAATCAAATTATCATCGGAATAATAGAAGATTCATCAAATCGAAAGAATACGTCATTGTCACTATTGAAATGAATGGTTTCTTTGTCAGAATGACTTTTCTCTAAGTGTACATACTATGAGAAGGACAATCGACTTGTGAAATTCTTGCTCACAAGACTTGAAGGCTACAATTTTTGTGGTATGAATCTGAAATCATTTCTTCAGTTCAAAGGTTAGACTATGACTTCAAGAGTGCGTAAATTCTGATCGGAAATTTGACGAGGTGATTTCTGCATATGTGATGCGCCGACCGAAATCCACTCTTCCCCCCATCTGTGTCTCATCTAAATTCTACAATGGAGATCTATTACTCTACCTCCTTTCCCACTCGCAGAGCACAAATCATGTATTAACTATTCATTTATTAACCATTTCGAAATAATGTGTGACAATCGAAGAATGGAAGGGAATTCTCAAATGAGAAACATGCTCGTGAATTATCGATATTCAGCAAAAGCTGTTGTCGGGTGAATGACATCGCACGAATGCCGGGTTCCTCAATCCTCTCAAGCTGGGTTCTGAAAAATCTGAGAATTTAAAAAAAACTGTATCTAAATTTCATAACAATTGTAATTCAGAAATTCGATTGAGGAAATTCAGGAATCAAACCTACGAAAATGACTACCACGATGTATACGAAGCGAAAAGAAAGCGCGTGAACATGTGGTAAGGCGGGAAGAATAGCACACTCAAATTCATTTTCATCCTCTAATATACTCATAGTTTACAGAACAATTATTTGGATACAAAATCATGGATATCTTTCCTACACACATTCAACACAAGGACAAGGAACGAGTTCAATGAACTCCAACTTATGTACACATACAGGTAGCAACCACTTGGAGGAATTCGCTGAGGTTGCTCAGCACCGATTCCGAAGTGCAACATGCACATTAGGGTGGGCCGAAAAACCAAACTTTTTGGAATCCGGAACGTAATAGTGCGGAAAAGACGGTCTGGAGGAACACAAATCGAATGAAAAAAAGATCATTCAAATCGCTCAACATTTGACCCTCGCGCATCGAGCTTGAAGTTTTTCAATTTTTACAATATTCAGTGAATGCAATATGTTTAGTCGGAAAAATTTATATTCCACAATTTAGTATGAGGAAATAATTTTTGAGTATATAGAAGAGTTTGCAATCCCTCATAACTCCGCAGGGAAGCTTCAGATCAAAAAATGCCAAAGGAAAAATCGAATGGATTTTCGTGAGGATTGGGCTCCTGAAAAAATTTTAATTATTTTGAAATGATCTTGTATACAATATGAAAGTTCTTGCTCGTGCAGCTCTTGGCTCGACATGAATATCTCAAGCGACTCAGAACTCACCACGGGAAGGTAGCTACACTTCGAGTTCCGCTCACACCCTTCCCAAAAAGGGCATACATGTTTTTTTTTATTTTTATGTTTTTTTTTCATAAGGGCATACATAATATACATATTATTGAATATGTGATGGTTGATTGTCAATTAAAAGTGATCTTCCACTCCTAAACAGGGAATTGTGCCTTGTTCGAGAACGAGAGCATGCTTTTTCTGGACATCAAAATGGTTCGGATAAGACCATCCCCATTCTTATACCCAACAACTTTTCCTGCTGCCTCTGTCACCAACTCAACACAGCGCTCAACTGATTGAGTATGGCAAGGAAATCCTTCAACATCCCAATTTGGGATAGGTGTAGATTCTATCTGCGAGGTTATGTATTCAGTTGAGGTATAGCGTAAAAGGGGTGGCGAAGCCGGTTTAGTGAAGTTCCAGTCGATACATTGTGAATAGTCTGTCGCAGCAAAGTTAATTTTTGGGATCATAAAATCACGAACTGGCTTTTTTTGCTTTGGAGCCGCTGTTCTTGGCTCAATTATTTTTTTCAGGCCAAGTTCTCTAATATCTCTCCCGTCATCCATTGCCATTGACAAGAGTGAGTTCTCTGGATGAGCGAAGTACGCGTTGCGTTGGATGACAGGATCTATAATTTGGAGGAGATTTTCAGGTAAGTACCTTGAGGTTTCGATAACCTTGGACACATGTTTAGCCCCGTCTAGGATAGAACTATTCTCCTTGATGGCAAACCATGCAGGCATACAACGAGTGAGTATGAACCTCACTATCTGTATCAGTTCATTGGATGGATTGGTTGTTGATATGTATAACCTAGGAGTTCGATTTGCAGCTGTGAGCGACCGAGCATGACACAGCGGGCCAGGATCTGAAACAGCTGAATCTGCAAGACAGTATCCTGGTTTGACAGCGGAAACGATATTCAACAGATACTTCTGATCCTTGCTAGGTTGTTTGAAAATTTCCTCATCAAGAGATGGGATGTCACAATCAATCCTATCGAACTCAACGACAGGTTAGCTTTCGCAACCCACAAGACATTCAACAATTGGACCAGAAAACGATTTTGGACCTGTAGTTTGGCCATCAAAATGCTCAAATAAATGTCCTAATGGGAGCTCATTAGAATGTAACGAGCAAATGATCAATCGGAGTGGTCTTCTGAGAATCATTTCTATATTGTGAATTACACCATCCTTCCATTCAGTATTAGTTGCTGTTCCATTACAACCAATTACATCTAAGTCCTCGAGAGAAATGTTGCATTCATTTAGATGTAACATAATGCTATCAGTAATGTTTCTTCCAGAGCCTGACATTGGGGACACATGACTGATGTAATTAGACCCTGGCTCTTGAATCAATGAAATGTGTTCCTCTTTCACCAGCCTGCGAAAGTTCTTGGCATGCATTGTTTCAACAACCAGAGTATCATCTTTCCTGCCATCAAAGTATAACCCTCGAATGATAATATCAATACTATTCCGTAACTTGGATCTTACACGTGTCTTTCCTCTCCTCAATTCATTCTTGTCAATAACGAGTGATTTGTCAGATTCATCCATAATCCCCATATCCTTGAGAACACTCGAGGCGATTGCTGCTGTTGCCCTGTCAGAAATTCCGTACCTATCGCTCACTGAGGCAGTCGATTTGAGTGGAATTCCCATCTGTGTGCTTGTTGATGGCTTATATTTTCTTGCAGGGACAAAAGTTTTATCTGCATGATTCTCTTCAGATTCAGGCTGTTGGTGTTCGACTTTTGCTGAAGTTGGTTGAGAAGAACTATCGTGCAAGTCTATTTCATCTGAGCTCATGACATGAAATTGGCACGAAGATTCTGACCTTTTTCTATCGAAGTGAGTGAGTTCTCGCCCTTGCCTCAGAAGTCTTTTGGTAAGTCTCATAGATTCTGTTTTGTCGACTTGTCCTATTTTTCCGAATCTCCCATTCCTTTGTCCGTACATAAATCCAATTTCAAGAAATGGAATTTTCTGTGATTTCTCACAATCACAATTAATGGAAATTGGACATGTACAACTTTGAATGCTTTTTTTACAGATGCAGTTTCGAGTCATTGGACATTTACAGTGTGCTACATCGAAAAGTTGTACAGCTTCCTTCTTGAACTTTCCCAGCTTAACTTTATAACTTTCTTTTTCTTCGTCCCTTGTGTAAGATTTACGTATTCTGTAATATGAATCGTGGTATGATTTTATCATTTGTATGATTCTTGTTCCTGTAACTGTAGGGACAGTTACAAAATCGTACTGAGCCATCATTTTTCGTGCAACTGCTCCAGCTACAGTGGAAGAACTAACTGTTTCGTAATTGACTTCTGGAGCCAGCCTAAATCGTTCTTCAAAACAACATCTGGAAACTTCCTCGTACGTAGGGAGTTGGGAAGTTGGTAGGTCCTTTGGACTCCCGAAAATTGGACAAGAAAATACTTTCCGACCCATGTGTTTCCTTGGCGCTTCCATCTTTCAATGATGGGAAAGCCTACGAATGGGCACTACGGAATGTATCCAATATAATCAGATGAAATTAAAGCCTTCTACGCTCTAAATACCGTGAATATCAGTGGAAGAATAACAAAGTTGTTGAGGTAGTAATTTCTGGATCTCTACGAAAGAAACTCAGCAACCGCCAGTACGACCGCTTGCTGAAACAAATGAAGTACTTGCTGGAGAAAATGCAACGCCTCTGCTGTGCTCGTATATTTCTGTGCCGTTCGCGTCACGTGAGTGAGGTAAGCAGTCGATCCGAATATCTGAGCAGTACACTTCTGATCAGCGTGTCCACAACGAATACGAGAACTTACGCATACGGTGCACGCGCCAAACTTCTATATTGCGTATATGTATGTTTGTATGTATGTATATTATATGTATATATATATATATATATATATATATATATTTATATATATTTATTTATTTATTTATACATTAATCCAACACTATTAACTATGTTTGTATGCTTGACAATCATTTCCTGACACTGAATGATGGAATATAATTTTTCTCGAGAAAATATATTGCATTCGCCAAAAATTGTGAAAACTGAAAAACTTCAAGCCCGATGCGCGAGGGTCAAATGTTGACCGATTTAAATTATCTTTTCTTCATTCGATTCGTGTTCCTCCAGACCGTCTTCTCCGGACTATTACGTTCCGGATTTCAAAAATTTTGGTTTTCCGGCCCACCCCGATATTGAGAATATGTTTTGCGTCTGTGACGTGGAAGGGTTGAGAGTTATTCATTTCGATCTACCCCCGGTGATTCTGGTATTGTTATTTATGAAATTTTTTCAGATCTTGTACTTTTCCGATCTAAGATCTCGAGTGTTTCACTAATTTTGTGTATTTTAATGTGTCGTTTGTTTCTGGTATCATTTCCTTTACTATTTCTTCTATTTGATTTAGTTTGTTTTCTCTTGATTCTGTTATTCTGTTCATGAACTCTATTCCCTGTGTTTGTATTTCTTTCCCGTATAGAAGTCCATTTATTTCTTTTCGAGTTGGAATCGGTGCATTAGGGTATAGTTTTGTGTTTGGTTTTATTTTCAGTATTTGTAGTAACACTTTTCTTTTGTGTGTGAGTTGTTGTGATTCGTTCTGGGTTTTTGTGTTATTTGTTCGTGTGGGTTTTTGATTGTGCTTGGTTCTTTGATTTGCATGTGTGTTGGTTGTTCCTTTTTATTGAATGTTATATTTGAATTCATTCCCTTCAGGATATCTACCCCTAATAATAATGTGTAGTGCAGAGTTGGGACTATTTGTATTCGCAATTTGTAATTCTTCCCTTCAATTGTTATTGTGGGCTTGATCATTCCTGTGATTCCCTCTTCTGCTCCATTTGCTGTTATCAGCCCTTCATTTTTTGGTTCTCCTATTCGTATTTTGTTTTGATCTATGACTTGTAGTGTGCTTTCGTCTGCATATGGGATGGGGGCCAAATCAACGAAAAACCAAATCAACGAAACCGTTAGTTGGAAAGAATAGGACATCATACATAATACATCTCTTCCTTTTCAACCAATGGTTTCGTTGATTTGTCCTTTACGTTGATTCGGCTCCCATCCTGCATATGTATGTGTTGCTCCTGCATCCACCAGTGCGTATGTTTTTTGTTGCCTATCTGAACTATTATGTACGATCTTGGGTCGATGTGCTCTGAGTTCATCGAGTGTATATGTTCGGGTGACTGTTTCATTATGTTTAAGGGAGTTTCATCCACCAGTTTGTCCCCCTTATTCAGTTTTTTGGTTGTTTAGGCAATTCATCCTCCAATGGCCTTGTCCTCCACAGTTGAAACACCCTTTTGGCATCGTTCCTGTGTTTTCGCTTGTACTTGTGTATCAGTTAGTGTCTGTGTTGTTCTTAATGTTTTATTTTTTCCATACCGTGTGTTTGTTAGGTATGTGGGTGTTGGTAATGATAGTGGTCTCCGTTCTATTGTTCTATTGTTGTGGTATGCTTTTGAATTTTGTGTGTTTCGGTTCCAAGGTAGTCTCCTCTGTGCATGCTTCCGATTGCGAGTGTTCTTGGCCCCAGGGGCCATGATTCAGCCAATGGGAATTCAGTATTCTAGCCCCAGGGGCTAGCCCAGGGGGCATAAAGTCAAATGCAAAGCTTTCAGAACTATATGTGGCGATCTTAAGCGTGGACTAATGGAACTTCCAATGGAATGCAGAGAATGGGGCCTCTCATCTATATCCACATACACATGTGCAATCTTGTACTCACACAAATCAATGAAAAATATATCCGTGTGAGCTGATTATTATAGGTTATGATAACCTCTTTTGAAGTTTTGGATTATTCGTTCGAGTAGTTCGAGTTTCACTGATTTTTATCTTCACACTTTATTTATTGTGCGAGGATGAAAATAGGTCCACTGTGACTGCGGTTAACAAAAAATCCAAAACAATAAAATGAGCACTTGAGATACATAGGCAAAATGAATATTCGTAGGACCAGATTCTTCTTTGAACAAAGTGAAGATACTGATTTAATATGGGAAGTTTTTCACAGTATAATAATATACTCCACTGGTGAATGTACTGCTTATAGAGTATGCGATGACATGATGGTAAAAAGTACAACATGATTATATTCCATGCTCTGTACAATAACATTGAGGTATATAAACTCCTCTGATCTTCATGAGTTATACTGTTGTAAATTCATGTCAAAGAATTTTGAAAGAAAGGTCAACATTCGATCCACGCTGGACCGCCAGGAACTGAGTCGGTATCTATAGGTTTTTGGGGTCACTGATCACGATGAAGGGGTCTATATGACCCCATCATGTCAGGATCAAGGTCAAATGAAGGTCAAACATCTTGAATCGAAGAATATAACTTTCTTGACCCCAGATCATGGACGAGCGGGAAATTTTACATCCAGATATACTCTCAGGTTTTAATCAAAGTCATATCTGCAGGTCATATGCAGGTCATCCGTAGGTCAAATTCTTCTTTTGAATGTTTTGTCTGATATTAGGTTGCGAAGTCTCTTGGATTGGGTGACTTTCATGTTTTTGGGGTCGCTGATCACGATGTAGGGGTCTATATGACCCCATCACATCTGCATCAAGGTCAAATGGAGGTCAAACATCTTGAATCGGAAAATATACATTTTTTGACCCCAGATTATGAACAAGCGGAAAATTTTACATCCAGATATATTCTCACCTTCTCACTGAGGTCATATCTGCAGGTCATATGGAGGTCATCTGTGGGTCAAATCCTTCTCTTGGACGTTTTGTCTGATATTAGGTTGCGAAGTCTCTTGGATCAGGTGACTTTTATGTTTTCGAGGTCGCTGATCACGGTAAAGGGGTCTGTATGACCCCATCACATCAGGATCAAGGTCAAATGAGGGTCAAACGTCTTGAATCAGGGAATATGATTTTTTTGACCCCAAATTATGAACGAGCGGGAAATTTTGCATTCAGATATACTCTGAAGTTCCAATCGAAGTCATATCTGCAGGTCATATGGAGGTCATCTGTAGGTCCAATCCTTCTCTTAAATGTTTTGTCTGATATTAGGTTGGGAAGTCTCTTGGATGAGGTGACTTCTATGTTTTTGGGGTCGCTGATCACGATGAAGGGGTCTATATGACCCCATCACATCAGGATCAAAGTCATTTATACGTCAGGTGGGGGAAAGACCATCGAAAAAAACTGAAAACATTCATGCACATGTTTTTGAGGTCGCTCAATCCGAATCAGGCATTTATTCACACTTTGGATCTATCCTAGAGGTTATTGACGGTCATTTCGAGGTCATTCTGAAGTGTTCTTGAGATAAAAATGTGAAGTATGCTTCGGAAAACCTGGAAAAATTCCTGCCTATGTTTCCGAGGTCTACGAATCGGAATATGAGCTCGGTTAATCTACATCATGTCAGGTTCAAGGTCATCCGATGATCAAATCGAGCGAGGACTACCAAAACATCCATAAAAATACATACACATGTTTTAAAGATTCCCAAGTCTGAATTTGAAGTATGTTTAGTCTTGCGAAGTTTTTCTAGCAGACATTCGAAGTCATTCCAATGTCGTGTTCAAGCTATGTTATATCTGAGTCAAACAGGTATAGATCACGGAGAAATGTGAGAAGGAGTAAATTCCTGTTTATTAAGTTTCAATGCAAGGTCGGTTCACCACTAACAATTCCAGGTAAGAGTCAATCGAATGTGAAGTAGAGTAATAACCTCCAAGGGATGCGCAGAAATTCATACGTGTGTTCACTGAATACAATACCGTAGCTTCTTTCAAGCAGTGACGCCTCCTTGTTGTCATTCTTGATCTCACGCAGGAAGCAAACATAGAAGACACGTTCAAGCCGATTTTCCTTGTGGATCTACAGCCTTACCTGAATCGTCATGTCAGCTATATCACTCATCGGTTCGAGAACGTTTCCGTTGAGTGAGAAATGATCTTCTAATTGCTTGTCTTATGTGAGTTTTATTTGACTCTCCCTGCAAGTTCCAACAATAGTCTGCTAGCATATTTTCACCCCAAACTCCTTGATACCTTACATCAAATTCTCTTAGATCCTGGTGCACCCTCTCACCTTGCTCTTCGCTGGAGTCCCCTAAGTTTTCGGGGAAGTAATCGATATGAGAGTGCAAAGAGTGGAGTTTTAGATTCATAAGACATCCAACTTCTTTAAAGTCATTCAACATTCTAGAAACAATATCTTCATAACCAGGATCTTTGTTATTTCCTAAAAATTTTTTCGTCACTTCTCTGAAACTTTGCCATGCAGCTTTTTCTGTATCGGTCATTAGTCCTTCAAATTCCTCATTTTTTAACATCTCCCTTATCTGAGGTCCCGTGAAAACACCCTCATTTATTTCAGCTTCAGGAAGCGATGGAAAGATTTGAAAGATATGCATGAAAGCATCGCTTTGATTTTTGCGCATTGCTTCAACAAATTGCTTCGCAAGACCTAATTTGATGTGCAATGGCAGTAGGAGAACCTTTTGTGTAGGTATCAAACTTTCTTTCAAAACATTTTTGACGCCTGGAGTTAAATTTCTTCTAGGGGGCCAGACTTCTCTCACATAGTGTTCATCTCGAGCTCGACTATTCCACTCGCAAAGAAAACATGGATATGAAGTGAATCCTTCTTGTAAGCCGAGCATGATGGTACTCATTTTCAAATCACCACAAATATCCCATTTATGTTCATCATATTTCAATTTTTGTAATAAGAGATGCAAATCATGATACTCTTCTTTCATTGAAACAGAATGAGCAACGGGTTGAGGGGCATACAAACTCCCATTGTGAAGCAAGATAGCTTTCAGACTTCTTATCGAGGAATCTATGAAGAGACGCCAATGACAAGGTCTGTATTCAATGTCAAATTGCTCAACCAAACCTCCAATATCACTGCAGTGAATCAAGTTGCTTGTTTTTGTGAAAAACTTTCTCAACGATTTGTCTTTCGAACGGTAATATGTAACGTGCGTTCCAGAAGCCTAGCATTTTTTTTCTTCAAGTCTTGACGCCAGAAGTTCGGAACTTCCTTTTGAAAGGCCCAAATCTCGACAAAGACCACTTGAATCAGCTTGGGCAAATTGTTCTTAATTTCTATTGCCCTCATCTTCTGAATCTGATGAAATTTTGTGAGCTTCCATTTCTTCTTCTTCTTCTTCTTCTCCTTCTTCTTCGGATGTATCGGAGGATTGATCTAGCATTTCAACATTGTCTGATGTATGATCTGCATGAGTTGAAACTTCTTGTTCACTTGTTTCTATACCCATACTACCATCATTAGATTCAGCATCAATAAATACAGGAAAAGTTACTGATGCTACGTGCGGATGAATGATAGATTTTTTATTATGACGATTATGACCATGTAGATTAGTTGAACAAAAGTAGCAATCCGACGCGTGATTTGATGGCTTCCTCCATTTCATCGGAGAAGAAAATATCTGTGTTTTCTTTTTGTCCAAAATATTGCGGCATCTACTACAGACAACTTTCGGAGTGGATGAATTAGTTGAAGAATCAGTTTCGATTGCGAAGTATTCGTTATATTTTTTTTTCAATGTTTCTGAGAATGTGAATTTAATTTTCGTCGTGTACTGCCCGCAAACAACACAAAAGATGTCCGGACTGTTTTTGCAAGGACTTTAAGTTGTCACATTTGACTCTACAGAGGCCAAGTTTCCCACCAATGTAGAGCTACGGTCACATGATGACGACGCCTGCGGGCCCGCTTCCCCACCCTGACCAGCCGCCGATTCTGGGTTTCCGAAGCCCTGTCTTGTCATACGTTTCCGTGTGGTTGCCATGACGGTATGAACGCCGCAACTCAGGGACTTCGCCAGATAGTGAGACAACTCCGTTGCCCACTGTCACCACGTGGAGGTGCCCTGGGTGCAACCACACGTTGATTTGGTGTTGAAATGCATTGAGATGTATGAACTGTATAACATGAGGATGTGAAGATAAAAATTCTTCGTCCCAAATCTTCCATCCTGATGTGATGAAACGTCAAGGGAGGAAACCAACACGTTTGATTTTCGAAACACTCATGCCCCATAACTGTCGCAATTTACTTGCAGGGTTCTCCACTTGTCCTTGAAATGACCTTGAACCTCGTCTTCTGGGGGTCAAGCGACTTCAGATTCCGATTCGCGGACCTCGGAAACATAGGTGGGAATTTTTCAAGTTTTTCGAATCTTACTTCACATTTTTATCCCAAAAACACTTCAAAATGACCTTGAAATCATCTTGGATGACCTCTAGGATAGGATAGATCCGAAGTGTGAAAAAACGCCTGATTTGGATTCAGCAACTTCAAAAACATGTGTATGAATTTTTCCAGGTTTTTTCGATGGTTTTTCCTCCACTTGACCTTCAAATGACCTGGATCCTGATGTGGAGGAGTCATATAAATCCCTTAATAGTGATCAGCGACCTCGAAAACATAAAAGTCACCTAATCCAAGAGACTTCGCAACCTAATATCAGACAGAACATTTAAAAGAAGGATTTGACCTACAGATCACCTCCATATGACCTGCAGATATGACTTTGATTAGAACGTGAAAGTATATTTGGATGTAAAATTTCCCACTCGTTCATAATCTGGGGTCAAAAAAATTATATTCTTCGATCCAAGATGTTTGACCTTCATTTGACCTTGATCCTGATGTGATGGGGTCATATCGATCCCTTCATCGTGATCAGCGACCTCGAAAACATAAAAGTCACCTAATCCAAGAGACTTCGCAACCTAATATCAGACAAAACATTCAAAAGGAGGATTTGACCTACAAATGACCTCCAGATGACCTGCAGATATGACTTGGATAAAAACGTGAGAGTATATCTGGATGTAAAATTCCCCGCTCGTTCATAATCTGGGGTCAAAAAAATTATATTTCTCGATTCAAGATGTTTGACCTTCATTTGACCTTGATTCTGACGTGATGGGGTCATATAGACCCCTTCATCGTGATCAGCGACCCCAAAAACCTATAGATACCCACTCAGTTCCCGGCGGTCCAGCGTAGATCAAATGTTGACCTGTGTTATTCATTGTAAGAAGAATTTTCTGTAAATTTCCTGTGTAAGAATTGGAAATCACAATGTATTGTATTACCACTATGCTCAGCATAGGGAAAATGCATTGAAACTTGGTAAAAGTCTCACGCTCAGAGTAATGATATTCACACATACTTGGAAATTGTTCATACTCGGTAAATGTCACCTTTTTCCTGTACTGAAGGAAGCTGTTTGATATTACCCAATATTGCCTGCGGACAAAATTTACAATTGATGAAGCGATATGTATAATTGTTATGTATCTTCAAGAATACATACGATAAAAAGCGATCTATTCTCATATTATGATATGCTGTTGTAAATTTACAATTTAGACCGTCATTGAAAACAATGAAAACAATCTATCATCTTCTGTGAGAAACTTCTAATGGGCTATGATCATAATTCACTATGCGAATATTCGCACAAAATCCGTAATAACGTTTTTATATCATTAACTGTGTTATAGCATTCTTATTAAAGTAGTGTTTTCAGTGAATTTAATATGGAAATATCCTTTTGTATCAAATAAGAATTAAAATATCCATGTTGTTGGAGCTTGAATCATCTATCGAAATGAATTTACAATCCAATACAAAAATACTGGAACATATATATCTTCACTTCTTCTGATCACAAACCCGATTCTTATGTCTCATTTAACCCGTTAAGTCCGGGAAATGCAGGATTTCAACTGTAATTCTAAACGTTGCAAATGATATATAAATCATTAGGAACTCATGGCGAAAATACCTTACCTACTATCTTCGAGGTTCCTCTTTTGGTTGCTGAGGTCAAAATTACCTTCAGATGGCGCTGGAATACCGATATGGCCGATTTGGAATGAAAAGTCAACAAAAAATTGGAGGATATTTGACTTTGTGGTTTTTGCACGGGTTGAAAATGCACTCAAAATTATTCGAAACATCAACCAAGGGTGCACAAAATATCTCAACTTTACGATAGAATTTTTTCCCAGACTTGAAGGAGACCTAACCTCTCTCAATTTACCATTTATTCACTAAAATAACTCGCAATTCTGAGAATCTAGGGAAAATTGACAGAACATATAATTTTATTCGTTCAGTATTCTTCAAGAGAAGTACCCGGACGTTTTTGAGGTCACTGACTACACTGGGAAAACAGATATCTTGAAAAATACCATAATTTATGGATTGTCAGCGCTGGTCTGACCTGAGTCGGAATATTCACTTGCATGAACCTCTAAAAGTACCATACTTTCTTGGACGTTTTGGAATTAGTATCGTATCTTCCGTATAAAAGTCCAAGACATTATGGTACTTTTAGAGGTTTTTTCAGGTAAATATTTAGACTCGGGCAGACCAGCGCAGAAAATCCATCAATTATGGTACTTTTTAAGATACCTCACTCTCCGTGTACGAATCGAACATCAGATTTTCAAAATTCAAAATGACGGATCCAAGATGGCGGACGAAAAGTCAGAAGGAACCTTGAAAATGGATGAAAATCGGTATGCTTAGGTTTTGGAGGTCCCTGGTTACGAATCCATCATCAGATTTCCAAAATTCAAGATGGCGGACTTAGGATGGTGGATGAAAAGTCAAAAAAAGCCTCAGAGATGGATTGGAATCGATCCACCGAGGTTTTTGAGGTCGCTGATTACGAATCAAGCATTAGATTTCCAGAATTCAAGATGGCGGACCCAAGATGATGGACGAAAATTCGAGAAAACTCTCGAAGATGGATGAAAATCGGTATACTGGGGTTTCTGAGGTCACTGACAACGAATCCAGCATCAGATGTTCAGAATTCGAGATGGCGGATCCAATATGGCATACCGAAATTCATGACATCACTCAAAATCATGCAATAATGTTTATACGTGCAGTTTCCGCAAGAAAATTGGTTGTTTCCGTCCGTTAATTATTCCATGTGCACGTTTCCCAAGTGAGACTACTTCGCAAGTTTATATTCTTGTATGTTCCCCAATAACTCAGTTCTTCGTCTTTATTTTCTCCGATTCACTTGATTATAATGTCAAATTCAATTACCCTAATGAAAACTGATATTCTTCTAACTTCTAATATTAACTTCTAATATTTTCATCACGTATCACCAGTCTAATCACACTTGAGAATACTAATATTTTCTAAATCATTGAACTCGAAATTCAGACATACTATTGTTTATCCTATACAACTATATTAATTGTTTCTCTTTGATATTCGAATATTCTTCCTCACCTGCCGAGAGTAATTGATTTTCGGCCCGCTTTTTTTCCTTCTCGAACTTATTATCACTTGGAATATGGCACCAAAACGCAAAAGAAAGTCAACTAATCGTGCAGATTATGAGGTTGACACATCGGATGATGATGATGATAAAATATTACTCCTACCAAATTCAAATGATCCTGGAGACTAAGATGAAGAATCCGATATCGTTTACGATGGCAATTCCAATGAAATAGATGAAATTCTATCCGGGTGTTCATACAAGGAAGTATCTAGGTCATATGATGATCAGCAAACAAAGTTGGAGAAAGATCATGATTATGTCTGGGTTGATGGTGAGAAGAAGTATAACAATGAACTAATGAATGAATGTTTTCTCAGTGGAAGTCGAAAAAGATCTATACGTGAATCTTCACATGTTCAACTATTTGAACACTTTTTTTCAATCGGAATGGAAAATTATAGAGTGGAAGCCACCAAAGAGAACGGATATACTCTAAGGCTGAATGATTTGGACACTTATTTAGGAATTTTGATTTCATCAAGCTTCAATAAACGTCAATCTCGAAAAGATTATTGGTCCCTTCACCCTCTCCTAGGTTGCGAAATTGTTCGATCTGCCATGTCACGTGATACTTTTCTTTAAATCGAATCGAACATCAAGTATTCGAAAACTAGCGATGAAAAAAAAAGATGATGAAGCTTGGCGAGTTCGGGTATCGTTGGACAAGTTCCGTAAGAATATTCAAAGATTTGGGTTTGTTGAATCTGCGTACGATGGACGAAATGATGGCTGAATCCTATGCCAAAACCAGCTTGAAGCAATTCATTCGCGGAAAATTGATACGATTCGGTTTGACATTTTGGGGACTTTTTGCAGCAAACGGATATTTGTTTGATCTCGATCTGTACTGTGGAGAGGGATCACGAGTTGATCAACTAAACAAATGCGCCCTCGGTACAAAAGTGGTCAAGCATCTATTGGATGAATTCCTCAAGGATACACCCTCCTCTACCATATCGAAATATCATTTATATTATGACAATTATTTTACGAGCGTTGATCTCATGTTGCACCTGAAAAAATTGAGACTCAAATCCACAGGAACTATCCGAGACAACAGAGTATCGGCTGAAAAAATAATTGATAAAAAAGCTCCCAGAGGCACATTTTTTTCAAAACATGATCAAAAGAGTGGAATCAATTATGTCAGTGTGATGGATTCTGAGCAGGTCTCTATAGCTTCCTCACGCTCATCATGTTCACAATCGATTCATGGGTGGAGTAGATCTTCACGACAGTCACTGCAACAACGTGCAGACATGTATACGTAGTAAAAAGTGGACTGATGTAGTTTTCACACGTTTGATTCAAGCCGCTATCACAAATGCACTTGTGATTTATGATTCATCAAATCCTGAATCAAGGAAGATTGGTACGAAAGATGTTGCTATGAGTGTTGCTAGACATCATTTGGATATTGGACAGAAGAGGTATAATAAAAAACATAACTTTCGTCGCGTAACAAGTCAAAAAAAATGTTCCACAAAGGAATGTATTATTCGCACATACATATACTGCTGTACTCGTGATTTATATTATTGTAAAAATTGTAAGGACAGATTTCATGCGAATCTTGTAGGAAAACAAGTGGAAGAATAGAAGCTCTCTATCGATAATTCAAGCTCACAGATGAACGGAATGAGCTTGTTAAGTCATGTATGAAGTCATGAGTGAAGAAGAGGAAACATGAAGAAGATTCTGGGAATATAATTGAAAAATTGAAAAAAAATGAAAAATAAAAACCATACAAAAAACTTTTAAATTCAAAAAATACAGAAAAAAAAAGAGTCTTGCCGTTCACCTCCACGTGATTTGAGTTGGGAAACGTTCATATGAAACGGCTAACGAACGGAATTAACCAATTTTCTCCCGTAAAACCCTGTATCAACATTAGTGCATGATTTTGAGTCATATCATGAATTTCGGTATGCCACATTGGATCCGCCATCTGGAATTATTGGAATTCAACTCCAAATACGTTGCCAGCGACCCCAAAAATCTCCTCGTATACACATTTTCCCGTGAGTTAGAAGCATTTCATGAATTTCAGTATGCCATATTGAATTCGTCATCTTGGATTTTGGGAATCTGATGCTGGATTCGTTGTCAGTGACCTTAAGAACCCCAGTATACCGATTTTCATCTCTCTCCATTCAAATGGAATGCTGCTCGATTTTGGAAACCTTGATCAAAGAACCTAATTCCTTGGTCAGGAATATATTAGGTAGAACCTTGAAACAAAAAGATCATTTCATGACATATTCCCCAACTGTAATGGGCGAATGTGGATCGTTAACCCATGGTGCATGGGTTTTGAGAGTAAACACCACAACTCGGAAATCTCAGCCCGTGTATCAAATTGTGAAAGAAATGTATGCCAAACAATTGCTACAAAACATCGGCTAAAACTCGCTTATTTACTCCATTCAAATGAATTCTCCCCGTCAACTAAAACTGGTCCTTTATATAGTTGTACCTTCAAAGACTTATCGATTCCGTTTGTCTATCGTTTAGAAGATAATTTTGATTTTCTGAATGTAAAAATTGAGATCACAAATTGAATAGAAAAGAATGGTCGCTCATATAAGCCAAATATGGTGATATTCATTGGTGAGAGTGAAAATGGGCTTTTATTTGGCATTATCAAATTTACTGTAATAACAGTAGATGGTTCAGTATTTATTTATCAGGGAGTGTTCATCATTTTCCGAACCCTTGGACATGCTTATGAAGTGGAGAGAAAATGACAGATTTGATTCAATTGATTATAACAGCCTATTACATCCACAACCGACGAGTTTGGTAGAAACATCTGAACAAACCTTCATTATACGGTATTGCGCTCATGTATATAAATTTGCACGTGATGAGAAAAATTTCAGATCAATTATAGACACGGGAATGAGTATCTTTTGATCTGAGAAAAAAGTTGATTGTTTTGAATTCGGTTATTTCTGGAAAAGTTTGTAATTATTCATTTCCAGGCACTCATCGGTATACGTAGTATACAAGCGCGGAGTGTCCATTGCACCCGCTATCGTACGCTCTGACCGTATCTTCTGAAATATTCGAGTAATTCAATTGGGACTTGAATAGTTTTTCATTCCATGCAATACTGATCGATAATCCGTGGGATGGTCTGTATGTCTGTTTGTCTGTATTTGGGATCATTCTGGACCGAGTGAACCAAATTGGATGGAATTTATAGAGGACCTTCTTCAAACCCTCCCCCAAGGACTATTTCTCCTTCATTGCAATCGGACGAGTCCTTCTATGTTTTTTAATTTTTTTCTGAAAAAATAGGTGATATCGGAGAAAATTTTCTCCGCTGCATACATATACCTATATATACATATATGCCTCCTGCATCATAAGGAGCATATGCTAGAGCAGTTGTAGGGAGATTACAGCATCGTGCAAGAGACAGTCCGTTTGGAAAGACTTTTGCGACCATTTATGATTCAATTAAATATTCAAAAACTTGTTTCGCGCCAGGGAAACGTTACCCTTATTATCACCATGGAATCGGAAATATCAAGATGAGACACGGAGAAACCGTGAGTGATTTTCATGACAGACTCAATTTGCTATTGAGTGGAGCTGAAGTCGCATTACAAGAAAAATACAATGAACATGTTGATGAAATGTTGAAACCAATACAAGAATGTGCATTGGAATCGTTAGTAGTATAGGCCACTTGTGGGGAAATTCCCACGGTCTCCCCACCACTTCCTCCACTCCAGCTACCAATTATGTTCTAACGATATACTCAACCTCTCCCACTCAATCCTGCTCTCTCCATCGCTTCCACCCCCTCCACCTCCCTCACCTCCTCTCTCTACATAAGTTACTGACCACGAGATGAGCTCTCTCTCTCTCTCAACTGTTCTTGCAGTTATGAGTAAAGAAAAAAAAAGCCGCGCGAGTGATATCTGATACCTATGTTGACTACAATGTCATACGATTTAGATCAGTTCTTTTATAGACAAAGTGTATCCTGGTCCGTAATAACTACAATAATTTCCAATATGGGAAAAACAAATCAGAATCTTATAAAATTACACTGAAAAAAAAACTATTCGGGTACATCACGGTAGAGGACAAGTTCCAAACTGTATTTCATTTCGATCCATTGCACTCCAACGCATACTATACAAATGTAACCATACATTTGAATGCGATATTTCTTTTTCACCGTCGAAACACGAAGAGCACTGTCTTGCACGAAATCTAATACACACGGTATGCGTGAACGAAGTCTTCTTGTTTGATTCACGAGGACAAAAAAATGCTGATGATACGGAAGTTCGCAAGAAGTTGTAGTAGATAAGTTCTTATTTTATCATAGCGGAAATTAAATTAAATTCAAAGAAAAAGAGGATTGCCAGAATTGTGCAAGGAAAAGAAGTGGACAAAAAATTTCAAAAAAAATAATTCCATTTCATAGACAAATTTATTTATTATAAAATAGTTTTAAAACAACAGAAAAAAATGTATACATTCGAAAAAAAAGTGTCACCACTAGGGTTTTCAGTAGGAGCAGCTTGTTCAAAGGAAAATAATCTGTTCGCTCTAATACAATATCCTTCATTTTGATCTCCGTGAAGCCATTCAATGATACAGGACCTGAGAACGACACGTGATGCATGAACACACGTCTTGAATATAACGTTACATATGATACAATAAACATTGTGATGTGAATTCATTAAAAATCAAGCAAGTAATCATTTCACCACACCACATCACACACACACACACACACACACGATAAGAAAAATCAACAAATCGAATTTCTAGTTAACATATCCGTGAGGAAGTGATCCACACTCTCCATCCTGTTTTCTTTTGACCAACACAGGTGTACAGGTTTTAGTTTCTTTTCGAGTTACAACATCGTGTAATTCGGTTCGTCGTATAGAGTCATACTGCAATATGATAGAATGATTACCTTTGTCTATGACGAGATCTCGTAACGACTGATGATTGACGAGCTTTGAATTAGCAAAATTCAGAGTGATGCTTTTCACTTTACAAATTTCAGTTATGCCAAGATCATGATTATCAGCATCTCTTTTCTGGACAAGGTAAGCATAGCATTTGGGACCCCCCGACACGAAAGAACTAATAAAGCTATTTTTACCGTAGGTTTCCAATTCATTAGTGAGGTCACCCAAAAAATTTCCTGTAGGTGAATCAGGCTCATTTCTACGACTGACATATATACAGGAGTCAGTATCACAATATAATACTCGGCGATCAAGACGTTCAAGATAATTGTACAAATGTAATCGCGCTTGTGCAGTCGTATAAGCAGCAATTACAACATCCGTAAGAGCAGATTGAATATATGCTTCAGTTCTGTGTTGATAATTCACATACATGACGTGATTATTTACAGGCAATATACCTGTTACCCCTAAATCTTGATCACCGAGTAACGTTATCAATTCTTCATGCGTGGGAATTATTTTCGTTTTCGGAAGATTCTCGCGTTGCCCGAATTTTCCCCAAAATGAATTCAAACAGAGTTTTGCCAGTGATCGGAGACCAGAATTCGATTGAATACTGTGAGGATCTAGTTCAATGCCCTCAGGCTCTGCGTACTCAGCAATGTAACGTTCTTTTGCTACATCATCTACACACTCACTGGGCCAACCACTGGCCTCTTGTTTGATTTTTACAAAAGTGTTCATGTATTCTGCAAAGTGACCTCCCTGTCGAGTACCAGGATTGTATTGGGTAACCTCATATTCCCAAATTTCAAAAATCTTTGTTATTTTATAACCACATTTGACAGCCTTTTTTATCTCATCGACGACCCAAGTTCCTGTGAGCTCGCGTTCAACAGAGTTGTGTGTGCAATTTTCTGTATCCATCAGCTGACAACAAGTGTAACACAAAGCGAAAATCATTCTCCCATGCATACGAATGGGTAGTACAGGATGATATAAATCCAGAGGTGGTAATACAGAACAAGAGACAAGACCTTCAATTTTATCAAGATTATAATCTGCCCCAGTGAGTGAACGACATTCATTTTCACCTACGTGTACTTTTGGGTGACCGACAGGAAATTCACCCATTTTACATATGTGAGGATATAAGGAGCACACGTCGACATAACGTATCTGTTCTTTTTCATCCTGAACATCGTAAACTGTTACATAAGTTTCCGTTCGGCCACCAAAAAAAGCATCACGAGGGTTAAGTGGTGGACGAGTCAATACAGAATTATTGGCGTGCAAAAAATTTTGCATTTTTAAATTCGATTCGAGAAGACAATCATAGTCGCATTCCCAAATTTCGGTCAAAGTATATCCAAATGATTCGATTCTCAAACTGGTGATGATTGTCTTCTCATACCTGCTCTCCATTGAGGAAACCCCATCACTCAGTTTTTTTGCACGATTCATAGTGAAACATTTGCTACAACCATGCCAATAACATCCGTGGAATTGCCACACGTATTTTGTTCCTGTCTGTGGATCTACAAAATAACCATCTACAAGAATACCCTCTGGCAAGAGATATTCATGATCCCGGGTAGCAGATACAATCTTATGACCCAGGTTATGCTCAATCCATAACAACCACGCGCATGCTTTATAAGAAAAAGTTTGAGCGCATCTGTATCCTTGTTTTGGAACAATACCAATCATGTTGTCCAACAAAAGATTTTTCCGATAAACCCTGGAACACGCTGAAGCGATTGTAATACAACGGCATGGGAAAATAATTTAAGCTGTCAATAAATATGATGTTATCAATCTTCAACTGTAAAATCTTTGTTCCATTCATTATGATATCCGGATAAGTTGCAACGTTTTTGCGTCCAACCAGATATTTCAAAATGAACTGGGCATCGTACCCCTTAGCATTGTGTGCAATACATATGATCTTACTGAAAGATGGTCTTGGTTGTAATACTAATTCAACTAATTCTTTGATTGGATTCGAACGGAAAACGTATTCTCCGACTCCACAATGCGCACAAGGCTCAGAGATTTCAATGTCTTGTATGCAATATGTACAAATTTTTTGCACGGCACAATGAGAGGGTACATGTATTCGTGTTTCTTTGTCTCCTTTTACATTTTTATTCTGTTGTGTTTCTATATCATAAAATAAAAAGACAAGTGGAGGTCTTGACTCTTTCTGTTTGATAGGTCTGATGTAACATTTGTGGTTGAAGGGTCGGTTGCTGTAACAAATCCGACAAAAACTAACACCACAAATGTGTTTTTGATTTTTCGCTAAAATTTTAATAGGCTGTAAACAATTCTTACATCTTTTCACAATCGTGCATACGCTTGACGCGGGCTGGTTTGACAGTCTTTGCGAGGTTTCTATGAGTGTTTGGGGTTTTTTGTGTGCGTCAAAACACCCCTGACCATAAAAAAACCGGTAACAATCTTTGCAATAAATTTTTTCACTGTTTATATCACACGACGGACTTCTTTTACAACTCAAACATTGTCGAGCGATGTTCGATTGAACGTCTGTAAGTGTAATGACATTGTGTACAAAAACCACGACTACCGACAGCACCGCGTAAACTCAAAATGGGTTCATAATGCATGGAATTTCGATAATAACCAATATACAAAGTGTGTATTATACGACCAAATACACGATTAACTTTGAGACGTCCGTCATAAATGGGCTCCACACCTTTCCCTAATGATTCGTATGCATAAATAACGAGTGCTATACCCTTCGATACATAATAATTTTGAAAAAGTTCCATTCCATTCATTCCACAACCGTTTGAAGGAATAGTGACACCCGAATTCTTTACAAGCTCGTGTGCTCTGTTTCTTTGTAATTTTCCTCGCGATGTTTTGATGCTATTCCACTCGGCTTGCAGTCAACCAGAACGTACTGCACCTCTTCGTGCAAATACTTCAGCTGCAACAAGAGAACGTGGCAAGCAAAGTTTATCTCTATTGTGAATTGTTAGAATTGAACGTTTGGAAACAATATCTATATTCTTTCTACCACAACCGGCCACCGAGCTACTCACGATAAATGAATTTACGTAACAGGAATCATCTATTTCAAAATTACGAGAACTCTGAGCCACACTACTCACCAGTTCCCATAAATTTTCAAATAGAAATTCCCTTACAGGCTTGAATGACTGCCAAACCACACCTCTTTCAAATGCATTTGATGAGAATGTCAATCCTATGTCATCGTGAGATTGACACGAACTTGTCAAGTAAGTGTGTATATCCCTAAAAGCGGTCTCTAACCATGTCAATGAATTCACATCTGAATTTCAAGGCTCACAAAAATTAATTTTGATTTCCCGACCCCGAGTTCTGAATTTTCTAAGGTACCTAGTATGTTCCGATGATACGACGAAGCGTTGGCCGGGAGGTAAAACAGTATATTCGTTTCCATGATTTTCATTCTCTTCCGCATCTTCTGGAGCTCTTCTGTTTTCACCAACATCGCTGCTTTCATCATTATCATCGTCGTAGTCATTATCACTCCCATAATCTTCGCTTGCATGGTCTTCGACACGTTTTTTATAACCAGAACCATACTGGGGTCTCGACGTTGAGGCTGATATAAAAAAGCATCATAGAATTGGGAATGGTACTCGACACTTTGACTTTCTCAAGCGAAACTTACGTTGTGGAGAAACAGCGTTATCATCGACCATAATCACATCGTCATCATCAACAAGATTGATCACTATGAAAAAACGAATGAGTGTTAATTCTGTACTTGAAATTTCGTTCAGATCTTCTTTTCACACACCTTGTGGATATTGTTGCTGACCCTGAAATACTGCAGTGTTAATTTCCTTTTGCTTGTCACACTCTACATTCCCCTGTTCTCCGCCTATCTTTTCTTCCCCTTCTTTTCTGTCATCATCTTCGCTGAAGTTCATCAAACGATCTACAAGAATAACCGTATGCTATTATTTCAATTTCTTTCTTCCTTTCTTTCTGAGAGGGAAAGAAGAAAATTGTAAGAAATGCGTAAGAACAATCATCAACGGTAGTAATAACAGACATAGAGATACCAAGCTGGATCAAACTAATAAAGTTTCATGATAGATAGACGAATTTATAATATATACTCACCAAGGGAAGCATAATAACCCAACATCAGTACTTTCATACTAGGATCCCACAATGTTAGTCTCAAGTTTAAAATCCTTTCAGCTACTAAATCCCGTAACACATCAAATCCATTGAAACCACCTTCTGCATATATTCTAGTGAATATAAAAATCTCGTTATGTAGCCCTGACTGATAAAATAAGTCTTTGAGCTCGCGCTGAGATATATCCGTACGGTTCAATTGACGAACAAAATAGTCCTTATTAAACAATCTCTCCGTAAAATAAATCATATAGACGATTTTCAAAATTGTTTCACACATATCCATTTTCACAAAATTGATTGAAAGCAATACTGATGTGAACAATATGAGATCTCAAGATCATGATATTCCGAAGAACGACTGCACACTAATGAATCTGTTCAGATTTCATTTCGTTTGTTGTTCATCCCATCACTGTAATTCGTTTTTGCTGACAGTAGATTTCCAGCACAACAATGTATATAATTATGATTTCATCTCAAAAATCAGTCTGTGAGTGCACGTATGCATTAGAAGAAACCGCTTACTGTATCACATTTGGTGTATCATATTACAATTCTTCGATCTTTCTTAACTCATTACATATCCTTGAGAGGTTAGTCTTATACACAGATGTGCGCATTTTTTGATGATGCATTGAAAGATGGGGCGTTGTCTCTGTCGATCTCACAGTGAATTAGATGATGATTCCAATTTCTTATTCAGCAATTTCCCCCCTCACTCGTACAATAGAAATAATATAAATTTCTCCACCATTCTCACAAAAAGCAGTTGCAGACTCCTCGCTATAGACGAAACACCTTATACCAAGGAAAGCAAAGGTAAAGTGATCTGCCAATAATGTTTTTTTTGTGAGTGAAGAAGCAAATTATTTTAGTCTTTTTTTCTTCAATATAATCCACAGTAGGACATACCAACATGAATATTATGGAAGACACCTGCACATACGAAAATTACTTGTTGTTACCAACGGCGTATGTGTTGAACCGCTCAGGAATAAAGAACGTGTTTATTGGACTATCACACCATGGTATCGTACTTCAACCGTGTATTCAACTGCGAGGAAATTCTTCGTTGGAAGTGGATTTCGATGGGGCCACATGGCGTAAATTGGAAAACTATTTCCCTTTGATGGATGAGTATTTAGATGGCAAGCTCCATCACACACCATCACCAGTTATAATACATAGGGTGAAAATCTCATTCGCCACTGCCTATAACGATCCAGCAATCGTCTTTGAAGACACCGTTGATTATAACACAACCAACGAAGAAGTCAACAGACAATCTGACGAAGGTCCAGTGACGAAGAAACAGAGAAGAACATACGTTCCGAGTATTGTTTTCAAAAAAGCTACATTACGCGGGTTGAAACATGTACATCAGTGTGCGCTCCTCAGGTTGAACAGTTTGGAAGAAATCGTGAATAGTGTGAATCGGTGTGTTGATTTAATAACTCGCGAAATGAAACATCGGTTACCAAGAGCTTGAAATGATGATACTAGTAGCATTTCACGAATCTTCTATAACCACGATTCTGAGATAGAGGAAAACGTGAGAAAGAGTTTCCACGGTGATGACATGTTTCAAAATGTATACTTCGATATTGTATATCGAGAAATAAAGATTTTCCATCTGATCACGATTATTCGATATCTCAAAAAAGATCAAGAACGAAAAGAATAATACGTTTCATTATATACATACATTGAAACAAAAAGAAAGGTTTTTAAGGGGTTACTAGCGGTTACCGACCGAGTGTGTTGGTTAGAAAAAAGGATATGCTCATACGATGGAAAGAGAGATTCGATACCGTCGCTAGTAACCCGTTGAGCATATTGTTTTCTTGTATGATTATTCATATTATTCGTTGATGTCCTGTACTGTAATCAAGATAGAATTAAAAGCAATGTGGATGTAAAATTCAAAAAAAAGTGTGTGTGAATTATTTACCCTTGTTTTCCAATTCTCTTCCTGTCATTTTGACTAATATTTTATTGATTGTAGAAGAGAATATAAATATTCACATTCGTACAAGTTAAAACCTATTTTGAATTCATTGCGGCGGCGGTGGCGGCGGCGGCGCGGGGGACGACGAAGAAGAGCTTTTCATTCGTCGCCTTATAAGCTAATCGCGAGCGGCGCCTCGTAAGCTTGCGAAGCATCTTAACGGACGCGCGGACGAGCTCTTAATAGCTCAAGAGAATGGCGGCAGATGAGAGCTTGTCAATACACGCCCCACAAGCTCATGAGTACTGTTATGCGTGTGCATGTAATCTCAAATTAGCACACGCATAACCGCATATGAACCTTTTAATAACCATAAAAGAAGAGAGCAGAACATATCGTTTGTTATACATTAAACTGATGGGTATAAAGAGGCACTGACTCGTTTTGTGACATTAGTAGGAAACATGGGTATCAGGTGGAAACATCCCTGAACTGCCATGATCTGTGGACCCACAAATTGTGGGAAAACGTATTTCGTTGCCAATTTCTTCCATCATATGGACCAGATGAGTGATACGCGATTCGATCGAATACTATTTCATTACGCTGAATGGCAGAATACGTATCGTGATCGTTTTTAAGACCCCCGAGTGGAATTCCGAGAAGGTTTACCCAATCCAAAAGAGTATTCAAACGATCCTGAGAATACAAAATTACTCATAATAGACGATCTTATGCGGGAAGCTTCTAGTAATATTATAATAGATCTCTTTACCAAAGGCAGTCATCATAAAAATTTGAGTGTAATGTATATCACTCAAAACCTCTTCCACCAAGGGCGTGGTCAACGAGATATTTCGTTGAACGCTAGTTATATCGTGATTTCCAAAAATCCACGTGATCGTGCACAAATTACTTACCTAGCGCGACAGGTTTGTGCCGACGACCCACGCTTCTTACAAGAAATATATTATGATGCAACAACTCAGCCTCATGGTTATCTAATGTTGGATTTGAAACAAGCCACACCCGATAATTGTCGATTTCGAACAAACATTTTCCCATCCGACTCAAATCGATATGTTTATGTTCCTCATAAAAGTTTAAAAGGTTGTGACGTTAGTCGCGGTGTCCCAGTACTTCATTTACGTTAGAGATGGTCGCACATATGAAAAAGCGTTCAGGACCTTCTGACAAAACGATTTCCACAATTTTATACGCCTTATATTTCTTGAATAGAGCACAACGCACTGCTTTGCTAAAAACAGCAGATTCTACTCTCATACGAGCTTTGTGTGAGTGCGCTCCCAATACGCTCCACGGTAACGTTCCTTTGGATAGTAATCAAACTCGTAAATTGCACGCGTATGCAAATCTGATGAGGAAATTATCATCGAAAAATTATAGCTATCGGAAGAAAAAACATTTAATTGTTCAAAAAGGTGGTGGAGCATTTCTGCCATTATTGTTGGCACCGATTTTGACCTCTGTGCTATCTCGTATTCTTCACATATAAGCAAAACCGTTGGCACGTCAAGAGAATTCGTAGGCAACACAGAACTCTGGGAAGGAGGTGATACCCGTCAGTCATTATTGACTCCTCACCGAAGCAATCCATCGATCCTCTTGGGAGCGTCCCCCAGACGGAGCAATCGTGAAGATAACGATAGTGAGGAATTTGACGACGCCGAAGATAGTGTTTTTCTTCTTAATGAAGACGACAACCAAGACGAACATACGGCTCCCGCTGTTCAAACAGGAACATCATGGCTCCGTTTATAAACAACAGAATTGAGAAAGTATTGGAGAGATTGTATTACGATCCTAAAGAAGAAACATCGTTCTCGGGTGCACGAAAATTACTACAAGCGACTCGTGGCAAAATCAAACCGAGAGAGGTTTTAGCATGGCTTGAAAACCAAGACACCTACAGCCTTCATAAACCTGTGCAAAAACAATTTCTAAGACGAAGTCACCAGGTCCGCAATATCGACGATCTTTGGGAGGTTGATCTCATTGATGTACGATCGATTAAAACGTACAACGATGGATATACGTATCTCTTGGTGATCATAGATGTGCTCAGTAAACATGTGTGGGTTGAAAAATTGCACGATAAAACATGTGAGTCGGTCACACGCGCATTCAAGCGTGTTCTCGATCAGAACGGCAGGTCCCCAGTGTATCTACAATCCGATAGTGGAAAAGAATTTCTGGGGTCGAAATTTCAGGACTTTTTGAAAAGCAAGAACATTTTGTTCAGAACCACTCGTAATCCCGATGTTGAAGCTGCCGTAGTTGAGAGATTCAATCGTACTTTGGAAGAACGTTTGTGACGTTTTTTCACACACATGAAAACCAAACGCTATGTCGATGTATTGCAAAATATTGTGCAGTCATACAATAATACGATTCATACGGGTATTAAGATGCGCCCTGCTGAAGTGACTCTCGAAAATGCCTCTCTAGCACGTGAAAATTTACTATATCGTTATTCTCGAAAAGAAAAAGACCCTAAATACGAGGTAGGAGACCATGTCAGGATCAGTAAGTACAAAGCAGCGTTCGATAAAGGATATGAGGATTGTTGGAGCAAAGAGATATTCGTTGTAACTCGAATTTGTCACTCACGTAAACCATATGCATACATACTTTGTGATTTGAACAACGAGGAAATTGACGGAATCTTCTATGAACCAGAATTAAATCGTGTGGAAGGAGCTGTTGAACATTTTCGCATTGAAAGGATTCTTGAGACGAAAGGTCGTGGTGATAACAAAAAAGCTCTGGTTAGCTGGCACGGATATCCGGAAATATTCAATTCTTGGATCCCATATACCAGTGTTAAACATTTATTATAAGCAAGGTATTAACCATGAAGGACGAGTTTTATGTCGTGCTCCCCAGTGACAGCAGTATGGGGTATTTTCCAAACAATACAACAACCTGTTTCACAACACGATTGCCTCAACAAATTCGCCTGAATGGGGACTGGTCCGTTGCACTGGCAGAAATCCAGGTTCCTATCACTTTTCTTCATGTGCCTAGAGATGGTGGATCCAACTTTATCAGCGTAATCACCAATAAAATACCATCTCTCACCGATCCGAACGAGGAGATGTTGAACATTGATTATCACGAAGAACGTTCGAGTATTGCACCAGGAATTTACAGATCGATTGAAGAACTTATCGATGCTGTAAATGCAACACCAGCTATGTTGAATGGTCATTTGAAAATTTTCTACAATCACGGCGGTATCTTGTCAGTTAAACGTGTCTGCGATACTCATTGTGATTCGACGGAACACTCATTTCTCCTCTCCCCGATTTTATGTCAACTTCTAGGCTTTGTACCACCGATGAATACTCACATAACGTTACGTGTTGACAGCACACCTGAATGCATAGCGTCGAGTCCTGCTAGTTTGGCTAGCGTCACACCTACCACACTCTTCGTCTACACGGATCTGTGTGAATCATACATAACCGGTGATACGCAAACACCTTTGTTGCGTGTTGTACCCATAGATATGACAAAATACATGTATGAATCAATCGCTGTAAAAACCTTTTCACCTTTGAAATACATACCATTACTTCGTTCGAATTTCCAAACCGTGGATATAGATATAAGAGATCAGTTTGGAAAACCTATACCATTCGAAGCCGGGACGTTAACGGTGACGTTACATTTCAAACGTGTTTAGCAAACACCTCGAAATGAGTCATTACGCGAATTATTTTGACGCTCAAGTTGGTGGGGGTGGGGTATCGAATATTTATGTAGGAACCCCGTACCAACGCGGTCATGGAATCGGTAGTTTTCTTGGTGGCCTTTTTCGTAAAGTGTTCCCTTTACTACGCAAAGGGGCACGGACCCTGGGGAAAGAAGCTTTACGCACAGGAATGAATATAGCCAATGACATAGTAGACAAAGATATGCCTGTAGAGGAGGCGTTGAGGGGCAATCTGAAGTCAGCGGGAAGAAATTTAAAGAGGAAAGCCGAAGAAAAAATCGGAAGATTCATGAGTGGGTCGGGGTATAAGAAGATGAAAGTGTTGAAAGAACCTCATTCGTCGGTGACTCGTTCTTTGGATCGTATCGAAAAGAAGAGGAAGAAGAAGAAAACGGCGGAAGCCAGCAACAGGAGAACTGGAAGAAAAACAGCGAAAAATCGTGTAACTCGTGGGAAAACGAAGGTATCAACTGGAAAAAAAATCATCAGAAAACGTGGTGGTGTAAAAACTTCAAAGCGACGAAAAACGACTAAACTTCGCACTGTTGCTGATATTTTTTCATGAAAATGGCGTTTCTCCATACACACTCATGCGAGTGTGTCGAATCGGAATTGGAGCTTCTCACGCTACCACCGACGCAGACGACGATCGAGGGTTCTCAGTGGGTACAGTACAAACCGATATCATCTTTGAGCGATGATGCACCGATCGAATTTGTTGTTCCTGGCCAAGGCGAAGAATATATAGATCTGGTTCATACTATGCTCAGCTTACGTGTACAGCTCAAACGTGAGGGAGAAGCTTCGGGTCCAAAAACACCTGTTGAATGTGGTCCTGTGAACAATTTCATGCATTCGATGTTTAATCAAGTGGATGTTTATTTCAACCGAAAATTAGTATCACCGCTCGATAACGCTTACGCGTACAGAGCCTACATTGAGACGTTGTTGAATTACGGACCTGCGGCCAAAGAATCACATCTTACCAGTGTACTTTGGCGTGATGATACGCCCGGGAAGATGGGTTCTATGAATAATGATAATGAAGGTTATGCTTGGCGTAAGGCATTTGTGAACGATGGGAAGACAGTAGATTTGTTGGGTCATTTACACTGTGATGTGTTCAACCAAGAAAAGTTTGTACTCAACGGTGTTGAAGTTCGTCTTCGCCTCGTTCGAACGAAAGACGCTTTTTGTCTCATGGATGCTGTTGGAGGATTTACGGTTCATATCATTGAAGACCCTGATTATGCGACGGTCGAAGATATCACCAGCAGTCTTGTTGGCACACGCCCGAGCATTGTCAAAAACTACGGCTAAATATCCTCTAACGCGTGTAGAGGTCAAAACTATGACTATTCATTCGGGTGTACATGGTGAAACCTTAGATAATATTATACTCGGTCAATTACCGAAACGTATCATTGTCGGATTTGTGGATAACAAGGCATTCAACGGTGATAGAAAACGTAACCCGTTTGATCTCCAAAATTACAAGATGAATTCATTCGCGTTGTACGTAGACGGAACAGCTGTCCTTGCAAAACCGCTGCAAACAGATTTCGGGAAAAACAGTTTGTACGTGGATGCTTATCACACTTTGTTTTCGGGAACAGGCATTCATTTTCTCAACGAGGGGAATTGTATATCCAGGGATCACTATTCTTCCGGATACTGTTTGTTTGCTTTCGATTTGACTCCTGATTTATCGGCTAATAGCAGTACTCATTGGAATCTTGTAAAACATGGAAGTGTCAGAATAGAGGTCCGTTTCGAGGAAGCTCTCAAGTCGACCGTTAACTGTATAATTTACGCTGAATATGATAATATACTCGAAATTGATTCTTCCAGGCAAGTTATTGTTGACTTTGCAAGTTGATGGGTTACCGGATATGTCATTTGATATGATGGGAGGTGGAAGGATGGTGGTGGGTGGGGGGGGGGGGGGGACTGCTGCATTGGCAAAAAAACTGTTGATTACATTTTTTTATATTTAACATCACGGATTTTTTATCGTCAGTTTGGATTGTTCCGTGAAACGTGTTGTTTGGTAAACTTCATCAATTTCCATTATGGATGTGGTAGTGGATATTCAAGGATGTAAAGATGGAAAGGGAAATCTCTTTCCCAAGGAAATCACTATATTGTCTCTAGATGGATCACATCTCGGTCACTGGATTCTGCTACCTCCTTGTTCCTTCGAAGACTTACCGTATCAGTATAGAAAACAGAATAATTGGCTATCGAAACAATTTCATGGTATCGAATGGTTCGAAGGAGATGTACGATATAGTCACTTTCTTCATACCTTTAAGAACATAATTACTGTTTCCAATAAAATTTTCACCCGAGGCGCAGACAAAGCCTGTTTTCTACAATCTGTTATATGTCGAGAAGTTATTAATTTGGAAGATACAGTCGAATGCCCCCCATTCCGAAAACTGCCACCATCGAATGAACTGTGCATGGTTCATAAAGTAAAAAGGTTGAGAAACTCTGAATTCACCTGTGCTTTGAAACACGTTTTTCAACTCAGAAATTGGTCGGTAGAAGTACCGGATTACTTTGCGCCTTTGTGGAAGCTTGATTTACAATCAAAAAATAGTACTCCTGAAGAAAGTCAGTGCGTAGAAGCTGCGTCGGATACGGAAGAAACTCTGAGTCATGAACAGCATTCAATTGCGACAGACTCTTCAATTTATACCGTACCACACCGTAGGAGTTTACCCAGCCGACAAAATCCCACAGGTTTGGACGAAACCGGCAGCAATTATTGCTAATACTGACGTTGATACACAGCCTGGTGTACATTGGATCGCTATGTATGTGGATAAACTTGGACGTGGAGTGTATTTTGACAGCTATGGATTACCACTTATAATACCGCAACATCTCTCACGGTTGAGAAGGAATTGTACTTATTTTCGATTTAATTCTAAACAGCTTCAAAGTGAAAATTCTGATGTTTGTGGACAATTTTGTGTGATGTTCCTGCATCTTATGTCTACGGGTTTCGGTATGCATAGCTTTCGCAACCTATTTTCATCTGATCTGAAAAATAACGACGCAATTGTACGTAAATATTACAATACATTTGCGAAGGATAGAGGGATACAACAAACTTACGCTTCGTCTGACTCTCTGACCGGTGGTAATTTTACAAACAGACGTTTATACTGTGTACAAAGCTGTTGCGCGAAGTTATATCATTAATCGATCAATGTGTATCAACTTCTAGGTTTAAAACTTTCAATTAGGATATTATTTTATTGTATGTTATAATTGTGTAATAAAATCTGAAAAAATGATAAAATAACATGGTTGTTTTGTTTCAATTATTCATCCGTTTCTTTCTTTGTCATACACGATCCTAACGATCTTGTCCTTTTCCTGTTTCTTTGAATTTCGTTTTATTCTCGCAATGGTGATAATGAACATAAATGAATAATATACTACCCGCTATGATAAAATAAGAAATTATTTACTGCAACTTGTGAACTTCCGTATCATCAGCATTCTTTTCTCCTCGGAAATCAAACGAGAAGAAGAAGAATACTTCGATCACACATGTCGTGTGTATTGGATTTTGTACAAGACCGTGCTGTTCGTGTCTCGACGGTGAAAAAGAAATATCGCATTCAAAAGTATGGTTACATTTGTATACTATGCATTGCAATGCAACAGATCGGAATAAAGAAGTACATTTCGGAACTCGTCCCCTAATCTATTGTACCCGAAGAGGTTTTTCCAGCCTCATTTTGACAGGGTTCGGAGCTGGTTTTTTCAGAATTTGAAAGTATAGTAGTTCTTACGGACCAAAATACACTTCGTGTATAAATACACTGATCTAAATCGTATGACATTGTAGTCAACATGTATATCAGATGTCACTCACGTAGCTTTTTTTACTCATAACTGCAAGAACAGTTAAGAGACAGAGAACTTAATTGCATTGAATTAGAGAGAGAGAGAGAGAGATAGAGAGAGAGAGAGAGCTCATCTCGTGGTCAGTAAATTATGAAGAGAGGGGAGGGGAGGGGAGGGAGGTGGAGGGGGGGTGGGAGCGATGGAGAAAGCAGGATTGAGCGGAAGAGGTTGAGTACATCGTTAGAACATAATTGGTAGCTAGAGTGGGGGGAGTGGTGGGGAGACCGTGGGAATTCCCCACAAGTGGCCTATACTACTATCGTTTCTAAGAGGATTGCCGGATGAGCTAGCTAGAGCAGTCGATGCAAGAGATTCACAAAATTGAGATGATGCGCATAAAATCGCAGTAAAAACAAAAGTATGAATGGAAACGGGAATTATTCCAGGGAGAGAGACGGCAAGAGTCTTTTTCACCGAAAGTAACACAGCGTACGATTTTCCTCGTTCTCGAGGCTATAATCAGGATAGAGCCCATAGGAACTATCGGAATTATGCAATTTCCGATTCTGGAAGATCTAGGACTCCTAGTCCCGAACCTTCTAATTCTTTTTCGAACTCAACTGGGATTCTCAAAAGACTGCAACATTTTCCACATAGTTTTGATCCATCCAATGCACCATCAACATCAAATTACCCGTATTAATATCCACCATCAATGCCATATCCAATGCCATATTGTCCATATCCTACACCTTTCGCACTGAATCCTTGTATGTCATATGGATCTACAAACCCCACGTTATGAGAGGAATCCGAAAGATTATGAACGAGATTGGAAGAATGGCTCGCGAGACGACGATCGTTATGATAGGAATAGGTCTCAATCACCTACACCTGCTCATTTTCCATCTCCCAATAGTAGATATTATTCTCCTAATCGACAATATTCATCTAGAGAAAATAGTCGAGAAGGTTCCCCTAGTAGGTCATTTCAATCAGGTCCCGCTGATCATGCGATTTCAAATAATAAGAACAAAGAAAATCCGAACTTCGCTAGAAATTTCAAAGAATATAGGAGTTACGACGAAAATACTGGAGATTCTTTAAACGAACCACGGACTCGCCATACGGACGCGATGTCGAGCCAAAATCGAGGATCAGAGCGTCGGATGGGGGCCGAATCAATGAAAGAACAAATCAACGAAACCATTGGTTGAAAAGGAAGAGATATTCAATGTATGATGTCTCATTCTTCCCAACTAACGGTTTCATTGATTTGGGTTTTCGTTGATTTGGCCCCCATCCAGAGCGTCTAGCTGCAGTGGAATTTCTAGAGACAGAGAATTAGTGAATGTAGATTTTGAGACCCCTAGGGTTGTGATGTTTTCGAAGCAATTGCGTAAGGGTAGAGCGAAATTCTTAATAGGTACCGGTGCAGATATCAATATCATAAAATTAAGTGCATTAGATGATAATATGGTAGTTGCTCTCAGTGATTCAGTTTCTATTATGGGAATTACACCATGTAAAGTTGATACGATAGGGACAACAGTAACCGAACTTCTAGATCAACCCGTCAAATTACATGTAGTCAGATCTTCCTCCCCATTAAATTGCGAAAGAATTTTAGGAAAAGAATATTTGAAACAAGAGCAAGCTGAAATTTCGTTTGCACACAACACTCTAGTAACACAGAGTGATCCCATGAAACCAATACGCTTTCTTGATGAGGTTGAGGGAAATTCCGATGGCAATAAAATAAATTTGAAATCACGTGTTTTGCGCTTACAAGCTGGAATGAGGCAATCAATTCCGATAGATGTAATGAATTCAGAACTTCAAGAAGGCTATTTACCGAGGTTAGACACACCAGATGGAATTTATATAGGTGAAGCCTTAGTATTCACAAATAAGGAAGGAGTTTGTCATTGGAAGTCGTTCAATTCAATTGGAAATCAGGAGTTGATGTTTTGGCGATGAACACATTAGAAAAAGATGTTGAAATTGAAGTTTCCCCACAGCGAATAATTCTGTCCGAATATCACTATTCAGAGAATGAATCAGATTCTGATGTTGAGAGGAAATCAGTAACTGTCCAAAATGAAGTTGATAGATCCAATTCAATTTTGAACCAATTGAATTTGAAGGATTCGAATCAAGAAGGAATTGAACATGTAGTGGACATAGTAGGGGAATACCCATTCCATTTCTCATTGTCTGGTGATAAATTGAGATATATTCCCCATAGCAAACATAGGATTTTTGATGGAAATAGACCAGTTAACACTAGACAATATAGATTTCCTCCAATACATAAAGAAGAAATAGAACGCCAAATTCAACTCAAATTGAAAAATAGTATCATAAAACCATCAACTTCACCTTATAATTCTCCGATCTGGATAGTACTGAAGAAAACTGATTCACAGGGGAATTCTCGTTGGCGTATGGTGATAGGTTTCCGAAAATTGAACTCACAAACAATAGGCGATGCTTATCCATTACCCAATATAAATGAAATTCTCGACCAATTAGGTAATAGATCTTGCTAGTGGATGTCAACAAATTCTTATGGATCCGAAAGATAGGCATAAAACAGCTCTTACTACACCCCATGGCCATCATCAGTTCGTCAGAATGCCAGAAGGTCTAAAGAATGCCCCTGCAACTTTCAAAAGAATGATGGATAGCGTTCTACGAGGATTGCAGGGAGTAGAATTTTTTGTTTATCTAGACGATATCGTAGTTTTTGCGAAACCCCTAGATGAACATAAACGTAAAATTCATCGATGGTTCAAAAGATTAGGAGACGCTCAAATTAGTTTACAACCCGACAAATGCCAGTTTTTGAGAACAGAAGTAGTATATTTAGGACACATAATCACTCAGGATGGTGTAAAACCAGATCCCCATGAAAGTGGAGCGGTTAGAAAATTCCCCAGGCCTCAAAATAAAAAAAAATATCCGACAATTTTTGGGTTTAGCTGGTTATCACCGTAGGTTCATCAAAAATCTCGCAATAATAGCTGAACCATTTACTGGAGTGTTGAAAAAGAATGCTAAATTCATTTGGACAAGAGACCATACAGAAAGCTTCAGGAAATTACGAAAAGCACTATGTAAAAAACCGATTCTGCAATATCCAAATTTTGATAAAGAGTTTACTTCAACGACCGATACTTCTGATCTCACGAGAGGCACGGTTCTTAGCCAAAATTCTGATGGTTTTGATTTGAGCTCATTTATCTCGAACCTTGACTGAACCCGAACGAAATTATTCAACTACTGAAAAAGAATGTTGAGCAGTATTATACGCAGTAGTTCATTTTAGACCATATTTATTCGGACGTAAATTCACTTTATTCAGCGATCACGAACCTTTGAAATGGATGGATTCTATCAAAGATCCTGGCCAACGACTGGATGGGGGCCAAATTAACGGAAAACCAAATCAACCAAAAGTTGGTTGGAAAGAGATATACTCGTACGTCACACTCTCTCTTTTCAAACATTGATTTCGTTGATTTGTATTTTCGTTGATTTGGCACCCATCCCAACGACTCGTTCGTTGGAGATTAGAATTACGCAATTACAATTATGATTTCATACATAAACCCGGAGAATTGAACACGAATGCTGACGCATTTTCACGAAATCCCGTAAATACAGAAAACACATACAGTTCAGATGAAATGGATCTACCCGGGAAAAAAAATTCCATATATGGACCCATATATGGATTTATATATGCATTTATATATGAGCATATATGGATTTTGGCCATATATGTTCATATATGGTCATATATGAAAGTGGGGAATCTATCAGCATTGATTTCACTTTTCTCTCCTTTAGTTTTTTATCACATTCCATGTAAAATTGTGACATTTTTTTGTCCATATATGGATGTATATGATGATGTATGATTGAATGTGATCACACATGGCCATATACAGTCTCATTCATACATGATCATATATGGCCAAAATCCATATATGCGCATATATGACCTCATATATGTTTATATATGTTCATATATGTTTCTTATATGTTCTTTTAAGATTCATATATGATTCATATACGCTCATATACGACCATATATGAATTATTTCTTCCCGGGTAGATTCTACTACGGGAAATGATTCTTCTGAAGAGGGTGGAACAGAAAATTCAGAAATTGAAGAATCAGGGAAAATAATGATGTTGAGTAAGAAATTAGGTATATCCACGAAAACTGATAAATCAGGGAAGTCCAAAGAGGAATCATCAAATGTCAGTTCGGACAAATTGAAATTGGAAGAAAAGGAGGGATCGAAAGAAACAAAAACACGCGAGCGTATTCATAGCGCTCCAGCTTCTTCTTCTCCTTGTGAAGCAGACCTTCCTCGAAGGGAAAATCCTAGAGCACCTTCGCATTTCAATACAAGTTCGATAGCTAGTTGAACACGTGCAACACTAAAACCATAGGGTCAAAAACCGGGAGTTACGAAAACTATACAACCTACTCGAGAAGAGAAACCCACCGATCCATCTCCTTCCGAAGAGGAATCGGAGGCAGAGAAGGTTCAAAGACCTGTGTACAGAAGACGAAAAAGTGTGTTACCCAGTCTTGAACCACCGCAGGTACCGGAGGTGATGAATGACGGGAAACGTATTGAAGTCGAGGAAGTACAGGTAGGGGAGAAAATTTCCCCATCCCTACCTACGACTGGAATTATGATCGAATTATATGAGAGAAAGAATAGAGATGACGAAGTCAACAACAAGAGGTTCAAAAAGGATTGCCTCCTGGTTTGAAAGCATTGCAGGAACCTTTCGGGTAGTTTGACAGATCCTTGCAAAGTAAAAGTCATCTGTTGGAGGAGGAAGAAGAAGAAATGGGAATACAAGTACCGGGAAGTATCTCAGAGGGAGAATCAATAGATGATTTAACCCAAGAAATTTTATTTGAGCATGATCCCTATGACACAGAGGAAGAAGAAATGGATAGAGGGATACAGAAGTTAGCTGAAAACGTCCAAAAATTTGAAGAGAAACTCGAAGCAAGATGCAAAGAACAAGTTGCACAACCTACTGCCTTGAAAAATATTCGGGTCGGTGCCGAATCAGCGGAAAACCAAATCAACGAAAAAAAATTTACTAGCAGTATGGAGTTGTCATTTTGTTGCAGTATGAAATGAAATTAGTCATAGATCATTGATTAAATTAAACGAAAAGTGAAAAACATTGATTTGCTAACACAACCCCACGGTAAACTTAATTTCCCTTTGTTATGTTTATGATTATGGTATGGTTATGTTTATGATAACAACAAACCGATTTTCGTTCTCTACAGACGTTTGGAACAGTTTGATTGTACCGATCGATTAGGAAGATCATTGATAATTTCATTAGAATGATGAATTACGTGTCTACTGTAATAAACGGGTGCAGTGAATAGGTTAACATAAAGAATTTTCGTTCAATTTAATCACTGATCTATGACTCATTTCATTTCATACTGCAACAAAATGACAACTTCATACTGCTAGTAAATTTTTTTTCGTTGCTTTGGTTTTTCGTTGATTCGGCACCGACCCAAATATTCCAGAGAATGAGGAATTAGAACTCCACCAATAGAAATCCACCAATGCAGAATTCGATCATCCAAAATCAACCCCAAAATCGAACTATAAACACCCCGTCACTTATTTTGAAACATTTAGCTTTATCCACACCTTTTCCACTTAATCAAGGTCAAAGAGTAAAATCATCAGTAATCCCGCGAAGAATAATACCAAACACTTCAAACTCCAATCGAAATTCTATGGGAATTCAAATTACAGAGGCGATTCCACCCGATATAGATCCTATAAGTCCATTGAATTTGGGACGCACTTTACAAAATGTGAAGTTTATAAAATATTCCAGAGAAAACTTAACATATCAAAAATCGAATTTAGTTCATTTTCTTTCTGCAGATTGTGACTTAATCAATCCCATTCAACGAATTATTGTCAGATATAGGAATTTTGGATTCAGATCGATTAAAAGAAATAAAACCTAAATTGAGACAAAATTCTAGTAACTAAAAAGAGGAAATATAGGATTTTTAGTGTTGTATCGAAAGACGAATACTTCGACAAAATGACGGAAGAGAATTTACTTTTCACTTGACAAAATTTGGAGGAAGTATCGTTAAAATTGCGAATTAAGAATATTAAGATTTCAAAAAACGAGGACTTTATCGAAGTTATTCCTCAGGGTACATTAATAGGAATATCAATGAGAATTTTTGAGGAAACTGATTTCGAAGTAACGATTTGTCATGGTAAAGTCTTCGTACCCCCTGAAGAATTCCGAAAAGGTATCATTGCAGAATATCACGAGAGTTTGATAGGAGGACCTAAAGGACTTAGTAAAACATATCGTAGAGCACACGAAAAATTCTATTGGCCTGGAATGGAAAATGATATGCAAAATTCCATCTGCAATTGTAACAGATGTCAGAATCAAAAATCAATAAGAGCAAAAACCAGAGAACCGATGGTTATAATAGATACTCCGATAGATTCATTCACAAAGGTTCCTTAGATACAGTAAGACCAATTATCCCTAGTGGGAATGGACACATTTTGACCATGCAAGACAATTTGACAAAATACTGCATAGCAGTACCGATACCAGACTTCAAAGCCGAAACTGAAGCTCACGCTATGGTGAGTCATTTAATTTCACAATTCGGAGCCCCTTTAGCCATTTGACCAGATCGAGGAACTAATTTTATCAATAAATTATTCTGACAAATAACAGAAATTTTTGGAATCAATCATTTATCCACTTCTGGATCTAGACCTCAAACAAATGGTAGTTTGGATAGAAGTCATATTGTTTTGAGTGAATATATAAGTCACTATTTGCCTGATTTTGACGACTGGGACAAAATTGTACTGTTTGCAATATTTTCTTATAACACTTCTGTGCATGGAGCAACAAATTTCACTCCTTTTAAGCTAGTATTCGGAAAATTGACGAGAGTTCCAACTTCCTTTCCTGATGAAGAAGAATTAGCTACTTATAATTCGTACGCTCATGATTCAATTTCCCGATTGATAGAAAGGAAAACTCTAGCAGGAGAGAACTTGTTAATAGCGAAAGGAAAATCCAAACGTAATTATGATAGGAAAGCTAGACCTTTAAGAGGCAAAATAAGAGATTCGGTGAAGGGTTTAGTAGAACCCAGAAGAGGAAAATTTGGACCACGTTATGAAGAACCCTACAAAATAATAGGAATTTTTGAAAAGGGAAACGTCATTTTGAAGGACACTAATGGAAAACTTTCCACAAAACACGTAGATAAATTGGTCCTGGTTCCTGAAGATGAAGCTGATAGCGATCTCTTTTCTTCTCACTCTGTTGACCGTGACGGATGGTAAGGAAAACTATAAGATCACGACGGTCAACGCAAACTCAGGACTATATTTTGGAAAACTATTCAATATTTGACTCCAACAAGCAGAATGGAGGGTGATCATAGTGATGGATATCGAGAGGTTCAAGTTTCAATTCCCTCTTGAACTACGAATTATGAATCAGACTCACGAACTTTGTATACAGCGTAAAACATCATTTGAATGTGATGTGATTCTCCGGAAAGAATATTCAGAAAATAAATTCCAGCGAGCACGAGAGCTACACGAGGAAATAACAGTGTTGCTCAGTGATATCACCAAACCACGAGTCAATAAAAATTTTCCAAGATCAATAATTGAGAGAATGACACCATTCGGATTTGTGGGTTCCTTCAGTGAAACTCTTTTCGGTACACTAAATAATGATGACGCGGACTATTTTAAAAATGAAATAGATGAATGATACAATGATCAAGGGCAAATCGCGCAAATAATCGAAGCTTAAACCCACATCGTAACCAGTGATTCACATCATTTTGTGATTCAATCAAATCCCACGAAACAGCTATAAAAAACAATAGTGCAAAACTCAATAAAATTTCACTGAAAATAAGGGAATGGACTCATTCACAACATTTGGCCGATTTGCGATACATTATAAATTGATACGTTGATCAGATCAAAAATTTCTCAGATCATTTCCTAGATAATGGTAACAATCCAGCAACAGCTTTGCATATGGCTCAAAATAGTCGAGTTCATTTTTCGCTGTTAAATCGTTCGAAATTGAAGGAAATCTTGAAAGGGATTCATGCTACCGCGGTAGAATATGAGATACCTGTGGCTCATCAAGAACTCAGCATCGAAGAAATAGCAGATATATCGACCGTTACAACTTCGTGTATAGATAAAAATTTCGTTTTCACCATTCACATTCCATTAACAGACAGCACTGATTACACACTCTATAAATTGCACGTATGGCCGACCGTACAGAACTTTTCTGGACATGAATCTTCAGCCTTTATCGAACCAGAAAATACATATCTGGGAATTGATACTGAAAATAATTTATTCTTCACAATTGATGAAACCTTTTTACATTCCTGTACACATCAACAAGGCATACGTTTCCGTGTTCCTAATTTTCCTTTGAAGGAGGTTGTAAATTCGAAATATTATGAAGTAATGTTATTATTCGATCAAAATTTTGGGGAATTGCATAATTGCAATATCAAATTGAATCTCAATCACCGTCCTTATTGGAAAAAATTACATCAAACTAACACTTGGTTCAATTCCCTGAATAATCCAGAAAATCTCCAACTCATTTGCTCTGGATATCATTTACAACCAATTTCTGTACAAGATGCTGGACTGTTGGAGTTTGATCCAAATTGTATGGTGAAAACACAACAGATGACACTAGTTAACGTTGGAAGACTGCAAAATTCAGACCAATACCATTATAATCCCACTATGTTCTTAAACATTACATCTATTTCACCAATAATTTCCGAGCTAGTAGAGACCAAGGAATTTGATAACATCATAGCGCTGTCGGGAATAAATAATTTAAAGGAAAGTCATGATCATCCTCTGTATGAATTAGAACAGGAATTGCTGGGAATTAAAAATCATCATCGGAAAGAACATAGACAATCTCTTATAAACTCAATGGGAATAGCCGTACAGATCGGTACTATGTTGAGACTTTTCATTGATATATTCAAAAACTCATTGCAGGAACAACTATAAAAGTTTCCATGTCTATGTCGAACAAGGACCAAGAGCGAGAGAATAACAGAGCAGGTTCAAACGGCTTCAACGTCGAGGGGGGGAGCCCGAGCAGAAGTTCCTATGCGGCAAGCCCTAAAGTGTTCCGGACCGGATTGGGTTTCAAGACGGGATGCCCTATATGGAACTTTATATCTGGGCCTGATCGGGCCTATGTAGGTCAAAACGTACCGAGAAATTTTGAGTCCGGCCCAGATAAGGTTTGCCTAATTTTGACCCTAAATAGATTGACCCTATATAAGCGTATACGGCCCTGATCAGTGTGCCCAATAGGGACCGGATGCAGATAATTTCAATCCGGTTCGAATGTGGTTAACCTCACGTTAGCCCTAATGAGGAAAGCCCCATTCAATCTTATTCGGGCCCTATCAGTTCACCTGACGAGTGATAGATCAGGGGGATTATGATCCGATTTGTAACAGGCTATCCTTAGTTCAGCTTCAACACAGGAGGCCTCTGAAAATTTTATCCGATCCTGATCAGTGTGCCTAATAGGGACCGGACGCAGATAATCTCAATCCGGTTCGGATGTGGTTGACCTCACGTTAGCCCTAATGAGAAAAGCCCCATTCAATCTCATTCCGCCCCTCTCAGTTTACCTGACGAATCATGAGTCAGGGGGAATTATGATCCGATTCGAAAGAGGCTATCCTTGTCGCAGCCCTAACCAGAAGAATCATTTGAAATTTCATTCTGCCCGGATCAGTTCGCCTGATTGGGACTGAATGCGAAGAAACTTATTATTAAGAACACGATTCATCAACATTTAAATCATGATTTTCAATCTCATATGACACACGGGGAATTTTTTTTCAAGACCGTGAATATAATCATCTTTTTTCGCTAATAAATTCATTAATAGTTGTGGGAGTGCTCTATATTATATATATATGTGGGAACAAAAATCATGAAATTGATATACCACGCCATCTCGTTTCCGTATGGCAAACTGATTATAAGTTATTTCATTGGACACTGTTGAAATTTCTGTTGAGATCCACACTTCCTCAATTGGAGATTGGTTGGAATTACCCCTACTTTGGTCTGGCGTTTGTTTCCACTTTTCCTATATTGGTTTCACCCCCGTGGTGGATGTGATCTCATATATGCTGGTATGTTTGTTGAGTGAGCATTAGTTCCTTTTTTATGCACTCGAATGTCAGATGGTGGTAGCGCTCGTGATTTTATTTCAAGTATTGGAGTTTGGGTCCCCTGGTTCGGAATCTATGAGCTTTTGATACGATTAGGATAGTTTTTTTTCAGAAAAATAAACAGTACCAATTACTCTCAATCATTGCAGTGTAAGTAATTTAGTGAGTGAGAACATATATTGTGTGTTTTGTGAGTTTTATGATCTTTCACTGCTGTGGCTGAATACTTATTTATTTCATTATGGCTGATGATGATCATAAAAAAAGAAAACGCGAGCTTACTCGCTTACGTGTCAAGCGATGTCGTGAAAATCGAGCAGTCGTTCATGAACTTGGAACAAATGAATCATTTTTAATGAAAGAATCGTCTACCACTGCCGATGTTCATAATGATGAAATGAGGGATATTACGTGCACTCAAATTTATAACTCGCTCGAATCAGAAGCTGATGAAGTAAGTATCATAACGGATGAAACTTTAGTCAACGTTGCTCAAAATATTCCAACAATGATGAATGGATCAAATGAAGATTCAGAGAATGAAATAATACCGATTACTGATGATGACGATAACGATGAGCAGTTTGATGAAGACACAAGTGCAGATGAAGAAGATTTCGTTGTTGACTTCGACAATGATTATGATGAAATTGAAGAACTTCGGAAATGGGCAACGGAATCAAAGATTTCCCATCAAACCTTAGGAGGATTGGGTATTTTAAGAAGGAAAACATTCCCACAATTACCAAAGACAGCGAAAGCATTTTTAAAAACATCATCTGCTGAATATAACATAGAAGAATTGGATAGTACCTCACAGTTCGTCTATTTTGGGTTGACTGTTAGTCTTCAACGTTTGATTAATTTGTCTCTGCATCCTGAGAGGAAAATAGAATTACTTTTCAACTGTGACGGTCTCCCATTGTTCAAATCATCTTCTAAGCAATTTTGGCCTATTTTATGCCTAATTTTCCATCAATCGTCTGTTTACAAGCCTTTTCCTGTCGCCATTTTTTGTGGTAATAAAAAACCAAGTGATGTTAAACGTTATCTTGATCAGTTTGTGGATGAAGTGAATGATTTGCAACGTAATGGGCTCAATGTAGCTGGAAAACTTATGAAAGTTGTTGTAAAAGCATTTATTTGTGATCGACCTGCTCGTTCTTTTATTAAATGTATAAAAAATCATGGCGCATACTATGCTTGTGAACGATGTGTGATCAGAGGTGAATATAAAGACAGACGTGTTATTTATGCTGCAGTAGATTGTTGTTTACGAACACATGAATCATTTAGTAATCAACTGAATGTAGAGCATCATACTGGAATATCGCCAATTCTACGCCTAGATAATTGTGATATGATCAATATGTTTGTTTTGGACTTTATGCATTTGGGTTGCTTTGGTTCCATGAAAAAAATGCTCGTTGATTATTGGCTTAATGATAAGTCTAGTGCAAGAATAAGTTTCTCTGCTAAGCGTGCTATTTCAGAAAAGTTGATAGCTTTGAAATCTCAAGTTCCTGAAGAATTCCAAAGAACAACACGAGACCTTGAAAACATAGGTAAATGGAAGGCGACGGGATTCAGATTTTTTTTACTGTATAGTGGGCCAATTGTATCAAAATCACGTTTATCAAAAGAGCAGTACCATCATTTCATGTTGTTACACACAGCTTGCCGTATATTATCCTCCGATGAATTTGCTGTGAAGTGCAATCAACATGCAAAATTATTTCTAATAGCATTTGTATTGGATGCTGCACAGTTATATGGAAAAACAAGCAACATTTTGAATACGCATTATCTGATTCACCTGGCGGACGATGCGATGTACTTGAAATCGTCACTCAGTTATTTTACAGCTTTCCCTTTTGAAAGTACTTTGGGACAAATTAAATCTCTCCTCCGTAGTGGGAATCGTCCATTAGTTCAAATATGTCGGCGTTTATTTGAAACATTCTTTATTAATCAAGAAAGTGTTAAGGTTGAACCGGAAATCGAAATTTTGAGCAGAATATGCCCGAGAGGAGGTGGTAAAACAATCACCAAGAAATTGCGTTATAAGAGAGCTATTCTAGCATTAAGAGAGGGCGATAACACGGTTCTTTTAAACAATGGTAATATCATGCAAATTACAGAAATGTATATACTGCCAAACACGATGGAAATTAAAATCTCAGGAGTGAACTTGAAGAAAGAGAAACCATTATTCACTTATCCATGTAAATCCGATTTTCTAAACACGTGGAAAGTTTCCAGAAGCAAAATGAAAGATATCACTTGTGAATTGACATCAGTATCAAAAAAAATGATTACTTTTGTCATTAGGGGGAAATGTATGATAATATATATACAATGCCTCTTCTGCATGTTCAAGTCAATAACTGTTGAAGAAAAATTTTTCAGTCAACCAATCAATTTTCAATTTGAAAAACGTAATTATTAAGTGACGTAAATATGGAAAACTGAAAAGCGATTAATGAATCAACAATATTGTGATTCTCCCCGAAAAGCCCATTATAATATAATATAATATAATAAAAATATAATATCACATAATATAACATTGTGATTTTTGTGGGTTTTATGTGTTTAAAAAAAATATCTATAGACAGTACATCAAAAACCTGATGAAAAAAATTTTTTTGGATATGTTTTCAACAAAATAGAGAATCATGATTTCATACGCCCTTGAGTTTGTTTACGTACTGTGGTTTTCATCGGTTAATCATAACGGCTGAAAAGCGCGCGAAGTAATTGTGTTGGCTTCTCTTTTCCTTCGCTCCTCCTTCCTACATCAACTGTACACTTCTTGGAAGGCTACATTACTTGCGACCATAAGGATCACGGGACCAATCAACGAACGAATATCAGGATATACGCCGGAAAAACAATATCTTCGTTCAAACGTGTTGGCTAAACCGCTCTAAACGTGTTTAAGCTTGTGACCTCTCACCATTTTTCGTCACTTTTTGAACAAAGTTAGTGTACATGGTGTAGTGAGTTATATATAAATATTGAATCTTTATTGACCCGATGATAAACAATGTCTAAAAAAGGGAATTATTCACTGGTGCTCTTTTCTGACGAAATGCTACAAAATGAACATAAAAGTATTGATGTAGTACCATCGAAATGGTTACTTCCTGACGATGATGAAGAAGGTTTCTTCTATTGTCCTTTTTTAACTAAATTTACAAAATTCAATATCGAACATTTACATAAATTAGTAGAAGAACTAAAATCACCGAGCAATTCGTGGAAGTTGTATCGAGTGGAAAGGTTATGCAGGTAAGCTATTTGAATATTTGTATTACTTGAGTGCATTGTGTAAATACAACCATTGAAATGCTCAATTCTTCTTTGTTATAATAACTTCATTGTTAGAGTATTTTACGTGATTAATTAATTCATATGTGACACCTGAATGTTAACCAGGTTTGAATTTTGAATATCCCAATTTTATTAAAAATCAAGAGGTCAGTTCTAGCCTATCAGCTTCAGTTTGATCCCCACACTGAGAGAAAAGTTCATTAAGGCGAAGAAATCATTTCTTCCAATAGTGACAATAAAATATTTCTTTTATTCGATTGCATATTATTTTATTTCGAAGTATGTTTTCTGACTTCAATTAAATGGTCATTGAAACAATAAAATATGCATCAAATCAAAAAAATATTTGTTTGCCTGAATGAATTTTTTTTCTCAGTGCAATTATAATGAATGTTACCAGTGTTAATCCATTTAGAATTTCTATGCAAGATTCTTGCTACTAATTCAAAATTTAATGAATGCGTATATTAATTGTGTGTTGTTCTTTCTTATTTGATCTTGAATGAAGTTACATTGTTTTCTTTTTTCTTCCATCACAATCTTCCACTAATATTGACTGTCATATGAGGGATGTGGTGATTAATAATCATAATCAATTGACGTTTTATATTAGATACTTACGAAGCAGCATTAGAAAAACTAAAAAGACTGGAAATGGAAAGCGACGTATTTTCAACTGATGACAACGGAGTGGAGGAAAAAACGAAACAAGGAACGATAAAAAAACAGAATCTTCTGAAGGGTCAAAAAATCGAAAAAAGCTGTTCTAAGTCCATTTTGCCAATTTCGATTGACTTGAATAAACCAATAGATACAAATAAAACAATTCCAAGTGAGTATTTTTATATAAAAATTTTTCAATTCATTATAACCTCATTTCAATCGTATATCTGAAATGAACAAAACTCTTGAAACTATATTGAGTTTTTAACACATTATTCATGGTCTTTACATTTCTTTTTCTGAATGTTTCCATTGGGAGTGAATTATTGAAATGGTCTTACGAATGGAAAATCCAGAGTATCATGGATTCTATTTGTTTCAAGAGATATCCATAATATTCAGGAAGAATTCGTATTTTGAAGAATTTCTTGATTTATGATCAGAATTCTCGTTGAATCATAAAATTTATCTGATCATGAAAAGGAATTTCTTCAGAATATTAGAATGAATATAATATAATATATATATGAATATTTGAGGATAAAGCAATCAACAATGGGAATGAACGATCAGTAGTTAAGAGTATTTTTTCATGTTCTTGTGAAATTCAATGCATCAATAATATCGAATAACCATAATTAAACAGCCATAACTATTAAATATCAACCAAACATTTGCTTTTCTGGAGAAATATTCTAGTATTAGCCATAATAAAGGATTTATTTCTATTCAATGATTCTATTCTATGATATTTTCAATTAGAAGTTGCGGAATTTCCAGCACACTCCAGTTCTACACAAAAACCTCGTGCAGTACTTTCATTAGAAGATATTGTAAACAACAATGAGGGAGAAAATACTGAGTCAGTAGAAGGAAAATCGAGTAAGAGTTTAATTCAATTTACATCTACACAGACCTCGTTTTATTTTCATTGAATATAAATTTATTGATATTAAGGGGAGTTTCTCATCTAAAAAAACTCCAAAAAAATATGATTTCCTCGAATTTTTTTCCCTGGAAAGGAATGAATGAAGATCTTTTTTACACTTTTATATAGGAGTTTTTTGACACTTTTATAGAATGAGTCTTAGAGTATCTAAAATAAAATTTTTGTAATCCAAAAACTCGTATGCTAAAACTTTGAAAGCGTTTTTTTGAAACTATTTTTTTCGAGTTTTTTCGGCTCCACGATATATTAAAAACGACTCAACGGATCGCTCTTTTTTTTATTTTGAAGCTGATTGAATTTATTGGTGGATGAACCTAAATGATGACATTGTCCTTTTTTTTCTTTTTATAGCACTGAATTCACTTTTTAGTTCACTGGATCAAGGTAAAGGAAAAACATGCATCTACCATGTTCTTAAAGTTTGAATCGTTCATAGAAACGAAACGAAAATTCAAACTCATGAAATCTGATAGATCATGGGTGTTTATCTTCTCAAATCAACTCCTTAGAATTAGAAATATTATTTAAAGAATGTGCTACAAGATTTCGGGTTTCTAATAGCTGAGTATTTCATTATTCGATTAACACATCGTTTCAATAAATGATTCAAACTTCCGCTGCATAATCTATACATGAAACTATGTGGTATTCTCTTCTGCAGATGTTCAGGAATTGAAAGGGATCGTCATAAATGGTTTCAAAAAATTGATTTCACAATTATCCACCCTTCAAAGTGAAGTTGTATCGATGGAGATTGAACTTGAAAAACTGAATAAAGATGGTTCAAGACAAAGGACTAGAGTTACAATTGAGACTCAGCATACCAATAATCTGCCATTTACGACTCTCAAAGATTCCCAAGAATTTGATGAAAAGATCAAATCTGATGAAGCAGTGAGAAAAGAAGTAGTGAGTATCGATTATCACAATCACCATCCCAAGTTCTACAACCTACAATGTTCTCTTCAATTCCGAATAATATATAGTTGATCATAAAAAATATTATAACAATAAAAAAAATAAATATTATTCTAATTTTTTATTTCTCTTATTTATCGCACTTCATGATTGTTTGTAGACTCGGATAATGTGGTCATTGATCGAGACAAAGAGGGGACTGAACAAAACTTTGACCAATATACTTTCTAAATTTTGTAGTAAAGATGTACTTTCCAATTATACAGCAGTAAGTCCAGTTTCTGGAAAGCATGTCTTCAAAGAGACAGCATTTTACTCTTGTGCATATGGTATGAATTGTTCATTATTTTAAAAAAGTCACATATTTTTTTGAGAATGTTCACCGTATTTTTGTAGTTCCATATAGAAAAATATAATATTCCATGTTGCAGCTAAGGTTAACGAAGTACTGAAACAAGACAACCAGGCCCCAGTTACTGACCGCACATTCTATAAAGCCATAGGTGCTGTAATTAATAATTCCAGAGATTGGGACGGACAAAGAAAAATAAGACAAAAAAATAAACAGAAAACCGATGACGCTGGTGCTATTAGTCCAAATAGCGCGTCAGCTACGCATGAAATATCAGTCACTGATAAAGCATCATCAAGCCCTGCTACAGAAGAATCCAGTTAATTCTGTTTACTCGTAAAATTCGAGTTTTCTATTGATGTTGATTACTTTCATTCTTATTTAAACCTATTAATAGTCATAATTGATAATATTTATAACTTCTAAACACGCGGGTTTTATTTTTTATTCAAAATATTCTTTCCTTTGACAAAATAGTACTACAAGATGATTCAGTTTATTATTTTTATTTGCAAAATTCGAGTGTTCAATTGAAGTTGATTTTCTTGAGATCATTTATTTTTATCAGTACTATTCGTAACTGATAATATTTATAATTTCAAAACAAATGGGTTTTATTTTTCATTAAAAATGTTTTTTTCATTGGTAAAATAGGGCATTGGCCACTGATGACGCATCATCAAGTAATGCTAAAAGAATAATTCACTGAATTCCCTCTATTTACAAAACTTCAGTGTTCAACTCATGACTGCCTCATTTTACATTTGAATGTATTATCGATTATAAAGAATGGTATTTATAGCTTCAAAACAGAAGATATATATTGTATTTCATATTTGAGATCTTTTTCTTATTTGCAAAACAATGCATCAGCTACTGATGGGGCATTATTAAACTATGCTAGAAAATAGTTTAGTCTATTTCTTTTATTTGCAAAACTCAGGAGTTTCAGTGATGTGGATTATTTAACTTACATCCGAACATGTGATTTATCGTAAGGATTGATGAATATACTTTTTTATCGTTTGTGACTACACGATTATAACTTTTTTATTTATAAGAAAGAAGAAATTATTGTTATTTATTTTTGTTCACTCCGTTCAACTGTGATAATTGAAGTGATCGTCACAAATATATTTCAATTTATTCAATTTCATTTGAGTTTATCGTACCTGCACGACCCTTTTAAAATATACCCATAATTTGATTCATGTCTTCAAAAATTTCAAATCTGAGGAGATTGATCAATTAATAACCTGAAAATTGACATGCAGTGAATCATTATTGAATTTCTGCCGTAGTGGAAAGGAATGTTTGAAGGCTGTTTTTGTGAAAAACTTAATATAATTCCAACTTTTTATTTATTGATTCATTATATGAATTTCCAGCCTCGTACATTCTCTAATCATTCTTCTGGAACTGTGGGACTGTGAGCGAGGGATCTTTCAATAAGAGATTAGACAATTGTCTTCCCACTGTCCGCCATTGGTGAGATAGGGTTTAATTTGCATGCCATTCAATGAATAGAATCAAATAATGTAGTGAAAATATAATGGATCATTGAAATTTGTATTACATTTTCAACGGTTCACTTGATGTTATTCATTGAATGATGTGCACACTGATAATACTCTCTCTGTGATCCCGTTAATGGCAATTGTCGATTGTTTGATTCCTCATCAAAGGATCCCTACATCAGTTTCGTCGGAATAAATTCAGGTATAAACGTTCCAATCAGGACCGCTAAAGGTAACCTGTTCCGATTGAGATGTAGAGCATCCAATCAGGGCCGTATCAGGTGACCTGATCAGGATAGGATAAGAACATTCTGATCAGAGCCAAATCCGGTAACCTGGTTGAGCTAGGATAAACATATCCTGATCGGGACCACAACAGGCAAATTTATCAGGCCCGGATCAAGTCGCCGGATCCGTCCCTGATCAAGTCGCTGGATCCGTCCCGGATAAAATCAAGCGTTACATGCTACATCCTCACCCAGTCTGATCACCCATATCCGTACCGGACCTGATTTAGGGAAAATCGGATCGGTACCGGATTGAAATGTCTGCTCTGGAGGATGTTCCCAAAATACCAACCGATCATTGCTCCCACAGCAAGCTCGAGTCAATTGAACAGAATTTCAATTTGGAAACAATTTTTTTCTATAATTTCTTTCTGTTCTTTCTGTTGTTTCGTTTTATTATTTTTTTCGTAGAGGTCAATAATGTCCGGGACATCTGGGAAATCCCCTATTGAAGTGGTTGAAAATTTCATATTTTCTTTGAGCCAGCATAAGTTGTTCTTGAAACTGATGCGTTTTTTTTATTTGACATGGTCCAATCTAACAAAATGGACGCCGATGGAGGCTCGAAATTTCGCCTTCACGTCACTCATTTGGTACCAAAGACGAAGAAGGAAGACATGAGGAAACCGTTCTCGGACTTCAACGTAGTGGGTGCGGTAGTGCAGAAGGAAGGTGGTTGCGGAAGTGCCTTCGTAACCTTTGGAACTCCCGAGGAAATAACGAGGGCCTTGGGATGGACCTCACAAGGTCCGATTGTGATTCACAAGCGGGAGTTGGTGATGGAGCGTGCGGACTCCTGGCATGATGAAAAACTCGTTGAACGCAGGAGGGAAAATCCTGGCCCGGATCCGTTTGCGGATCTCAACATCAAGATGCCTGGAGTGATGCCGGAGTTGCCAACACCGGTCCTGCGTAAGATATTCCAAAGTCTGAGCTACAAGGATCTAGCGAGGCTTGAGATGGCTTCACGCTCCTGGAGACAAGAGAGTTTGGAAACACATCAGGACGAGGGAGTTTTGGACATAACTGGCTGGAAGTGAAGCGAAACTTGGAATGTCCGCACTGCCCAAATACGCTGGATGGCAACAAGGCCACCTAACTTGAGAGTCCTTAGGACTACGGATGAACGGAGGGCGGAACATTTCACGCCACAAGCTATCACCCAAGTCACGAAGTACTGTCCTTGTCTACAAGGGGTTACAACACTTGGAACAACGATAAGACCAACCTTCCTGGAGAATTCGGCGTAGAACGTGAGCGGTTTGGTCTCATTAAAGCTGGGACATTGTCAAGGACCAGTGGATCCTGGGTTGGAGAGAGTATTGACTCCTCATCTAGGTGTACCTACAATTCATCTTGAAAGGAATGAGACGACGGGCGAGGCATTCAAGAGATTGGGGCGAGAATTGGACTCGTTGAGGTTTTCCCATTGTGATCACCTGAGATCGGAGAATATGGCTGCACTGCTGGTTGGCATAAAGGGACTGAACTCTCTAGAATTGGGACAGTGTTCCAGATTTACTGACCAACGTGTCCTGGAAGCATTCATTAAAAACGAGGATCTGCATGGGAAGTTGCAAATTATGAAATTTCATAGTTGCGATTTCACCTTGCCACTACCTGATGAACCGGAGGAGACCGATGAGGTGCAGGGAGAGTTGGGAGCATTCCCGGAATTACCGATTCCACCAGCACCCGTCTCTTTGCCGAATCTGTACAGTAATATGGTGGTACTTCACTCGACCTTCTGTGGCTGGGTGACAGCGGACCTGGTCTTGGAGATAGGAATGGAGATGAAACTTATGGGACTGGGATATCTGGAAGTCCTGGGAATGGGTGATTTGCATGAAGGAGTTAGAGGATACTCCCTGCAGCAGCTGAACACTCTACGTAGAGTGGGATGCCGAGACAATCCTCGAATGAACGATGAGGATATCTGTGGGTTGTTGGCACGGAACAGTGGGCTGAGGCATCTTAGCCTTGGAGGATGCACCAAAGTGGGCCGTGCTGTTGTGGATTGTGCTTACCGATTGTTGCGTGAGAGGCCTTCAACGGAGCAGCTCACCATGTTCCCCGGGGGTACATGTGCCATAGGATTCAGTCGAGATAAGAGGAATCGCTACCTCAGGAACTATTATGAGAGGATGATGACACCGCTGTTTCCTGCGTAAAACTGCGAGTTGCGCTGAACAAACGTGGGAGCGTTCTGGGGGAAACCCTACAGCGAGGCGCAATTCGAGTCAACGAGGGACTACAATTCAAGTCATCAAAGACACGCCAAGCAAACGTTGAATGAACGTTCTGGGGGAAACCCTCAAGCTGGGTGTGTTTACCACCCAGGATAGAGGAAGCCACATAACGTCATCAACTGTTTGATACGCTGAGCAAACGCGGAAGCGTTCTAGGGGAAACCGTACAGCGAAGCGTGGCTCCGAGAACATCAGGACAGCAGAATCAACTTCTAAAAGGCGACATCGATAGGATAGTTTTGAGGAAGAATAATTGAATGAGTCTAGGTGAGGGAGAATACATCATAATTTACCAGCAAAACCCGTATTGGTTGTCTTCCGATCAGTCAATATACGGTGGAGTTTTTATTTAACTACACATAGCCACAAATTCACAAATTTTGTTTCATATCTACCCGGTATAAGGAATGGTGTATTGTTCTTTTTATTTTGTTAAAAGCATTCTCTCAACCGTTGTATAAACTTACATAACTCAGTGGGAGGAATCATTCCATCAGGTATTGCAGTGGTTACACACAGTGATAAAAGCAACTGCTTTTTGGGGGAAACTCTCACGTCACAGTGTGTATTGAATGGAGGACATTTTCACATCATGAATTCAACAAGAGTGTACAGTTGGGGCAGGATGGATTGATTTTTCCACTGATATCATAGCGCATATCAATTCTATAAGGTTTTCTATATTCTTCCCATTTATTTGTATACTCGGGGAGAAATTATCTTAAGAATTATGTTAGGATATTTACACATCGTGAGATGTTCGGAGACCGAATCAACTACCAATGAACATAGAGCATCAAGTGATTCATATACATACACTAGGAATGTGGATGGGAATCAATTCAATTGATATCTTCGAATTGAATTTGGGGATTGAGTCGGGCTTCGGAATCACATGGAAATATGTTGTGACCAATTGTGGCGAAACCTGCATGGTCTCTTCGCTCTCTCACTCCCTCTCAACTTATGCAGAACGCACCATAGGCACGAAATAGCCAACTGATGGTCGGTTGTGGATTGATTTTTACTGTTTCGCTGATCGTAAGAATGATCGTAAAGAAAAAAAAATTCTTTTCCAAATCATTTTCTTCTCATTGAATCGTTGGTGACGACGATGAGATGAGGAAGGGCGGATGTTACGTTCCGCAACATTTTTTCGAAATTCGAAAATTTATGGGAAATTGGGTGAACACGCATGCACGTCAGCGGGCGGTTTACTCGAAGTTCTATTGTTTCTTTTGTCTTGTCCCCTCACTCACTTTTTCTTCCGAATAGATCTCCCCTGTGCCTAAAAGAAAACCTGAGAATCATCCATATTATTAATTTGAAAAATCTAAAAATCGTTCATTTGTATTTGCAACCGTGAGAATGACTTTTCTCACAATAGATAAGATGAATTTCAGTCAGCAACTTTGTTTTTCTCCGCGTACCATTCTGAGGAACACTTCTCAAACAGTAACCCTATTCTTTTCTGATCTGATCACCTTGTTACAAATTTTCTCTCAAGATTAGTACGTGGAAGAATACATATTGCGGCCATTGCATGAGCCTCTCAAAATGACTGACCAAGCATCTCTCATCAGAGAATCTCGTCAACTTCGGAACGCCCTTAGAGAACTACGGTGACAACGACGTTGACGAGTTGAGTGCGAACGGGAGAAAACTTCACTCTCGGTCGCTTTGAGCCGTTTGTTACGCTTGGTAATCTTGAATCCCGTGTGCGTTAGGTCTGAATTCCTAGTGAAAAGGAACTTTGCCATGGTATTTCAGGTAGGGGATCTTTTTTTCCGCCGAATTAACTTAATTCTAGAGATCACTACGAAATCTCCTAGTGATTCCTAGAGGTGACTATCGATTGTCAAATTACAGTGTATTCGGCGAAAAACGTTTTCGGTAAAAAGACCCCCTACCGGTATTTCAAATCTTTGTTTTTCTACGAACTTCCTTGGGTGTTTTTTTTTACCAACGCGTTTGTATTGAGATTTTCTCTATGAAATCTGCGATTTCACTCGAAAAATCGCGAAACTGCGTGGGTGAATCGAGCTCGGTACTGTGAAGTCAAGATTCATTGGAACTTGAACTTAAAAACCGTGCTTTGTGTGTTCCTGCTATTTTATCCAACCTTCAATCCATAAACGAGAGAGAGAGAGAGAGAGAGAGGGAGAGGGAAAGAGAGAGAGAGAGAGAGAGAGAGAGAGAGAGAGAGAGAAAGAGAGAGAGAAAGAGAGTGAGAAAAGAGACGCAGAGCTATTATATAGAGGGGAAAGTAAGTTATTTACGAAAATTTTTCAGTCTATTTTCTCTTTTCAAAATGATTTATCAGTTTTTTTGTTATTTTGTTTAGACATTTTGAACATAGGGATGGAACTTGATTCTTCATTCCGAACGGTCAATTACGTTCTGGGGGAAACCATGTAGGAATATTAATCCAGGTTTCCATAATTATCAGAACTTACCAGAAGATCAAAATCTCCCTCATTCAACAATAATTGGCAGTTTTTTTTGTGATTGGATTAAAGTTAACTGAACAAATTGTAAGAGGGAAGGAATAAACGTGATCTTCCTCCCATAATTCGAGAATAACAACCTAATATCAAAAACTTTGTAGATCCCATTCCCATTCACACAATAAAAGCAACTTTTGGTTCAAATTTTCGTTCTTTTAATTCATTGAGATTTCCATATCGATTAATGACTGAATTTCACCCGTGTATGAGGGAAGAACATAACTAAACGCCCTACAGAGTCATCCTATTTGATGAAAAATTCTATAATTGTTCAATGAAATTATGTTTTGGTTATTTTTCTAAAATGACCTGATGTCAGAATTCCTGTGCTTTCTGAACACCACTATTTCTGTTTATCCATAACACATTCAATGATTTTGTAATACTTCCACTCTGAGCATGTAAACATCATACTGTGATGTCTGGAAAACTCTGATAGAATAAAATATTTCATTCCCAATGTCATTATACTCTTGTAACACCAAGAAAATTCTCTTGCTTCGGCAAACATAGCATCTTCAGATTGAATAATGAAGTTCTTCATTTCGTGAGGAGTCGAATCACATTTGATTATGAAATACCATCCTTTGTAAGAAAAATTACACACTGAGAATGAATGATTCGCCATCTACCTTTCGTCAAACTCTCCTGTTGAGAGTGGGAAAATAACATTTTTGTTGCAGAAGTTTTCTTCTTCAGAATGGATAATTTTTGTTCCTATTCTTAGAGTGCGGAGAATCCAAAAAATATTTCCACAGTCTACATGAAATTAGATGATAAAAATAGTATTGTATTTATGATTTGATATTGACCGTTTTTATTGCAGAAATGGAAAAATACGATTATAGAGAAATTGTACAAGAATTTGCCAGAATCCTATGCTCAGGAAGATGATGTTCACACAAACTTGCGAATTATCCATACTTGGTATAAACTAATTCTTTTTTTTATACCAAGTGCGAATAATATCAAAATCCAAATTATCAGTCAATGTGAATATCACCACTCTCGGCGTAGGACTCTCAAAAGCTTGAATAGTTCTCCCTTATCCTGAACATAATGATTTCCCTTTTCTTTCTACTTATTCCCTTCGTCAGTTTTTAATACCAGCGTTCATTCCAGTATGTTATTCAGGGGGAGACAACTAGATTGAAGATTTCCAAATAGCGTGTCAATTAGTTCAGGGTGGTTAGGGATGGTGGCGTTGTATTCATCATCATGACGACGTCACCATTTTCCTTGGTTTCCCCTATGTATACAGGATTTCATTGGCAATATGGCGGACGATTCGAAATCATGTGGCCAATACTTTGAATTTTTGAACAATTTATAAAATATATCAGGTGTATAATTTTGCTCCAGCCGTTTTGCAATAGATGCCTGTAGCGGTAAGTAGTAGTTGAAATGAATAGATCATAGATGTCATACAATGAGCTTAGGTATTTGTAAACATAACGCCATCGAAATCTTAGTCGATTTGTGTCTTCATCATAAAGTTATTCTCGATGAAACATGTCAGTTTACGAGCCAAATTCTCGTCATTTGCGGGAGGTTTTGATTTTCTGCTTTAATATGAATAAATCGGCGGCTGAGGCTCATCGAATGCTCTCAAATACCTATGGTGAGGCCGCTATTAGTGAAAGAACGTGCCGAGAGTGGTTCCAACGCTTCAAAAACGGTGATTTTAACGTCGAGGACCAGCATGGCGGTGGAAGAGAGAAGGTTTTCGAAGATCCAGAATTGGAGGCATTACTTGATCAAGACTCGGGTCAAACGCAAAAAGAATTGGCAGGATCATTGGGAGTGACGCACCTAGCCATTTCAAGACGCCTGGAAGTCATGGGAATGATTCAGAAACAAGGAAATTGGGTGCCGTACGAGTTGAAGCCGAGAGATGTTGCACGGCGTCTGTGTGTTTGTGAACAGCTGCTTGCAAGGCAAAGACGGAAGGGATTTCTGCATCGCATTGTGACTGGGGACGAAAAATGAGTTCATTACGATAATCCCAAGCGCGAAAAATCGTAGGGATATCCCGCCCATGCTTCCACGTCGACGGCCAAACTGAATGTTCACGGTTCCAAGGTTATGCTGAGTATTTGGTGGGACCAGCTCGGCGTAGTGTATTACAAGTTGTTGAAACCGACTGAAACAATCACAGGCGATCGTTATCGAACGCAATTAATGCGTTTGAGCCGAGCATTGAAAGACGAACGGCCGCAATACAACGAGAGACATGATGAAATGATTTCACAGCATGACAATGCTCGACCCCATGTTGCGAAAGTGGTCAAGACATACTTGGGAACTTCTAGATGGGAAGTCCTACCCCACCCGCTGTATTCTCCAGACGTTGCTCCCTCGGACTATCACTCATTCTAATCAATGGCACACAGCCTAGCTGACCAGCACTTCCGGTCTTATGAAGAAGTGAAAAATTGGATCGATTCGTGGATCGCTTCAAAAGATGACCAGTTTTTTCAACGCGGGATTCGTATGCTGCCCGAAATATGGGAGGAAGTAGTGGCCAGCGATGTACAATACTTTGAACCATGAATGTATAACCAGTTTTCTACAATAAAGCCTCGAATTTCGGAGAAAAACGGCATCAGCGAAGTTATACACCTAATACAACCACTACTCACGCAGTCGATTCTCGACTATCTACAACAAATATTTATCGCAACTGCTCAGTACTTGGAATGAATATTCCATTTGTTGAAATACTTAACTCGATAATTTCGCTAATTAACGTGATATTTGTCCAAACTACTGAACAGTGCTCGCAACTATTTCTCGCACACAGGAGAGAATGAACCGTCACTGTTACCGGAGCTTTGGTTATTATATGGACAGCAAACAATTTGTCGATTTGACCGGAATTCTTGTTAAATTTACCGAAAACTCGGCCAATTTAACAAAAATTCAGTGAAGCTGGCGGATATGTTTCGCTGTTCATATAGTAACCAGAGCTCCGGTAACATTGAAAGTTTATTTTTCCCCATGTAGATGGTCAATAGTCGATTACGTGAGTAGCTGCTGCGAATATTCCTTTTGTTTCCCTGTATATCATAAGAAATCCTGATGATTTACGGAAAATCAACAATAATCCATGATTATTTACAATTCACTGCATAGCTTCGTAATATTTTCTATCACAAGAGCCCTCTATTCTATTGCAGCTCGCATGCAACTATTTCTTGCTGCCTTTTCGATTGCTTCCCCTACTATTTTTTCATGATGTTTATACAAATCGTTTGATACACTGGGAATATCTGCACAAGCCATGAGCTTATCCAACCCCGTTTTGCCAGTGCCTCAATGTACAGCACCTAAAACACAATAATTCCTGAGACTTGTAACGTCGTTCGATAGAAAATCTTGAGATACACTGTAAAAAAAAACTGGAAATTTACTGTGCAACTGGACTGGAAATTCCCAGTGCTAGTACTGATATTCCAGTACATGTACAGAGATTTTGTTGTTAAGTTACTGGAAATTCACCAAGCATAACTGAAAATTCAGTCATTGTACTGGAATTTTCAAGTTTGAGATGATGTACTGAAATTTTGCCATGATTTCGCGAAAATTTTACCAGCTCGTACTACAATTTTATAGTTCTTGTGCACCAGAAAAAAATATCCCCTCAAAAAGGACTTGAGAAAAAATTTGGAATTTAAAAAAAAAACCTAATCGTTGGTATACTGGAATTATACAGGTTTTTAACTGCAATTCTCAGGTTTTCTGATGGAATTTTCCAGTTACTGTGCCATTGAATTATACAGGTTTTGAACTGCAATTTTCAGGTCGTGTGATGGAATTTTCCAGTTGCTATGCAACGGAATTCAATCACTGTTGCACTGAAATTTTCCACTTCTATTGGACTTCGTCATTTCTGGCAGGAAAAATTTCAAGTCTTTATATTAAACATTTCCTGATTGAGATTTTGAATAATAATTGTAATTGTAGCCAATAAAATTGATATATGAGGTTTTTCCAAGACTTATCCTCTTGTGTATTCTAGATATGGAGCATATGTAGTAACCTAAGCTCGCCTTCCAAAATGTCGCGCTATAGCTCATCGGTTAGGTCTTAGGTTTCAGTTGGTAGGCAGGTAAAAAAGTGTAGGTTCAAATCCCGTGAGGTAGACATGAGTTTCTGTCCATCCAAATGAACGATCAAGTTTCTCAATCATCTTGGAACACAAGGACCCTGCAAAATCATTTTGCGTGAGCAATTTTTTTTCAATTTTTATGGATATTTTCAGCATTAATTTTCCAGTACATGTCCTGGAAAAGTCCAGTTCGTGTACTGAAAAATTCCAGTACTGAGGCTCAGGAAATTTCCAGTTTTGCTGCTGAAATTCCATAACGTTTGCACTGAATTTTTGCGGTGAAAATGTGCTGAAATTTTCCGGTACATGTACAGGTTAATTGCTTCCAGTACATGTACTGGAATTTTCCGGTGAAATTTTTTTACAGTGTAAGTTCTCGACTTGCAAGTGACTTGTGAGAGATTTGTGAACTGCAGATTTATCATAAGTTTTTCTCTGATATTCTTGATCTTTTGCACTATATCGTTTTGAGGGTAACATTGGAGTCACTCCTGTAGCTGATGAGGCTATAGAGACCTGCTTAGAATCCATCAAACTGACATCATTGATTCCACTCTTTTGATCATGTTTTGAAAAAAATGTGCCTCTGGGAGCTTTTTTATCAATTATCTTTCCAGCCGATACTCTCTTGTCTCGGATAGTTCCTGTGGATTTCAGTCCCAATTTTTTCAGGTGCAACATGAGATCAACGCTAGTAAAATAATTGTCATGATACAAATAATATTTCGGTATGGTAGAGGAGGGTGTATCCTCGAGGAATTCATCCAATAGATGCATGACCACTTTTGTACCGAGGGCGCATTTGTTTAGTTTATCAACTCGTGATCCCTTTCCACAGTACAGATTGGGATCAAACGAATATCCGTTTGCTGAACAAAATAACTTTATCACTTCCCTCTTCTATATCCACTCTATTTGCCTTGGTTTGACTAATAATTCTGATGGCGTCTACTGTCCACCATTACTCAACCGGAAGTCCTCTTCCCGTGTATATATTCAGTCAAATGAATGGAAAAAAGCGTTTGTAGAAATACGAATTCATGAGAGTAATTTTTTGAATTTTAAGAATTTGTATCAATTTCATTTTTCCCCTTTTACTGTTGAATGAATGAAATTCTCGAAATTGAATAAATAATTAATAAAAATCATTATCAAATTAGATGACTAATCAACTTATCAGTTACCTAGAAGAACTCCAGTATTGATGTGCGATACATTATTCTCCATTATCCCAGTATGGACTTCTGTGCCGATTTCACAGTCTACACAGTTTATTGTGAAAACGGAGTGAGAACCGATGCGTCTCTCCTTCTTAATGTTTTCTAAATTGAGAGTTCTCATGCACTGACGGGATTTCAAATTCTCCCCAAAATTTTGCACATTAACAAGCCTTAGGCCATCGCAAACTTGATCGTTCGGAATAAGAGATTCTTTGATTTGATTTTTCTTCGCTTGTGACATACTTTTCAGAGCTTTTTGGTTTCTTACTGGGACTTTTTTTTTACAAATCGGGCATTTTTCCACCTTTCTCTTCCAAATCAATTTGTCGACATTGTGTCGAAATTTCATGAACCGCGAGCGGTTTTCTAATCCCTTTTAAATGACTTAGGAGCATAACACGAAATGCTATGTTGCCAGATTGTATCAATCTGCGCAGAAGGACGGGTTTTGGAGTTCTGCGGACTGAAGTTTCTCGACTGATTCTCACTGAGAGGAGACAAAAGATACATACGGAACTTATACGTTGAAGTTGAGTACGACTGAAACCGGAGAACTACCTTAAGTCCGGGGAATGCAGGATTTCAACTGTAATTTTTAACGTTGCAAATGATATATAAATCATTAAAAACTCATGACAAAAATGCCTTACCTTTTATTTTCGGGGCTGCTCTTTCGGTTGCTGAGGTCAAAATTGCATTCAGATGGCGGTGGAATCCTGATATGGCCGATTTGAAACAAAGGGTCAGCAAAATATTGGAGGATATTTGACTTTGTGCACCGAGGTTTTTGAGGTCGCTGATTACGAATTCAGCATCAGATTTCCAAAATTCAAGATGGCGGATCCAATATAGCATACCGAAATTTATAACATCACTCAAAATCATGCAATGATGTTCATATGTGAAGTTTGTGCGAGAAAATTGGTTGTTTCCGTCCGTAATTGTTCCATATGCACGTTTCCCAAGTCAATCTACGTAGCAATTTTATATTCTTATATGTTTCCCAATAACTCAGTTCTTCATGCGATAAACTTCGTCTTCATTTTCCCCGATTTACTTGATGATAATGTCAAATTCAATTACCCTAATAATAACTGATATTCACTTCTAATATTTTTATCACGCGTTACCAGCCTGATTACACTTGAGAATACTAATATTTTCTGAATTATTGAACTCGAAATTCAGACATACTATTGTTTGTCCTATACAACTATATGTTCCTCTCTGCTATTCGAATATTGCCCTCACCTGCCGAGAGTAGTTGATTTTCGGCCCGCTTTCTTTTTTCTCGCACTTATCATCACTCGAAACATAGCACCAAAACGCAAAAGAAAGTCAACAAATCGTGCAAATTATGAGGTTGACACATCGGATGATGACTATGATCACTCTCCTACCAAATTCAAATGATTCTGGAGACTCAGATGAAGAATCTGATATCGATTACGATGGCAATTCCAATGAAATATATTCCTATATATATCTATAGATGACATTCTATCCGAGTATTCATACAAAAAACTATTTAGATCATATGATGATAACCAAACAAAGTTGGAGAAAGATCATGATGATGTGTGGGTTGATGGTGAGGAAAGGTATAACAAGGAACTAATGAATGGATGTTTTCTCAGTGGAAGTCGAAAAAGATCTATACGTGAATCTTCACATGTTCAACTATTTGAACACTTTCTTTCAATCGGAATGGGAGATTATATAGTGGAAGCCACAAAAGAGAAGGATATACTCTAAGTCTGAATGATTTGGACACTTATTTGGGAATTTTGATTTCATCAAGTTTCAATAAACGTGAATCTCAGAGAGATTATTGGTCCCCTGACCCTCTCTGTGTTGCGAAATTGTCCGATCTGCCATGCCACGTGATACTTCTCTTATAATCAAATCGGACATAAAGTATTCAAAAACTAGCGATGGGAAAAAAAAGATGATAAAGCTTGGCGAGTTCGGGTATTGTTGGACAAGTTCCGTAAGAATATTCAAGAATTTGTGCTTTTAGAATCTGCGTTATCGGTGGACGAAAAGATGGCTAAATCTTATGCCAGAACCAGCTTGAAGCAATTCATCCGCGGAAAACCGATACGATTCGGTTTGAAATTTCGGGGATTTTGTTCAGCGAACGGATATTTGTTTGATCCCGATCTGTACTGTGGAAAGGGATCACGGGATAATAAACAAAACAAATGCGCCCTCGGTACAAAAGTTGTCATGCATCTATTAGATAAATTTTGCAAGGATACACCCTCCTCTAACATATCGAAATATCATTTGTATCATGACAATTATTTTACTAGCGTTGATCTCATGTTACACTTGAAAAAATTGGGATTGAAATCCACAGAAACTATTCGAGACAACAGAGTATCGGCTGAAAACATAATTGATAAAAAAGCTCCCAGAGGCACATTTGTTCCAAAACATGATCAAAAGAGTGGAATCAAGTATATCAGTGTGATGGATTCTGAGCAGGTCTCTATAGCTTCATCAGCTACAGGAGTGACTCCAATGTTACCCTCCAAACGATATAGTGCAAAAGATCATTCAAGAATATCTCTTCCATTCCCTCACGCTTTTCATGTTTACAATCGATTAATGGGTGGAGTAGATCTCCACAACAGCCACTGCAACAACATGCAGACATGTATACGTAGTGAAAAGTGGACTTATGTAGTTCTCACATTTTCTCATGATTCAGGAGCATTTTATGGATTCCAGTATGCCATATTGGATCCGCCATCTTGAATTTTGAGCATCTGATGCTGGATTCGTTGTCAGTGACCTCAAGAACCCCAGTATACCGATTTTCATCCATCTTCGAGACTTTTTTCGAATCTTCGTCCACCATCTTGGGTTCGCCATCTTGAGTTTTTAAAATCTGATGCTGGATTCGTAATCAGAGACCTCGAAAACCTCAGGATTACCAATTTTCATCCATTTTCTAGGCTTTTTGTACTTTTCGTCCGCCATCTTGGATCCACCATTTTGAATTTCGAAAATCTGATGATAGATTCGTAGTCAGCGACCTCAAAAACTTCCGGGTACTCCCCTTGAAGAATATTGAACGGAAGAAATCATATGTTCTATCCATTTCCTCTAGATTCTCAGGATTGCGAGTTATGGTATTTTGATGAATATATAGTGAATTGAGAGAGGATGGGTCTCCTTCGAGTCAGGGAAAAAATTCTATCGTGAAGTTGAGATAATTTGTGCACCCTTGGTCGATGTACCGAATAATTGTAAGTGCATTTTCAACCCATAAAGAAATCACAAAGTCAAATATCCTCCAATATTTTGCTGACTTTTCATTTCAAATCGCCCATATTGGTATTCCCGCGTCATCTGAATGCAATTTTGACCTGAGCAATCGAGAGAACAACCTTGAAAATAGTAGGTGAGGTGTTTTCGTCATGAGTTTTTGATGATTTATACAGGGTGTCCCATTTTGATCTTTAAATGCAAATATCTCAAGAACATGCATCTCAAACCAGAAGTACTTCATAACAAAGTTGTCATACACAGAGGGGGCCACAGAACTATGATATCACTTTCTTCATAGATGGCGTTATGATCGATTGAAATGGGGTCAACATCATTTTTTTGAACGGCAACCCCCACTTCTTATTGCATATCTTGATTCTACGCGAGAAACTGAGTGACTTTTGCTCGAAACGTTTCTATAAATTCTTGAAGATGACGCCACAATCGGTGAAGAATGAAGTCTATGGAACAATATGCGGATATCTTGAGAAATGCATCCAAGAGCCGAAATATAATATCTTATTCGAATGTTGTTGTTAAGAAAGGGAACGACACAATGGCGATATCAGTTCCACAGTACATGGCGCTGTGGTCGGTAAAAATGAGGTCAACTTCAATTTTTCGAATGGAAACTCTCACTTTTTATCGCATATCATGATTCTACGCGAAAAAACGAGGAATTTTTGTTCGAAACATTTTTCCTAAATTCTTGAGGATGGAAACGGGGGAGAATGAGGTTGATGAAAAAGTTCTACTGCATCATGTGTGGAGAAACGCTCAACAAACAAATCAGAACAATAATAATTTCAGAGAAGAAATCGAACACAAAACACAACGAATGTCATGTCCAAGACATTGTAAATGACTTCAATTCAATGTTTTGGAAACGACATTCATTGTGTTTTGTGATCGATTTCTTCTCTGGAATTATCATTGTTTTGATTCGTTCGTTGAGCGTTGCTTCACACATAATGCAGTAGAACTATTTCATCAACCTCATTTCCCACCGTTTCCATCTTCAAAAATTTAGGAAAAATGTTTCAAACAAAAATTCCTCATTTTTCCGCATAGAATCATGATATGCGATAAAAAGTAGGAGTTTCCATTTGAAAAATTCAAGTCGACCTCATTTTTACCGATCACAGCGCCATCTACTATGGAACTGATATCGCCATTGTGTTGTCCCCTCTCTTAACCACAACATTCGAATGAGATATTTCGGCGTTCGGATGCATTCCCCAAGATATCCGCATATTGTTTCATAGACTTTATTTTCCATCGATTGTGGTGCCATCTTCATAAATTCAGAGAAACGTTTCAAGCAGGAGTTACTCAGTTTGTTGCGTAGAATCAAGATATGCAATGAAAAGTGGGGGTTCCCGTTTAAAGAAATGATGTTGACCCCATTTTGATCGATCATAACGCCATCTATGATGGAACTGATATTGTAGTTTTGTGGTTCCCTCTTTGTATAACAACTTTGGTATGAAGTACTCTTGGTTCAAGATGCATGTTTTTGAGATATTCGCATTTAAAGATTAAAATAGGACACGCTGTATATCATATGCAATGTTTGAAACTACAGTTGAAATCCCGCATTTTCCGGATCCAATGGGTCAAACGATGATGAGCGGTTAACAGGGATGATCCGATTCATTATGAATAATCAAGAGTGGAATGTTTCAAATAATCATAATATATTTAGGAACGACTTATTGATGACAATGACAAATTATTGGTACCCATGTGGCTCACTGTCTTTTACAGAACATGAGTGATTCGGATCATGCATCGTCCCTAGCAAACAGTTCTATGAATAATAGGTCACATCAAGTTGAACTGGAAAATGCCGAAGGATTCAGTACAGATGGTTCAGTGCACGATGAAGAATCGTGTAATCGAAGTAATATCTTTCAAATACAGTACATGTTTGATTTTCTTCCGTCTGACCTTTCCTCTCAGTTCTCTCCTCTTTCATCGGTTGGGAAAAGAGATCAGGTGGAAGAGAATTGAAGATCTATTGTAATTATATTGTACTCAGCGATGAATTTTTGATGATCACATCGATGTATTTCCATCATATTCTGCAGAACATGAGTGATGAACTTGATAATCTATCATCTTCAACTAATACTTTCATGACTGATGAACCATACGAAGGTAAATCAAATCATGATGAACTATCGAATAGTAGTAAAGATTTGGGAGATGCTGAAGGATTAGATGATCAAATAATTGAAAATGTCAGTATGGAAGATATTGTGAGTATATATTATTTACTATTATACAAAATATACAACTATTTTACCACATTATCATTTATGTATTTCCATCATTTTTTGTAGAACATTGCTGATAATTTTTATGATATATTATCCCCAAAGAATGCTTCTGTGAATGATGAATCATGTGAAGATGAACCAGATGATGAACAATGGAATAGTGGACAATCGATACATGCTGAAGAATCAGATGATCAAACAATTGGAAATATCAATATAGAAGATATTGTGAGTATACATCATTTATTATTACATAAAATATACAAGTATTTTGCCACATATGCTTATCACTTTCATGATAATTTGTTTGTTATTGATTTTATCATGTATAATTGATAGAAAATGGTATAAAATTTTCGAATATATTCGAAATTTCAATTTTGTTCCACAGATACCTGATCCAACCTTGAAACAACCTATATGTTCATGTATTACGACTAATAGAGGAAAAGCTATATTAATGTGTATGACAATGGCAATGCGATTTTGTTTGTCTTGAAATGCAATTGTTTGCACATTGCAATTGAATAATACAACGTTCAAAAAGAACGTTCTATCTAGTACCAAATACAAATTGCTGAAGCACTTCCCTGTAAACACGAACACTTTCTGATATGTTTTAATGAACAACACAAATACCTTATATACTATTCATGATATATTTCAATAAACGAAGATTAGGTATGAATCCAACATGACATCAATCATACAGAACCACGCTCTTTGTATATCTCTATGTCTCGATAGACGCTCTACATACGTACGTCTCTCTCTACTACAGTGTTGCGAACTGTCAAACCTTACACTATATTACTCTCCTTTTGATTGTTGATTTATATATTTTAACATTAGGAAATGCTTAAAGATTAACCTTATGTTAAATGCTTACAAATCTAATCGATTTGGTTTCCTTATATTTCTTTTTGGTCTTTCATGTACATCGAGTTCCTTCTCACTACTGCCTACTGGTCAACTACATTGGGAAAAAAGATTGGTATAACCCAACGTGGGCGCATCACGTTGTTTGTTCAACGTCAGAACAACGTTGACTCACGTAAATTTTTCGTGGTTTGAGACTGCTGTAGCAACCACATTGGAAACGGTGGTGTTACATAGAATTGCCCCTGAAACAGTACGTTATACGTTAACGTTACAGCAGCATTTGTGTCACATGGAATGACAATAGGTCTATACGAATTTATTGAATATTGAGATACTCATCTGATTGTTAAGAAAAAATCTGTATTGAATACTTTGTTTATTTCTCAATAAAAAATGAATGTGAAAATTAATAATCAAATGAACAGTAATTGAACAGAGTGATTTAGAATTTACCGATTACCTTCTTATCATATATTCTACAGCTGAACTGCAAAAACTTGTTCGTTTGACAAAATTGTCGACTGTTATTTTGGAAAAGTCTTGAGAAAAGTTTCAAAAATCTATGCTATCAAAACCAACGTTCAAGGAATATCTTGGAGATATCGTCTGAAAATATAAAAATGTTCAAGAATTCTTAAATATATCTAAACACGTCACATGAGATTCCTTCAATCTTTTGGAAAGATTTCTCCAACCCTAAATGCCATATGAATCTAATTATTGTTCCAAATTGATAAGTGGCATACCAGTATTTTTCTATCTCCATCTATACATATAGCCCATTGATGTGAAGTATACTTGTCCTCAATTATGTGCGTCCTGTCCTCTTTTCTTTTGTACACAAAAAATATAACATATATTCCTACTTCTGGTGAAAATTAAAACTTCATATATACTCTTAATACACGCTTTACACGTTTTTCTCCCACTAGGGATTACAAATGGGTCACATATAACTCCTATATAATTCATATACGATTTTATACAATGCATATGTATAAATCCTCTACAACTCATATAATCGATTGATACGGTAGTTATAAACACTTTTTCCATTGATTAATGAAAACGGGTTCTATGGCTCAGTGGCGAGTGTTTGTCGTAGTAATCATGAAGACCCTGGTTCGATTCTAGAAGCGTAAGCAAATTTTTTCTTCAATCATGAGAGTTCGATACGAATTTTTTTTTCCATATTAAATCATATATCTAATCACTACTGATTTTTTTGAGATAGAAACATCGTACATGAGTGTTCTTTGAGGTAGAAACTCTGTGTTTATATATTTTTTGTCTTTGGCAAAAACTCCTCAATCTCATCTAAGAAAAAGTATAGGAAAATTTTTCCTACGAGAGGGATTCAAAATTCCGAGCTCTACTTATATTACACGTGATTTTGTTTTCCCATGTAATTTGAAGTACTCCCAGTGTGAAATATGCTGTAAAATTTACGAAAGAAACTAAATCGACCGTATTATGAGATGTGATTCTAGCATTGAAACCCCTGTAGAATTTACGTGCGAAACTATGGCTAGATTAACTGTGAGGTTTGAAGTAGGTTTACCAAACGGTTCTATTGTTGCGACAGCGAGCATGCAACGCTAGCGCCACGTTTCCAATGCAACTTGTTTCGCGACCGTACGGACAACGTGATTTTACGTATAGCCTTACCGTTTTTTTTCCCAGTGTAGGGATCCTTTAATGAGGGATCGGACAATCAACTGCTGATTACGGATTGGTCGGCTGCCATTAGTGGGATAGGTACTGATATTTATGAAAATATTCGAGATACATATTTGAAGTCTGCTCATCCATGTATAATACTCACAATTAAGTGAATCTGAAACATTCTTCGAACAAAGCATGTAAATAAATTTGAGGAAAATGATTTTAATAAAATACCATACACTATGCATGCTTAACTAAACTATAGAAAAAACCGGAAGTATCCCACTATTGGCGACTGATTGTCCGATCCCTCATTAAAGGATCCCTACTGGTACACTCTCTGTAATTATAGTTATTTTTTCTGGACTTACGTATAATTTCGGCAACTCTTGCTGATTACTTCCTACTGCTGTTAACTATTCCAATTGTTCATTTCTCTCTATCTCTCTTCTACCCTTATCATCATCTTCACATAGCTCTTTCATCAATTCAGGATACTGATCAAAAATAACACTATCATCTGATATCGCCATTGTGTCGTCCCCTCTCTCAACAACAACATTCGAATGGGATATTTCGGCTCTTGGATGCATTCCTCAAGATATCCGCATATTGTTTCATAGACTTTATTTTTCATCGATTGTGGCGCCATCTTCAGGAATTTAGAAAAACGTTTCAAGGAAAAGTTACTCAGTTTTTTGCGTAGAATCAAGATATGCAATAAAAAGTGGGGGTTCCCGTCTAAAAAAATGATTTTGACCCCATTTTGATCGATCATAACGCCATCTATGATGAAACTGATATCGTCGTTTTGTGGTCCCCTCTTTGTATAACAACTTTGATATGGAGTACTCTTGGTTCAAGATGCATGTTTTTGAGATATTTGCATTCAAAGGTTGAAATGGGACACCCTGTGTACCATCACGGACTGATTCTCATTGAGAAATCTTTTTTTCAATTCATCTTCGGTTTGTGATCTTAGTACTATTTCTCCATCATATCCTCCATCCTGCTTACAACAATTAGATTTCGGTTTCAACATATCAATTTCAGTCCTAGGAACTTGCTTAAATACCATTTCAGCTGGACTAACTTCAGTCACAGCCGAAGGCGTATTTCTATAATTGAACAAAAAGTGATCAATTCTATGCTGCGAATGTATCTTTGCTTTAGTATACTGTGTTCCCTCATATATCACTTCCCTTAACGATTTTTGACTTGTACTAACAGTTGTCTCTGACATCCCATCTGATTGAGGATGATATGGCGGACTATACAAAAGCCTCACGTTATCAGATCTGCAAAACTTTTGAAATTGCACACTATTTGAAGGAGAGCCATCGTCACAATTTATGGTCTCCGGACTACCGAACATGCCGAAAAATCGGCATGAATACGACTATAGTTTTTATATACCTTTGGCTATTTCATCAAACTTCGGTCTGAATTCTTGTTCCCGGAAACTTGACGAGGTTCACATCTACTCACTTTTTGTTCGATATATTTGTCTAGTCCTGGCCACCAAACATCTTGTCTTGCTCTCATTTTCATCCTCACCATTCCTAGATGCTGCTCATGCAATAAATCCAACACTTCTTCACCTAAGGTTTGAGGAACAACTACTCTACTACCATATAAAAAGCACCCATTTTCTACAGTCAATTCCAACTTTTTACAGTATTCCAACATTGGAATACTTTTATCTAGATCCAAAATCGCTTCCAAAGGCTGATGATCCGTGCACAATATAAATTTTCTAACATACAGGTGTCACGTCCCGCAATTTTTCGACCTCGGAATAATGCTTTTAGAGTATTATTTCGAGGCGGATTGTGAGACTTTTGCCCGCCTTTCTCCTGACCACGCGTTTTTGAAATCCCGGAAGAGAGAATATCGCTACGTCTTAATCTTTTCCATTCTTCTTCTTCATTTACCTACCTTCTTCCTCCACATCGCAGCGTTGATAAAGTGCACGATCAGTGATGCCAGCATTTGGTCGACCGAGTCGATTTACCCTCTCCATCTGACCATTTCTCGTCCCCACCATTCCAGCCGGGAGTACGCACACATTGAAACCCGTATTCATGTGATTCGGAACCGGTCGGTTCACTTCGAGTCAGCTCGGACAATCGAGAGAGAACCAACTATCCGTTGGTCTTTGTCTTCTCAATATGTTTTACGATCGGCTAACTCCGTGCAAGATCGGAAAAAATTTAAAGCCCACGCGGTCGACTTACCGAAAAGTTTAACCGCTTTTTCTTTTCCAAGCGACAATTTTATTGTAATCAGTATCGAACTGACTTACCCGGCACCCCGGGCAATTCTCGGCCGGGGCCCTTCGATATTTTTCTCGTTTTTTTTTCAAATCAAGAGCCAGTTCAATACTGATTATTAAATTATCACGATGAAATATAAATTTGATGCATAGCATCATTTAATTGAATTAAAATCGAATATGAGTAAATAATTTTTCAATTATTATTTATTTTTCATAAATTTTATAAGATTATTGGTTATTCTTATGACTGATTATGAAGCTTTCAAGAACTCCTATATGTATTGTATAAAAATTTTCTAATAGTTGCGTATTTCTAATCATTATTTTAAATCTTGATGATTTTTCAATGAATTTCATTAGAATTGTCAATCAATCGATGGTTGAAAAATTCTAAGATAGTTTGGGGATCTATGATAAATGTCCTGCGGTGAATTCCATAATTTTCCCTGATAAATTAATTTTCAGAGATCACTATGATATTCCAGTAATGAGGATAATCAAATCAACATCGATTATCAAATGTTGATCAACATCAAAATAATAAGACTGAATATTCAATTGATTGAGTGCAAATTATTTTCAATGGACTGAATAATTAGATTTGAGCATTCAAATAGATATTTCATCATTTCACGCATTATCAGTCTCTTTCCTTCGCTGCATTACTTCATAGACGTAATATGTGGATCGAAATATTACAAGACCCCATAGCCTAGCGGCAAAAGACATGTTTCTTGCGGAAGAACGGTCGGGTTCGATTCTGTGTGGAGACATTTCATTTTTTTTTGTCATCTCTCTGGTGAATAATTAAATTTCACATCCGATTCTTATTTTTTATGTCATTACATCGTCATGTTATCAATAATCCTGATCTTTCGGAATGCACCTGCGGATTCGACCAAGTACAAGTCCGAGTCGATTGGAAATTTCCCAAATATTCGTGTCCATGAGATATACACAGTAAAAATTTTTCGTCAAATTCAACACACAAGCGAATGTTAACCATTTTTCTTCACACTCAACGTGTGTTGATTCCAGAGTGACACTCACAAAGTGTTAATTTGAACTCGAATAACATTTTAATGTGTTGAAAATGAATCGATCGAACAGCATTTGATCAGTGTGTTAAATGAACACACAAAAGTGTTAAATATTCAACACTTGAATTTTGACACGTACTTCTTTTTTACACAATGACGGAATTCCTTTTTACTGTGTAGACCGATCGATGCAGAATCTTCTGAAATGAGAAATGAATAGCACTTCAGAGGAACGTTTTTGAAGAAGTGTACTTGCAAATTCCATCAATTCCTGTGACGAATTGATGAAAAAATTTCAAAAATTTGTGTCCATCGAATAAAGACCGATCGATTCGAAATCTAATGAGATGAAAAATCAAATCACTTCGGAGGAACGTTTTTGAAAAAGTATACTTGCAAATTCCATCAAACCCTTTGACGAATTGATAAAAAAATTTCGAAACTTTGTCTCCGTGGAATATAGACCGATCGATTCTGAATCCCCTCACGCAGAGCAATGGATTCTAAGGAGTATGACAAATATCATGAAGGCTGGAATATTTCATAATATATTTTCGAGTATGAGGACAAGTATCTAGATTATAAGTGTTATAAGTACAAGTATCCATTCATGATGAAGGTGTTTGTTTTGGGTTACCGTCAACCAGTAATATATCAATATAATAACAGCAAGGAAAAGAAGTTAGTTCCTATTATAATATAAGATTATTACAATTACTATCTTCAGTTGCTTGAATTGAGAAAAGAATAATATGAAATCGGAAAAAAAGATATTCCTCAGGACATGAACCCGCCAAGATACCACACGAAGGATCCTTTTTCAAGAGCGACAATAGAACTCTTCAAGAATTCTTTTCGAACTAGTGAATTCATATAGAGCTCTGGAGTTGACAGTACCATCTACCCCAAAACAAACACCTTCATCATGAATGGATACTTGTACTTATAACACTTATAATCTAGATACTTGTCCTCATACTCGAAAATATATTATGAAATATTCCAGCCTTCATGATATTTGTCATACTCCTTAGAATCCATTGCTCTGCGTGAGGGGATTCAGAATCGATCGGTCTATATTCCACGGAGACAAAGTTTCGAAATTTTTTTATCAATTCGTCAAAGGGTTTGATGGAATTTGCAAGTATACTTTTTCAAAAACGTTCCTCCGAAGTGATTTGATTTTTCATCTCATTAGATTTCGAATCGATCGGTCTTTATTCGATGGACACAAATTTTTGAAATTTTTTCATCAATTCGTCACAGGAATTGATGGAATTTGCAAGTACACTTCTTCAAAAACGTTCCTCTGAAGTGCTATTCATTTCTCATTTCAGAAGATTCTGCATCGATCGGTCTACACAGTAAAAAGGAATTCCGTCATTGTGTAAAAAAGAAGTACGTGTCAAAATTCAAGTGTTGAATATTTAACACTTTTGTGTGTTCATTTAACACACTGATCAAATGCTGTTCGATCGATTCATTTTCAACACATTAAAATGTTATTCGAGTTCAAATTAACACTTTGTGAGTGTCACTCTGGAATCAACACACGTTGAGTGTGAAGAAAAATGGTTAACATTCGCTTGTGTGTTGAATTTGACGAAAAATTTTTTACTGTGTATATCTCATGGACACGAATATTTGGGAAATTTCCAATCGACTCGGACTTGTACTTGGTCGAATCCGCAGGTGCATTCCGAAAGATCAGGATTATTGATAACATGACTATGTAATGACATAAAAAATAAGAATCGGATGTGAAATTTAATTATTCACCAGAGAGATGACAAAAAAAAATGAAATGTCTCCACACAGAATCGAACCCGACCGTTCTTCCGCAAGAAACATGTCTTTTGCCGCTAGGCTATGGGGTCTTGTAATATTTCGATCCACATATTACGTCTATGAAGTAATGCAGCGAAGGAAAGAGACTGATAATGCGTGAAATGATGAAATATCTATTTGAATGCTCAAATCTAATTATTCAGTCCATTGAAAATAATTTGCACTCAATCAATTGAATATTCAGTCTTATTATTTTGATGTTGATCAACATCTGATAATCGATGTTGATTTGATTATCCTCATTACTGGAATATCATAGTGATCTCTGAAAATTAATTTATCAGGGAAAATTATGGAATTCACCGCAGGACATTTATCATAGATCCCCAAACTATCTTAGAATTTTTCAACCATCGATTGATTGACAATTCTAATGAAATTCATTGAAAAATCATCAAGATTTAAAATAATGATTAGAAATACGCAACTATTAGAAAATTTTTATACAATACATATAGGAGTTCTTGAAAGCTTCATAATCAGTCATAAGAATAACCAATAATCTTATAGAATTTATGAAAAATAAATAATAATTGAAAAATTATTTACTCATATTCGATTTTAATTCAATTAAATGATGCTATGCATCAAATTTATATTTCATCGTGATAATTTAATAATCAGTATTGAACTGGCTCTTGATTTGAAAAAAAAACGAGAAAAATATCGAAGGGCCCCGGCCGAGAATTGCCCGGGGTGCCGGGTAAGTCAGTTCGATACTGATTACAATAAAATTGTCGCTTGGAAAAGAAAAAGCGGTGAAACTTTTCGGTAAGTCGACCGCGTGGGCTTTAAATTTTTTCCGATCTTGCACGGAGTTAGCCGATCGTAAAACATATTGAGAAGACAAAGACCGACGGATAGTTGGTTCTCTCTCGATTGTCCGAGCTGACTCGAAGTGAACCGACCGGTTCCAAATCACATGAATACGGGTTTCAATGTGTGCGTACTCCCGGCTGGAATGGTGGGGACGAGAAATCCTCAGATGGAGAGGGTAAATCGACTCGGTCGACCAAATGCTGGCATCACTGTGCACGATTCACGCGCGATGTGGAGAAGTCTCTGTCTCTCTATTTACCTCGCTATCTAAAATCTTCTCTCTCTGCCCCGTGCATTGTACACGTGCAAAGTGGAGGGATTTCTCTTTTCATTCCTTCCTACACTTACACTCTCACGTATTGCGGCTCGGAGTCTCATGCATACACAATTATCCGTGCGTGCGTGCGACTCTTCGCTGCATGCGTTACGAGTGTACTATACCTCTATTGTCCTCTTCCTTACCCTCTTCTCTCAACACCGTTTTTTTTCCTGACAGGATTGTCGAGAGGTGATCTCGGGGAAGTTTTCAGCATTTCCCATAGTCCATCCCTATGATTTCACCCAACTCTAAAATAATATTTCTGACATTCCTGTACCTCATGAATACCCTATATTATTCTCGGTGGCCACATACGTGCATTGTCGATGCTGAGGCCAGCGTGAAATCGGTAGCGATAGGGCACGTGTGGGACTCATCGGCGCCGAAACCCAACACCGGATGTCTTCGAATTCCAAGGTTGGCTTGAAGTGCTGACCACGCTGGGAAAAATATTCCTCCCACCTCCTTTATTCCATCATTTTTTCACCCCCTTCAGTCCCCGAGATCGTCGTTCGACAACGCCCTATTAGTCAGTTCTTGCTCGACTTCGAACCTCCGCGGTTTTTTTTTTCGAACGTAAGTCCGCGGTCTCATCTCTCTCTCTCTCCAAAGGGTTCCGGTGGCCCATGAACCGCGACGGCCAACCAGTTTCAACCGGAGTCTATGTTCCCCCTTGTCTAAATAAACGAGGAATTTGTCCTCCACACTCATTTCCCAAGCTTTGAGGGAATAGAATTTTTCACAGGAAAATTCAGGGCCCTTCCGCTTGCGGGATGAATGTGAACACGGAACTCTTTCATGGCACGTCGGGGTTTCCGTGGCTCCCAGAAATCTCCCTGGAGAGAGATAGAGATGAGAACGGGTGAATACAGTTCAATGGTGTGCGTGGAAGTACCCCCTTCATCTTCGTGTTTCTTTTTTTTTGGGGGTTATCTTTAGCGAAAAAAAAAACCTTTCCTCGTGAAAGTAGAGTTCTCGAAACTTTGAGTGTGTGTTGTTGCTGCCATCTTTCTCTGGATGCATATCAACAAACAAATTGGTAAGTCACTATCTGTTTTTTCTTTTGCGCTTTCGCTTTTTCTTCCTTTCTTCCCTTTTTCTCCCATGTTTTTTATTCTTCTCAGTTTTCTCCCAATCGTAACACATCGCAGAATATCAATATGTATGCTATTCAACGAAAATATGTATATATTTCGTTCTTCAATATTTATTGTACCATGATTCGATAAGTTGAATGGTTTCTTTTATAATATTCTTCTGTGGAAAAAGGCTGTTTGTGCGTAACATGAGTTCTTTGATAGTGTTCTGAAGGTTGTACCGCAACCGATGATCTTATACTTCAACATTACGGTGAATAGTGACATCCATTTTACTTTTAGAGCTACTATAAACAAACGTATCTTACCATTAATGATAGGAATGATTGTTAACATTGCCTCTACTTGAATGAAGGGAGTCAACAAACAGGGAAAATCTCGTACAATAACCATGAGACAAATCATTCAGCTCCTTCAAAAACCCAACACTACAAATAGTTGCGACGAGCTCGACTCAAAACACACCAAACCTCGATCTCGTCGTAACAAACTGGTGACGTGAGGTGGAATACCGTCATGAATCGCGGAATTTCGAGTTTAGTCCTAGACCAGAAATCCGAAATGCAATTTTATCACTCCCTATTGTTAACACTCTTCTTCCTTATCTTCATCCCCCACTCCTTTCGTTATGTCCATTCATTATTCCCAAATTTCGTTCATGATTCAAATGAAATCTTCATCGTATTGTACCACCGTCACTCGCCGTCGGATACAGTACGAGAAGTCATCGTTGTGTTTGTGCACGAATATAACAGTGCGTTCACGAGGACGACATCCAAATTCTCTCTGATTTCAATTTTCTGAGTCCTTCCTATTCTCTAAAATCATCTTTTTCTATCGATCCTTTACATTTTCGATTTCTCACCGAGGGAAAGGTTTTCTTCTGACAAATCAACGCATTTGGTCGAACATTTTTGAGAGATATCATTTCATACAAATGAGACCTCTTCACTATCACCAAACATTGTGTTGAGTCAAGAAATTCATATTCAATAATTATAACAAAACCATTCATTTGATTTGAACTGATTCAAATTGATTCGAATGAATATGACTTCTTCCCAAATCTAGATTCATCGAATCATCATCGATAGGAATTTTGACTCCAGGAAATATGTGTTGTATTTATCAACTATGCGGTGAAATAAATATTAAAAAATTTTTCTTCGACCGTATCCAATTATAAGATTTATTTACTATAGACAAATCTTATTTGAGTCAATGAATCTTCTTTTTCTTTAGTGCTGTGTGTGTAATTTTCTTATGCTTTATGCATATGAAGAGTTGCAAACGCGATATATTGAACACCGTTTTCTCTTGGTTGTAATGTACGATCGGCGAGCTATCCGTTTATTCCAGATCTATCCATCCGTACGTTGCATCCTCCACTTACGCATATGCTTCGATCATCATCCGTCGTTCATACCATACTTTATGAACGTATGGTAAAAATCACAAACGATTCTCTCCTTCTTGTGAGAATTCCGTGATTTTCATGAAGCCTCCCAATGATAATCTAATAGGATTCTCATCATTTTGTTGTCGTTGTTCTTTCCTGTTATCGGTTCCTCTCGATGTATCTCAACGCGGAATACATATATTTACATGTATAACCCGTTAAGGACCAAACGTCCGTTTTTTTTCCACCTTTTTCAACGACATTTTACGCTATCGAATCGATTGTCAAAAAATTTGCGGATAATTATTTTCGATGTGAAATTATCTGAACTTTCAGAATATGGAAGCAGATTTACGGAAAAATTTGAACTGGGAATATTATAATCGTTTAAATAGAAAAAAACACGAATTTTTGATTGCAGAGAATTATTATCCGTTTATTTTCTTCTCGAATTAGGGGAGACATACATCTAAGGGATGGAATTCCTGCGTCCATGGACCCTGAGCTCTCAAGTATGTGAGATGGTTCTTCGAAATTCAAGATGGCGACACTCAATATGGCGGCTGGAAACCAAAATATTTTTGCTTTTTCTTATTTTTCGTATTTGAGTAATATTCCTGGATGAATTCGATGTACACACACGTATTATTAGGTTTTTGAGGTCGCTGATCACGAATCCGGGGTCAGATTTGCCAAATCCAATATGGCGGATCCAAAATGGCGGCCTAAAATTGTTGAAACTGTACGATTCCCATGAAAATCAGTACATGGGGGTTTTCAGGATCCGTGATGACTGATCGGGGGTCAGATTCTATGAATTCAGAATGGCGGTTCAAATATGGCAGCGAGAAGTCTGAATTTCCGTTCCTCCAGTTTTTTGTCAATTTATCGATGTTTTCCTCTTCACATAGATGGATCTGAGTATTATTCTGATCACTGAATACAAATTTAGTGTCAGATCTGCTAAGTACAATATGGCGGAGCCGATATGGCTCCGGAAGAGTACTGGAATTGTCTCATTTTTCAAGTGTTCTCTGCCGTCGATGTGTTTTCTTCGCAGTTGCTCAACTGTCATTACATATTTCGTTGTCTCTCCAATTTTTCACAGTTTCATCTTCTCCCTTTTAGATTCTTATCTCCATATGTTATTCTTGAGCACTCTGGAGGAAACCCAAGTTCATTCTTCGGATGTAATCAAAGCCGTCAATTGTTTCGGATTCGCAATTTTTCGTTTCTAATACAAAAAATAAGGAAAAATTGATAAAAAAGACTCTCGTAAATATTCACCTCCACGTGGTGAGAGTTGGGCAACGGCGATCAACACATCGACGGCAGAAAACACTTGGAAAATGAGACAATTTCAGTACTCTTCCGAAGCCATATTGGCTCCGCCATATTGTATTTAGCAGACCTGACACTACATTTGTATTCAGTGATCCGGAGAATACTCAGATCCATCTATGTGAGCAGGAAAATATCGATAAATTGACAAAAAACTGGAGGAACGGAAATTGAGACTTCTCGCTGCCATATTCGAACCGCCATTCTGAATTCATAGAATCTGACTTCCGATTAGTCATCAGAGATCCTGAAACCCCCCATGTACTGAATTCCATGGGAATCGTACAGTTTCAACAATTTCAGGCCGCCATATTGGATTCGGCAAATCTGACCCCGGATTCGTGATCAGCGACCCCAAAAACCTAATCATACGTGTGTGTACATCGAATTCATTCAGGAATATTGCTCAAATACGAAGAATGAGAAAAAGCAAAAATATATTGGTTCCTAGCCGCCATATTGAGTGTCGCCATCTTGAATGTCGAAAAACCATCTCACATACTCCGAAGCTGAGGGTCCATGGACGCAGAATTTTCATCTCCTAGATGTATGTTTCCCCTAATTCGAGAGGGAAATAAACGGATAATAATTTTTTGCAATCGAAAATTCGTGTTTTTTTCTATTGAAATATTCTATTATAACATTCCCAATTCGCATTTTTTCGGAGATCCGCTTCCATATTCTGAAAGTTCAGATAATCGTTGGCGAAATCCTTCTCAAGGAGAACTTTAACTCCTTATACTTATACGGGGATTACGATTTACCTCATATTCCCTGGAGCAATATTGATTCCAAATTATCTTTCTCAGTGTTACCTGGTTCGACTCTCAATGAAATGACTTCTGCGCAATATATTCTCGAATATTTCAATGAATTGAATTTGTTTCAACTTAACACTTTCAGAAATTCTCATGGTAACATACTTGATCTTATTTTTTCTGATAACGATCGTATTGATGTCAATATTGCTCTGGATCCTTTTCTCGCGTGTGACAACTTTCATCCTTCTCTTGTATCTAAGCTCAACCTACGTGATAGTGTTTTACTGGTGCTCAATAAAATCATCAAATATAATTTTAATAAGGCGAATTACAGTGCAATTTGTGAATATTTAGGTTCTATCAACTGGGACGATGAATTGCGTAATCTTAATGTTATTGAAGCTGTTGATTTCTTGTATCTTCATTTATATAATGCAGTTGATTCATTCGTACCCAAGTATGTATCAAGGAATAGTTCTTATCCAAAATGGTTTTCTTCGGAATTAATTAAACTTATTCGTCAAAAGAAAATTGCTCACAATAGGTACAAAGAGTCAAATTGCTTTGAAGATTACCGAATCTTTAGTCACTTACGAGCTCAATGTAAAGTTTGGACTCGCCAATGTTACTTGTCTCATCTTCATTACGTTCAAGGGTCCATTCCTACAAATGTCAAAAGCTTTTGGAACTTCGTTAATAGTAAGCGAAATCAGAACGGTATACCCCTGGTGATGCATCTAGACGTTACTATTGGCGATACTGGTATTGCTATTTCGAACTTATTTGCATCTTATTTCAGATCAGTCTATCAAAATTATCCCGTTGTTCCTTGTAATTTACCAGAATCTACTTTCAATGTCAATCTTCCCGATTTATCCATCAATATCGGTGAAGTGTTCAATAAAATCTCATCCTTGAAAACTTCTTCCGGTCCTGGTGATGATGGTATTCCTCCTAATTTTCTAAAATCTTGCAAGTTCGTCATTTCTCGGCCTTTGTGGTTGATCTTCAACAGCTCTTTATCCTCTGGAATATTTCCTTCTCAATGGAAATCCAGCTCAATTACTCCTATCTTCAAATCTGGGGACCGTTCTGACGTGAGAAACTTCCGACCGATTAGTATCATGAATGTTATGCCGAAAATTTTTGAAGATATAGTTACTGATAAAATAACACCACTGTTTTCTGATATTATTTCTGATTTCCAGCATGGCTTCACTTCTGGCAAATCTACCGTAACTAACTTGTCTATTTTTTCTCATGTTGCGTCCTCTGCGCTTGATCAAAATGCCCAAGTGGATACTATATATACAGACTTCTCAAAGGCTTTTGACAGAGTTGATCATAATATATTGTTAAATAAATTAAGTAATTTAGGTATTCGAAGCAATTTTTTGTCGTAGTTACAGAGTTATATTCTGAATCGTACGCAATCAGTTCGTGTCTCTCAATATTTCTCTGATTCATTTTTTGTATCCTCAGGTGTACCGCAAGGCTCACATCTAGGTCCTTTATTATTTATTATTTTCATTAATGATATCTCTACGATTTTCAAGTACTGCACACATCTTCTTTTCGCTGATGACCTGAAAATGTTTATGATTATAAGAACTTACAAAGATGCTCAAAATCTGCAATCTGATTTGAATCGGTTACAATCTTGGTGTGTGCTATCTAATATGTCATTAAATCTCACTAAATGCCATGTGATGATATTTCATAGAGGTAAAAATGCTATTTATTTTCCTTATAACTTGTCTCATTCTCTGTTATCACCTATAAATACTGTTCGTGGTCTTGGAGTTTCATTTGACTCTCGTTTTAACTTCTCAGATCATTACAATCACATAGTTGGTACTTCCATGAAATCTCTCGGATTCATCAAGCGCGTTTGTAAAGATTTTCGTGATCCTGTTGCACTTCGAACACTGTATTGTACTTCAGTTAGACCTCATCTTGAGTATGCGTCTCAAATTTGGAGTCCTCATCTAATTCGGGATTGTACAGACTTGGAAAGAGTTCAGCATAAGTTTCTGCGTTTTGCTGCCCATCAGATAGGCCGTCCGTTGAGCGTCACTTGTCATGATTACTCATTGATTATGGCTCTACTTAACTTGCCTCCCTTGGAATCACGTCGTTTGTTCAATGATTTTTCATTTTTGTATAAAATTGTTAATGGGAAAATTCGCTGCCCTCAACTGCTTGGACTTGTACGTTTTAATGTCCCTTCTCGTTTATTGAGGCGCCCTTAATTGTTCAATCCAATTTCTTATAAATCGAGACACGGTTATTCTGATCCGGTAAATCGGATATCTATCCTAGCAAATTCTTACAGTGATGTGCTTGAATTATTTTCATCTCATTCTGATCTTAGGAATTCTCTTTCTCTTATTTGTCAAATTTAATATCTAATTGTCCTTTTCACCTATAATTATACACGTTAACTGTTGTTGTAATATAAGATGCATGTAGTCGAGCTTAACATGATGCTTAATGGTTTGATGTATGATATATATAATGTGGCTCAAATAATGTATATTCTATGTACCAAAGGGTCTTTTATACCCGTATAAACAAAATAAATAAATAAATAATCTCACATTGAAAATAATCATTCGCAAATTTTTTGACAATTGATTCGACAGCGTGAAATGTCGTTGAAAAAGGTATTGAAAAAATGGACGTTTGGTCCTTAACGGGATAAGTTCGCATGAGATGTATCGAAACAGAGACTTTTGTTTCTCGCAGCGACGAACGGTGGAGTTTTTCGTTTAATCGAGCTCCATTCATTCGCAGTTGCACCTCTCTCTCTCTTGATCGCTACACTATACCTTTCCGTGTGAGCTTTCCCTTGTCGCACCCAGTGTAGAGACAGCCATACGGACCTCTCCTTCAAAATTCAGGTGAATATATACAGGGTGTCCCATTTCGATCTTTAGATGCAAATATCTCAAAAACATGGATCCTAAACCAAAAGTACTTCATAACAAAGTTGTTATACAAAGAGGGGGCCACAAAACTACGATATCAATTGCATCATAGATGGCGTTATGATCGATTGAAATGGGATCAACATCATCGCTTTAAACGGGAACCCCCACTTTTCATTGCATATCTTGATTCTACGCAACAAACTGAGTAACTCCTGCTTGAAACGTTCCTCTGAATTTATGAAGATGGCACCACAATCGATGGAAAATAAAGTCTATGAAACAATATGCGGATATCTTGGGGAATGCATCCGAACGCCGAAATATCTCATTCGAATGTTGTGGTTAAGAGAGGGGACAACACAATGGCGATATCAGTTCCATAGTAGATGGCGCTGTGATCGGTAAAAATGAGGTCAACTTGAATTTTTCAAATGGAAACTCCTACTTTCTATCGCATATCATGATTCTACGTGGAAAAATGAGGAGTTTTTGTTTGAAACATTTTTCCTAAATTTTTGAAGATGGAAACGGTGGGAAATGAGGTTGATGAAATAGTTCTACTGCATTATGTGTGAAGCAACGCTCAACGAACGAATCAAAACAATGATAATTCCAGAGAAGAAATCGATCACAAAACACAATGAATGTCGTTTCCAAAACATTGAATTGAAGTCATTTACAATGTCTTGGACATGACATTCGTTGTGTTTTGTGTTCGATTTCTTCTCTGAAATTATTATTGTTCTGGTTTGTTTGTTGAGCGTTTCTCCACACATGATGCAGTAGAAATTTTTCATCAACCTCATTCTCCCCCGTTTCCATCCTCAAGAATTTAGGAAAAATGTTTCGAACAAAAATTCCTCGTTTTTTCGCGTAGAATCATGATATGCGATAAAAAGTGAGAGTTTCCATTCGAAAAATTGAAGTTGACCTCATTTTTACCGACCACAGCGTCATGTACTGTGGAACTGATATTGCCATTGTGTCGTTCCCTTTCTTAACAACAACATTCGAATAAGATATTATATTTCGGCTCTTGGATGCGTTTCTCAAGATATCCGCATATTGTTCCATAGACTTCATTCTTCACCGATTGTGGCGTCATCTTCAAGAATTTATAGAAACGTTTCGAGCAAAAGTCACTCAGTTTCTTGCGTAGAATCAAGATATGCAATAAGAAGTGGGGGTTGCCGTTCAAAAAAATGATGTCGACCCCATTTCAATCGATCATAACGTTATCTATAAAGAAACTGATATTGTAGTTCTGTGGCCCCCTCTGTGTATGACAACTTTGTTATGAAGTACTTCTGATTCAAGATGCATGCTTCTGAGATATTTCCATTGGAAGATTAAAATGGGACACCTTGTATATATATGTATCGATGCTATTAACGAACAAAAACACTAATCATATATATTTCGTTCTCCACTCGTGTAAATTGCAAACATTTTGGCATCCATCGATATCAAAAATTTCAATGATTGATTTGGTATAATAAATTTCGTAGGATATATATCTTTTTTTTTTTAACAAAAGAGCCTGAACTCCAATATTTTCTGCTAATCAAATGATCGTTCGATGAATGAAAGCTTGATGAACGTAGGAGATCAGATCAATGAATTATTGAATAATTATTCATATACACATAATATATTAGAATCATTTTCATATTGATAAACACATGAGTACCGTGAGAGTTCTTCCACCATTCATGTCGGGAGTTCTTTCAACAGGACGTTGACGACTTCTTGGGGTAATTGAGAAGAACACTTGTCGGTTACTTTGGGATTCTTGATGAATGCTTTTGCAAATGCCGAGTCCCTCAGGAGCTCTCCGGGAGTTCTCGTGTTGTCTGGGGTGCGACGATAGGGCATGTAATTTTCTGACTTCCTTTTCTAGCCTCTCTATCGCACATGTTTGTGTCGTAACATCTTCATTTTATACTATAATCTTGAATATGATTGTTGAACGGATTTCCTCGGGGTTAGTCGAAATCAATGGTAAGTTCCTCTTATAGAATTTTAAAATGTTGTAAAAATCTCATTTGAGTTCCTTTTTCGAAGTCATCCTGAGTTTTTCTATTATCGCCCCATAATGAAAACCTCCAGGAACAACAGTGTAAGCCTAACATAGGGATGCGATATTTCATACAAGATTCCATATTGAATCCCAGAATTTTCGCTAAATCATCTGCAAAAACTAAAACGAGAAAGAAAGGGGGAAAGAAGAGAATCGACTCGCCCACGGAAATCCAAATTTCAACAATCATTGCCATGGGCTAACATCCCGTGGTTTTTCATGGCGAAATTACTAAGCGACCATCGGGGAACCCACAGTATTCCGGAAGTAGTTTCCATTGAATGTTTTTCTTTCATATTTGAATTGTATCGAATTTCATTGGTTGCTAAATTGAGTGGATCCTTCCGCTGCGTGTACGGTGAACCTGTCAATGTGTACTCAACCGGACGTTATAGCACGCTTCGGCATCAGCCGGCATACCTGTCATGGGTTGTCAGACCAACCACGCTGTCTTAGCTTGAGCTCTACGATGTCCGCTGAATGGTTCGGCGCAAATTGAGCTCGGGATGATCGTCCTGAGCTGTAGTCGTAAAAGGAAAGTCCATTCGAAGGTACAGAAATACTTGGTTTCGCGAGTCGATTTGGCTCGTGCAATTCTAAATATACACTTCCGGAGTGTTCGGGCCAAACCCCCTGCTCGTGCACGAAAAATCACCGAATGTCATATTTGATCTTGTTTTATTGGGTGCTTGTGTCGACAAGTGGTTCCTGTCTATTATCCAGAGAGCATTCGCCCGACATGGCTAACGACGACGGCCAGGAATCAGATCAATCTCTTGTGAGGGCCATCAGCTCCCTGACTGAATATCTGGGGGTACAATCGGCTTCCATGCACATCCCCTTTTACGATGGGCGAAATCTCCCCTTAAGCAATTTCGTCCAGGATGTGGAAAATGGCCATTCCCAAATTCCGGCCGGGTGCGAGCGCTCCTTTGTAGAGAGCGTACTTGCCAAACTGACGGGTGATGCACGTTTGAGTGTGGCCGGCCTAGAGTTTCAGAACGCAAACTCTTCGCTCAAACATTTGAAATCAGAATTTGCTCTGCATCGGGACTTTTATTATTCTCATTCGGAGTTGAATAATTCACGGATGTGCCAAGACGAAGCCGTATCAAGATATTCAGCTCGAGCCAATCATTCAGTGAGAGGAGCATTGAACGCACTGAAAAACCTTGGCGGCGATCCCCCACCCATTGTTCGGGCCAACGCCCCAGGTGTCGACGCGGAGAGGATACTGGACACGACCACTCTTAGATCCCCCTTGAACGGGCTCCCGCATGAATTAGAAACTCGCGTTACTCCGACTAGGCCTCGAACATTGGGAGGAGCGATGAAGATTGCTAAAGAAGTTGAATTTGACCTTTAAAGTAGGGCGTGCTATCGCGGAGCTCTGCGCTACAAGCCTTGGGACGACGAGAGAGCCAATGGTTCTAACTACGTGGCTGATCACGAATTTCATTCACCCCGTTATTCGGACCCTCGCTCCGAGTTCAATTACTATAGGCCACCCTCCTATTATGACAGGCCTCGCTCACCTTCCCCCTATCGCTATGATGGGCGGAATTATGGCTCGGGCTTGTCAGATCGTCGTCGAGACCCCGCAGTCTATCGTGCCGAAACCAGGAGCCCATCTCCTCATCCTTGGGACTCGGCACGTTCTCCCTCAGGACCATCTCCTCGACCCCAAGGGCAATATGGCCAATCGTATAAGTCATCGGATCGACCGGGAACTACGCGACCGGGTTTTAGCGCACCACGCGGTATCCTCACTTGCCCCACCAAGGAGTTTCGGTTTTACGAGTGCGGAGAACCGGGCCATTTCGCTTCTGCACATAGAGACCGACGACCCTACCTCAGTCGCTCTCTTTCGCCAGGCCCGCGAGCTTCTGAAGAAGTGGGCCTTTCCGAAAAGGAGACTCCTTTGAACTCACCGGGAGCTCGATCGTCGGGTGCTCGATCGAGCAGTCCAATGCTGCAACAGCGCCTGAGGAATGTAAGGTTCAGCGGAGCCCAAGAATTGTGTGGTGGACCAAACCACTAGGGAGCCCTCCCCCCATTAATTTTCGTAGTCCTCAATTAAAAACGGACCAAGGACGATTCCTGATCGATACCGGCTCTGAGGTGAATCTTATCAAGGCTCTTGCCCTTGAGCCCCGGGTATTAGTAGACACGCATGCAATCCTTCGCATCGCAGGGATCACGTCAGACGAATTTACGACGTTCGGGACGGCCCAAGTCAATATTCTTGACACTCCTGTGACTTCCAATATCGTAGACTTGTCTCTGCCGTACGATGGAATCCTGGGATGAGAATATCTGTGGCTTGAGAAGGCCGGAATCTCCTCTCATCACAACACGTTAGTGACTCAGAGTAGGCCCATTCGCCCTATTCCGTTGACGGGCTGCCATAGCGAATCGGTGAGCGGAAACGATGCCCTGGTTTGCTCAACCCAAGAGTTGGAAGAACCCACTCCAGCACCTCAGAACCAACTGCCGAACAGGGTTTTGACTATCAAGGCAAGGACTAGGCAAGTCGTCCCTGTTCCTTCGAAGGATTGCTCCTTGACGGAAGGATACCTCACCAAAGTGGACTCAGAAGATCATCTGTACCTAAGGCGCGTGGCCGTTGTAAATCGCGGTGGCGTTTGCTACGTACTCGCTATAAACGCTAGCAAGAGGGACGTGGAAATAGAAATTCCGCCCCAAGAATTAATCCCTCACGACACCGTAAGTCAAAATTCCAGCAAAATTTCTCCCCTGTCACCCTCCGAGCGTGTCAAAAGGGTCGAAGAGGTGATCGATGTTTCTCACCTTAGCCCCGAAGAACGCGATCATGTCCACAAAATTCTCGAGAAACATTCGGTACGATTTCACCTGCCCGGTGATCCACTCTCAGCCAGCTTGTACACCAAACATAATATCCCTAATACCGACCAGATGCCACTCCATATCCGATAGTATAGATACCCTCGTGTACATGAGCAAGAGATCGAAAACCAGGTCTCAAAGCTCTTGGCCGAAGGAGTTATTCAACCCTCGAGGTCGTCATACAATTCGCCGCTATGGATTGTGCCCAAAAAGACAGATTCAAAGGGAAATCTACAATGGTGTATGATGATAGATTCCCGCGCACTCAATGAGGAGACAGTTGGGGATGCGTACCTCCTCCCAAATATTGTTGATATCCTTGACAAATTGGGAGAGGCTGAGTAGTTCTCTGTCTTCGACCCGACTAGCAGATTTCATCGAATTGAGATGGAACCCGAAGATAGGCTCAAGACTGCTTTCTCCACTCCCCGTGGGCACTATGAATACGTGCGCATGCCTTCCGGGCTGAAAAACGCCCCAGCCACCTTCCAGCGTCTCATGGACGGCGGCCTCACCGAGTGACAAGGAGTTGACCCTCTGTATATCTGGACGACATGGTTATATTCGCCAAAGACCTCCATGGGCATGGAAATCGCGTGGAAGGATGATTGAAACGGTTATCACAAGCCCAACCCATGCTGAAGACAGAGAAGTGTCAGTTCCTAAGACGTGGAGTTGTCCATTTAGGCCACGTCATCACTAGCGAAGGCGTACGGCCTGACCCTAGTAAGATACATGCAGTCATGAAGTCGGCCGTACCTCGATCTCAGACAAATATTCGCCAATTTCTCGGCCTCACGGGCTACTATCGGCGTTTTATTAAGGGTTACTCGAAGAGAGCAGAACCTCTGTCCAACCTCCTTAAACAAACAGTGAAGTTCGTTTGGGGGCCTGAGCAGCAAGCTAGCTCCGAGGATCTTCAAAACGCACTTCGCACTCAGACAATATTGCAATACCCGGATTTTGGAAGGCCATTCATCTTGACAACAGATGCCTCCAATGAAGCAATTGATGCCATCCTCAGTCAGGGCAAGTTGGGCCAAGATCTCCCAATTGCTTATACTTCCAGAGTACTCCAAGCCGGAGAGCTGAATTAATCTACAATAGAGAAGGAGTGTCTCGCGATAGTTTTCGGAGTGCTGCACTGCCGGCCATAGTCATGGGGACGCGAATTCACGGTCGTGACTGATCATCGCCCTCTTGTTTGGTTCCACGCGGTCTCTGACCCTAGTTCTCGCCTCATGAGGTGGCGCATCAAGCTCGCCGACTATCAGTATAGGGTGGTATATAAGCCGGGCAAAATAAATGAGAACGCCGATGCTCTCTCTAGGAACCCGGCGGAATCTCGATCTGCTGCTAGGATTTTTCGAAAATCGATGGCAGAATCGATGGATGAATCCTCCATACGTCGCTCAGAAAACGATCAGACTGTCATACTTCCATCTAGTAGCGACTCTGATGACTCCGCCGAAACTATCATTGACGCCCCTCTATTCCAAATGAGGGTCCGAATGTACTCGTCGTGAGTTCCACTCCGCGTCCCGAGCTGCGTCGACCTCAACCTACAATTAGACAACCAAATGAAATTGAAGCCTCTATTTCCGATATTTCCTCTCTCATTTCCGACGATGAGCCGTTTTATCCCTCAGTGTTATATTCATCACTGGGGAGAAGCGGGGTCCCCGTCGAAAATGGTAGAAACGTCAAAATTTCCCAAGAATTCCTGACAGCCAAGAAGGGCAATTATGCGCACTCCCTCGCTTTCAACTGTCATACCTTGTCAAGCAGCTCCAAAGCCCTAGCTGATTTGGGACTGATCGACACTTCCGAGCTCCCACAGCGCAAACCCGTTGTGGGTCAAATCCTAGTGTCCGAACATGGGGAATTCCGCGTTTCAACCATGTCCTATAAAACCGCGAGCTACAGTACACCCGAAATTTTCAATGTGCTGTCGTGTTTAGATAATTTGGAGGAATCCTTGGATTTAACAGAAGTGACGTCCCTGAGACTACTTGACTTGCAAGATAGCATGAGAAAATTCACTAGAAATTTCCTTTGGGACTCTCAATAATTTTTCCAATCACAGCGAGGAATCTGTAACGCTTCATTTAGGCGAAATCATCACGCCTGAGAAAGGAGAGAGAGATACCCTAATGGGAGAAAGTCACGCTAGTCTCACGGGCAGACACAAAGGCGTAACTAAAACGTACAAAAGGTTACGCTAACGCTTCCACTGGCCAAAAATGCGGGAGGACGTCCAAGCTTTTATAAAAACCTGCCCGATTTGTCAGCTCCAGGAATTGGAGACGATAAAAACTCGGCAGCCTATACTATTAACAGACACTCCGACAAACGCTTTTTATAAAATAGCGCTCGACATTGTGTAACCCCTCCGCACCACGGCTAGGGGAAATTGCAATATATTAACTATACGAGACCTATTAACCAAGTCCTGCGTGGCTGTCCCTGTCCCGGATATGAGGTCTACCACGATCGCTAACGCCTTCGCCCGGAACTTCATATCCGTATACGACAGCCCCCACGTAATATTGACAGACCGTGGCACCTCCTTCGTAAACAAGGTGGTACGCAAATGAGCTGAAATTCTCCAAATTTCCCACATCACTACTACCGGATATCACCCTGAAGCCAACGGCTCCCTCAAGCGCAGCAATGCCATGCTTGGTAATTATCTACGGTCGTTTGTAGATGGATACCATGATTGAGACGATCTGGTTCCCCACGCGATGTTCTCCTATAACACCGCCGTACCCTAGGAAACTGAATTCACGCCATATGAACTCGTATTTGGTGGACTCGCTCGTTCGCTCAGCTCCTTCTCTGATGCCGACAGTCTGATAACCATGGGTTTTTTCTTATAACAAGGATGGACGAAATTCGCGAGATTGCTCGAGCTAACCTCCGCGGCGCGAAACAAAGATTGAAGTGATATTACGATCGACGCATGAATCCTCGTGAATTCAACGCGATGACCTAGTCTATGTATTAAGAGAACCCAAGCGTGGAAAACTGGAAAGTCCCTACGTTGGCCCATATAAAATTATTCATCTTGAGGACCGGAATAACGGCGTAATCGAGGTCCCACATGGGAAACGAGCTTCATGGGGTTCACGCTGAGCTCAACAGGCTCAAGAATGCTACACTCACTGAACGGAGTCCTGCTCAAAATGGTACTCGAACAACAGAAGGAGGAGGATCTTCAAGCCCATATGAACGCTGGCCTGTCTTGGATACGGGTATTAGAGTTGGAGGTCATGGAATACGAAGCAGCCATGATTACGCTGACCAATGCTATCCTTTCCAGCAGACTGGGAGTGAGCTACTTCACCATCTATGAAGGGAATCCCCAAAAATGCCGGAAATACCGAAGAAACCACATCTGTCCAGCCCATCTACCGGATCGAGAGCGCTCTTAGTTGCAAGGCCTTTCTGCTGAAGAGTCCTGTCGAGTCAACCCTCAACCCTTGCGACGTGAGGCTGGATCCGTCATTAACAGCACATTGGAACAGAATCAGCTCCTTGAACGGATGATTGTTTTCGTTGACCAACCGCGAGAATTTGCAAATAGTCTGCCCCCAGAAACAGGCAACGATCATGGGAATCCAAGGGTCGGGGTTATTACAATTACACCCCGGATGTTCCGCTCACAATCACTACATATCGTTACACGCACCATTGGACATCGAACACAGCGAGATCTACCTCTTCGCTCCAACACTCGGCCTGAATATTACTCAATTGGTGCCGAGTACTACATCTGAAGGGGTACAAGACGCTATTAAATGAATAGAAACATCCGTTGCTTCGAACCCTAACCTGCTGCTGCAACCCGAGCAAGGACAACCCCTTGCAGGAATCATTCAAGACGCAGAATACCTACAACAAGAACGGAGAACGCAAGCTACCCTGGACACATTGAATTATTTCACAGGGGGATCGGCAACTGTAGTAGGTACTTTGGTTGTAGGGTGGCCGACCACCTCAGTGAAGCGCTATGTACCAGCCATTTCCACCCGCCTATTACCCAAGACTAAACCCAAACTCCCTCACCGAGGTTCCGAGAACCCCGTGTACTCCGAGGTGCAAAAGCGAGCTACTTCGCGTACCTCAAGAGGAAGCGAGCGCACTCGTGCCTCATCGAGCGGGGTCACGTCTCTCAACAACCTGCCCTCGCAAACGGCCATAGACATGTGAACGTCCCTGCATGAAGACATCGCATGCTGTCCAATAAATATCAAAGTTTCAGAAAATTAGATTCATCATTTGGAACGCTCTTTGTACAGGCCCCAATGACATCAAGCGCTTCGCCATGCATGTATTGCAAATGCCGGATGTCAACCCGTTCTCTCCGCGAGCACGAACGGTGTTGCCACAACCGCCCTTCTACCTCTACTCTCAGGCGCAAGCCCCCATCGATGCAGAGAACCAGGACCTGGCATCGCAATGTCGATGACTCTCGTCCCCGTCGTGTTCCTCCCTTCATGGTTTCCGAAGAGACAAAAGCCCGGCCAAAAGGGATCAACAAGTGCACCCAGACCCCCAGACTCTCCTGGGATCCCAATCCCGAACGACAGACGAAGGAATAAGCAACTCAAACGATGGACTTGCAACGGTTCCTCTCAATAGTCCGGAAGCCAGGTACAAATTTGATCAGTGATCTTCCCCCGAACGATAATTAGTGGAATGCTTCAGGGAATTGTATTATAAAGTTCCGTGAACGTCAGCTGCGGCTCCGTGGGGGGATGAGCGGCGGTAACCTCCCACGCATGAAGGATAAGAAATATATTCAGTCATTTCCTCCCACTTGAAAACATGTTGAATTGTCGCTAACCTGATATCTCAAAGGACAAATACAATCAACTGACTCTAACATTGTGTATTACACGTCAGCTGATCGCTCGAACACGAAAAAGAAATTTGTAATTTCAGTGATTTCCTCTCAATTGAAAATTCACCTGATGGTAGCTCATATGCGACTATGGATGAATATATACGTCAGCTGGCTGTATCTTGGTTGAAAGACCGTCAGCTGATACTTTGAAAGTCACAGCGCAGGAGTTGGGCAGTAGGGTGGGCCGAAAAACCAAAATTTCTTGAATCCGGAACGTGATAGTGCGGAAAAGACGGGCTGGAGAAACACAAATCGAATGGAGGAAAGATCATCCAAATCGGTCAACATTTGATCCTCGCGCATCATGCTTGAAGTTTCTCAGTCTTTACAATTTTTGACGAATGCAATATAATTTCTCGAAAAAGGTTATATTTCATGATTCAGTGTCAGAAAATGATTGTCAAGCATGCAAACATAATAATTAGTGTTGGATTAATGTATAAATGAATAAATGAATATATATATATATATATATATATACATATAATATACATACATACATACATACATATAGGCAATATAGAAGTTGTTCGCGTGCACCGTATGCGTAAGTTCTCGTATTCGTTGTGGACACGCCGATCAGGAGTGTACTGCTCAGATATTCGGATCGACTGCTTATCTCACTCACGTGACGCGAACGGCACAGAAATATACGAGCACAGCAGAGGCGTTGCATTTTTTCCAGCAAGTACTTCATTTGTTTCAGCAAGCGGTTATACTGGCGGTTGCTGATTTTCTTTCGTAGAGATCCGGAAATTACTACCTCAACAACTTTGTTATTTTTTCACTGATATTCCGGTATTTAGAGCGTAGCAGGCCTTCATTCCATCTGATTATATTGAATACATCTCGTAGTTCCAAGGCTTCCCCATCATTGGAAGATGGAAGCGCTAAGGAAACACATGGGTTGGGAAGTATTTTCTTGTTCAATTTCTGAGAGTCCAAGGGACCTACTAACTTCCCAACTTCCTACGTACGAGGGAGTTTCGAGATGTTGTTTTGAAGAACGATTTAGGCTGGCTCCAGGAGTCAATTACGAAACAGTTAGTTCTTCCACTGTAGCTGGAGCAGTTGCACGAAGAATGATGGCTCAGTACGATTTTGTAACTGTCCCTACAGTTACAGGAACAAGAATCATACAAATGATAAAATCATACCACGATTCATATTACAGAATACGGAAATCTTACACCAGGGGCAAAGAAGAAGGAAGTTATGAAGTTAAGCTGGGAAAGTCCAAGAAGGAAGCTGTACAACTCTTCGATGTAGCACACTGTAAGTGTCCAATGACACGGAACTGCATCTGTAAAAAAAGCATTCAAAGTTGTACATTTCAAATTTCCATTAATTGTGAGTGTGAGAAATCACAGAAAATTCCATTTCTTGAAATTGCATTTATGTACGGACAGAGGAATGGGAGATTTGGAAAAATAGGACAAGTCGACGAAACAGAATCCATGAGACTTACCAAAAGACTTCTGAGGCAAGAGCGAGAACTCACTCACTTCGATAGAAGAAGGTCAGAACCTTCGTGCCGAATTCATGTCATGAACTCAGATGAAATAGACTTGCACGATAGTCCTTCTCAACCGACTTCAGCAAAAGTCGAACACCAAGAGCCTGAATCTGAAGAGAATCATGGAGATGAAACTTTTGGTGCTGCAAAAAAAATATAAGCCATCAACAAGCACACAGATGAGGATTCCAATCAAATCAACTGCGTTAGTGAGCGATACGTACGGAATTTCAGACAGGGCAACAGCAGCAATCGCCTCGAGTGTTCTTAGGGATATAGGAATTATAAATGAATCTGACAAATGATTCGTTATTGACAAGAATGAATTAAGGAGAGAAAAGACACGTGTAAGATCCAACTTACAGAATAGTATTGATATTATCGTTCGAGGGTTATACTTCGATGGCAGGAAAGATGATACTCTGGTTGTTGAAACAATGCATGCCAAGAACTTTCGCAGGCTGGTGAAAGAGGAACACATTTCATTGATTCAAGAGCCAGGGTCTAATTACATCAGTCATGTGTCTCCAATGTCGGGACCTGGAAGGAACATTACTGATAGCATTATGTCACATCTAAATGAATGTAACATTTCTCTCGAGGACTTAGATGTAATTGGTTGTGATGGAACAGCAACTAATACTGGATGGAAGAATGGTGTAATTCACAATATAGAAATGGTTCTCAGAAGACCACCTAGATGGATCAGCTTGTTACATTCCAATGAGCTTCCATTGAGACATTTATCTGAGCATTCAGATGGCCAAACTATAGGTTCAAAATCGTCTTCTGGTCCAATTGGTAAATGTCTTGTGGGTTGCGGAAGTTTACCTGTCGCACAGTGGGGCCAAATGCCAAAAAGCTGGCCAAAACCCCAAAAATGAAGTTTGTAGTTGGGGATATTTGACCCTTGGGATAAGTAAGGTGATGTCCGAAGTACTGGAATTCTGATATAAGAAGATCTGATCCCCTCCCCCTGCCCTTGTGTACCAGTTGCAGAATACCCTCCTTGAAGTATAATCCGCGTGATTGAAAGACAGTAAAATAACGAGCATGTTCAAAAAGACGCTGTGTCTCGAAAAATGAACCGATTTAACTTTTCCGAATTGGAGTCTATTACTGAAACTATGTAGAATACACTAAAGATTAAGAGAATATCAATTTGATGAGTGGAAAATACTGACAAAGCAATGATTGGATGTAATTTCTATATCTATAAATGAGAAAATGTGTTTGGTTTTTGAAGGAATAGTGGAGAATTACGCGAAATTACGTCGTGTAACTTATTGGAGGTGGTAGATGGGACTCTTACCTAAACATCAGGAGAAAAACGGCTGCCCATGTCTGCCCCTAAGCAATTCCGCCATGTTTTTGTGCAGGAAATCACAAAAAATTGGACGGAGTGATGAGGAGTCCTTAGATCCGTCTGGAACTTGATATGCAGAAGTTTGTGAGGTCGCTGATTATGAATCCGTTGTCTTCATTCCGGAATTCAAAATGGTGGATCCAATATGGCGGACGAAAATTGAAAGAAATCATCGGATTTTCTTCAAATTCGTTACCCAGGGGTTTCTGAGGTCGCTGATTACGAATCCGTTGTTTGAATTTCAAAATTCGAAATGGCGGATCCAATATGGCGGATGAAAATTGGAAAAATCATCGGATTGCCTTCAAACTCGGTACCCTGAGGTTTCTAAGGTCGCTGATTTCGAATCCGGTGTCTGAATTCCGGAATTCAGAATGGCGGATCCAGTTTGGCAGAAAAAAATTGGAAAAATCATCAGATTTCCTTCAAACTCGGTATCCAGGGTTTTGTGGGGTCATTGATTACGAATCAGTTGTCAAATTCCGAGAATGAAAGATAGCGTATCTAATATGGTGGACACAAAACTCAGAATTCAGTAGATTCGCTTTGAATTTTATCTCAACGTTAGTATGTGTTTCATTTCCAGTGTACATTTGCTGCACGAGGAAAACTGTATGAGATTGATTACCATTCGTTTTTCTTCTCATCGCGGGCTTAGGGTACACAAAAGCCAGAAATCATTGATATTTAGGAAGATGATGGACCATTGGGAGAAAAACAGTATTGCTGGAAAATATTCGTAGTGAATTTACTATGAGTTGATGAATTCACTATGGGAAATGACAATAAAACTACCAACATTTAGTATTATTACTACGAATTTTTGGTAACTTCACTGCTAACATTCTTCAGCGATGCTCTTTTTCCCTGAAGTAACCGTCATTTTCCTAAATGTTTATGAATGTTATTCAAGTATTGATATCTCTTTTCTTTTCGTAAACTGAATCATGACTCGCGATTTGGTGATCGTTCTTATGTTAACCTATCGTTTCCATGGCAACGTAAATAGTTGGTTGTAATCGGTCTGATTTCAAATGGTGCTTATCACAATTGTGCAATAGCTGTCACCGAATTCTTACTCTTGCTAGTAATCGTTACCGTGAACTTTTTTCCGCGTGCAAGTTTGGAGCTTGGTGAATATTTTTCGTTTTTCAAAATCATGCAATGTGAACATACAATTCCAAATGAGATGGATTCCGCTGCCATGGGTGAGTGTTTCAACAACCTATATCTTCTTAGTAGTTTAATTTGGACAGTTGACTGCAAAAAAATCAGCTGAAGAGGGTTGAATCCAACCCAAGAAAATTAGGAAAATTTTTAGAAACACATGGGGTTTCTGTAGCGAATTTTATCGAATTCTACAACGTTTGTAGATTTCAAAGATGATTCAATATCTATGACTCGAAGAGAGATGTACAATATTTTAAGGAGCAGTCCTCTACCTACGTTGGATGAGAAGTTCACTTTCCTTCAAGGAAAAATCATCGAGATGACGTGTTGTCCGGATGACAAAACTACGGAGATCTCTAACCTTTTATCTACTTTTAAATGTGTATTTAAAAAGAGATGGGAATCTTCTCAAAGGACCGAAGAACGATTTCTTAAGAATGATGAAGAATGGTTAAAACAAAAGGTAGTGTTTTGTACTTTCAGGAATCCCCATTCTGTAACTGTTCACACGCAAGTGGGAAGACCTCTTGTTGAATTCAACGAATGTTCAGAAAGAACGGAACGTAGGGAAACGGAGAATATCAGAGTGAATACTCCTATCTCAGAGCTGTCTTACGCCACACAAATGTGTTTGAGAGCGTCTGGACAGATCGAAGCCGCAAAAATCGTAAAGGATGTTACATCTTCTGATCCTGAGCTTGCCAAAATGTATATGAAAGGTCATCAAACTTTCAAGCGAAATGAGCCAAAGATGTTGAATGATGAAGATGCTCTAGCTCTCCTAGTAGATGCCGAGCTCTCAAAACATCAGTACTGCTTATTGCGTGAAGCTGATCCGCAGAAATTTCCACCTTATAAAAAAATTCAACTGGCCAAACGCATGTGTTTCCCTGACAAGAAATTCATTCAAATAACAGAAACCTGCGCTGTTGTACAACTACAAGCACTTCTTGATCACACAGCTACACGTATTTTAAAGCTACAGAATTCGGTTTTGTCAACTTTATCTGATGAAGAGTTACAAAACCTGGTACTTATTTCCAAATGGGGGTTTGATGGGAGCTCTGGCCACTCCTCATACAAACAAGCATATCAAAGTTCGGAAGCTAGTGATTCTGCTGTGTTCATTACTCCACTTGTGCCTCTCCGCCTACACTGCAATTCAAAAATAATTTGGCAGAATCCAAGGCCATCATCAACCAGATTTTGTAGGCCAATTAAAATAGAGTTTGTGAAAGAATCAACTGAAGTTTCGGTTGCAGAGAAGCTACGGGTTGATAATGAAATAGAAAATCTCAGGGCTACTTCTTTCAGAACTGATGAAAAACATGTTTCAGTGAAACATGAGATGATTTTTTCTATGGTGGACGGGAAGGTATGCAATGCCATAACTGAGACAACCTATACCCAGAAGTGCTATATATGTGGTGCCACATCTAAGGAATTCAACAAAATTGATGATATAGTATCCAGGCCGGTCAAAACCGAAAACCTCCAGTTTGGTTTGTCTTGTCTACACGGCTGGATACGATTTTTTGAGGGCCTCCTGCATTTGTCTTATAAGCTACCTATTCAGGAGTGGCAAGCACGAAAACAAGATAAAGCTTTGGTGGAAGAACGAAAAAAGGTTGTACAGAAAAGTTTTGAAGAAAAATGGGGCCTCATTGTCGATGTTCCTAAGCCAGGGTTTGAGAACTCAAATGATGGGAATACCGCTAGGCGATTTTTCGCACAACTCGAAGTTTCTGCCGAAATCACAGGGGTGGATGTCAACCTAATACAACGACTTCATGTAGTATTAGCTACCGTTTCAAGTGGCCATGAAATAGACGTTGAGAAGTTTCGGAGTTACGCTTTAGACACGGCACGCTACTACGCGACAAAATATCCGTGGTACCCAATGTAACCTACGATGCACAAGTTTTTGATCCACGGACCTGAAATCATTGCATCTGCTCTTCTACCTATAGGCCAATTGACTGAGGAAGCACAAGAGGCTCGTAACAAAGATTTTAAAAGGTGAAAATGATGTATATCACTTAATAATAGTCTATATTTGTCACAGTGGACTCAACACTTTGAAGGGAAAAATTTGACTTCTCAAGTACTGCAATCAGTTTGATACATTGCACAATACGTTTTTGACTACTAGGCAAACTATATATTTATGGTAACCACGAGAATATATGTTCGCGAAGATTGTTTTGTTCTGGTAAGGAATGCGGGGAATTAGTAATATTCATATACTTTTTTTCATTAATACGCCACATTGTTCATCCTCTGGAAACATAAATTCATAGACTAGAAAACAATTTTGAGAATCAAGTAAACTTATGAATTAGAGGATTTATTCAAAACTTTATACTGATGACCCCAAAGTGCAGCTGCTTTTTGTTTTTCCTTGATTTTGCTTGTCATGTTGATATCAAAAGCTTTGACGGTGTCGATGAATACATAATTATATTCAAATATCTTAACAACATTCATTTCCAAAGGTACCGAGAGCATCACTCCAGGAAATGCAGTAGAGAAAAAACGAATGAAGACATTTTCAAATGGTTCCTTTTGAGTTCTGATCCAATGTTATCGAGTAAAAGACAGTTGCCCAAGAAAAAACTAAAGTTTCTCCCTAGAGACGTGTTGAGCCTGATCAAAACTCCGGATATACTTGATAAAGACAACGTAACTTTCCCATTATCTTCCTCTGAGAGTGGAGAAGAAGACTGATCTTAGTAAGAAAAGTGTGGCAAAAGTAAAAACCATTACGATTTCAGTTTTTTATATTATTATATATATTGTGAATGTATATATCTTTCGATTTAACACATTGGGTGTGTTAATATCATTCGATAATTATATCAATAATGATTCAATGTTGGAAATAATGATAATAATGATCATAATAGGAACAACAAAATGGGCCGTTTAGTTCTCGTTTAATATTAAGTTATGAATGAAGTTTTGATTTTTGGCATCCGCCATCCTGAATTTCGGAATTCTGACAACGGATTCGTGATCAGCGATCCCGAAAACCCCTGGGTACCGAGTTTGAAGGGAATCCGATGATTTCTACAATTTTCGTCCGCTATATTGGGTCCGTTATTTTGAATTTTGAATTCCAGACCGTGGATTTGTGATCAGCGACCACAGAAACCCCTGAGTACTGGGTTTGAAGGAAATGCGATGATTTTCTTGATTTTTGTCCACCATATTGGATCCGCCATTTTGAATTTCAAAATTTCGACAACGGATTCGTAATTGGCGACCCCAAAAACTCCTGGATGCCGAGTTTGAAGAAAATCCGATGATCCCCTCGATTTTATTCCACCATATTGCATCCGCCATTTTGAATTTCGAAATGCAGACAACGGATTTGTAATCAGCGACCCCAAAAATCCCTGGGTACCCAATTTGAAAAGAATCCGATAATTTTTTCAATTTTCGTCCGCCATATTGGATTCGCCATCCTGAATTTGGGAACTCAGACAGCGGATTCGTAATCAGCGACCCCGAAAATTGCTGATCACCAAATTTGAAAAAAATCCGATGATTTCTCCCAATTTTCGTCCACAATTTTGGATCCGCCATTTCGAATTTCGAAATGAGAACAACGGATCCGTAATCAGCGACCCCAAAAACCGTTGGGTACCCAAATTGAGGAGAATCCGATGATTTTTCAAATTCTCGTCCGCCATATTGGATCCGCCATTTTGAGTTTTGGAACTCAAAAAGCAGATTCGTAATCAGCGACCCCAAAAACCCCTGATCACCAAGTTTGAAGAAAATCCGATGGTTTATTTCAATTTTGGTCCGCCATATTGGATCCGCCATTTCGAATTTTGAAATTCTGACAACGGATTCGTAATCAGTGACCCCATGAACTTCCCGAGTACGAAGTCGCAAGCGAATTTGAGAGCCCCTCATAATTTTGTTCAGCTTTTTGGCATTTGGCCCCACTGTGTGTCGTTGAGTTCGATAGCGTTGATTGTGACATCCCATCTCTTGATGAGGAAATTTTCAAACAACTCAGCAAGGATCAGAAGTATCTGTTGAATATCGTCTCAGCTGTCAAACCAGGATACTGTCCTGCAGATTTAGCTGTTTCAGATCCTGGCCCGCTGTGTCATGCTCGGTCGCTCACAGCTGCAAATCGAACTCTTAGGTTATACATATCAACAACCAATCCATCCGATGAACTGATACAGATAGTGAGGTTCATACTTACTCGTTATATGCCTGCTCGGTTTGCCATCAAAAAGAATCGTTCTATCCTAGACGGGCCTAAACATGTGTTCAAGGTTATCGAAACCTCAAGGTACTCACCTGAAAATCTCCTCCAAATTATAGATCCTGTCATCCAACGCAACGCGTACTCCGCTCCTCTAGAGAACTGACTCTCGTCAATGGCAATGGATGACAGGAGAAATATTAGAGAACTTGGCCTGAACAAAATAATTGAGCCAAGAACAGCGGCTCTTAAGCAAAAGAAGCCAGTTCGTGATTTTTTGATCCCAAAAATCAACTCTGCTGCGACAGACTATTCACGATATATCGACTGAAACTCCACTAAACCGGCTTCGCCACCCCTTTTACGCTATACCCCAACTGAATACATAATCTCGCAGATAGAATCTACATCTATCCCAGATTGGGATGTTAAAGGATTTCCTTCCCACACTCAATCAGTTGAGCGCTGTGTTGAGTTGGTGACAGAGGCAGCAGGAAAATTTGTTGGGTATAAGAATAGGGATGATTTTATCCGAACCACTTTGATGTCCAGAAAAAGCATGCCTTCGTTCTCGAACAAGGCACAATTTCCTGTTTAGGAGTGGAAGAGCACTTCTAATTGACAATACACCATTACATATTCAATGATATGTATGTTATGTATGCCCTTATGGAGAAATGAAGAACATAAAAATAAAAAAAAAACATGTATGCCCTTATGGAGAAATGAAGAACATAAAAATAAAAAAAAAACATGTATGCCCTTTTTGGATGGTTGGTTGGGGAGTGTGTGGGTGGAACTCGAAGTGTTGCTACCTCCCCGTGGTGAGTTCTGAGTCGCTCGAGATATTCAAGTCGAGCCAAGCGCTGCACGAGCAAGAACTTCCGTATTGTATACAAGATGATTTTAGAATAATTAAAATTTTTCCAGGAGCCCAATCCTCACGAAAATTCATTCGATTTTTCCTTTGGCATTTTTTGATACGAAGCTTTCCTGCGGAGTTATGAGGGATTGCAAACTCTTTCATATACTCAGCAATTATTTCCTCATTCTAAACGGTATGAATTTTTCCGACTAAATATATTGCATTCGCTAAATATTGTAAAAACTGAAGAACTTCAAGCTCGATGCGCGAGGGTCAAATGTTGACCGATTTGAATGATCTTTTTGTCATCCGATTTGTGTTCCTCCAGACCGTCTTTTCTGCACTATTACGTTCCGGATTCCAAAAATTTTGGTTTTTCGGCCCACCCTATTGGGCAAGGGCATCTATCGCGTATTTAAATGCATCAGATGATGAGGTTTCCCTCATTTTGACACGAGCTGATTCTTTTTTATCAATTTCAAATTATTCTGTGAAAATTTTCGTTGGACGTTATTTCTAAAGGTTGGAGCAATACACACTAGCATAGCGTAGAGTATGAGAAACTACGCTTGCAGGGGACAAGCTGCATCTCATGGCATATCTCATTACAGCGAGCATCAAACCGAAAAAGTGATTCGAGGTATGTCAAGTGGAGCAGTGATAGAAATCAGGATAATCTCTTTTTCTAGTTGAACCTTATTGACCGCCCTCACGGAAAGTGTTATTGATCCCTTTGGTACACTCGATCAACAGTCAGTAAAAACGAATATCCTCCTGACTTTTACTGTCCTATTTGTCCGTGCAGACGAGACCAGGGAGTATATACCTCGAATGAACAATTCCAGGCTGACATCAGCACCACCGTACGAGCCGCTTTCGAAACTCTTCTCATAACTGGTACATCAACACAAGTATTAGTCCAAGTAATGGCTTTTACGGCGTCGCTGTTGACAGTTCTACAAATTTTAGTATAGAAGTTTGTGTCCCCTGGATGAAAGCCCTTCGCAACATCGTTCCAATATGGATCTTGAAGTGTGTATTGCTCCAATCTTTAGAAATAACGTTCAACGGAAATTTCAAGAGAATAATTTGGAATACGTCATTCCCTCCCAGATGAAAATTCGTTGCTGAAATTTGAATCGTTCATAGAAACGAGATGGAAATTCGAATCCATAAAATCTGAAGGATGATCTTGCTTTAAACTCTTGAATTAACCCTTTTGAACTGAAAACATGGTTAAGAGAAGAGACTGCAAGATTTGAGGGATTCAACAACTGAATATTTCGTTATTCGATTGCCAATTCGTTTCAATAAACGATTCAAAATTCCGCAACATATGAGAATTTATCAACTGATCCCGATTGCAATGCTGTAATTGATTGAGAAAGAATCAGCTTGTGTCAAAATGAGGGAAACCTCATCAGCTGATGCATTTAAATACGCGATAGATGCTCCTGCCTAACTCCTGCGCTGTGACTTCCAAAGTATCAGCTGACGATCTTCCCACCAAGATACAGCCAGCTGACGTATATATTTATCCATAGTTGCATATAAGCTACCATCAGGTAGATTCTCAATTGAGAGGAAATCACTAGAAGTATAAATTTTTTTTTCGTTTCCGAGCGATCAGCTGACGTGTAATACACCATGTTATAGTCAGTTGATTGTGTTCTTTCTTCGAGATATCAGGTTGGCGACAATTCAACATGTTTCCAAGTGGAAGGAAATGACTGAATATTTTTTTTTTCTTCATGCGTGAGAGGCTACCGCCCCCCACGGAGCCGCAGCTGACGTTCACGGAACATCATAATACAACTTCCTGAAGCATTTCACTAATTATCGTTCGGGAGAAAATCGATGACCAAATTTGAACCTGGCTCCCGGACTACAACTTTCGACACGAGAGAACTGTTCCAAGCGCTCAAATTCATCTCCTCACTCATCGCCTGCAGGACCAGCGGTTTGGAGCCAGGGGTTTGACTATTAGGATCGCATGCAATACAGTATTCCCTTGCGCATGTGTCGGCCAAGATCCTTTTCCCTCTACCTACTTGGAAGTCTGATACCATTATGATCTTTTACATCCGTGCTCATTCAGCCTTGTCTTGCCGTAGCCATGGATTTTACCGCTGCGGAGTTGCGCAACGTGTGGCGTTTCCTGACGGCCGTGGTCCAGCCCTATGGCCAGGTTGAACCGAGCCGAGATGAGCGGGCAGCGGCCGCCAATGACTACCGCGAGCCAACTGCTGTGGAAGGTGGCACTCTCCACGTGAGCGACGAGCTGCGCGCAGTCTAGAGGGCGTTGAGGTGCGACGCGCTGTGGCCCGTTGTTACCCACGCCGACGACGATGGATGTGAACCATACCTAACATTTGTCGAGAACTGGCACGAGCCGAGCACTCGCACGTTGGGCGGATTCTTGAGGACGCCCCGCCACGGCGGCGAACCAGGTGACAGTATATACCCAGGTCCACTCCACTTGCCGCTGCCCCAATCGCCTGCCCGGTTCGATTCCACGCCATCACTCAGAGTCCAATAATCACCGTCAGAGGCCAGCGCGGAGGAGGGCTCCGTAAACGATTCTACCGAACCGAACACCGCCCGAAGATGACGCCACCGCAGAGGAGGACGCCGTCGTCGCGCCGCACGCGAGGGTCTGTCAGCCCCTGCGCCAAGGAGGGGGTGCTGGAACTGCGGCTACCCGGGCCATTCATATCAAATAGTTTTTCAGGTTGCTAATTACGAATCCGTTGTCAAAATTGCGGAATTTAAATTGTTTGATCCGATATGGTGGATGAGAACGGAATGGCAAATGTATAAAATTCTACACGAAAACGCCGGATTTATAATCATCGACCCTGAAAAACCCCGAGTGCGAAGTGTAAAGGACAACCGACGAATATGAGCATCCCAGTCCACCACACGGAGAGAAAAATATCGCTGTCATAACGATACTGGATAGTTGTTATGACTATCCAAAGTTGGGTGGTATCAGTATCGTTGCTATGAGCATACAAATCATCCGAGGAACGATATAGATCGCCAGCATAGCCATCTGTATCGTCACTATAGCGATACAGTATTGTCACTACAGCTATCTCTTCTTAACCGTACTTCAGATCGTTATAATAGCCATCCTTTTTTTTCCGTGCATATTGGAATTTGGAAATTCTGTCAACCGATCCAGTGACTCCGCAAACTTCCTAGCGCGAAATTTAGAGAAAATTCGATGAATTTGAGAATTTTGGTCCGCCATATTGGATCTGCCATTTTGAATTTAGGAATTCTGACAGTCGATTTATAATCAGTGACCCCGAAAACCCCTGTGATACCGATTTTCAAACGAATTTGAGAACTCTTGATAATTCCCTCAAATTTTCTGTGATTGTCATCATGCGGTCTGAGACACTTCCTTCACAAAATCATGTCGGAATCTCAAAGGGGCAAAAAGTGGCAACTTTTTCTTGTTCCATGTTGAAGGTGAGACCTTCGTCTGCGATCTTCAATAAGTAGAATGGCTGGGAAATTCTGGGAACACAACTTTCTCCTCAACAAACCAAACGAATTTCCAAATTCAGAGATATGAAAATCACATCCAATCATCACACTGTTGTCATTTGCCATTCGGTGAATTGATATCCCTCTGATCATTAGTATATTCCATACACTTCCAGCAGTAGATTCCATTTTTGAAAAGTTCGATCGGTTCATTTTCGGAGACACAGCGTCTCTTTGAACATGGACATCATTCTACTATTCCGTAGTCACACAAATGGTACCTCACAGGAGGGTACATTCAAACTGGTATACAAGGGGAGAGAGAGCAGATCACATCTTCTCATATCTGAATTGTGATACTCGGGACATTACTTTACTCACCCCAACGGTCAAATATTCCAAATCACAAACTTCATTTTTTGTATTTTTTCCAACTTTTCGGCATTTGGCCCCACTGTGCGACGCCTGATTAACAGTAGTGACACTTTCCACGTTACATTTTAAATATTTTTCCCAATCTGGATAGAATACTCTTAACCAATTCATACCAATCAAAGGTCTACACTCTACGTCACAATTGTGTAATGGCATCTCACTCCCTATATCATTGATTTTTACTTGTACATTTATAACCCCCATCACTTTGATTCGCTCACCTGCCACAGAACACAATTTACTTCTACTCTTCTCTAACCTATAAGACTTGAATTTCTCACTATATGATGGTTTTGATAGTATCGATACCGTAGCTCCAGTATCTACTTCCATTTTAATATCTTTGTTATCTAATATAACATCAAGCATACATGGTTCAGAAGTAGAGCTATTCATTTGAACTTCTTTCATATTATTAATAACATTACAGATTTATCTAGAATAATCATTTTCACTAACACTATTATCAGTATATTCTCCATTTTCTGTGATTACATTCATATTTTTTCCACTCTTACTCGTACTATACTTACAGTATCGTGCAATATGACTTCTCTCATTGCATTTAAAACACATCCATTCGTTGACCGAACATCTATCGATTTCATGTTTTTTACCACATCTGTAGCAGCTTGTAGTCCTCTGTTGACTTGCCATTCCTTGATAGTTTTGAGACATGTTCCCGTTGTTACCCTTTACTTGATATACTTCTTCTTTTCTCTGTGCGATAGTTGATTTATTTTGCTCAACCATAAGACCTTGAACCTCTGCAGCTTTCGCAGCAGTCGGTATTTTGACTGCTTTTTCAAATGTGAGCTGATCTTCTTGAGATAATACTCGTTGAACTCTTCTATTCTGAATTCTACACACAAATTGATCCCTTAACGTATCATTCAAGAAGTCTCCATATCCACAATCTTCCGACAAACGCTTCAATGCCACTACATAATCCGATATTGACTCCGGAGGACCTTGATTTCTGTTTCTCATTTGAAAACGTTCATAAATAATTGACTCCTTGGGCTTGAAATAAGACTTCAGCTTAACCACAATATCCTCAAACTTTTTACTCACTGGATCTTCTGGACTGTATAAATCTTTCAATATACTATACGTTTTACCACCTATCCCAGTTATGAGTAATGATACTTTTTTATCTTCTTCAAAGCCGATCCATGTAATTATCAAAACGTTCTCTCGCTGCGTCGTATTCACCAATACCTCCTATAATAGCTTTCACCATTCTCGCGTAGAGGTTAACTTCATATATTTTGTTATCACACCCTTTTATGCTCGTCGCCAATTGATATGTTTCAATGAACAGCACAAATACGTTATATACTATTCATGATATATTTCAATAAACAAAGATTAGGTAAAAATCCAACATGACATCGATCATACAGAACCACGCTCTTTGTATATCTCTATGTCTCGACAGACGCTCTACATACATACGTTTCTCTCTACTATAGTGTTACCAACTGTCAAACCTTACACTACACTTTCAATTATCATATGTACTGTACAAACTGCAAGAAGCCCTGGTGAAAATGGGGGCGAGGAGAAAGAGTAAACGAAGTGTATGCTGAAGGATAACAGAAACGTTAATGGGAAGTATACGAAGCTTAAACGGAAAGGATACAAAGAGTATGTGAAACGGGAATTGAAACAAAGAAAGCGGAAAACATTCAAGAAATCTAGACAAGAAAATTGAACTCTGTGGTGAGAATCAAACCGGTGACTTTCACTATGGTAGGGTCTTATCCGCTGAGTCATGGATCGTCGTTGACATCAATTGCTGAAATATGTTATTTGAAGTCAGAATAGGTATGACTCGCATACGCTTCATATAACCTACTATTACATTACATGAAGCATATGAGAAACGGGATCGGAAGTTTATGAAACGTATACAGAATGTATGATTTGATGACTTTCCAGCAAACGGGTATCATACGCTCCAGACAGAGGAAGTTGAAACGTTTTTCGCTTCGTTTACGTTCTCTCCTCGCTTTGTGTATACGCTTCATTTGCACCAGGGAGTACATAGGGAAATGATCAGATGTCGAAAGGTATTTCACTTGCACCTGTGGATCAAGGTTCAAGATGTCTGAATTGACATATTTCTTTTTGGAATTAGATCGAGGAAGGAAATCTAATAACCAAACGTAGAAGATTTGTTTGATGGAAAAATGTATCTTAAATGGGATTCGCCCAATGGTTTATTGAACAATAAATATGATTTTCCTTATACATTTAATACGGATGGTTGTACAACCGCAGATTCCAGTACCTCATCAATTTGGCCTATTCACGTAATGGTAAATGAACTGCATATTGCAATGGAAAGAAAACATATGCTACTTTGTAGGTTTATGGATTGATAAATGCAAACCTGATATGAACATATTTTTGGAGCCTTTTGTCAAGCAAGCAAATGAATTGTCATCGAAAGGAATTACTTGGATGTATAATGATATTAAAACTGTAACTAGTTTGGTGCTCTCACTTCTTTGCTCTGTTGATTCCATGGCACGATCAGAATTATTGAATATGAGACAATGTAATGGTAAATATGGATGCACATTTTGTGAGAACCCAACGGAAGGTGTTGGAATTTCCAAACATCAGGGCGGATCAAAGATTTATGGGAAGTACACTGTTTGTGATACTGTTCCGCCTGATCGGACGGATAAATCAATCAAAGAAAACATGATATTAGCCCATAACTCAATGGATGGGAGTGATGTCAAAGGTGTTTGAGGGCCTTCGTCTCTCATGAATCTGATTTATTTTGATCTCGTTGACGGCTTCGATCCAGATTATCTGCATTCCCGTCCTTTACGCGTTGAACGACAATACACGGGTATCCTATCAACCCGTTAAGGACCGAACGTCCGTTTTTTCAACACCTTTTTCAACGACATTTTACGCTGTCGAATCGAGTGTCAAAGAATTTGCGGATAATTATTTTCAATGTAGAATTATCTGAGCTTTCAGAATATGGAAGTAGATTTTCGAGAAAATGCGAACTGGGAATGTTATAATCGTTTAAATACAAAAAAACACGAATCTTCGATTGCAAAAAATTATTATCCGTTTATTTTCGTCTCGAATTAGGGGATACATACATCTAGGGGATGAAACTTCTGCGTCCATGGACCCTGAGCTTCGGAGTATGTGAGATGGTTTTTCGACATTCAAGATGGCGACACTCAATATGGCGGCTAGAAACCAATATATTTTTGCTTTTTCTTATTTTTCGTATTTGAGCAATATTCCTGAATGAATTCTTTGTACACATACGTATTATTAGGTTTTTGGGGTCGCTGATCACGAATCCGGGGTCAGATTCGCCAAATTCAATATGGCGGATCCAAAATGGCGGCCTACAATTGTTGAAACTGTACGATTCCCATGAAAATGAGTACATGGAGGTTTTCGGAATGCCTGATGACTAATCGGAGGTCAGATTCTATGAATACAGAATGGCGGTTCAAATATGGCGGCAAGAAATCTCAATTTTCGTTCCTCCAGTTTTTTGTCAATTTATCGATATTTTCCTCCTCACATAGATGGATCCGAGTACTCTCCGAGTCGTTGAATACGAATTTGGTGTCAGATCTGCAAAATTAAATATGGCGGTGCCAATATAGCTTCGGAACAGTACTGACATTGTCTCATTTTTCAAGTGTTTTCTGCCGTCAATGTGTTGATCGCCGTTGCCCAACTCTCTGTATGTGGAGGTGAACATTTACGGAAGTCTTCTTTTTTTGTTTCAATTCTCCCTTATTTTATTCATTTTTTTGTGTTTCTTTTGTGAATTTCTCTTTCGTTTTTTTCGTCTTTTCTATTTTTTCTTGAATGTTGTTCGTCCAATTTCTTTTCAAATTCCAGAACTCTTTTTCAGGACTTATCTCTGATTCGTGTCGATACAGTAGGAAAGAGCACCAAATTCGGTGGAACGATTACGCGTGTGATGTTTTGAAACATGCGGAGCACATATAAGCACTACAGACTGTGCACATTTTCTGCGTTCTCATTGAGCATTTCGAAAAGTTGGTGCAGTTTCTTTTCTTCTCTGCAACTACAGTCTTATGTGCTACTGATCCTCGTGCCGGAGCTTTCACAAGATACTTCCAAGCGATAGCTAATGCCATGTCTTTCGTTCCAATCTCACTCGTCTTATCACGTACCAAATTTCTTAGTACTGTTGCATTTGTGACGGAAGCTTGGATTATTCTCAAAAAAATAACGCGAGTCCATTTTTCGGATCTGATAGAAGGCATCAAGTTACTGCAATGGAAATCATGTTGGTCAACTCCACCCATGTGCTTGTTGTAAGTAGCAAAAGCTCTCGGGGAAGGTAATTCCATCTTTCCAGCATGTTCTCCGAATCGGCGTTTCATCGAAGATAAGGGTGTTACTCCTGCTGCTGTCGAAAGTAATGAGATTGGTTTCGAATCCATGATGGTAATATCATTCATATCACTAGTTTTCTTATGCTTCACAATAAAAGAACCACGTGGAGCTTTTTCATCCATGTCATTGCTGACACCAATGACTCTATTTGCTCTCACCGTGCCTGTAGCTCGTAAACCAATATTCTTCAGGTGAACCAATAAATCGGGATCGCAGAAGTTATCCAAGTATAAATGATAGCGAACTATCTTCTTCACTACATTCGTAGAGAGAAGTCCTTGGATCATTTCCAAGACTACCCGACTACCCAAAGCACATTCTCCTAGTCCTGTGTCTTCTTGTCCGGAATGGGGATTGGTCCCTTTGCCACAGTCAATGTCGCAGTCGTATAAATATAAATATCCTTCAGGATTAGATGTGGACAACTTTTTTCATGCCAGATTGCACTGATTCATCCTTCGCATATTGCTTCGAAGAGGTTCTTCCGTGAAACTGGATCATCGACTCATCAATTGATAGGGTGGTCGAGAAAAAACCGGATTGTTTCATATTTCTCCTGGAAATTTCGGAAAGATCACGTACCCACTATGCTTGTACATCAAGGTTTCCATCACTGGGTCGTGGGAATTTTATTTTTGATTTGATCGTCATGGAAGTTTTACGACCCATGACGGTAGCGATGGGATTGCAAGCTCATAGAGGATCGGTAGACCAATAGTCTTTCTGAGATTTTCTCGAGTTAAAAATCGACATTATTATAATTCCTGCGAATATATTCAAATCATGAGGAAAGAGCTCGTAACCGTCATTGACAGTACAATCAATAATGTGATTCTTAAAATCATCGGAAAAGCAATATTCAAAAACTCCCGTGAAAGATGCGTCCTGAATTTTCTTGCTCGTTGATTCAGACATGAGAAATTCATTCTCAGTGATGCCAATCGATTTTTTCTCACCATCCATCCATTCATGAATGTGATTCGGTTCAAGTTTTGTTTGACTGTCTGTGTACCTATCACGGACTTTCTCATACGAGATTTTTGGGATTAGGTCTGCCTCGTGAATGGGAAAGTCATTATCATCATTTTCAAAATCAGATTCTCCCGATATTGATTCATCGGAACTTTCTGTTTCAGAATTCATACCTTCTTCAACATCATCATTGTCTCCATGAATTTCTGTACACCTTGAGCGTCTTGGATATTTTGCAGCCGAAGGACCCGGCAGCTCGAATTTTTTTCTCACTTATACAGAAAGGATTCCTGATTGATCTTATTTTCGATTCCATTCAAAAGTCTACCGTCTGATGCGACTGAACTTCATGCGGAAATGGTGCAGAGGAAAGAAAATAAAACTAAACTCCGATGTCGAAAACGAAAAATTGCGAATCTGAAACAATTGACGGCTTTGTCTACATCCTAAGAGAGAACTTGGATGCTCCTTCAGAGTGCTCAAAAGAACGAATGAAGATGAGAATCTAAGAGGAAAAGGATGGAACTTTGAAAAATTGGAGAAACAAAGAACGAAAGATGTGGTGACAGTTGAGCAACTGCAATGAATATACAGGGTGGTTCATTTGAAGTGATATAGTCAAATACCTCGGAAACTAGTGGAGATGACAAGGATGTTCCAGATAAAAAGTTTAGGGTTCCAAGGGGGAAGTATCATGCTGACCTTGAAAAATCCCTCAGAGGTCATTTTGAAGGTCATTTAGGGCTCAGGATGGTTTTTTTAAACGGGACTCCCATTTTTCCATCATGACATGGGAAAGTCCTTCCCGCCCATTGGAGTGCAAGGTATGGACCGTCGAAGTTATTGATGAACTCCTGTCAGCGTTACCCAGGAACATCGACGTGGACGTGATAGTTCACTGTTCCCTTCAGAGTGCTTGATTATTGTGAGTCCCCTCGCCTCTCACATGTGAGTTCCAAAATTTGGAAGTTTTTTTGTGAATGAGGGCGGGACATGATCGATCGCATCCGCACTATTTATGCCAACATACCAGGATTATGTATCCAGGGAGAGGAGGATAACTTCAAGCAATTATTGTAACAGCATCAAGCACCCCTCATGTCAGAGCGCTAAGAGTAGTTCATCAATAACTTCGACGGTTCATATCTCCAACCCAATGGGTGGAAAGGGGTCCATGACCAGTGTTTCGTAAAGGGTTTGAAACCGGCTTTCCCATGCCATGATGAAAAAATTGAAGCTCCGTTCAAAAGAACCATCCCGACCCCTAAATGACCTTCAAAATGACCTCTGAGGGATTTTTCAAGGTCAGCATCATACTTCCCCTTCAGAACCCTGAACTTTTTATCCGAAACATTTTTTTCCGTCTCCACTAGTTTCCGAGATATTTGACTATATCACTTTAAATGGGCCACCTTGTATAGTGCAGAGGAAGGGAGACGAAACTGAACTTCGACATCAGAAACGAAAAATTGCGAATCTGAAACAATTGACGGCCTTGATTTAATCCGGAGAATGAACTCGGGGTTCCTTCAGAGTGCTCAAGAGTAACATATGAAGATAAGAATCTAAAAGGCAAAAGATGAAACTGTGAAAAATTGAAGAGACAACGGAACATGTGATGACAGTTGAGCAACTGCGAAGGAAACACATCGACGGCAGAAAACACTTGAAAAACGAGACAATTTCAGTACTCTTCCCGAGCTATATTGGCTCTGCCATATTGTATTTAGCGAATCTGACACTAAATTCCTATTCAGTGATCCGGAGAATACTCAGATCCATCTATGTGAGGAGGAAAATATCGATAAATTGACAAAAATTCAATCAAATAAATTTTCAATCGTGGCTAAGGCAAATGAAATAGTTTGAGAAAACGTTCCGTTCGAAAGAGATTTTTGAACGTGGATTTCTTACAAAAGACTCTGTGGAACCTTCCAAAGGGACACACTTTCACGATTTATCGCGAAACTCGAAATATTTATCCGTTGACTTGGCTTCAATCGTATCTTCGTTTTTCACCCTCTTGCGGAAAAGGACGGACTTGTCTTTGCGTATGGAAATGGGATGTTCAACAAATAACTTTCGCGTAACGAATCTGTGGATTTTTCCATCGTCCGTCCTATTTACGTGTTTTTCACCTGGGTGATGGAACACGTCAGATCCTGACAAGAGGGGATTTTTGCCGACTCAACTGCCTGATCAGCAGTGATTAATCGATTCGGTATTGGGGAGGAGAGAGAGAGACACGGGCACTTGGGTACTGTGAACAAAGACAGCGAGTCCGCAGGCGTTGGACTTTGGTTCCGCGTTGGTATGTCCCATCACGGTGCATCGAAAATATGCATCGATGTGCACATCGATGCGAGCTCTGACCTCGAATTCTTTCTTCCTGCTTAGCGTTTTGTTCGAGCGACTTCCCGTGCGTTTTTTTTTCTCACATACTATGGGTCGGAATATATTTATACATATATTCGCAATGATTTTGGGGATCTGACTTCCCTTTGTTTTGAAATAGTCAACGTATGGGAATACAGGCGGGAATAGGGATTATTTACTTCCGTACACTGGGAGTGAAACTCATCGTCACGTAACACCGCCATTTTGGATACGCCATATTGACTGCAAATCGGACCCCGGATTCGTGATCCTCGACCCCAAAACCCTAATAATACGTGTGTGTACATCGAATTCATTCAGGAATATTGCTCAAATACGGAAAGGAAGAAAAAGCAAAAATATTTTGGTTCCTAGCCGCCATATTGAGTGTTGCCATCTTGAATTTCGAAGAACCATCTCACGTACTCTGAAGCTTAGGGTCCATGGACGCAGAAATTTCATCCCCTAGATGTATGTCTCCCTTAATTCGAGACGGAAATAAACGGATAATAATTTTTTGCGATCGGAAATTCGTGTTTTTTTTCTATTTAAACGATTATAACATTCCCAGTTCGCATTTTTTTGAAAATCTGCTCCCATATTCTGAAAGTTCAGGAAAATTTCACATTGAAGATGATGATCCGCAAATTTTTCGACAATCGATTCGACAGCGTAAAATGTCGTTGAAAAAGGTATTGAAAAAACGGACGTTTGGTTGTTGACGAGTTAACTCCACCTGGGAAGGAATATTATATAGGATCGCCACAACGAATGGATGTCATTGAATCTCGTTTGATGTCAATACAAACACCGAAATGTATTACTAGGGCGCCGAAAACTTTGGAAGAACGACGATTGTGGGAAGCATCAGAGTGGAGGTCATGGACAATCTTTTATTCCTTAGTCTGCTTGCGTTCAGTTTCACCTAGGGAATATCTAAATCATCTGGCTTTGTTTGTATACGCAAGGAACATCCTTTTAGAAAAATCTATCACACCTAGTATGTTAAAAAACGCGAATATTGCGTTAATTCGATTTGTGGTTGACTTTCAATCATTATATGGGAAGCAACATAGGTCATAAAATGTACACCTCCTTCTGCATCTGTGTAAAAGTGTACAGAACTGAGGTCCTCCGTGGGCGCATAACACATTTCATTTTGGAAATCAAAATAGACTGTTACTGAATCTGAAAACCAGTCCTGCTCGTGTAGCTGTACAAGTAGCACATAGATTATTAGTATACCAAAGTGTTCCTCATTTTGAGAAAAAATTTGCCATCGATCATGCAGTTCGTCGATTTTGTGATGAAGTTTGCACAAGTAGACAGAGATTCAAAAATTATTCTCAGAATGAAGATACAATTATGATAGGCAAAGGGAAAGAATATGAATTACTCCCTGAAGAGCGAGAACATTTAGAAGGTGTGATAGCGGTACAATGTCTAACTTTTAAGAAAATGATCTGTAGAGGCATCAAATACTCAGTAGGATTGTATGGACATTCAAAAAAGAAAAACAATTCTATTATTGAAACCAGAACCGGCCAAACAGGTATAACAAAAATTTGTATAAGATATGATGGTGATAATTCCAAAGATATATCATTTATACGCAAATTGAAATTTGCCGGTGTTGATTTCATCCGTACAAACAATGTACCAGGTGTGTAGTAAGTATGAAACCGGAATTTTTGTACAGAAAAAACACGTTTATTGTAATGATATCATACGAAGTAACTTATTCAAAGTATTGTCCGTCGCTATCTATACATTTCTTCCATCTTCCTGGCGATTTGTGTATTTCGTGCCAAAAGAGTTGTTGCTCTTTTGAAAGCAAACCAGTCATCGAGTCATTTTCGTACATCATCGTAAGAAGTGAAGCGCTGCTCAGCAAGTGCGTGTTCCATCGATGCAAACAAGTAGTAATCGGATGAGGCAAGGTCCGGTGAGTAAGGCGCGTACTGAAGAATCTCCCAACGGAACGACTCTATCGTTTCCTGGACCTGTTTTGCTTTGTGTGCTGGTGCATTGTCATGCAGCAAAATCACCTTGTGTTGTCTCTGTTTGTATTCTGATCGTTTCTCACGCGGAACTCGATCGGAATCAATCATTTGTTATCGGTGGCGTTGAGTATTGACAGTTTCCCCAAGTTTCAGCAGCTCGTAGTAGATTACGCCCTTCTCATCTCATCAAACACACAGCATTGTCTCTCGTCCGTAGCGGTTTGGTCTTGCCGTCGATGTTGATGGTTCACCCGGAGTGACCCATGACTTTTTGCGCTCAGGATTCTCGAAATATATCCACTTTTCATCGCCAGTCACAATTCAATGGAGAAATGACTTTCTTTGGAACCTGTCGAGTAGCATTTCGCATGATGTTTTGCGGTTTTCCTGCTGTCTTCCGTTGAGTTCATGTGGAACCCGTTTCCCCACCTTCTGTATCTTTCCCATGGCTTTCAACCGAAGGGAAATGGCTTCTCGGGTTACCTCTAACTGATCCGCCAGTTGTTGTTATGTTTGAGCGTCGTCTTCGTCCAACAAGGCTTGCAGGTCAGCGTCTTCAAACTTTTTCGGTGGTCTTCCACGTTCTTCGTTCCTGACGTCAAAATCGCCACTTTTGAACCGTTTGAACCACTCGAAACACTGTGTTTCACCGAGAGCATGCTCACCAAACGCCTCCACAAGCATTCGATGCGATTCGGCTGCGGTTTTCTTCAGATGAGAACAGAAAAGTAGTGCTGTCCGCAAATCGTAATTTGTTGGCACAAAACTCGACATGTTTACCTCTAATAAACTAATGCTACTGAATGGAACTCGTGTTAATGTGAGTTGGAAATCTTAGTCGGATATCAATACAATAACAAGACACCACTGACGTGATGTGTCGGTAACTGCATCGGCATCCAGTGCCACCTATGGGCAAATTCCGGTTTCATACTTACACACCTGGTGAAGATAAGTCATATCAAAAAAAGTGTCAGAAATGAAGAAGGGTTATCAATTATACAAATCCCTGCAGGGTCTCAGAAGTCCATGTCTTCCAATGAAAATCGGCAGTGATGTTTTTGTGAGCACTATTCCTCATGAATGCTTGGGTGATTAGGAGCACTCAAGCATTATGAACAGCATGTTACATTCTTCGGATAAAAATTGTCATAATAAATAATACCGCGAATCTGTTCACAAAAATTCCTCGAAATTGGTCAGAATGTTTATTAAGCCTACCCTACAGCTCACTTCCCATTTTCTTCCAATTCACGAGAAACTAAGTTTCCCTGAATCTCTCCGAATCTCATTGAAACTATCTAGATCCTTCTGAAATCTTGGACTAAGCACTTTGTCAAACCTACTCCTTCCTAAAGCTTTCTGAATTCATTAGCATCTTTTTGAAGAATTCAACGCACAATTTAGCCAAATTTATTCATTGCAGAATCTTCAAAAAAATCCCAGAACATCTCTGAAAACTTGAACTGGAAATTTCCCTAATTTACATCTCTCTGGATCTATGTGGATTTTTTTTGCATCCTCCTGGAGAGTTCAATACACAATTCTGCCTGATATATCTATCTCTAGCTTCGTTCATTCCAAGATGTTCTACGCTGCCTCATCTTGCACCAAACCAATCAATTCATTTTCATAACTGCCAGAGCGAATTGGAGATATCTGGAGCACATTGGGGCAACTTAGAAGTCCCTGAAACGAAGAAAGCTTCTGAATCTCTCCCAGGATGCGTCTGAAATGTTGAACCCGAAATTTTATTGAATTTTTCCTCTCTGCATTTCTCTGAATTCTTCTGAATGCGTCTGGAAAGTTCATTACACACTTGATCTTAATTTACCTATTTTTGAAACTCTCTCAAACTCCCTGAATGCCTCGAAAACCTTAGACCAAAAGTTTTACTGTATTTATCCTTTTCTGGATTTCTCTGACACTCCCTTGATGACTCTGAAATCCTGGACCAAAGATTTCAGTGAATTTATTCTGCTCTGAATTTTTCTGAATCTGTCTCAGCTTCTGTGAATTTTCTTGAATTTCCTTGAATCTCTCTGAATCCTTTAGAACAGTTCGACATGCGATTTTCCCCGATTCGACCTCCTATGTATTTCTCTGAAACTCTGTGATCCACTGGAATCCCGGATCAAAAATTGCAGTAAATTCATCCCTCTTGAAACGCTGCCTGATTCCCACTGAATTTCTCTGAATTCATCTGAATGTCTCTGAAATACTCTGAATCTCAAGATTCTCTGATTCAGATAAACTGTATCGCTGATATTGAAAAATTGTTAGTTTGACAACCCCCCGCTCCCGTTCTGTGAATATTTGTCATGCAAATGCTCAATCGCTTCCGGCACATTGGCCGGAATTTCATGCTTTCATACTATCTCAAAATTTTGACATTATTGCTGTCTCAGAAAACTGGTTTCCACCAATACAACATGATTCGACTCATTTGATTGAGGGTTATTCTTTATTCCGATCCTATAGGGGAGGGGGGGGAGGAAAACGGGGGTTGTGTGTGTCATACGTTAGGTCTGGTCTTGTGGTTAAGGTTGTGGCATCTTCTACTCAACCACTCACATTGCTCAGCCTGAGTATCTACTTGTACATATATCGGGGAAAGCCAGACGCAGACTTCTAGTTGGTGTGGTATATGGGCCGCCAAAGTTGGCATTCGGGACATTCAGTACTTTTCTCTTCTCTCTATCTTCTGGATATCACGAAGAAGTGATATTAGGAGATTTTAATACAGATATGCTCAATAGGTCTTCCGACGCTTCGTATTTGCTTCGTTTATTCTCTGAGCTCAATCTCGCAATGGTGCCTTCAAATCCTACACATAAACTGCCCTCTTCTTCCACTTGGCTTGATCTTTGCGTTGTTTATGATGTCTGTAAAGTCCAGAGCTTCATTCAATTTCCTTTACCTTTTCTTCCATATCACGATCTGATCTCTATCAAATATTCGTTTGATGCTGTTAACCAATGCTCTCAACACAAAATGTTCCGCTGTTTCTCGACACTTAATCCAACTTCATTGGAACCGTGCCTTGGGCCGATTGATCTCTATTGGTTACAATCTATCTTGGATTTTGATGAGTATATTGAAGATTTCAACACTCTGCTTTGCCGTGTTCGGGATGTGTACGCTCCGTTGAAATCTTACACTTCTAGACGACCGGGTACACCTCGGTTTACGTCTGAAATACGGAGGTTGATGTACGAACGTAACGTTGCTCGGCGTCGTTATCTTAGAACGAAAAATAGGGTGGCGCTTGTGGACTATCTCGCTCTCCACAATCTGTTCTCATCTGAGATTGACGGATCCAGGAACTCCTTTGTTGCTGACAGACTCTCGTCTGTCAGGTGTTCTCGCGATCTTTGGAATGAGTTCCGTCGTCATAAGATTGTCAAATCTGATGGAAAATCTAATTCCTCTCTTCCTCCATGCTCGCCCGGCATTCTGAACGAATACTTCAGTTCAGTTTTTTGTCCGGGGTGTCCATATCTTCAACGGGTCTCAGAATCTCCTGGAGTCTCTAGCAAATTTGATTATCCTCTCTTCTACTTCCCGTTCATTACGCTCGATTTGCTCCGTAGATTCTGTCATTTTTCCACTTCCAATGCTTGTCCTCCTGATGGTCTTCCCAGTCGTTTCCTTTCTCCATTCTCATATCTAATTCATCCTCACTTACTCGATTTATTCAACCACTTCCTATCGCAATTCATTTTCCCTAAGGCATGGAGAGAATCACTCATCACACCAATTCCTAAGGTATCTGAGCCGACCCAACCTAGTGATTACCGCCCTGTTTCGATTTTGTGTGGATTTTCAAAAATATTAGAAAGAATTGTCTTCCATTTGATCGAAGTTTTTCTTCGCGACAATGGCTTATATGATCCGACTCAATCTGGGTTCATTCGAGGGCACTCCACACAAACTGCTCTTATTCAACTGACTGATGATATCCGCGAGGCCATCGATCATCGCAAACTCACCGTTTTGGTCTCCCTGGATTTTTCCAAAGCGTTTGACTAGGTAGACCATGCTCGCTTAGTCTTCAAACATTCAAGTTCTCGAGACCTGGTTATATCTCTCAGGGCGACATCAAGCTGTAAAAACTGCATCTGGTCAATCCGATTGGGTCAGGGTTACCTCGGGTGTATCGCAAGAGGCAATCCTCGGTCCAAGACTTCTCTCTCTTTCCACGTCACTGACATGAATTCGTGCATTGAGCATAGTAAAATCAGTAAATTCGCAGATGATTTGCAGATATCTCACACCACTGATCTCCGGTCTGTTAATGGAACCGTAGAACTGATAAATAGGGATATGTCCGGAATGAGCAATTGGTGTACTTTGAATAAACTTTCTTCAAATTCTCCTGAACCGCAAGCCATGATTCTAGAATCTATTCGGAGTGTGAAAGGTCTGCAGTTGGAATCATTGTCTCCTGTAGTGCCCAGACAGCATCGAAAATTCTCGGAACATTTTAGAAACTTGTTTCTGGTTTCCTAGATTTGATTCTGAAAACATCATATCCTGGATGTTTTAAAAACGTTTTTTCTTTATGCATCCTGTTAGATTTTGAAAAAATTATTTTCATGTTCTTGAAATATTTTTGGAACATTTCAATAACCGGAAGGAATGAGGAAAACATTTATGCGATGTTTTTAAATCATGTTCGGTAAAATGTTTCCATAACCTCCCTCGAAAACGTAAATGAAACTTCCTAGGACATTTTCACGTTTCTAAAACATACATCTAACGTTTTTTAGATATCCTGGGACGTTTTTTGCATGTTTCGTATATTACCAACCATGTTTTGTGAATGTTCTCAAAACGTTTCAGTGCTGTCTGAGTGATAGATGGTACGGTAATATCTTATGTCTCTAGTCTGAAAACTTTGGGAATCTACCTCTCCCCAACTTTGAGTTGGAGTCCACAGGTCTCGGACATTTGTACCCGGGTATACAGAGCACTCTTTGAGCTCCGATTTGATGGGAGACATCTCTCTACTCGCACTAAAGCTGGGCTTGTACTATCCCTCCTTCTGCCGTATTTTGACTATTGTGCCCTTGTTTTCATAGACATAACACTCGTTGATAACATCAGGCTGCAACGGGTTTTTGATGCCTGTGTGAGATTTATCTTTAATGTCAGGAAGGATGAGTACATCTCGCGATACTTTGATAAGCTAGGTTGACTGAGGATTGATGGTCGGAGAAATTATTCACTAGGCATGCTCCTATTTAGCATTTTCACTACTCGTACTGAGGAATCGTGATGAGAATCCCCTTTCATGCATATAACACATTGGATTTTTTATACTCACACATTCTCAAATGAAAATAAATGTATGTGATTTGTGTGAAGTTGCTGACATAACTTAGATTCATGTGAATTTTTCTGTTATTCTTTCAATTATTATTCATTTAGTTCATATCCAGGTTTCCTGTATTGTATTTTATTTTTCAATCGTATTTATAGGTGACTTATGGAATATAGACGTCTCTGGAGTAAGTAGTTCCATATTAAATGAACAATAATAAATTATTATTGTTAATAATAAAATTTCTACTGACATATCTAAACAGTTGATTCGGAGTTAATTTGAAGCGTGTATACATTTTTCTTGAGTTCGTAGTCATGGGTTACCAAGATCGCGTAGTGCCAGGATGTACTTCTACACGTCATGATGGAAATCATCGTTTCCCAAGAGTAAAATCAAAAGCCAAGGATGGTTACGAGTCATTGAAAGTCCTGTTCTCAACAAGCTGATGTATGATGAGATCTTGCAAAAAAGTATGCGTGTTTGTCGGAAAAATTTTGCAAAAACTGATTACATGTGTTTTTCTCAACGATTGAAACTAAAAGCCAAAGCAATACCAACATTATATCTCTCTCAAGGGAGCTTTCCGGAGTGTTTGACCCGGGGCGTCTGAGGCGTGAACTGCGGATTCCTATTGATTCATTCCACGCCCCTGACGCTCCGGGTCACACACTTCCGGAAGCTCCAAGTTTGCTCAATTACATGTGCTCCTAAGGTAACGTATAATATGTTATATTGATAATTTTCCAAAAGTGCAGGAGTTTTATTGGATGAGAATTTCAATAAAACCATTTTTCGATTTGAAAGTCAGATATGTTCTCAGTATTTGAATCTCAATCAACACTAAGAAAAATATATATATACATAATTCTATGTAGTCAAAACCTCTCATGTATCCAACTAATGAAATAAGATTACATTAAAAAATAACACTAGTTTACAGCCATTTTGTGCATTCGACGTCACTATTTTTTTTCTGATGCATTCTGGCTCCCTGAACTCAAAAATCACGGGAAAAACTCTTGTTATGGATAAGTTTTTGAGATATGAATTATTGAAGTTGAAGACAATTTTTTTCTATCGAAGTTTCACCATTAAAGGTATATCTCAAGTCAGAAGCGATCAATCTAATCATGGCAGGTGTCGAAATGGACATAATTGAACTGCCAACAAATATCAACGTCACGATTGTTGATTACTCAAGTAGTTGAAGTGCAATGAATCGAATATACTCCGTATTAAATTTTTCACGTAAAGTGCGCTCCTTCACGACGAGAATGATGTATTTGTAAAAGGAAATCTATGGAAAATTACAGAAGTTACGATCATTCATGTACAAGTGCCAAAATACAACGTTTTCATCATTCTAAGAGTTTGAGTTCATTCATAGCTTATACTCAAGTTTGATTCATTTGAATCATTTTTATTTGAATGTATTAATGTAACATGAGCATCAAAAGTAATTTTGACTCCTTGATTGTCGTTTGTTTTTGGTGGTTTTTGATGGCACTCCGTATAAGGCCACGTCGGATCCGAATAAGTTCTGATGGTACCTTTGTATATTTCGGGCCTCCGTTTCGATTTCCTCCAGGGTTGCTTCATCCTTTCCGCTGTCCCAGTCGTTTGTGGTGTCATCTCCGAGCCTTGGTGGTGATAGATTATCCAGGGCTATGGTATGCTCTGGGGTGAAGTTTCGGATCAACGGGCTCAAGTTTAGAGCCTGAGGAGGCTGGTATTAGATTGTGCTCGAGGAGTTTATAAAGCTTCCGGCAGTCATGATAGTTGATCCAGCAGAAGCGGTGCAACCCGCGTGTAGCTGTAGGATCCCGATTCTCTGTATTACCGCCTTGCCCATGAGGTGGTTCGGGCAATGTATGTATATTCCTTCGAACCGAGCAGCGGAGAAAAGCCATCCCATTCCGGATTCGAGTTCAGCCCAGTATGTATCTAACGTTCGGGAAATCTTCACGGTCCACAGGTTCCAAGGGTCGACTTAATAGCTTCGTTTCACAGGTTGGCCTAGCGGTGGTAGATCGCAGGAGAGTGGGTCCGCAAATATACGTGGCTCCTTTGACTCTGCATTTACTCGGATATGCGGCTGTAGGCGTGAAATAGAGCATCAGATTGGCCTCTACGGCCACATACGGGATCTGAGTCTCCACGTAGGTGACCACGGTCCTGTCGGGGTCGAAGTTTTGATTGACCGGGCATCTATATGGTCTATATAACTGGTAGAGGTTCCTTTCCAGGAGCGGGATAACGATCACCAGGATAAGTTGATCCTTAGACGTTAGTTTCTTGACGTTCATTCGGTTTGTGAATTGCTCCGAGTGAAGCTCTTCCTATGTCATAGGGAACTCGTGGGCCAAACTTTGCATGATCTCTTTGGCCGTCATCTCCAACTGGTTCGGCGATACCACCGCAGGGTTTGGGATGCCGTTTTGGGCGAAAACTACCGCGTTCCTCATGGTGTTTACTCCCTCTATATATTGGTCGATCAGGCGCTCTTGCTCGTCTAGCGACTGGCGCATTACCAGCCTGCAGGTTCCGGTTTTTGATTCGCTAACGAACTCTTTCAGTTGCACCCCGAGCCAGTTGACCTCCTTCGCAATAGTGGACGAAGAATAGTTTTCGTAGAAAAATACATGATTGGTTGAATTTTTTTTTCCAAGCCGAACAGCATGGAGAGATATACGGGAAACGTGACACTGCCAATCAAAAAACTGGACCATGATTCCCACATCTCGTCAGCAATCTCTTTAACTCATCTCTGCTTGTATTCAGACTGTTAGAACCTCAATATATGTATATATATATATATATATGAAGAAAATTCTCTATTCCCGTGATAGTATGGGTCTCTATATTGATGATGAGATGTTCCCGATGTCCTCGGATATTGGGGGATTCGGACAAACGTGTTGGTCTCGGGATGAGAGAATATATACGGCAGTCCATACGCGATACACGTACATATGTTCGCAAGTGGATCCGGTATAACAAAATCCCGATTATTTCGTCATAGTGTATCTGCTCATGTTGTGAGGGATTATCTTGATGATTTTGTTATCATCATTGATTGGTCCGAGTGTCCAAAATTCTGATTTTTCTCGATTTTGCAGATATTTTCGTTTATGGCAATGTTTTCGCATCTTATACGTATGAACACCCACATACACGTATTTATGTTACGCGAGTACGAATCTGTATGTGGATTCTCATACGTATTATGCAGCTTAGGGATGGAAGTGATAGTTTCGTGAACGAAAATATCCCTACTATCCCCATACTTACTGTTTTTTGGTGGTGGAAGGAGGAAGAGGGAGAAGAAAAGGAACGGAGTTTTCTTCTTTTTTTGTTCTGTCATTCTCTCCCTTTGTTCTCTGTTCTTTCCTTTTGTGGGGGTTTACTTACCTTATTTCATTTTTTGATATATTATTATTATTACCTCATCTTTTTTTCCTCTCTTTTTTAGTGTGTTTTTTTATAAAGATCTCTTGGAGGTTTGGGGAGGCGGAAATGAGCGTGCTTTTTGTTTCGGGAAGTGCAAGGAATGATGAGGTGATTTTGTCGATGGGGTCCCTGTTTTCCTGGTAGTGTAATTGTTCAAGAGTGTGTCGAATGTCGCCCGGTAGTGAGAACGATGCGGAAGAAGTCAAAGCGGAAATTATTCGAGACGGCTTGGGTGGACGATCGGTGATAACTTACTTATAAGGAAAAATAGAGAAAAAAAAGAATGTGATATATCAATCAAAAAAGGCGAGCGATAGATGATTATCTGCAGATCCTAGTTGTTTCCCTAGTATTTATTCAATATATTTATATATTCCTTCTTCTTTTTATTATAATGAAGTAGTGCCGCAAGGGTTCGTCTCTGTGTGTGGTATCTATCAAGCGTCAGGTTGCGTTGATATCGCACACAGGGCTGCTGGCACCTGCGCCCATCCGTGTGCATCTGTCTTAGCTTCTGTCTCGCGTTTGGAGGTTGTCATTATTATCATTCGCCGCGTGAAAGATATTTGGCTTCCCCGAACGAGTTTCAGGTTTCCGGACGACGGCTTGACGCGTACCTTTCGTCCGGCGCAACATGATTCTGGTGATTAGAATTCCCGTATGTTGCACTTTCATTTCCTCTGGCTTGGTCTGGGCCAGAGTCGTGCGTTGGTTTCGCGTCATTCTCTGCCTGAGTTTTGGAGGGTGAGGTGATATCTATCAAAAAGAAATGAAGTGCGGTGGACGTCGGATCCAAGGACCCAGAGTGTTTGTGTTGGTGAGTATTTCCCCTCTCAGTGTTGTGTGTTTTCCTTCTTTTTTTTTTTGGGAAGGGCTAACTCTCCTTCTTTCTTTCTCTTTTGTTTTTCTCAGGATGGAGTTGCGGGAGTGGCCTTCCAGGCGGCCCGGCACTACCGGGATTGGCGGTCCGAGTGGAGGGCTTGGAACCAGGAGGCCTGGGAGGCCTTGGACCGAGCGGACAAGGCCGATTTCTGGGCCCTTGGGTCCCTTTCGATAGTTTCGAAATTTCGATAGTTTTGTTGAGAAATAATACATAAGTGTATGAATTCACTGTGCATCGAAGTCACCGCGCATGTCTACTGCGAATAGGATTCCATCATTTTCAGAATGATGTTAGTCTGTCTGTCTGTCATTTTGTGAGTTACGTCAACAATCTCTTCCAAATCGCTAAAGCAACTGACATGAACTTTTCATATTTTTTATCACTATGCTGTGAAATATCTAACCAAATGCACTGATTATAATTTTTTCGGATTCTTTCGTATAGGAGTTCACAATGTATATTAATGATAATTTTGTTCATTGGAAATCATCTGTTCCGATGATGCTCAAGTTTACTGAGATGCTCAATATTTTTCAAAATTCAATTACAAAGTTTTGGATTGATATATTGATGTATATCCACATGAGAACCACAAACTGAATTGCATCTTCAATATTAACTCTTGAACTACAATGTTTTCAATATAATCTTTGTATCTTTTTTATATATGGGATATATATGGGGCATTCTTTGTGATCATTATCGGATCCTATCAAAAACCCATGGTTTCTCAGAATCTCAGGTACATGTTGGGCATTCTCGAATCGTTTGTTCAGTTTCCGTCTCATCTTTTCGTGAAATACTTTATCATAGTACATGATGCTTATGGTTTCAAAATGACCCTTCGGAACTTTCTTGGAACAAAGATTTACGTCAGACGACGGATGATTCCTCATATCCAGACCGTCATATCGAATTTTCCATTCACAATTCCGAGAATCCGGATTCGAATGTCTATCAGCGACCCCGAAAATCTTAGTATGACATTGTTTCCACAAATTCAAGGGATCGATAAGTCTTCCGACGGCCATATTGGATTACCTATTCGCTATTTCGGAATTCCAAGTCCGGATTCTTGATCAACGACCCCAAAAACCTTAGTATGACAATGTTTCCACGAATTCGAGCGATTTATAATTCTTCCGACCGCCATATTGGATTAGCCATTCGCTATTCCGGAAATTCGAATCCGAATTCTTGATCAGCGACCCCGAAAACTCCAGTATGCCAATGTTCCCGCAAATTTGAGCGATTTATAATTCTTCCGAGCACCATATTGAATCCGCTATTTGTAATTCCGGAAATCTGAGGTTGAATTCGTCATCAGCGACCCAAAAAACCCCCTTCCTCAATGTTTCAGAAAATTCGAAGCAATATTTTAATCCCAGCCGCCATATTGGATTCGCCATTTGCAATTCCGGAAATCTGGGTTTGGATTCTTGTTCCGCGACCCCAAAGACCTCAGTATGACAATGTTTGCACAAATCCAACAAATTTATAATTTCACCGACCGCCATATTGGATCCGCTATCTGTAATTCCGGGAATCTGAGTTCGGATTCATCATCACCGACCCGAAAAACCCCCTTTCCCCATGTTCCAAAAATTTCGAAGCAATTTTGAATTTCCGGCCGCCATATTGGATCCGCCATTTGCAATTTCAGTATTCCAACCGCATGCAATTGATCCGGAAGGCTCGAATTACATGCCTCAGTTCACAGAACTATCCAACACCCACGTATCATATTCCTAGGACTGGTTTTGATCATTCTCAACACGTTCCTCCTTCGTTTCAGCCGTCATATTGGCGAAATGGCCGTCATGTTCAAAAAACACCATACGGCGATGGAAAGTAGACACTTCAACGAAAATTTTGATTGGTCTCTGAGATCTCTATCTTCAAAATTGAGATGTGCAGGGGGTCGGCCGATTTCCCAAAGGATGCCCCATATATATATAAATATACACATTCATGTACAATAATATGAAGGAAGCTCGAATCGAGATTTCACAATCCCAGAATTCCGGAATTTTAATCCTTGATTCAGAAATAATCTTACATATCTCTAATACAGATATTTGAATTGTATTGGCAGGAATACGATACTCAAAAAATCAATACTGAATATGAAAATCACTATTTTGATTCTTCATACTTCCCAGTATATGAAGATTCAATCAATAGGTTATGAAATTTACGATGATCATTTGAAATTTTGATACCTACTCATAATTAATTTTCAAAAGGATTCCATCGAAAATTCAACAATCGTTTTGAAAATCGTGCGAATTCGTTGGGTCTGTATGTACATAACGTCCTGAAGATTTTTTTCGAAAAAATTCCTCCAATTGTGTTGCAGAGGGATCTCGAGCAGCCAATCCCGAGGGCGTTCGTTTCCCTGGAGGGGAAGAGGCGCGTGAGGACAGCCAGGAGGAACTGGCGTATCTATACGGGTACCCGGGGCCTGGATGATGGACACTTGGCCATCTGGGGAACATAGTCGCCTGTTGGTGACCCCCCTTTTTTCCTTCCTTATTATGTATAGACTTCATGTACTCCTATTATAATAAATTCCTGAATGTACGTTGTTTTATCTTTGGGAATATGAGTTGTTAATGCTTCAAAAAAAAAAACAAATGTTTCTTCCTGTTTTTTCAGTGCCCTTCTTTTCCTGCTCCTAGTATGCGCAAGTATACTTCAAGTCAAATTTAAATTAAATCCAGGTATAGTTCTTTTCTTTTGACGTGGTTCCAGGGTCCAGAATCTTGACATGACGAGTGAGGTTTCTGATGTATTCATAGGGGATTTCTTGGTGGATCAATCTCATTTGGTTCCTACGATGTATTAAACCTTACTCTGTATTATACGTGCATAATACTTGTTTAAAAAGTAAGAACATTATGTTATGTATAACACATGCATTCACGCACACGGACGCATGCATACGAGCACTTATAGGTAATGATGCGAGGTGCACTCGCATCGATGTAGTTCAAGCGCATGATGTTTTCGACGGCCACATCATTTCTCTCTACTGCGGCTGCAACTCAGTGGTGACTTCGATGCGTGGGATCGATGGTTAGATCGTGCGTGTCCTGCACGAAGGTAAGGGGCCTTAGTTTTTCTTCCCGGTATCTGACGAGGTGACGATGTCGAGACTTGCCTGCACTTTTCGTTGGTGAGGGGCAGGGCGCGACAGGGTAGAGAAGAGCGACGCATGGGTTGCGGCTGCGCGCTAGGAGTTCTGAAACCAGTGAGGCACCAACATATGGGTGCCATCCCAGGCCTCAGTATTTCCCACGCGGGTCGGGATTTCCTTCTTTTTTTTGGCATGCATAGAAACATATACATACATATACAGGGTGGGGCATTTAAAGTGTCGCGGGCGTTTTTTCCAAAAATAAAGTGAGATACGAGAAAATTTTTCGGACAAAAGTTGTAGGGTACCGAGGAGGACATCCGATGGTGGCCTTGGCTTTGACCTCAAATCTCATCTTCAAGGCCATTCTGAGATCAACTCTTGTTTTTTGAATAGCATCTCATATTTTTTACTGCAGATTTGGATTCTAGGTCAAAAACCAAGGAACTTTTGTCTGAACCATTTTCCTGAAATCCGCAAAAATGGCGCTCTAATCGATATTGTTCCATTTTGAATCTGACATTCGAATAACTCGAAAACGAAGGGTCTTGCAAAAGAATGTTTCGTACAAAAGTTGTCAATACACAACACATTTCAATCGTCTACATTACCACCATTCAGAGCTCACGCGATGTGAACAAACGACGGGGTTCAGTGAAAATTCACGATTTTGAAAGTCAGTTTGTCAGTTACATTTGATTATTACTTGGTTTATGACAAATTGAAAATCATGGATATCCGATACACGGTTTCTGGAAAGATCGATATGATCTACATTTACGGTGAAGTGCATAAGAACCCCAGACAAGCATATGACTTGTATGCAGAACGATTTCCTGAAAGAACAACGCCATCCATTAGGTATTTTCAACGCATTACAAAATTATTCTCAGAAACGGGAAGTGTTACAAGGGAAAAACGACATCGAATGAGAACTGTTAGCGGAGAAAATGCGGAAGTTAATGTACTAGCTGCAGTAGCCAATAATCCACACGTGAGCTCTCGTGAAATTGAACTCCATTTGGGAATTTCTCGAAGAAGTGTTCTTCGAATACTGAAACGTCACAAATTCCATCCGTATCACATTTGTTTGCATCAAGACCTTCACGGTGATGATTTCGAAAATCGTGTACAGTTTTGTCGATGGGGTCTAGCGCAAATGCACAATAACAACTTCATCAACATATTATTTTCTGATGAGTCGACGTTCACCAATCATGGTCAAGTAAATCCACATAATATGCATTACTGGGCGACAGAAAATCCAGGATGGTTACGTCAAGTAGAGCATCAAAGACAATGGGCTGTGAATGTTTGGTGTGGTATTTTTCGATCTCGAGTAATTGGATCGTACTTCATTGCAGATACGCTGAATGGAGAGAAGTACAGACATTTCTTAGATCAAGTACTTCCAACATTACTTGAAGACATACCTATTCAGGAACGATTGAATATGTGGTATCAACACGATGGTTGTCCATCCCATTAGGCAGTCCAGCTCGAGAAATATTGGACAGAGATTATCCTGGACGATGGATAGGACGTCGTGGACCAGTTCATTGGCCTGCCCGTTCTCCGGATCTTACTTCTCCAGATTTTTTTTTATGGGGATACATAAAAGATACAGTTTATCAACAAGCACCGACTACACCTGAGAATATGCGTCAACGAATCATCAATGCATGCGCGAGCATCAATGAAGATATTTTAGCACGAGTTCAGCAATCTTTTGTAAAACGTTTCGAAATGTGTATTGAAGTCGAAGGCCATCATTTTGAGCATCTACTGCATTAAAATTATCCAAGTGATGTAGACGATTGAAATGTGTTGTGTTTTGTCTGTTATACCCCATCACCTCCGTTTCAGTTCAAGGGGTCCCCCTTGGAATCAGACAACTTTCGTCCGAAACATTCTCCTCCAAGACCCTTCGTTTTCAAGTTATTCTAATGTCAGATTCAGTATGGAACAATATCGATTAGAGCGCCATCTTTGCGGATTTCAGGAAAATGGTTCAGACAAAAGTTTCTTGGTTTTTGACCTAGAATCCAAATCTGCAGTAAAAAATATGAGATGCCATTCAAAGAACAAGAGTTGACCTCAGAATTCCCTTGAAGATGAGATTTGAGGTCAAAGCCAAGGCCACCATCGGATGTCCCCCTCGATACCCTACAATTTTTGTCCGAAAAATTTTCTCGTATCTCATTTTATTTTCGGAAAAAACGCCCGCGACACTTTAAATGCCCCACCCTGTATACATATATATCTGTATGTGTGATTCAACAGAGGGATTATTATTATAGCAAATTTCCTCGTTGATTCTCGTTGTTGTTCCGTTCCCTTTCTTTTTCTCATTCGAGTGTTAAGTTTGGGATAGTTCCCGGGAAAAAATCAGTCGGGCATGTGCCCATATGACCCAAAAGAGGCGAGTTAATAATTTCCGGAATAATTTCGGCCCGGAGTTATTTAGGAATTATGCAGGAGGCCTATACGGATTCTATGATGATCATAGTACGACCCCATGGAAAACATGCATGGTTCGGGAGAATGGTGATTGCTGAGGAAATTACCTGGGGGAATTATGAGCTTGGGTGAAGGCGGGATCCACCATGTCGGCTGTATGGGGTTTCCATGGTTTTTTTTGTTTTTCCGTAGTGTTGAAATTTTGTCATGGAAATCAACCTAGGGGAGTGGTGGATGCTCATACATGTGAAATTTGCACCCTTTGGTGGTCCTATGGGGGATTTTGCTGTGTGGTCCTGGTGTATTTTTGAGTTTTCGTGCTTGCCGTGTAGTGGGCAACGGTTGTGGGTTAATGGGGGAGCAGAATCCGTCATGGGGTCTTTCATAGGGTCCTATGGGGTTTCTATGGAGTTTGGCCAATTCCGTATGGAAATTGATCCAGGATGCTCGTGGATCATTGCGAACGCGTGAGCTTGGTTATCACGGGGTTCTATGGTGGTTTTTTATGGTTCGACCATAGTGTCATTTGGAATTGGTGCGTTCCGAGGAGTTAGGGACAATTTGAGAGGCGTTATAGAGCGGGATCCGTCATGGGGTCATTCATATGGTTTTTATGGGGTTTCCCTGTTCGACACGAATTATCGATGTAGGACGATAGTAGGGACGTGAGAATATGAAATTTGGATGATTTGGCGATTCTATGGTACTTTCAATGGTAATTTCAGGTTTTTGTCCCTGATGGCTCCATCGGGACTGGATTTGATGGTCGCATGGTTAGTTCGCGAGTTGAATTTGACAATGACACATGTCACATATGCATATATACACAAAAGGCTTGCCCTGATCACTGTGTGGTGCTGAATAGTTGTGGCGTCTATGGGTTTTTTCTTTTTGATGATCAATGATATATGGTACACCCGTCTTTTCCTTATGTTGATGGGTTTTGAGTACACGTGTGTATCTCATATGTTTTTCCCGGCCTGGATACTTTTTGGAAGTCATTTGCGTAGTTACCTGAAAAGACAAAGTTCAGAGTACTTTGACTGCGTATGCTTGTACATGGTGGCACGCTTCATCCCGTTCCGTACGGTTGCACGTAATACACGTAATACACGTATTACGGGAAATCATTGTAGAACTTCGATAATTTTGTATTATGTTGGGTCCATTTCGAATTTTATTTCAAGTTTTCTGATTCTTGGTGGATGGGGAAAACTGTGGCAGGGATCTTTCCAATTTTGTTCATGACAGTTTTCACAGATGTTTCTATTCGGTGCGGGTGATGAGTTCGGTCTCTCCAGTGATCGTTGCACGCGTGCATAAGCGGCAGGTGATTATGATGATTGTCGAGTGGGTTGGCATTCATACATGATACCTACTCTCCTCCTGTTGTTTCATCGCTCTGTGCTTATATGCCGTACTTTCTTTTTCTCTAACAACTACAGCCGTATTAATGGCTGCTGTCATCTCATGTGTACTAATACAGGGTGTCCTACTTGAATCTTTGAATGTGAATATCTCAAAAACATGCATCTTAAACCAAAAGTACTCCATATCAAAGTTATTATACAAAGAGGGGGCCACAAAACTACGATATCAGTTTCATCATAGATGGCGTTATGAACCCCCACTTTTCATTGCATATCTTGATTCAACGCAAAAAAATGAGTAACTCTTGCTTTAAACGTCTTTCTAAATCTTCGAAGATGGCGCCACAATCGATGAAAAATAAAGTCTATGGAACAATATGCGGATATCTTGTGGGATGCATCCAAGAACCCCAATATCTCATCCGAATGTTGTTGTTAAGAGAGGGGACGACATGATAGCGATATCAGTTCCACAGTAGATGGCGCTGTAGTCGGTAAAAATGAGGTCAACTTGAATTTTTCAAATGGAAACCCCTACTTTTCATTGCATATCATGATTCTACGCGAAAAAATGAGGAATTTCTGTTTGAAACATTTTTCCTGAATTCTTGAAGATGGAAACGGTGGGAAAAGAGGTTGATGAAGAAGTTCTACTGCATTATGTGTGAAGCAATGCTCAACAAACAAATCAAAACAATAATAATTCCGGAGACGAAATCGAACACAAAACACAACAATTGTCATGTTCAAAACATTGTTAATGACTTGAATTCAATGTTTTAGAAACGACAGTGAAACTTTCTCATCAACCTCATTTCCCACTGTTTCCATCTTCAAAAATTCAGGAAAAATGTTTCAAACAAAAATTCCTCATTTTTTCGCGTAGAATTATGATATGCGATAAAAAGTAACGGTTTCCATTTGAAAAATTGGAGTTGACTTCATTTTCACCGACCACAGCCCCATCTACTATGGAACTGATATCGCTATCATGTCGTCCCCTCTCTTAACAACAACATTCTGATGAGATATTTGAGCTCTTGGATGCATTCCACAAGATATCCGCATATTGTTTCATAGACTTTATTTTTCATCGATTGTGGCGCCATCTTCGAAGATTTAGAAAGACGTTTCAAGCAAGAGTTACTCAGTTTTTCGCATAGAATCAAGATATGCAATAAAAAGTGGGGGTTCCCGTTTGAAGAAATGATGTTGACCCCATTTCAATCGGTCATAACACCATCCATGATGAAACTGATATCGTAGTTTTGTGGCCCTCTCTTTGCATAACAACTTTGGTATGAAGTCCTTTTGGTTTGAGATGCATGTTCCTGAGATATTTGCATTTAAAGATCTATATGCATGCGGGCTGAGATGTATGTATACGCCTCTCTGTCAGCCGTAATGATGGCTACTCTTGGATATTGATTCTCTTTCATGTTTGAGTATATAATGATTTCCTTATAATTGTGCTTTACTATTTTATTTCATTGTTTCACTCTCTATGATTGTTTCTATCCCTAATTCAATGTTGAATGTTGAAGTTAGGTCAGTGAAATGCTATCTGTTCCTCGTGTTTACTGTACTTGTCTGCCTAATAATTGGTGAATCGATTATTTCTGTTGTTCGTAGGGAGCTTTTAATTCGTTGATATGTTTGAGTATGATTGCCCCGCGTTCATCCTCGAGAACGGCATTCTTGCTCTCGGTAAGGTTTAACACTTTGTGAGGGCCTATCTATTGTTTGTCTAATCTCCCCACGCGTGGTTCTTCCATTACGTAGACCGATTGTCCTACGTGAAAATCAACGTGACGTGCTTGTCGATCGTAATATCGTTTAGATTTCTGTTTTGCAGCGAGGATACTCGATTGGGCGAGAGCTTGGATTCCATTCAGACGTTATATTACTTCGGTTAGGTAAGAATTGTAGATTCCTAGTTCTTCCGGCGGGGGATATTTACTCGGCATTCGGGCTTCATGACTCACCACAAGCTCGAAGGGGGTGAACGACCTTGCTTCATGGACCGAAGTGGTATATGAAAACATAGCGAATGGGATCAAAGCATCCCAATCGTCCTGATCCGTGACGTAGTGTTCTAAATATTCTATCAGCACTAAGTGGCTGCGTTCTAACGAGCCATTGAATTGTGGTTGATAACCTGATGTTGCGACTTGCTCGATATTGAAAATTTCCGCGAGCTGTGCGAGAACACTACCTATGAAGGCTTTCCCTCTGTCTGTAAGAATACAGCGGGGTGAACCGGAAGTGACGATACAATATCGCGTGGATGCATTGGCTATAGTGGGAGCTCGTCCATCGGGAATTGGGACAGCGATGCAATACTTCGTTAGCTGGTCTTGCATTATTGAGACGTAGTTGTTCTCACTAGGGGTTGTACGAAGAGGTCCTACCAAGTCGAGCGCAACCTCATCGAAAGCGCGTGAAGGGGTGTCTGTGATGAGCATTAGTTCCTTTGTTTCAATTCGGACCAACTTTTGTTCTTGACAGCTTTTACATGCTCGAATGTAGTTGCTGATTTCTTCGTGCATGTTCCTCCAGAAAGAACGATGTCTCATACGATTATATGTCTTCGAAACGCCTTCATGACCCCCTGAAAGACTTGCGTGGTATTCATTGATGATTTTGCTACGAGCTTCAGGGGATGGTACCATAATTTCTTTCGTGCAGATGAATATCTCGATGGGAACATCTTGGAAGAAATATTTTGAGATGTTTTTCACCTCTCTCGGTCTGTGAAGTTTGAATAAACTTCCTGCCGCGGAAAAGCATATGAAGCGACGTTTCTCGGGAATCACTTCTGCTCCAAAGGATTTGACCAACTGGGTCGATTTCGTCTTACTTAGGGAGCTTCGATCAGTCAATATGCTATGAATATTTTGCTGTCCTCGTTGCGAGGGTACGGTTCCTCCAGGTTTTGGACTGGCTGAGCTAATTTTGTCGTCGTCGATGAGCGATAGTTCCTTAAGGACTTGGTAAGTGGGATCCGCGCTCATATTTTCGAACACAACAAAGTGTACGTGATTATCCCTCCCCGCTGTTAACGGTTGATCGATGATAGTGATCGCTTCTCAAACAGCGAGGACGCACTCTGGGATCGGATCCACTGGTTCGGGTTCTAAATCGATTTCCTCTGAAATCGAGTCATCGAAGAGTGATGACAATGCTATGGAGGGGATCTCGGAAACTTCTGGAGGCGTTTCCTCATCGACCGGGGTTGCATCAAGGAGTGTGTCAACGTCGTTTTTCCCCGGCTCAGTTCGATTGAGGATGTTCGGCGGTTGTATCTGGTTTTCGCGGGATCCAATCGTTGTAGATTGTTTTTCTGAGGAGGAATTAGGGACAATAGGAGGATTCCACGGAACATGGCTATCCACCGACCGAATTGGGCTAGGAGGTTCGTTGTTCCGGGCTATTACCGTCTCGTTTACGGTCGAGTCCGAAACTGAAGTAGAATCTTGAGAGCGAATCATCGTCGAGTTGGCATCGGGCGCGTCGGGGATGATTTCGTCCTCCGGGAGATCGGGCATACGCAGCGTTCGGATGAGAGTGGGTAACAGACTTGAACGGGAAGATCCGATCATTCTTGAGTCATTGGCCGTCTCGTTTGAGGGATCATCATTGACTATAGATAGCTCTTGGTAGTTGGGACGATTGTACTCATTCCGTCGTTCCCTAACGCGTATCCTTATTCCCTCATCGTCTAAGAGAGGCTGTCTGAGCTTCGTGGTGTATTTTGGGTCCTTATCTCGCGGAACAGTGGGGCACGCTCTAACCACAGGATTCCGCAAGAGCGCATCGGCGTTCGAATTCACTCGACCAGGTTTATATACAATAGCGTACCGAGGGTTACTGAGTTTGTTAGCCCATCTACAAAGTCTGGCCGTCGAGTCTTTGAACGACTTCAGATAGGTCAGGGGCTTGTGATCAGTGGAGAGTATGAACTCTCGACCATATATATACGCTTCGAACTGTTTGACAGCGTAGATTATTGCTAGGAGCTCCTTCTTGATGGTAGCGTATCGAGTCTCGGGGCTGTTAGGAGTCTTGAGACGTACGCTATTGGGAAGTCTTGCCCATCTGTCTTCTGGCTGAGAATCGCGCCTATTCCGTGATCGGAGGTGTCGGTGGTGATGATGAATGGTTTAGAAAAATCCAGATATTGAAGGATGGGCTGGTCGCCCAGCGCAGATCGTAAATCCTCGAAATTCTTCTGTTATTTCTCTGTCCATTCGAAGGTCGATTTCTTTTCTAGTAAATCGGTCATGGGCTTTGCTCGCGAGGAGGGATCCTCAACGAATTTGCGATAATAGCCCATCAGACCGAGGAATTGTTGGATTTGTTTCGGATTCTTGGGAACTGGGTATTCCTTCATGGCTTCTAATTTCTTGGGGTGAGGCTGCACTCCTTTTGCACTGAGCGTGTGTCCCAGATACAGGACTTCAGGCTCGGAAAGGGAACATTTTCCAGTTTGCAGAACTAAATTATGCTCCCTCAGTCTTTCGAGGAACAGGCGAATCTTATGAGCGTGTTCTTCTAAGCTCGATGATACTATGATCACATCGTCGAGATATACAAAGATACCTTTTCCCGACGAGTCCTTGCAGAACTTTATTCATCAGTCTCTGGGAAGTCGGAGGGGCATTTTTCAGTCCCATAGGCATCCGAGTGTACTCAAAATGGCCCATGGAAGTGGAGAACGCCGTTTTCGCCTGGTGGTCGGGGTCCATTCCTATTTGTTGGAAACCGCTAGCTAAATCGGAGACCGAAAAATATTGAGCGTTCCCCAACTTATCGATAATATTGGAGATTTTTGGCATGGGGAGACAGTCGTCTACCGTCTTAGCATTGACAGCACGGTAATCGACCACCATCCTCCATCTCTTCCGCCCGTCAGGCCCGGGCTTCTTAGTCACTGGGAAGAGGGGTGCATTGTATGGCGATTCGGACAGTAATGATCCCTAAGTTCAACAGATTCTCGATCTGCTTTTCTATTTCTCCTGCTAAATGTCGAGCAGTGGGGAATTGGGGCTCATTTATATAGGAGTTGTCTGTCTGTCAGATTCTGTGAAGGGTGGCCTCCGTTCGAGGGAAAGGATCACCGTCTAGAAAGAATTGATTGTGAAATTCTTCGATTATAGGGTGCATTAATTTACCAGCCCGTGGTTCTAAGTCCTTTACTCGCAAAAGTTCATTGATCTTTTCAATTCTTCGATCCTCGGTACGAGTTCTCGAAGTGCATTCCCAAAAGTCGATGTCACTATCCGAAGATATCTCATCTTCCGGGCACGTGGGGGTCAAATTCTCGCGGATGATTTCGAAGTTCTCTCCGAAGTCCTGAAGGGTGTCATTCAGGAGTGAACCGCCTCCGCGATGGTTTTCTACAGTCTTTTTGTTTTCTAAGTGGGGTACCACTACATCAACGGTAGGGGGTGATTCGCGTTTGCGAGATGTAGATTGATTCTCCCGTATATATTCCATAGCTCGTCTTACGGATTCGTGATTGTGGAATTTGATAGGGTCCATTAGGGTATCAACATTCCATGGTTGAACGATAATCCGTTTTCTACGAAGAAAGGTGCACCTGAAATTCCATCGTGTGGTAATTGGCAATCAACGATATAAAAGAATGTCGTTGCCATCTTACCATGGAACTTGAGATCAATTAATTCAGTTCCAAGGACATTCACTGATCCCGCAGGTCCAGTGATAATCGTGTCGTCTTGTTCGATGTTCTTGTCCTTCAAGGAACCGTAGGGTAGAAGATTCACCCCTGAGCCTGTATCGAGCCTCAATTCAGCCCTACCCTTTTCCGAGCTGTCAGATAAAACAAAAATTGTGGGAGATGGGGCTCGTGTTATACGCAGGGTAGGTGGATCGGTTATTGGGAGTTCACCCTCCTCTGGCTGCTTTGGGCCTCGCTCGCCCGTGTGCCGTTCATCGGACGAGCGGCCTCGGAGTTTGACGATAACTGAGCGATTGCAGCAGGAGACACGGATCTACGTTCCCGGGTACTCTCGCTTGATGGAATATGTTTTGTCTCATTTCTGAATCCCTCCTGAGCACAACTACAGCATCCGAAGCAACGGGATTCCGTAGGGACTCTCTCAGAACTCGATTCGCGGAAGCTTTCACGCTTATCCCGAGGATATCCCAGGAAACGTCTTTCGGAGCTCATTGATCGATCTCGATTACGCGAATTGCGTTCGATTGACAGGTACTGTCGGTCAGGAGAAGGATATTTGTTCCTTGGAGGAGCATTACTTCGATCATCGGTTCGTTTGTCCCGTCGTTCCATCGATACCACGTATGTATACGGTGAGGGAGATCTGCCTCGATAATCTGAACGGTATCGATCTCTTGAGTGGTCGTCTGATCGAGAGAAACGACCGTATGTGTCGCCAGAATCCTCGTGTCTGGCCTGTGATCGGCTATAATGCGTGTCAGCGGGAAAATCTCTATCTGGGCGACATGATCGATGAGTATCGCGACATGTCGGATAGTAAGGGTAAGCCATACGATCTTGGCGGGCTGGGGACGTGGATCACGAGCTATATGCTTTCGGAGAACGATTGCAGCCGTAATCTCCAAATCCCGAGTAACGCGTATCGGAGTATTCCCCCCTATCCGAACTCATGGATTCGTAATATCTTCTCGCGGCGATGGCTTTATTAACCGGGTCATCGTAGGTCTTTGGGTTAGCATCGCGAATAAATCTTCTAATCTCATCGGGCATACAATCGATGAGATTACGGATTGAAACTTCTTTGATTCCCTCCTCAAGAGATTGCAAGTATGCCCACCGTGAGGGCTCTCATCCTTCGCGGCCGATCGTGCTCGTAGAGTGAGGGCTTGGTGTCGATTGAGAAATTCTTGGAAAGTTTCTTCACCTATTACGGGGATAACCTCTCTTCTAGGTCAACTGTTGGCTTTCTTCATTCTCCCTGAGAGATCAGATGTCCTCCCAGATGTTGCTGGTTTTTCTAGAAAGCGATCCGGATTTTCGAAATATCGATTCGAACCGGAATTGAAAGTCTAGCCTTGTTCGGATTTGTTGAATCTATTAGATAAATCCCCGGAGTTTGTTCTTCTTTGACGTTTGTTTCTGGGGTATACCCAGAGCGTTGGTGAGGAGGTTTCAATAACTCGATCTCTTAATCGAAAATCCTATTAAACAGTTCAGTTTTCTCGACTTCTGATAAATTTATGTCCTTTTGAGAAAATTTCCTTTTCAATGATTTATGAACTGCTCTTCGACCAGATTTAGGCATTGACGGAAAGTAGCAAGCAAAGAGAGAGGACGGAAAACGAAATTCTTTGGTTCAAGAGGAGAATCTACCACAGAATGCAGTCAGAATTTCCTCGAAACCAAGGTAGTGAATGTAGGTATGAAGAGGATCACGCTGAGAAATCCTCTTCTCACAAATCTCGAAGCCGAATTCCCCGTCTAGGAGAAGAACTCACCGCAGTATGCAGTCAAGCTTCCTCGAAAATAACGGAATAGTTGCAATTCTTCATAAAGAAGAAAAATGTGCCGTACTAGGTTCCGAAGTTGATTGAAATTTTCCTCGTACTATTATTTACAACCTCAACAACCATCAAGCACCACCTCAAGAGGCAGTCACCGACGTTTGGGAAGATTCGTGAACACAGTTACAAATTCCACGCTAGTGTTCCCCGATTATGAAACACTCACCGCTGGATGCAGTCGAATCTTTTCCAAGGGCGAGAAAACAACGCAGAAAAATCAATGATCGATCCCAGATTTTCAGAATCTATATTGTCAAGCTGTTTACACCTCTATCAATCGTTTCACCACCATTACAGTCAGTGTCAATTAGACAGATTGGTGAACGGATTTTTATCTACACGCTATAATCCCACAAATGCAAAACGATCACCACTGACTGCAGTCGAAAGTCTTACAAATGAGGAAAACAATATAACGCACAGACCCTTTGGTTTGAGGATCATATCACCATCAAGAGACGTGGTAGCGTCTCGACGCCAAGTACATGAAAAAACCATGAAAAAAAACATGAAAATGAGAAAGCAGAAGTCGTGCGCTACCGTGTATCTATACACGAAAATTGCAATTTGGTATAGTTAGAAAATCTAGAACGCACGATAGCTCACCATTTATCGCATATCACTGAATAATTTGAACATATATCACACAATTCACATATACACTTTCGATTAAGACCACTACGAACTATATTCGATAACGTGATGCTGAAATATCAACATTTGAAATTTCCATACGGTCAAAATATCACGATTACAATGTTTTTGTCATCAGTTCTCTTCTAATCACGATGATCGTAGCCCCTCAAGGGTACGTTCCATCACGATAACTCGCGACTATCCATGTGTACGTTCTCTCATCGTTGATGAGAGAGACCGACGTACGAGAGCGGTCGTAAGGCCTAGGTGTAAAGACAGGGGAGACGTAAACGTAAATGTTGACGGATGGGCAGAATCCCATATTTGGTTTCTCTGCAGCCGTTTACGTTTACAATCATGTTCACGGGACTTATGTGTTTATGCCAGTGGTGAAATATGCCGCAGACGTAAGACTTTCACATCCTGCGATACTGTGTACACGTAAACCGAAATTTGATATGATGTGAGATGCGTTCGTGAACGCATCTCCTGTGAATGTTAGAACGCGCCAAGGGTGGAAACGAGAGGAAGAAGGTAAGTTCATATGAATATTGCTTTCAGTCCTGTGGAATGTATTCGATACATGAATCACGCAATGATTTTGGAATACACGTCTTATAAGATGTATGGGGAATATGCAATTTTATACGTTGTTGATCGTTGGAATTTATCATTCATGCAGTAGATACGTATTCAATGTCACTATTTTCGTAAATTATAACCTGATTTCCTGAGCTGGTATTCTTTATTATCGATGAAATTCAAGTGAGGTATTTTTGCTTTCTGCATTCATAAAATGAATTTATTGATGTTTATTACACAGCGAATGGAAAATGAATCGAAATCGCTGTCATGATTATGAGATCAGAATCGCAATTTGCATCTAGGCGAAATAATTGAAAATGGCGGGAAATTCAAGACCTGTATGAATTCATTTTTGTACAAATCATCTATTCAGTATAAAGTGGAGGGTGAAAAATTAATTTACGATATATATCCAATGATTACAAGGAAATATAATTATTCAATCAATAAGGACATCCATTAATACTCGAATGAATAACAGAGTGGGGGCCAAATCAACGAAAGGAAATTACTGAAAGTCTGAAGTTGTCTGTTTATGTGCTATGGAGTGAAATTAGTGAACAAATATTGATTAAATGTAAAACTGCTGATTACTTGAAATGGGGAATAAAACCTCATGTCGGACCTTTCAATTAAATGTTTTTGTAAACATATCATGATAAATATGTTGAATTGTCAACATATCAATGTATTGTGTCAATGTTAAAGTAAAGAACAGGTGTGTTAACTTTTGTATGTGTTGTGAAATTTTCCTGTCGTAGTTCTTGATTTCGTAACTACGGAATTCGAGTGTTTGGGGTAGTGTTCGGAACTCGTAGGATCGGACACGATTCTGATTGATCGCTTCTCATAGAATGTTGGAGGTGATTGGTTGCTCTATAAGAATTGACCGATGAACATCGTGTACGATCCTAGGAGTTCCGAACACTGGTTTGGGGCCAAAAAAAAGAGCGGCAAATTCAAATCAGATGTTGGGAATACTGGTCCAAAGTGATAAAGAAAGGAATTAAAATCGTATTTTGAGACATAACATCAACAAACCCAGATAGCACAAGAGTTCTGAAAGAGTTCTATATGAATACATTGCATTCATTATGAACTCTTTTGGAACTCTTGTGCTATCTGAAGGGGGAAGTTATGTTTCTTTTGGAGTTGAATTTGGATATAAAAATTGGAATTTATCTTGCCTAAACGATGTTTCCGCCATCTGGTGGCCAAACTGGAACTACATCAAGACCTGTATAAAAAATTTCTCACAGCGACAGGGAAGTTAAGCCACCTATTCTTCTCACATCGTGGTTCTTCCATTTCACTCGAGAATATACAAAATCATTGAAGGGCTCGGCAGCATCTCAATACCCCAAACGGTCTCCTTCCCGAATCTCAATGTCCCGAAAAAATATGTCCCGAGAGTTTAATTGCCCAAAATGCGCTGATTGATCAATTCCTAGTAACTCACTGGAGATTCCCTAGGAATTGACCAATCATCGAATTCCGGGCAATTGGACTTTGAGATATATTGTTTCGAGACATTGGATTTCGGGATGAAGACCATTCGGAATATTGAACATTCGGGGTATTGAGATGCTACCGAAAGGTTCCTTCCTGAGGCTGGCCTTCCATGGACCTATCATTTTTCTTCTATTATCCACTGATCGCCGCATCAAAAACGCCAGCATGAAATCTCAGCTGTAATCTTCATGGAGATATGAATATCAGAGGGGAGCCTAGAGAAAAATCTTCCGCTAATAAGACGGAAGGGAAATCAGCTGCCGCCATATTGTTCTGCTCAATTGATGATTGGCTCTTCATTTCAGGACCTCATATGATTGGAGGAAATCATTGTGCGCCTGTCAATATGGCGAGCGGCGATCGTTTTCCCCTTCCGTCTTTGTAGCGAAACCCCTCACCCTAGTAGACCTGCTAATGCTCCCTCCTTTTATTCATAGCTCCATGATAATCTCAAAGGACTCGTTAGGGGGGGGGGGGGGGGCAGGGTAGGCTTTTGCTTGATAGAAAAAAACAGCAATTTTCATGAATTTTTATTGACAAAGCAGTTGATTCAGATCAATTCCTTTTGACGGGACATTATCAGGTAACATTCCAAATAGATTGTGTGAAATTTCTATCAAAAAATATGGAGATATGCTCTGGTGACAGCAATTCTTAATGGGGGCCTTGAAAAAAAGCTGGTGGACATCATAACTCATGATTGGATCATCTAAAACAAAAAAAAACAGAAAAGGGAGTAGAGTGGAGTCGATTATCTTCTAACCAATTGGAAAACTGGAGAAAAATTTCCTAATCTTTGATTGGTTGAAAGATAACCCACTTCACTCTACTCCCTCGATATCGGAAGCGTCCAATGTCTCAAACATTGAACTCTTGCAGAGCTTTATATGGATTCTTTGGTTCGTGAAGAGTTCTTGAAGAATTCTATTTTTCTTCCGGAAGAAGAATTGTTCGTGTGTTATTTGAGAATAACCCGACAAAAAATTTTTCCAACTGATCATACTTTGGGGGATCGATTTCGCTGTAAAGGGCTATCGATTCCACATACTGACGTAGAAAAGTGATTTTGGGGGGCCGTTTCACGAATTCTGATTCTCTCACGATGGGAGTTTCCAAAAAGGAACAACAATGTTCCAACCCTGTGAAAACATCCGATTGAATTGGAAATGAGAATAAAATTCCAATGGTATTTTTGGTTGATAGCATATTGGGGAAATATTTGATCAATTGTAATCAATTGCCCATTCATTTCTATCGCAAAAGTACAATTCATAATTCTGTCAGTCTGTCGTCATCAATTGTTTGTAAGATCGTCTCATATGTTCTGAAGTTAACCAAAAATCCTGATTTTCGTTCTCAATTGCGGATTTACGATGCAAATATACCATTCATTGCGTTTGACAGGTTTTTTTGTACAGGGAAGGTAACTGGATATCATGATAATATATCCAAAAGCACTGCAATCAGATATTGCCATTTCGAAGGTATCACATCAAATTCCAAACACATTTCTTTTTCTTGTAATTTTTTATCTTATTTATTCTGTTTCATACATTTGATAATATGTTTTGATGAAAATCAAAATGGTGAAAATATTTGGATATTCCTCTGAATGGAAACGATTTCACAACAAAAGAGAGAATAAAAAAGAACGAGAGGAAAAATGATAATATTAGATGTCAAAATTGACTAATATACAGGGTGAGTCAAAATTCCCGCACTCTTTTTTGGGAGTAGATTCCTGATGAGATTCTGAAACGATTTGTCCTTTTGCACAATGCTCTCCGACGCATAATTTCCGAGATATAATCAATTAAAGTTGACTAATTATGAGGTGGATCCATCGGTCATTCAGGAGCGTTATAACAGAACAAGAGAGGAAGGTGCTTGCAGAGGGCGCTCACACGATCAGCTGATCGGTATAATTGATACATTTTACCAACATACAAATTAGTAAATTTTCTATGTAGAACGATTGAATTCGTCGACACTGTGGAAAAATTGATTATTGTCATGAATTCTTATCACGATATGCTGTAGGTAAAAGTTGTGATTCCAGTAATGATTTTTATTACGCAGACAAATGTGAAATAGTGTTATTTCGTGGGGATAAGGATTCAAGTGGGAAAAAAAAGTATAACTGCTCGTTTTCAATCAGCGATTGGATTCCGAATCCTGTATTCTGATTGGTCGAGAATCAATGTATGTTAGATCAATCCTCGGCCGTTTCAAATGATTCTTCTGGAGAATGTGTTTTCGACTTGTCCCAACCACAACATTGAACAATGATGAATTCATTCGGATTCACCCTTTTTACATCATTCGATGATTATAAAGGGTTTATCGAACGGTAATAACTTCCTTCAACTTGCAGAATCCATCAATTTTGACGAAAATACAAGGTGTGACATCGTATACGACCCAATCATTGCACTTGATTGACATTGTAATCACATACGGTTTGTTTAGCTCAAACCAACCATTCGTGATACGAATTAACCAATCAGGTGACAGCTCGGAACAGTTTCATTCAAAGCACATATGACTTCAGGGGGCATATTGTTATTTCAAATGGAAAAAGAATTGTCTTTGAAGATCAACCAAATTCGTCCTTTTTAGGACGAATACATTTTCTAAACGTAGAAAGGCGCTCGAACTTGCACACAATTTGAATTAGATTTTGATTTAAACATGAATGATCTTGAGTGATCTCAAGTAAGTTATTAACGTTCGATAAACCCTTTATAATCATCGAATGATGTAAAAAGGGTGAATTCGGATCAATTCATCATTGTTCAATGTTGTTGTTGGGATAAGTCGAAAACACATTCTTCAGAAGAATCATTTGAAACGGCCGAGGATTGATCTAACATACATTGATTCTCGACCAATCGGAATACAGGATTCGGAATCCAATCTCTTGTGTTGAACTTACTAATCAAACCGTTCAAATTGGGTATCGGATGAATGGAAATTCTCGTGTTTTCTTTTTTACATGAAAATTTTGATTGAAAACGAGTAGTTATACTTTTCTCTCCCACTTGAGTCCCTATCCCTACGAAACAACACTATTTTACATTTGTCTGCGTAATAAAAATCATTACTGAAATTACAACTCTCACCTACAGCATATCGTGATAAGAATTCATGACAATAATCAATAATCAATACCATATGTAAGGTGATGACGCGAATCAAGAGTTTTTGCAACTCCATTAGGTCTGGGTCAAGATCATCCCAATGTCGAATCACAAAAAACCACTACAATGGAGTAATGCAAGGTCTCTTAATCCCTGCATGTGAGTCATCTGTGTCTGCAATCAGGGCACCTCCTCGCGGTGATGGCGGGCAACGGAGCAGCCCGTTATCCGGCTGAGTCCCCGGTTTACGGCATTCACGCCGTCATGGCAGGCACAGAAAATTTCGTATTGATTGATTGATTGATTGATTGATTGATTAATTTATTCTTCTATTTATTTATTCATTTATTGATTCATTCATTCATTTGTTCATTTATTTATTCATTTATTCATTTATTCATTCATTCACACAATCATTTATCGCTTTCTCGTTGAGAAGTTTTGCGATCGTTTCTGGGGGCCGAAGAATTTTTTCGTTCCCAAAATGAAAATTTCTTACACCGAAATGTTTCTTGGAACTCAGGGAGAAAATTTGAATTTGTGTCCGTCTGTATTCTGTCTGTCTGTCTGTCTGTCGGTACGTACGGACTACGAACTCCGGTTCTATTCATCCGATCATCATGAAATTTACCAGGGTTGAATGCGAGGTCGGTAGTATTCCCATTAGAGATCCAACCTGATTGTTACAGAAGAACGGGAGGAGCGTAGGAAAATGTTTCCCAAATCGTGACTTTGCGATCATACATATTCCTGCTCCTTATTATCCGATTTCAATGGAACTCTTTACCGCGTTCCACACTGTAAAAAACGTTTCCTGGAAAATTTCAGTATTTTCACTGGAAGTTATTGAACAGTAGGGTAGAATGGGGCGAGGCAGCCAATTGCTCCTTTATCCCACAGTGGTTGTTCAAATCGTGTGCCCTTAATAATGTAGAGTCGTTGGGCGAGTGCGCTTCATTCGCCAGAGAATGAACAATATGCGCGATTTGAACAACCACTGTGGGAATAAGAAGCAATTGGCTGCCTCGCTCCACTGGCTGCCTCACCCCATTCTACCCTACATTACACGGAAAATTCCAGTACATTTGCTGGAATATTCCAGCAAATTCACTGGAATTTTATGGCAAAAACTCGAATTTTCAAGTGAAAAACTCGTAAAATTCCAGTGAATGTACTGGAAAAACGAATTTCCAGTACATTCTGGAATTTCCCAGTGCTGAGAAGGGGGGAGACTACCAGTTTTTTTTACAGTGCAGTTTATGATCTGATAGTGACTCCCCTGATAACATTTTGAAGCCCTCCCGCCTGAGTTTGCGTGCAATCCGTGCGCAAAAGCCTGTACAGGTACGTCGTTTTGTGAGCGTACCCGCAAATCGCGCGCAAATACTCATCCATGCACGTCATTTCGTGAACGCATGTTATTTGGGTTCATATGAGTTTCATCCGAATCGGTTGAAAACTGTGGAATTTCGAGCAAATCGGGATTGGGGAAGAAAATGGTAAACACTGAGCTTCTAGAGAAAATTTGAAATTTTTTTCAATACCGATCACATGCGGATATTTCCCTATCATTCGATTGTCATGAAATTTTCACCACGATTTCAGGCAGTGTTAATAGTGCCCTAATATAAGTTGCAAACTGATCCCTACAGACAAACGGGGAACGGAGAGGAAGCATGGCTTCAAAACTTGTGGTTCTGCGACGGAGTGAGTTTCATTCGTAGTGGTTGAGAAATGCGGAAAAAGAGTCTTTGGCAACCTACAGCTACCCACCTAAGAGTCCCACCTACTTTGATATCGTTTTTCCGTGTCTTTACTGTCTTGATGGGATCTTTCTGCCTGCTTTCTACCATAATCCCCCAGGTTTTCCAGGACATATTCTATGTGCGGACCCCAGATATGTGTTCAGCGATTTCAAAGACATACAGGGTGTGGTAATATCATTGCTCCAGCGAATTTCTTCGATTTGACCTTGGAATGACCTTGATCTCGACGTGATAAGATCGAATGGACCCCGGATTCGTGTTCAGCCACCCCCAAAAACATTTATGTCATCGTGATATCTCCGCTTCAGCGAATATCTTCAATTTGACCTTGAAATGACCTTGACCTCGACCTAATCGGACCAAACGGACCTCGGGATCGTGTTCAGCGACCCCCAAAACATATGGGCATGGTAGTTAAGTCCGTCGGAGTGGACACTTTTTTTTTGGGGCTGTGTTATTGATGAATTTTGAATCAATCAAATTCGTTTGGTATTACATTTAATTGGTAATTGAAAAAAATTTCGATGAGGAATCGAACTTGATTGGTAGTTACAGGAAATTTAATCCTTCAATTGAATTTTTCCCACTTAATAAATACAGAAAAACAAAAAAAAACTCAGGAGAATCGATCAATTATTGTTCAATTTCCAATCAAATTTATTCGATAATTGGGAATGACTTCAAGTAAGAATTGAATTGGTAATTTGAACAAATTCGAATTGAGAATTAAATTATGATTGTCAATCGAACATCAATTCAATTGAGCTTTAATTAAATTACTTTCAACCCTGATTTGATGATAAATTTGGTGAATGCTTCTCGTTTGTTCAATGAACTTACCATTTTGCCGATTTGTTTCCACTCTGCGGGTTCGAAGCACAATGATCTAGGCGCTTCAACCGTGCGTCATAATAAGGGACAAGTCAAACATCAAGGTGACGCGTCGATTGAAGATTGATCAAAAAAAAAAATAAACAAACTAGAGAAACTTATAAATACTGTTGAGGATGAATCAAAACATTGTTTACACATGTTCCCTGAATTTTATGGTATTATGAATCGATCGATATATTACACAAATAGTTTTCGAGATTAAGCAGGAATTTCATAGAAATTCGAGTTTGTATATTTGAAATGGTATAAATGATTATGAATACATGGAGACTCGATATGTATATTCTCCATATGATACATATTCTGCGTTCAGAATATATTAGTGATGGGCAATATTTCCCGTTATCGATATTCGATATAAAATTTGTATGAAGTTTTTATCGAGATTTTATAAAATTCAATATAAACTGGACAAACTTTCTATAAAAAATATCTATGTTTCGAGATATTGCCCATCACTAGAATATATCATGAAATGAATGTTGAACGAACAGTTGTATCAACTTCATTTTGCTCATAATAACAAATGCTTCAAAATCAATTCTCCACCTACAATATGAGGAGAATAGGTATGTTATCTTCCCTGTCGGTGTTGGAATTTTTTGATACAGGTCTTGTAGTTCCAATTTGGCCACCAGATGGCGAAAACATCGTCAAGGCCAGATAAATCTCAATTTTTATATCCAAATCCAACTCCAAATGAAAAAGATCAGAGTTGATCATAATATATTGTTAAATAAATTAAGTAATTTAGGTATTCGAAGCAATTTTTTGTCGTGGTTACAGAGTTATATTCTGAATCGTACGCAATCAGTTCTTGTCTCTCAATATTTCTCTGATTCATTTTTTGTATCCTCAGGTGTACCGCGATGCTCACATGTAGGTCCTTTATTATTTATTATTTTCATTAATGATATCTCTACAATTTTCAAGTACTGCACACATCTTCTTTTTGCTGATGACCTGAAACTGTTTATGATTATAAGAACTTACAGAGATGCTCAAAATCTGCAATCTGATTTGGATCGGTTACAATCTTGGTGTGTGCTATCTAATATGTCATTAAATCTCACTAAATGCCATGTGATGAGATTTCATAGAGGTAAAAATGCTATTTATTTTCCTTATAACTTGTCTCATTCTCTGTTATCACCTATAAATACTGTTCGTGATCTTGGAGTTTCATTTGACTCTCGTTTTAACTTCTCAGATCATTACAATCACATAGTTGGTACTTCCATGAAATCTCTTGGATTCATCAAGCGCGTTTGTGAAGATTTTCGTGATCCTGTTGCACTTCGAACACTGTATTGTACTTTAGTTAGACCTCATCTTGAGTATGCGTCTCAAATTTGGAGTCCTCATCCAATTCGGGATTGTACAGACTTGGAAAGAGTTCAGCATAAGTTTCTGCGTTTTGCTGCCTATCAGATAGGCCGTCCGTTGAGCGTCACTTGTCATGATTACTCATTGATTATGGCTCTACCTAACTTGCCTCCCTTGGAATCACGTCGTTTGTTCAATGATTTTTCATTTTTGTATAAAATTGTTAATGCCCTCAACTGCTTGGACTTGTACGTTTTAATGTCCCTTCTCGTTTATTGAGGCGCCCTAAATTGTTCAATCCAATTTCTTATAAATCGAGACACGGTTATTCTGATCCGGTAAATCGGATATCTATCCTAGCAAATTCTTACAGTGATGTGCTTGAATTATTTTCATCTCATTCTGATCTTAGGAATTCTCTTTCTCTTATTTGTCAAATTTAATATCTAATTGTCCTTTTCACCTATAATTATACACGTTAACTGTTGTTGTAATATAAGATGCATGTAGTCGAGCTTAACATGATGCTTAATGCTTTGATGTATGATATATATAATGTGGTTCAAATAATGTATATTCTATGTACCAAAGGGTCTTTTATACCCGTATAAACAAAATAAATAAATGAATGAATAAATAAATAAATAAAATAACTTCTATGTGTTGATGTTATGTCTTACAATACGATTTTTATTCTTTTCTTTATCACTTTTACATAGTATTTCCGACATCTGATCTGAATTTCCCGCTCTTTTTTTGGTCTTAACCACTCGAATTTCCTAGTGGCAAAATCAAGAACTACGATGGGAAAATTTCACAATACATACAAAAGATAACACATCTATTGACATTTATTGACATTTTATTTGAAAATGGTGCAATGTCATCATAATATCCGTTCATTTCCGACTGAAATGTCACAATAAATTCGGTTAATTTGCCGGCGCGGATATGAATGTCATTGAGAATGATGTTTTTTTGCCCAGATGATCAATTTGAATACGAATAAAAACACCAAAACAACTTATCTCTTTTGGAATCACATAGATATTTATGATGGAATGGAGGAAGTAACATAAGTCCATTATGATGATGTATTGACAATAAATATCCACTGCATCTTCAATAGCTACGTCTGTTTCCATTATTTCGTGCATCTGAAGTGCTCTTGTTGGGTCACAACGACCACTTTGGAGAACTACTGAATTCTTCTCTTGAAGAGAAGTCCAGAATACCACAGATCCATTACTTTGATCTACATAATCGATGGTACATATATATTGAGAAAGAAAATTACAATTCATTTTATATGTTCTCTTGCACAAAAAATCAGAATCCTATGTATAATTACTTCGACTTACCATTTTTTTACAAACACAGTGAAAACTTTCCATCCGATAATTTCTTCTATATATACAAAAAAGCCAGCATCATATTTCAAAACAAGTGAACGGATTGGGAAGATCTCTACACATCCCATAAGTGCCACAATAACCTTATTTCAAAATTAAGTCTCTTTTCCTCACTTTGTATGCTTTTTTACGATGACATGTAAATTTCTGAATGATTCGGTATATCCCATGATCTCCTATTAGGGATTACAGACATTGAATCGCAGCAAATAATTGTTTGAGACGGTTATCACAATTTCGATACGCCGATCCCTCATTTATGATATTTCTATGTATTGCTACAGCTGAGATTCCAGAGAAAACAAGGATCTCACAAAGTTCTAAAGTTCCTTCTGTAGCTGGTAAGGCACGAATTTCACAAGTTGTTGAAATACGACATCTAGAAGAGTTTTTTCAATTTCTAGCTCTGTGTCATTCACAAAGAAGAGATGCGTTCATCCTTTTGAGCATAGGAAATTTTTTTTGATCCCATCTCGAGATTCCCACCAGCTACATTACCTTCCGTTATTTCGAACATTTGAAGTGCTCTTGTCGGATTACAGCTACCAATTTGGAGAACTAAGGTCACTAACCCCATTGGCGAACGTGACCCCTTTAGTGAACCTCGAGATAATAAAACTCCTTTGACGAACAAGAAGTGTTTACCTATTACGTGCTGTGAAGATTATTCCAATCTTCGAACATTATTGTTCGTGATGAATGCCAAAACAAATGGAAGAAAGAAGAATGTAATTCACGAAATAAATAAAGACTCATGCCGAGTGTCACAACGAGCTTTGCCTTCGTGAATCTTACAAGGTGAGTTAAGAATGGACATTTTTTCAATTGTGCATTTTCATAGTATTAATGCGACCATTGAACTATTTTATGTATCCAATCGATTGATATCATTCAAATTAAGATAATATAGGGTTATTTTCAATAACTGTCAGTCGCTGACCCAGAAAATTGCGCGTTCAGAAATACACACACGGAAATGATCGGTGAATCTATTACTGAACGAATAAACGTAACAATTCATATCATAGGTATCTACTCTAGGAAAATTTTTCCATGAATTCTCATAATGCGCATAATTTTTCAATCAATCTATAAATTTCTCCAAGGATTGGAATAAACATGTAAAATTATAAACTCTACTTGAAATTCACAATTTTTTTTGCCAAAGTAACTCAAGCAGCAACAGAAATTCAAAGTATATATGAAATAAAAACGTTGGTAAAATTTGAGAATGAGATACGAAAAACATATCATGAAAGTTCATAGAATATACGAATGGGACTGTTTTAAATACACTGAGAAAAGTATTTATTTATAGTCAACAAGATTTGTTAATAGTTAACAAATCCTATATTTGCTCATGGGGAAATAAATATCGAGTTGTTATCATCCGGCGTCATATTTGAGATCATTTTTTGTATCAAATCCATATTTGTTAACTATTAACAAACCGTGTTTTTGTGTAAAATTCCTGTTTTATAATTCTCAAACTTGGGAATGTACATCAAAGCATTGTTAGATTGCCTGAATTTGATATGAGGTTGAGAAAATTGTCGCATAATTTGCTTTGAATATTCGTGAGAATAAGCCAAATCAAACAAAATTGGAATAACACTCTGGAATTAATCAAATGAAATGATGAATTATGCGGGAGAATATTATCACTTTTAGAAAAATATGTGTTAAATCTAATGATAATTATTATAAAATTTTTTTCAGAATATTCTATTAGATTTAACTATGTATTTTATAATTAAAATTGTGTATTCAATTCAATAACTGTTACGAATTTTTGTCAAAATACAAAAAAAAATTCAGATTGGAAATTTGATTTATCACTAAATTCCTTCACGCTTCGTGAATTTTATGTTCTCGAGATTCCTCTAGAGTGAGTTTGTAATCATCAATGTAAGTCAGGCAATTGAAGCACAAAGTTTTGTGACCTAACTGAATGAAAAGTTATGGTGGAATATTTTAATAATTTTGTAGGAAAATTCAGCCTACAAGACTGTCTCTCATATTGTTTCCGAATAAAAAGGATTTCTTGAAACGCAAGAAAATTTTCAATGTTCCATGGTTATACATATATATACACAATTATATATTCTGCTGCAATACAGATCGAGAGTCAAATCAAATTCAAGGTGTTCATGTCAAATCAAATTTCTTAATTAATCACAAATCTGTGTTCGAGAGGAAAGAATCGTATACACATTGGGAAACTGAATTATTGTATTGAAATTTAATTTGAAATTTGAGTCAATCAACTATTCTTTCCTTCTTATTCTTAGTTCACTAGTATTTATCTCATGAAAATTTTGTACTTATCAAACCGTCTATTTGTAAATTAGGAATCGTTTATTACTTGAGGGAAAAATAAAATCATTCACATGAAATAAATGGACTAAATGAACGATTTGTTTGTGCTGAATGTCACATAAAATCAATCGTATGTATGCCAACTATGATATTTATTGACAATTACCATATTTATTCATAATGAATGAATATTTTTGAACAGACGCCAAATAAATATATTCGTTTAATATAAGTAAACTCTTCTCTCAGGGTACACTCAGAACGTACATAGTACATTTGAAATGTACGATATTCATTCAATCGACGTTCGACTGACGTCCCGTCATATATTCGATTACATACGTTCGATGGATATGCATAGCACCTATGAAAAGGTCTCATTAGAATGTGCACGGAATATATTTCGAATATCATCAGGAAAGTGATAATAACCCATCTGAGCAACCTCAGATTATACGCGTTCAGTAATGGGGTCAATCAGCGTTCACTAATTCATGCGACCCGTTTACTAATGGGGGTATTGTTAACATTTCATTAATTTCATTATTTTTATTGTTATCACTTAGAAAATGAATGAAAAATCACGGTAAGAGGAAATTGAAATGCTCAATCTACCTTATTTACTGGTGGGAATTCATTCTAGAGAAATTATTCATGAAATAATTTATATTTAGAGTGCTTGTGTTCTTAAATGTTCACTAATGGGGTCAGTTACCTTACTTGATTCTTCTCTTGAGGAAAAGCACAGGATACCACAGATCCATCTGTTTGATCCACGTAACCAATAACATCTAATGTATTAAAATAGAAAATCACGACTTATATTATATGTTCATTTGCACAAAGAATGAGAATCCTGTGTATAATCGCTTCAACCATTTTTTTTACAAACACAGCATAACAGCTTCCATCCTACTATTTCTTCCGTATATACAATAAAGCCAGTACCATGTTTCAGAACAAGTAAACGGATTGGAAGGGTCTCTACACATACCATAAGTGTCAAAATAATGTTATTTCGTAATTCAATCTTTTCTTTCTCCACTTTTTATGCTTTTTTAACAAGTCAAAAGGCACTGAAACAAATGAATGATTCGAGAAGCTGGGCGAAATAGGAAGTCATTTTTTGAGCGAACTCACGGACTTACATCATAATAACGTATATACGATGATTCATTGCATTTTATCTGTGTGTTTTACTTTTAAGGTGTCTTCAGATGGCAGCGATTAGCGACGAGCGATGGATGATTCTAGGGTATGGTTCCGTTTGGATGAGTTTGAGAATTGATCGCTCGATTCTAGCGATAAAGTCAAAATCATTGTAGGTGGTGCTCCGGTCGGATCAGCGATTCGAAAACTTTTCCATTCGAGAGGTCCTATAGTTTCCGGCGTGCAAAATGTATTCCAGTGATGTAAGTATTGATTGCAATTATATTTCTTTCTATATTTATTGTAATAATCATCAAAATAAATTTTCGTTTTGCATATAGAATAATAATTATGTGTATACATGCGGCATATGTGAGGAGGCCTGTGATAAAATACAAGGGCACAAGTGCATTCAGGGTTATGTACAATTTTTTTTAGATGACAACCATTACTTTTATCCAATGTTAGGTATGTAACGAAGTTATTTTATTCTCAACTGAACAAATTCAAATTCATAATGCATTGTGTAGATGATGGTAAAACCATAGTGAGATCCAATCTAGGAGCACCCGATTCTGAAAAGATTATAACCGACAAAGAGAATACGCAGCCAAATATAAGTGAGTTGATGTCTTCCTTTTGTAAATAATATTCAAGACAAAAACATTATAAAAGCACATATTACACGAAAACAATTTATAAGAACCAAATCCTTTATCAAAATTCAAAAAACTTGTAAATCTGAATTATTTCACAGTTCAGCCTGTTTCAAACGTTAAGAAACCAAATGCACAATCGAAAGGCAGGGGAACAAGCAAATTGAATGAGCAGGAAATAGAATTGCTCATCTCATCGGTACAACAAAGAAGGCCTTTATGGGATTTTTCCATTCCTATTGGACGCAGGGGCCGGGAATGCGTTAAACGTCTTTGGGAGGAAGTATCCGCTGAAATAAATGGTAAGTTATAAATGAAAATTTCCAACATTCAATTGACCTTTGAATATCTGGATACAGTGAACCCTCTCAATAGTGATGAATGATGGCTTCCTCCCTCTACTAAAGAAAGACATTCGAGGGAGAAAAAGGTCCGACGTTACTATTGGGAGAGTTAAAAGTATGCTATAGCCCTATTTGAAAAACATTTGAGGCAGAAAAAGATCCGACGTTACTATTGGGAAAGTTAAAAGTATGCTATAGCCCTATTTGAAGTCTCATAGCATTTTGTAAAAAAATGGTCTTATTATAAAATACTACGGATTTTACAACAGAATATTTATAACCAAACCACAAAGTCCTATGAATTCCTTCTTATCATCCATCATGAATTCTGTTGAATATGAATTCATAAGATTTCTCAATAGTTTTCAATGAGGGTTTTGAATACGCAATTCACAATTTCATATCGTTCTTGAATAACAGAACTTTATCGTTCCTCATCGTGGTGTATACAATTGAAAAGAATGCATGTGCTTTTATAGTGAAATTTGTATAGAAAGAGTACCAGTTATTTAAAAAACAAATGGTCATGTATTCTAAAATAAGTGCTCCTTTTTCTATAAGAATTTTACGATAAAATCACATACGCCTCATGATGACTTCTATAAAATACGACATAGAGTTCTATCGTTTAACCTCTTAAGTGGCTATGACGGATATATCCGTCATCAACATATGTATTATGAAATGCCTATGATGGATATATCCGTAATGAAGTTGAATAGTGTATAACACTATGTCTAATTCGCATACATGCGCTTAGGTGTACAGAGATGTTCATATTTGGATGTTACGTATGAGAGTCATAAACAAGTTGCAAAAAGTTTGAAGAAATGAAACTATTTCTACTGTTTAAATATCAAAGTCTGCGTGTCATTTGCGAACCAGTGATTCTTTCAATAACGCAAGGGTTTGTAATATTTGATTATCATTACTTGAAGCGGATTCAATATTTATATTTCATACCATGTGTATTAGATTGATCACAATTCAAATATACACCGAAAAAAAGAATTCCCAGAAATTATGAAATATTTAGTTGAATAGTCACCACAAAATACTCAAGTGATATGAATTATGTTCTATTGAATCAACTCAATATTCAATCAATCAAACAAATATCTAATATGCTATAAAACTTTCGGTCAATGAGAACGGACATTCAATTGATTCAATGAAACTTTATTCAAATCGTTGAAGTATTTTTTCAACACCATGCCTAAGACGAGACGAATTTTGTATGTCATGCCTACTATGCACACACGGCAAAAAAATTCACTGCAATAGCAAAAATTTCGCAGTTCTAGCGAAATTTGTGTGTTATTATATGGATAGCGAGCCAGTTTACTAAAGTAAACGACAATTGATTTTCCAGCGAATCAAGCTGGGTAAGACTAGCGAAGGACTGATGATTATGATGAATTAGTTCATAAACGCAGGGAATTAGTTCGTTAACATTATGAATTGTCATGGTTAGGGTAGTCAATCCTCTTAGCGAAGACATATTTGCTAAAATAGCAATATCTCTTCTCTTGGTACATACACATTAGCAGTTGAAAAAAAACTCGCCATTTAGATATGCACTTCGCTGGTCGAAATGAGCCACTTAAGAGGTTAAGAACGATATAACATTGTGAATTCCATATTCAAAAACCTCATAGAAAAGTATAGAGAAAATCCATCCATTTGAATCGTTCTGTATTGCGAATTTTTAGCAGAGATAAGAATAAATTCATAGAACTTCATGCTTCACTTATGAATATTCTTTCGCAAAATCCATAGTGTTTCATAATGAAACCATTTTCTTATGAATTTCTATTGCGCTCTAATCAGGGAGTTGACCTTTTGTCTTCACAGGCAAACTAAATGCAGAAGATGCTCAGAAAAAATTCGAAAACCTGAAAGATACTTATAGAAGAATGATACAATCCGAAACACACGCTAGCGGATCAGGAAGACCAGACACAAAAGAAAAATGGAAATACTATGATATGCTGGACTTTTTACGCGACACTTGTCTACTACGATCGTGAGAATTGAATTCCTTAGATATTAATTAAGCATTACTTAATGAATTTATTATAATTTTTATTGTGATTTTGTGTTTAGAACAGGAACAAACATCCCTCAAGAAGAAGAGGAAGAAGATTGTGCGCGGGATAATCTGCTTGAAAATACAAAAGCAGTTTCTACTACAGTACCTGGTAATTGTCGTATTAAAAAATACAAAATATGTATATCATTCTAATTTTTTTTCAAGAAATACTAGCGCTTTAGGACCAGCTAACCCGTTCATTCAACACTATCTGAAAGTGGGTTGATAAAATCAAGATTCCTGCTGAAAACGCCAGACAGAACCGGATATAAAATTTTTATCAGCCTTTGAACGGTTTCTTTCTGTTTTTTAATATAAACAAAAACTCACAAACCTACCCGGTTTTGTTCGGAATTGTTAAACGGTTGCTCTGTTATATCCCGAAAAATGATTGATCTGAAAATTCGTGTCCCAAACGCAGATATTCCTAATATTCATTGTTCCGAAAACCGCAGAATGGTTCGTCTTCTGAAATTTATGAGGAATGAACAATACTGTTGGATAAAAGAATATCCAGGACCATGAAATTCCGGAACATCTCCCTTCGGAACAAAGTTTTCGGATGAAACATATTTCGAAACATAACAGGGCTACCCACCAAACTGGATCATTCTGTCAAAAAAAAAAATATTCTTCTGGCGGGAAAATTTTCACCAGTTTTTACTGGATATTACAGTCTGAAAATTTTAAACAGAACCGTCCTGAAAAATTGCTGTCAGTTTCTGACAGGATTTTTCAGTTTGGTCGTCTTACACAAAACCGAGTGGGAAGCAGGGTTGTACAAGACCACTGATCTGTAATAAACACTGGATAGTGCATAGCATAGCCTTCCTATATGCGAGCTCAGTTCCCATTAGAGCACTGCCATGAAGGGGCAATTCCACCGTCTTTCTAATCAACAGCCGCGTGGAATTGGTTAATTCTAATGCATTCCGTTGTACCTGACGACGGAGCCGCCATGAAAGGGCACTTCCACCGGTGTATATGCCTCTCTAATTGGAACACGTTCAGCGAGCTATCCACTATCCAGTGTTTATTATAGATCAGTGTACAAGACCTTGAAAACCTGGAAATATAACGGAATTTTTTTTCTCTCTGGAATCCTGGAAAAATCATGGATTTTTCATTTGAATCCTGGAATTATCGAAATCCATTAATTTCCCAATCGAAACTTCCCAAATAAGAGTTTGGTAAATAATTGAAATGCATCTCATGGTTCACAGAGAAAAGTATTGTTTACCTTCAATAAATATATCATTTCAATAGGATGAAATGAGCATTTGATTTCCTCTGAGTTATGAGTTATTGAGTGAAAATAAAATTTCTCAAATTCCAATAGATCTTAATGCGTCGTGAATAAATATCCATTCTATTCTATTGGAATAATACATTTATTTGATTCAGAAAATACTTCTCCCTGCGTGGTCCTATTATTCATCATTATTGTTCATTGCCCTACAATGATTACCGCCAGTGTAAGGTGCACACAACACAATTGCGATAGCAATTTGAACTGAAATATCTTTTTCTCTTCAGAATTCATCCATACAACAATGGTAAAACTTCCTGATTGCATTGTCACTTGAGGTGATACCGGGTGCTTCCGACATTTGTGCAAATTTCGCAAATTTTGCAAACTTCAATAAGAAGAAAAAGGACACAAGTAGTGAAGTTTGCAAAATTTGCGAAATTTGCGCAAATGTCGGAAGCACCCACCATCTACCCCTGAATATGCAACCAGAACCATTGGTTAGAAAAGGATACAACCAAAACTATTCTGACAAAATATTCGAAAATGAAGCAATAAAATCGAAATATCGTTCTATACAGACCTTTTTCAGTCAATAAAGCTGGTCTGTATAGAGTGATATTTTGATTTTATTGCTTAATTTTTGCATAATTTGTCAGAAAAAATATCGCTCGGGTTGCATCGTCAGAGATCGCGAGTATCCCCTTAATGAAAGCAAGAATCGTTCACATTTCAATTACATCTGATTGAAATTTCAGTTACGAAAATATACATTATTATGTGATATAATACAGCAAGCAATTAAGAATTCCATTACATGGATATAAATTGTAAATTCAGTGACCAAAAACTGAAAATTATAATTGCAAACGTGTTCGAAAAATGCATTGAAGATCAACAAATTTATAACAGTGAACATTGATTCAAGGTATTTCCATTATAATTTATTATCGAACTTGTTGCGCGCACTGTATTCGAGAATGTTTGGATTTGTCATGTAACAAAAATGAGATTGCAAGGATGATTGTTCCAATCCCTGAGTAAAAAATACCATGGGGGAAAAATTTTGTTGAATTCCGTTGAAATTTTTGTTGAAAAAGATTGCTGAAATTTCAGCGAAAGTCAAGAAAACTGTACGAATTTCATTACTAAACATCAGAAGTTATGTTCATTCCACATATTTCATTCCAAATTACGTTGAAAAATATTTTTGAAAATTGCAGAATTCCAGTGCAACGTTTTTGCCTCTTCTTGTTGAAAACAATTGAATCTGCGCCGTAAAAAGGATTTATTGATAGTTGAGAAGTATCTTTTTGAAATCCGATCCAATGTAACAAACCTTCAGAAATAATCTATCCACTCAGAGAAAAAAATAGTCGGAATTGCCATTGGAATAGTTACCCTGGTAGAAATTCCACTAGTAATTCGCTAGTTGTAACGCTTGCCCTCACGAGAAACTAGAGTGCCAAATCAGTTACCTTTCAATTCAATCCCCAACTTATAAGTCTTTTTATTTGTATATGATATATTATACATTATATATACATATTATGTTATTACTGCTTGGGTTAGTTATGATGACGATGAACTAGATGGTGAAACTATTAATCAGATAAGTATTCATAGTTGAATCCTTTTCCAACTATTACTATTAATTTACTATTTTTTGTCTCTTAATGTACAGGTGCACGATATTTCACGGTATCGATATTTTATATACAATTTTTATCAAAATTTTATAGAATTCAATATAAACTCGACAAAGTTTCTATAAAAAATATCGATACCGTAAAATATTGTGCATCTCCATCTCGGGGTTGTCTTTATATTCAATGTAATATATTAATAGTCAACTGATGATCTATTACACATCAATATATTAAATTATGGATGACATCATATTTCTATCAATCATTCATCATATTCATGTATAATAGATGATCAATTAATTCTTAATATATTACATTATATATGAACACAATAGATGATCTTTGAAGTTTTACTACAAAAAAATAAACAAAAAAATAAGGCAGGGGAAAAAACAGAAAAACTCTTCAAATCAAAGAGAAGGAACCATAAGTGCTATGAACAGAATTGCAGATTCAATGTGTAAAGACACAAATATCATTCTACCTTCACCTCCACAACTGAACGAAGTGGATTCAATTTCACATGCAGTTGGGTTGCAAATACAACGATTGAATTATCCTCCGCAAATGCAGGTCTTGATGGAAATTCATCAAATGATTCACTCTCGTTTGATGCGAGAGACGTTTCATGAAAACCATTAGTTTCAACAAACACAAATGCAACAAGTGCACTTTATTTTTTATACTTTCATATTAAGTTTCCATACTCCATTCCTATTTTCTCTGGTAATTTCTTTTATTGATAAATATCAGAAGTTATTACTACTCGATTGTTTAATATTTGTATTAGAAAATGTGATAAAAGAGTTTACCTGAAGGCAAGAAAACAATCAAGCTATCGATAAGTTACCTTGCAGATGCTATATGTATTACAACCCATGAAGATTGCATTGATTTTATTTCTTGTTTGAGAATCAGAGGATATATACATATATTTATATATTTGATATAATGAAAATTATGATTCATCATCAATTAAGGGTGGATTCTTATAGTGATTACTTCAACTTATTCTATATCATGTTTTATATCATGTTTTAACTCCATTTTTCAAACGTTATCACTATTTTCATTGAGTTATCAACAGTCATTACTTTATCATTCAACACTCCTCTGGTAAAAAGCACAGCGTGCGTGAAGCGTGCATGGGGATAAAGTGGCAGGAGAGGAGTAAAAGAGGAAATAAAGGCAGTGAGTGAAGTAGGAGAGGAGTAGCACGGGTTTTTTGAGGGAAACTCGGTGGAAGTGAGGAGAAAAGCAGAGGAAGTGAGATTGAAAGTGTGGTCCTACACGCGACAAAGGATGGAAAAAGAGGACGTGGAGAAACTGGTGGAAGCGATGACGGAGGAAAAACTGGTGACAAAAGAAGAAGAGTGGGTAAGAGAAATGGAGGCGAAAGTGAAGGAAGAAGTTGGAAAGAAGGAGATAGAAATACTGGAGGGAATAATGAAAAAGATGGGAGTTTGGCTGAAGGAAATGAAGGGAGAAGGAGAAAGAGGAAGAACGGAGGAACTGCCTCCAGCGGAAGAAGAAGTCACCAGGGAAGAGACAACGGTAAGGAAGAAGGAAGAATTACCGACAAGGAAGGGAAACAAGGAGTCGGTAAGGGAGAAAGCAGGAGGGAGAGACAAGGAATGCCATCGGCCAGAAGACGGAAGAAGCGGGAGTAGTAGAGAGCAAGAGAGGGAAGGGGAAGATAAGAAGGACGAAGAACAAGAGGAGAAAAAGAAGGAGCTAGTGAAGAAGAGGGAAGAGGAGAAGAAGGAAGAAGAAGACTCGGAAGAAGGGGCGAGGGAACGAGAAAAGATGAGACGGGAGGAATGGAGGGAGAGGAACAGAAGATGGAGAAAGAGGAACGCTATAGTGCGGGGATGGGAGGCAAGGGCAATAAAAGAGAATGCAAGGCTGTTGGGAATTTCAGAGGAAAGGATGGGGTTGGATATGAGGATGGAAGAAATAAGGAAGATAGGAAGGGAAGGGAAGGACACGTGGATTAGGCTGGAGATTGAGGACACGGTGGAATTAATGATGGAAAGGAAGGACGGTTTGAAGAGGCTAGGGATTTACGTGGACGAGGATCTAATGAGGGAGGACAGACACGAGTGGAGGAAGGGAGAGGGAGGAGGAGAGGATAGTGAGTGAAAGGGACAGCGGCGAGAGGAGAGAGAGAAGAAGAGAGATGACAATGCAGGGAGAAGAAGAGGTGCGCAGAGAGGAAGAAGAAGGGAAGGGGAGACAGGCGATGAGCTGGGGAGTTTAAGTGAAGTGAAGAGAGGAAGGAAAGACAATAATTTTCGTTCATCTTTTTTCATTATTTCAGATTATGGTTCTTATGGTTTTTATGGTGATTTGTACTTGGTGATTTGGGCGTTGAGTCTCGTGAGAGATTTTTTTTGTATTTTTCTTTTCCTTTTCTATTCGGAATTGTTTTCTTTTTGCGTGTTCATAGAGGAGGATGTAGAAGTGTTGGAGAAGGGGAGAAAATTGTAGGGGGGCGGCGCTCTTGAATCAATGTAAGAGGGCGCCGACAGAATACAAATAAAAGCATACATACATACATTAATACAAAGACTCATATTTTGGTAATTTGTTTATCGCGTGTGTTGGTGAATATATGTGGAATTATTTCTAGTGGTTTCCCGTACGGCGGCGCTGAAGTTAGTTCTAAAAGATGTGTTATTGAGTTGATGACCCTGACTGATACAGAAGAATGATCAAAAAGTGGAAGTCCGATTGTGCAGTTTAAAACTGCCACAAGAACACATCATTTCTAATAGTCATTCGAGCCCTTTTATAATCCTTTGATCCAGTATTTTCATTTTGACTCAGGAATTACCAAAAGTCCCACCTCGACAACTACGGGAAGAATTGCTGTTGCCTTCCTTCCGTTTCCATAGAACAAACTTCTGAAGTCTGAAAGTTTCAGTGATGAATCTTTGAAGGTTTACCTAGGTCTGTGAAGAGTCGGATTTCCGGATTTCCAAAGAAGGCAAGAGAATTTTCTTTGCTGTTGAAGGATTTTAATTATCTTTGAGAGTTATAGTACCATGAAAACGAGATGAAAACAACCGACAACTCCTCCCGTTGATTACGAGATGCCACTTTTTTTACAATACATGATCTTAAAAATAATTTTCCTCAGGATTATTAAAGGGTCACATGGGTTTCAGACCCATAAGCAAATCTCATTTTCTCGATTTTTTTTAGATTTGAGGAATACAAATCATTACTCGAAATTTTGATTATATATGAAGTAACTTCCAAACTATATTTTGCAAAATTTCGACGATAAAATTCCAAGGATTAAACAAGTTATAGCCATTAGTCGGAAACATCTCGAAAAAAAGCGTTCGACAAGATTTCTTGCAAGCTAACCAAGCGATCTTGCTCAAAGTTTGCACACTCCTTCGCAGGGTTGGGTAGGTATCAAATTCAACGTATTGATACGTAGTGAATGTTACGTATCATACCATGTAACAAACCCCTTTTCCAGGGTCTTCTCACGTAATATATGTAATTTATGTATTGATCATGTCACGTATCATATTCGTGTAATAAATGTAGCAAATCCTCCAGTGACGCGTCATTACCCAACCCTGCTCCTTTGTAATTAAATTTTCTAGTACTTGAACGAAGGATTCTTTTCCTCCAACTACAAACTATTTTATAATGTAACAAATACTGAAAATTTGACCCAAAAAAATGAACTTCCTGCTCAAATGTTTGCCAAAATTTCCATTTTTCTAAGCATCCTTCGTTCAAGTAGTAGAAAATGTTATCAAGAAGAAGTGTGCAAAATTTGAGTGAAATCGGTCAATCAGTTTTTGAAAAATATTGTCAACCGCGAACCATCTTTTTTTGGAATGTTTCCCAAAAATGGCAATAACTGGCTGAGATCTCAGTATTTTACCGTCAAAATTTAGGAAAGTATGGTTTCAATGTTATTTCGTAGGTCCTACAAAATTTGAGTCATGAATTGCATTCCGAATGTTTAAAAAAAAATCGAGAAAATGAGCTCCTTTTGGCCTCTGAAATCCATGTAACCTCCTAAGAGACCTCAGCAACTACTGATTCACGAATTCCAATTGATTGTTTTTCATTGCAGTGTTGAACTGCAAAAGTGACCATTCAATCGCGTGAGATGACACAAAATATTCCAAAATCGATTCCAATGAATCAAACAAGAATTGATTTGGAGACATTGGCCATTGCAATGATTTGAAGTACGATGCACCTTGAAACATATTGATATACAAGTTATTTGAGTGTGGATGTAATAAGATTTAAGTGCGTTCCTTTTCTGTGAAAAAATCGTACAAATCACACGTAGGAATTCAAGCACGAAAGATACAAGTTAATAGGAGAAACAGTACAGTTGCGGATATTCCAGAACGAGATAAACATGAATCCAACATACTATCAGGTTTGAGTAGTGATCAACCAGTTCATTTCACCTCGATAAATGGATTTGAGCAAAATCCCGATCCTGCAAAGACAAGTCAACACTGAAAGTGTTATGTTAGTTCTACGGAAAAAATAATTGATTCGTCCAAAAAAAAGTAGGCTCAAAAATGAAAACGTAAAATTTGACTCGGAAAATTTGCCATCACTTGTTAATAACGCAACTAATATTGATCAGAAGGATTCTCAAGAGGGAATAAATGCACTCCCCTCCGATCGGAATCCCGCACCAGATTGTGATTCCATGAATTATGAAAATTCTACTGAGTATATTCAAATACCAACCCCTACAAGTCCATCAGTTGAAACACCTTTTGTGAATGAAATTGCCACCGAAAGATGTCCACACCAAGAAGTTGATAATGTTCCTCGTGAAACAGGAACAGATGAAGAAAAAAGAAAGCTACAAATGAAAGCTTACTACGAGAAGAACAGAGACGAAATCAACCGAAAAAAAAATCTGCTCGTGAGAAAAAAAAAGAATACAGTAAAAAGCAAAAGATATCTGGTTAGGAACTTGAAGTACTTTCAGATAAGATTTTGATATCGAATCAACATCTTGCAATCAGCCAAATCGCGTCCCCTAATCATATAAATTATAGACAAGCTGAAAAAGATGATAATGTCAATCAAATTGTCTTGACTCAAAGAGATTCATTGTCTTGCATTTCTACTGTTGATATGCCATCAGCTGATTCCTTCAAAATCGTTGATGGCAAGCATGTAAAGCAGCAATACAATATTCATTTCCCCGGGAGTGATGAAATTTCACAAGATAAAACTATTAACGAAAAGAAACTCTCAAAAATCATCAAACGAAAAAACACTGATCATGTTCATGAAATAATTGAGCGGAAACGAAAAAAATCAGACTCAATTTTGAAAAACGAAGAGTATCTCAAAGCACATGGACAAAGAGTCCTAGAAGCGGTCGGAAAGCATTACATAAAACACATAAAGCAGATATATTGGAGAAGAGGGAAAAATATTATGGACTAGATGTATGCATGTATGTATTTATTTATATTCTGTCGGCGCCCTTTTACATTGGCTTAAGGGCGCCACCCCCCTACAATTTCCTCTCCTCTTCCATACATTTCCACAAACTCCTACTGACATAAACAAAAACAGTTCAAAAACAAATCAGAAACAGAAAGAAAAGAAACTAAGATCTCTAAAACATCTCAGAATCCAAATAAAAAAATACCAGACAAAACAAAGAATGCAGAGAAATCCTACCCATTTTCTGACTCTCATATCTCTCTATCTCATCCTCGAATCAAGAATAGAAACAAAAATGGTGTCTTTTTTATTCCTCTCTGTATTTCACTTACAAACTCCCCTGCCCTTCACTTGTCTCCCCTTCCCTCCTTCTTCCTTCCTGCGCTCCTCTTCTTTTCCCTGCGTTGCCATCTCCTTTCTTCCCTCTCTCTCCTCTCGCCGCTGTCCTTTTCGTTCGCTGTCCTCTTTTCTATCCCAAATCACCTCTTTATCCTCTTCTTTCGCCAACCTGATCCAGACGTCCCTTCCTTCCTTCCCTATCCTCCTCATCTCCTCTACTCGAATCTCTAGCCCCATCTTCTCCTCCAGCACCTCCAGCAGTCCCGTATTATCCTTCGACGCTCTCATCCTCCATCCTCGTACGGTGATGTTTCTTATTCTCCATATTTTATCTCTCTCTTTCCATTCTTCCATCATCCTCCGCATCTTTCCCCTCCTTCTCGCTCCCCCTGCTCTCTCTTCTCCCGTCACTCGGCTCCTGGCTCTCCTCTCCTCTCTCTCCGCGTTCCTTCCTCGCCGCCGCTCCCTCTCGTTCTCCGCTGTCTCCCTTATCCTCCACGCTTCCCTTCTTTATCGGCTCTCCTGCCTCCTTTACCTCTCGCTTCTCTTCTTCCCTACGCCAGCTCCTTTCCTCTTCCGGTAGATGGCGCCTCTCCGATCAACCTTTATCCCCTCTTTTCTTCCTTGCCGACTCCTCTCCTTTCTCCCTACAATCTTCCTCATCCTCCTTGCTCACTTTCCTTATCAGCATTTCTTCTCCCTCCCTTGTCGGCTTTTCTCCTTCTTCCACCGTTGGCAGCACTTCCGCTTGTCTGTCTCCCTCCCACTCCTCCAATACTTCTCCAATACTTCTCTCATCTTCTCCATCATCCTTTTCATCATCTCCTCTCTCTGTTTTTTACCCTCCTCCTTTATTTTCTCCTCGATCTTCTTCTCCTATTCTTCCTCTCTTCCACGAGTCTCTCAATCTCCTCTCTCTCCATCACTCTAGCACGAGTCTTGAACTTCCTGTATTTCTTTTTAACTTCACCAACCCCCTCCCTTTCACTGCTTCAGTTAAATTTCATTCACGGATAAAGTCAACCGCCAACACTTTCACTTTCACTCTTCTTTCCCTCACTTTTTCCACTCCTCTACTGCACTACTCCACTTTTCTTTCCCGCTAACTCTCACCCGACTTCACACCTTCGCCATCCCACCGGGAGTCTATTATAGACTAGATAAAACAGACATTCTAAGAAAAATGAAAATTCGTAATAAAATAAAAAAAGAACAAATGGATAAAAATTGTGAGAATTATTATAACACCACTCGAGAAAAAGTACGTGAAATGAACGCGAATTATTATAAAACTAATCGAGAGAAACTGCGCAAAAAACAAGCTAATTATCATGAAAATAATCGAGAGACACTGCGTGAGAAAAAAAAGAATTATTATGGGTAAAATAAATCTTATATCATCTAAAAAGCGAAGGATTATTACATTGCACATCGAGAAGATCGTCTCAGAAGACTCGAATCTCACATTTGTGCGAAAGCTATAATTGAGAAATGTCATTGTATTGCTCTTGTAAATAATAAGATACCGACTGAGTGCACTAAAGAAACATATATCAGGGATTCAACTGAAATTCTTCCGTTATCATCTTGAGCAGCGAATCGAGTAGAAGCTGAACGCATAATCAAGTGGTGCTCCCATGTTAGGGAGATGAATACATTGAAAATTGAAAGATTATTGAGAGAGGTTAAACAAAAGGTAGAAGTTGCTTTAACCCGTGCAGTAGAATGTTCAGAACTTGACGACAAAATCAATGCCTCATGTGGAACATCGATGCACACTTCTTCATCAGAATCATACTTTTTAGAAACTATATATGAACCTCTCAAACGTTCGGATTCAATGATGATGAATTCGGCAGGTCAAAGGACAAACATTTCACCTCTTCTGAAATCGAAAAATAAAGCAATTAAAACAGGGTCCTGTAGTTATCTTTGTGAGACAAAACATCCGGAGGTTTTTGATAATTCACAGAGTTTTTTTCAAGAATTGTTGGATTATTCATTGAAGAAAATGCAGCAATTTCCTTATCAGGTGCACAATTGTAACAAGGATCATACTGAAAAACTTGGCCACTCTCATGCTTGTCACATAGATCCTGAATCTTGCAATTTAAAATTTTGAGCTCTTGAAATTCTATCATTCCATTTTCCAAATTTACGGAATATAAAGAGAATTATATATAAAATTACTAATACTATCAGGTATGTGAAGGATATGGATAAGGCTTTGAACGATAGTGATCTCGACACACTTCAACAGATATCTCGCAGAGCTCAACAAGAAGCAGAAGCGTTGACAAAAACTAATGCTGAAATTAATTTGAATGGAGAACAGATAATATTTGAAAATTATCCAGCTTTTGAAGCTTTATCGAAACGGTCTATGGAGACTCCGCGTTTTGCGTGTATTTCTTGTGAAAACTTGTGTTTTGAAAGGAACCTAATGGAGAAGAAAGTTGGTGAAAAATCATACACCGGAAATGTTTGGGATCAATTAATGAATTTATGTAATTTGAAGGACGGTGAAATGTTTTTCATGTGCACATATTGTCATAGCAAAATCCGTACAAATTCTATTCCCCCAACTTGTATTTTGAATAACCTCAATGGAAGTTTGATTCCACAAATAACACAACTCAACGATTATGAGAAAATTCTGATTCAAAGAGCGACGGCATTTCAAACAATACAAAAAATGGGTACAGTCATGAATAAGAATATGCCTCATAAACACATGGTATCAGAATCCAAAGGTACAACATTCCATCTTCCTCTACCGTTACAAGGAACTTTGAAAAATATTTGTCCAACGACCGAACCTTTGAATTTGAATAATGAATTTTATATTTTAATGCGCGGCATTCCAACTAAATCGAAGATGATTAGGGAAAAATTAGTTGACGTCAAAAAGGTATGGGCCGCATTACTATGGCTGGAGGAAAATAATCCTTTGTATTCGGAGATTATTCCACCTGAATCACATGATTTATTGTTGGATCGCGAATTACCAGATGCTCATTTTCAAGAAGAAAAATCTATAACTGTGGAAAATAGTGAATCAAATGATCGAGTGAAAGCAGAACAGCATGTCATTTTTGATATTTGTGATAGTAATAAAGGTGCTTTATCAACCCAAAAGGAACGATCTGATGCGTGGTATGATCAATTCACAATTCATCCGATGTATGATAAGAGGATTAATGAATCCGCTATTAAACTTCATCAAATGATCAGAATTCATGATGTTCCATTAGATAATCGTACAAAATGTTTAGATTTGATGTGTTTTCCTGATTCATATCCTGACGGAGTGAATGGTCAGCATGAACACAGACTCGTACATCTGGCTGATTTTGAATTCATAAGAGCAAAATTGATGTCTGAACACTCTCAGTTCCGGTTGAACATACGATATATTTTTCATTTACTACATGATACGAATATGCGATAATTGAATGCTGGGATTTTTCATAAAATGAATGTGACAAATCCTTGAGAAAAATATACAGCTGCTTCTTATTTAGATCAACTTTCAAAAGAACAACTCGAAACAAACTTGAGTACTATATTTTCAAGATTACGAAATACAGAACAATACTGGAGAAAGCCCAGGAATGATGTAAATTGTATGATTCATCATTATGGGCCTGCTACATGGTTTTTCACATTCTGTCCAAGTGAGTGGTTATGGACAGATTTGATTGAATACCTTCGTGAAGTCAATGGGCCCTCTTCTTCCGAAAAATCTGTTGATGAACTTATTGCTGCTGACCCTATTTCAACTTTCCGGTTTATCGGAAACAAGTTCCGAGCTATGCTCGATTTCATCTGTTCATCTAACAAGCCGATTGATGAAGTTGTTCATTACTTTTGGCGCCAAGAATACCAAGGTAGAGGAACACAACATTTTCAGCTTTTAATTTGGATAGAAGATGCTCCTATTATCAATGAATCTTCAAATGAAGAAGTAGCCTCATTTATTTCAAAATATGTTACCTGCAGCATGCCTTCAAAAAAAGTGTCCCCGCAATTGAATCGACGTGTGAATACGCATCAGAAACACGCACATAACAATTATTGTCTGCGTACCAAAAAAACCGAGGAGTCGTTCACAAAAGTCTGCAAGTTTGGATTCCCACGTCCAGTTACAGATACTCTAATGATGAGAGATGTAGGGGTTCCCATCGCTGCCAAAAGACAGCTGAGGACTGAAAAAAGATTATATGATCTACCCCGTGCGGAAGAGAAAACCAACATCAATGATTATAATCCTGCTATCCTGACAGCATGGGAGGGAAACATGGATATTCAATTTGTTGGAGAAAACTCAACATTGCTAACTTTATATTGCACCGAATATGTATCTAAGCCTGAGAAAAGTTATGCTGCAGATACATTCGGAGCAATAAATTCTTGTAAGCCATTACGTACCCGCCTCTGGAACGTGGGAATGCGTATGTTGAATCATAGGGAATGCGGTGCCCTTGAGGCTGCTGATACGCTCTCGGGGATTCCATTGCATGGTACTGATCCGAATACAACTATTAGATGGTTAGATGTGAGTATGATTAGAAGTAGAAAATTGAAAACTCAAGAAGAAATCGAGGATTTACAAGCTGAATCCACAGATATTTTCTGTCCATCCCTAATGGATAACCATTATCCGAACAGACCCAGAGAATTAGAATCCATGCCTCTTTATGATTCCACGAAATGGTATGATATCACGTAAATCAAACCATCTGATAGCAGGAAATCTGAATACTATATCAAAGGTGAATCTTTATATTTGAAAGAACGTTCACGTGAATATCTGATCAACCATTACCGATACAATGTTGAATGACAACCTGAGAATGATTATTTTTCATTATTGTTATTGTTCAAATCTTGGAGAGATATCCCTGAATTGAAAAACGGATGTGAGACATATGCAGAAGCATTTTCATCTCTACAATCACAATTGAACCCACGGGAAGAAGAACTCGACGAGCGCTCGAACCGCGGTAAAAGTATTGTCCAAGCGGTCACGTGGGGGACCGAAAAAAAAGTTGGAATTTTGGAAAACTAAAAATACTGGGGGATAGGGCTGGAAAAATCAATACGAGTGTTCGTTTACAATGTTTTTCTATGATCAATAGTTTTCGAGGAGAAAATTAAAAAGTACCTCTTTTTCTCGTACTAAAGATGAATGTTTTTTCATCTCAAACTCGTGATAACTCGAGCAGTTTTCAACGTATCTAGATGAGTCTTGCAGATTCTGATTCGGAACACTCCCCCGAAGATGACGATCTCGACAAAATTTTCAAAAATTGATGCAACATTAATGACTTTTCAATTTGAAGTGAAAACTTGGTTTTCAACGAAGAGGAAAACTTTGCATTGAAAAAGTGTCGAGGGAAGTATGAGCTACGGGAAAATTCCGGCGACAAAGTTGTTCGCTAGTGTGCGGACAAACTTTATGGAAAGTTTCAGATCAATTGGACTATTGGTTCGAAAGATACAGCGATTTATCCATCAGCTCGCAACGGAAATTTCTCATGACTCTACGTCGTTCACCTGCTGAATATGAGGATCCGAATGAAAGGTTGCATTCACTCGATTTCTCAACGGAGATTCATGTTTTTTTGGTCGAAGCATCCAAATATCCAACTATTTTTGCAAAATTCGTTATACATTGTTTTTTGTTATGAACAATTTTTATTCAACGCATCATTGTTCAATCCTTATTCCGCAAGATGGAAATTAAAGATTGAACATTCGTGTGCTCTCTCGAACTCAAAAGTTTCCGAAACTTATTTCACGATTACTTGGCCAAATCTTATCGGAATGATATAAACATTGATATCCAGATTCGATGTGTATTGCCGAAGCTTGTAAAATGATTCGAATGATGAAAACATTTCGTTTTTCAATAATATTTGATAACGAATTAGTGGCTCTCAGGCTCGTGTTTTCCGAGTTTCAACGACACGAAGTGTCGAGCGAAATGTGAAATTAAGAAAACTTCGAACAATAAAGTTATGCTCTCATGTTTGAGGAAGTTTTTCTGGAGATTTGAAATTAATCGAACAAAAAATATGGGGTTTATGATTTATGTAAAACAAGCGGAGCCGCCGAGCACGCAGGACTTCGGTGTTGACGAATGAAGACACAAAACATCAAATAAAAACGAATGCCTATATAGTCATTGCAACCGTAAGAATAGAAAACATTGCTCCCTCCGATGTGAGAAAAAGTGCATAATTCCACATTTTGCACAATTTTATTATCGAATTTATTTTCCGGGTTAGTGTAATAATAATGTCTGATGAAAACAGTTCAGAAACTGGTCGAAAACGTACAAGAAATCCGAACAACTGGATAAAGAACAAAAATAAAAAGGCTAAAAATGAGGTTTGTATATTCCGTATGTATATTTAGCATAATACAGTGTGCAATGGAATGGTGCTATCAACAAATTTCTTAATTTTCCATGCATAACTGAGACATGATACATTGTATTTTCGCAGTCATCGATGTATAAATATTTCTGTATCTGATAGTCATCCAATCCATAGAGCATCGAAGATTTCATTACGACCGCAGAAATCTAACGTTTGAAATATTGGAATATTCTTGTAATATTGCTGCAAGTCGTACTGAGATTTCAAGGTCCTCCCACAAATATTGTAATGTCCGCTAATCTTACATTGCAATACAAGGTTTCTGAATCATTTTTGAAATATTTCAAGAACATTTATGAAATTTTTCATTGTAATTTTTTTTTTTTTTTTTTTATTGCAATACACGGGTTAGCACCCTTTGATATAAAAAGTAAATACAGAGTCAATACAAGACAGCGTCCACAGACGCATGAAATACAATTACAATATAGTCATGCATTAACCGACAGTTTGAACCGCTTCAAGGAAACACCAAACAATTCCATCGACCGATCGAAATTATTCGCTAATTCACAAATGCGGGAAATCGGATCATAATTTCCAAATCTTGATTTAAATTGTACAGGTCTGAATAAAAGCGCTCTCCTAACTGGTCTACCGGGGATGTTAAAATTAACTTTACTCAGCAATGACTCGCAATCAAGAAAACCATTAATCAATTTAAAAAGAAATAGGAGATCATTCATTTGTCTCCGCTCTTCGAGGGTAGTTAAATTTATTCTGTGAAGAATTCTGGAGTAATCATGGTCAGAATATCTCATAGGGCAGCCTATTCTAAAAGCAGCAAAGCGTAAAAACTTGTGTTGCACACTCTCAATCATTCTGATATCCTTCTTCAAGTACGGAGACCAGATAGGGGACGCATATTCAAGATGGGATCTAATTAAAGAGGAATATAGTACTTTTAATGACCTAACATCTTTGAAATCACTGGAAAATCTTTTGACGAAGCCAAGATTTCTCATCGCAGTACCACAAGCTCTCACAGAATGCTCAGAAAAATCCAATTCATCATTTATAGTTACACCAAGATCAACATAAGATTTAACAGTATTCAATGTAATATTCGCAATCTTGTAGGAGAATATGAGAGGATTCCTTGACCGCGAGATTCTCATTACACAGCATTTTTCTAAGTTCAGATGCAGAGAATTACGGGTGCACCAAGAATCTAATCTCGATAATACTGACTGTAAGTGATGAACATCCGCAAGACATTTTATGTTCTTGAAGATTTTTAGATCATCAGCAAATAACAGGAAATCACAATCATTGAGAACCTGCCCAATGTCATTTATGAATAGCAAAAATAAAAGTGGACCAAGGTGGGATCCCTGGGGCACTCCCAAAGAAGGTATAATCGGTTCAGAAAAACAGTTCCGAACTTTTACCATCTGCACCCGATCAGTTAAGTAACTCTGGAACCAAAGTTTCAGATTACCAGATATTCCAAAGCTACTCAACTTAGATAGAAGAACGCTGTGAGATACAGTATCAAACGCTTTACTGAAATCAGTGTAAATAACATCAACTTGTGAGTTATTCTCCAGCGCAATGGCTGTGTAATTACAGAAAGCAGCCAAATTCGTAGTAGTAGACCTCATTGACATGAAACCATGTTGTTCCGGGATGATAAGAGGAGACAACAAAGGAGTAATCTTGTCAACAACCACGCGCTCAAAAATCTTAGACATAACATTTAAAATACTTATAGGTCTATAATTCTTAGCATCCAGTTCATTACCATGCTTGAAAATAGGAGAGATCAGGCTCGTTTTCAATTCAGCAGGGAAACATCCGGAAGAAAGAGATTTATTAAAGATAAGCCAAAGCGGTCGAGAAAATGTTTGTTTGTAATGTAATGTAATGTTTCTTTTGTAATATATCTGAGACATTGCAAATAGGTGACATTTCAGTTGACAGATTTTTGATATATTCTTGTGGAACAATATTGAAATGTAATGAAGATGAAAGAATGAGATACAATTGATACATTACTGAGATAATTTTTAAATAGTGTGTTACAGTCGATACAAAATTATTACTTAGAAATAATTATTCAATGTTGAGAACTTGGATAGTGTTTGGAATATCGAATTGTATAACGCGATCATTTGGTATTACAGGGACGAGAATATGTTTCGACTTCTGGGAAATCTATTGCAGCTGAGCAATTCAAACCCGTAAATTCGTGCTGCGTAAAACAGTGTTTCCCAAATATTCCTGTTCAACAACAACCAAAATTTCATGACACATTTTGGAACTATGGCAAATATGATTCTCAAAATATTTTCCTCGCTGGATTAATGAAAAAGAGATCGCCAAATGTTACAGGGAATGCGCAGAATAAAGTTCTTTTGTGGAATTATTTTTTGCATGCTGAATTCGGTGACATAAAGACTTGTCAAAAATTCTTATGTAATTTATTGAACATAGGACAAGGGCGATGTACAACTATACAGAAAAAGATATGACATAATGAAACTATCGAAGATAGTCGGGGAAAACATGGAAATCAAGTAGTGCGATTGACCGAAGATGTAAAACAAATGATCCATCAACACTGTTTGTTAATCCCACACTCTGAGTCGCATTATAAACGTCAAGCCGGTCAAACGTCTAGTTTACAATATTTTGATCATCCTAATTTAACACTGAAAAAAATATACGCTTCGTTTTTGGAATATTATACAGCGAAAACAGGTTGTGAAAATCCTCCGATTGATTTATCAACCTACTCTCAATATTTCAATCGTCATTTGAATTTTTCTTTCTCAATACCACGCATTGATGTTTGTAACATGTGTTTTGAACAAGAGCGGCAAAACAATCCTGGTGATGAGTTCAAACAGCATAAAAAAAGTATAGAAGAGTACAAAATATTGAAGAAGAAAATGTTGGCAGAAGAAAATGTGTTATGTCTTGAATTTGATTTCGGTCAAAATTTACCTTTGCCGAAAATTCCTGTATCAGATCAGTTCTACAAGAGATTGCTTTGGCTACACGTTTTTAACGTGCATGTCTTCGGTGAACATGGCAAAAGTTACATGTTTTTTCCTTTCACAAGGAAATTTTAAGAAAGGTGGTAATACTGTGTACAATTTTATCTGACATGCAATGAAGAAAGAATTGGAGCTTCATTATTACAATGAAATTTATTTATTTCCGGATGGTTGCGGTGGTCAGAATAAAAACCGTTTCCCCGTCTCTTTCTTATCATCGTTGGCTCAAGAATTGCAACTTGAATTCGAACATGTGTATCCAGTTCGTGGACATTCATACTGCTCTTGCGATCGGAATTTTGGAGTATATGGCAAAAAAAAGAAACAACTTGAAACTATTGGAACGGATGAAGACTACATTGATCTCATAGAAAGTGCGAGAAATCCACCATTTGAAATTGTCAGAGAAGTAGATTTCCCAGTCCCAGGTTATGAGGTTCTGTTACAGGAAAATGTCAAAGATATTAAGAATCTGCAAATCAGCAAAGCAGTACGGATTCAATATTTTCCTAACGGTCAAATCAATATATTCCAAAGTTACAATGGAGAACCAAAAATTCATATCATCAAATCTTCAGTGAGTTTACATGCATTATGCAAATCACCACCAGCTGCTCCAACTGGCATAAGTGCAGAGGAGATGAAAGATTTAGAAACTTTATTAAAATATTCGAGTCCAAAAGGTGTAAAATTTTTTGAAAGCTTATTTTCGAAAATATCAATGAGAAAACCTAAAAATAAAGAATAATTATTCACTCTAATGATATAATTTCTTCTTTTGGTTCAAAATATATTGTATGCAGTTTGAATCGTTTATTTACATGAATTTTTCACAGTGTATTGTGTCCAAGGGGGGCAATTTTGGTTCATTACACGGAGAAAAAAGATTTCGCTACCTGAATGAATCCGGCTTCGCTAAGTGGATTGAATAGAAATTCGCTGTATTAACGAACCAATGCGCTGGATGAACGAACTAATTCGCTGTTTTTACGTATTGATTCGTTATAATTGAGGGTCCGGATGCAAGAACCGACGATATGCTCGAACTGCGGGATAAGTATTGTCCAAACCGTGACGTCGGGGGTCGAAAAAAAATCGGAATTCCAAAAATCTGATAATACTGGGTGATGGGGCTTGGAAAATCAATACAAGTCTTCCTTTACAATTTTTTCCTATGATCAATAGTTTTTGAGAAAAAAAATGAAAACTATCTATTTTTTGCAACCAAAATCAATGTTTTTCAATATCAAACTCGTCATAACTCGGTCATATTTTTATGTATCTTAGTGAATCTCACAGATTCTGATTCGTAAGACTTCTTCGATGACGAAAATGTTGAACAAATTTGTGAAAATTTATAACAAATTTATAATTTTTTAATCCGAAGTGAAAAGCATGTTTTCTATGCTTTGGAATCAAAAAGTGGTGGGGGAAATGTGAGGTACAAAAAACTTCCAGCGACAAAGATGTTCGTTAGTATAAGGACAAACTTTTTGGGAAGTTTCAGATCGATCGGATCATTAGTTTGCAAAATCCAGCGATGTTTTCATGAGCGCGCAACGGTTATTTTGCATTCCTCTACGATGTGTACCGGTTAAATATCAGAGTCCGCGGGGAAAATTGTATTCGTTCGATTTTTCAATGTGGATTTATGTTTTTTGAGTCATAAGATTCAAATATCGAACTATATTTGCTAGATTCGAAATTCTCTTTTTTTTATCAACAATTTCATTGTTTATAACGTTTTTATGGTCAAACTATTGACTTTGAAGAAAAATTGTCCCACCTAATGAAGTTTCTTATCCTTGTGAGGAAGAAGTTTTAAATCCGGGAATCAAACTATTTTGGCAAGGTTGCTCATTCAATTTTATAATAAACAATCGATTGGTTCAAAACAATGACATCTACAAAATATTGATTTCATGAAAAAAGTATTGGAACAAAAAAGATTCCTTATCCTGTAACTGATCAATTTTGTACATATCATTTTTCAGTATCCGAATTTTTTATTTAAATATAATTATGATATTTGAATAGAGATAAAATAATTCTCATAATTTGGTTTCTTCACATAGATTGAGATTCTTTAGGTTGAGGTTTAGGTTTTTTTGAGATTCAAAATTTGAAGTCAGATACTTTTCTCTTTTCATACGATTTTGCGACTCATGTTGATAAACTTCAATTTCATTGTTTTCTTTTTTCATGTTTCTTTTAGGCGAATTGATGATGATCATGATTTCGCCCAAATAAATCATGAGAAAAGAAAACAATGAAATTGACGTTTATCAATATGAGTCGCAAAATCGTATGAAAAGAGAAAGGTATCTGACTGGAAATTCTGAATCTCAAAAAAACGCTCGATCTTACTAATTCCACGTGATCAGTATATTTTTCAGTACTTCTTCGTCTCACTTACCAGCAGATACCCATGGTTTTCGTTCACTGAAATAATTTCATTGCTCGCACAAGACGATCTGACGTCGTTGATAATTCAGTTTCTGGATCTCATTAGAATTGTTCGATCTTCCAATTTCTCAACCTAAAGAATCTCAATCTATGTGAAGGAACCAAATTATGAGAATTATTTTTATCTCTATTCAAATATCATAATTATATTTAGATAAAAAATTCGGATACTGAAAAATGATATGTACAAAATTGATCAGTTACAGGATGAGAAATCTTTTTTGTTCCAATACTTTTCTCATGAAATCAATATTTTGTAGATGTCATTGTTTTGAATCAATCGATTGTTTATTATAAAATTGAATGAGCAACCTTGCCAAAATAGTTTGATTCCCGGATTTAAAACTTCTTCCTCACAAGGATAAGAAACTTCATTAGGTGGGACAATTTTTCTTCAAAGTCAATAGTTTGACCATAAAAACGTTATAAACAATGAAATTGTTGATAAAAAAAAGAGAATTTTGAATCTAGCAAATATAGTTCGATATTTGAATCTTATGACTCAAAAAACATAAATCCACATTGAAAAATCGAACGAATACAATTTTCCCCGCGGACTCTGATATTTAACCGGTACACATCGTAGAGGAATGCAAAATAACCGTTGCGCGCTCATGAAAAAATCGCTGGATTCTGCAAACTAATAATCCGGTCGATCTGAAACTTCCCAAAAAGTTTGTCCATATACTAACGAATAACTTTGTCGCCGGAAGTTTTTTGTACCTCACATTTCCCCCACCACTTTTTGATTCCAAAGCATAGAAAACATGCTTTTCACTTCGGATTAAAAAATTATAAATTTGTTATGAATTTTTACAAATTCGTTCAACATTTTCGTCATCGGGGAAGTCTTACGAATCAGAATCTGTAAGATTCACTAAGATACATAAAAAAATGACCGAGTTATGACGAGTTTAATATTGAGAAACATTGATTTTGGTTGCAAAAAATAGATAGTTTTCATTTTTTCTCTCAAAAACTATTGATCATAGGAAAAAATTGTAAAGGAAGACTTGTATTGATTTTCCAAGCCCTATCACCCAGTATTTTCAGATTTTTGGAATTCCGATTTTTTTTTTCGACCCCTGACGTCACGGCTTGGACAATACTCATCCCGCAGTTCGAGCGTATCGTCGGTCTTTGCATCCGGACCCTCGATTATCAGTCCTTCGCTGGTCTTGCGAAGCTTGATTCGTTGAAAATATCATTGGTGTTTATTTCAGCAAACTTGCTTGCTGTCCATATAATAACGGGCGAATTTCGCTGAAACAGCGAAATTCTTGCTATTCCAACGAATCTTTTTTCTCCGTGTACACGGAAAAAAAAGATATTATATGAATTACCAATGCCGGTTTATAAACTTCCAATTGAATTTTCTGATTCCTTTGATTAGAAAAAAAATAAAGTCTATAAGTGTCCTTGTATATTTGATAGGTTTGTAGAGTTGCGGGAACAGTCGATGTTCAGTAAATATTGTTTCGTCACGGATAACTTTGAAGTCAGTAGATTTAATAAAACAAGCAGTTCTGAATTCCATAGTATTTCTTACTACTCAGCTCATGCAGAGTGAATACATGTCCAATGTAAGTTTCACTTGAATATCGAATCATTTCAAAAAATATAATTAGTTGTATATTTATATTCTACATTGTAGTAAAGAGTACTTCATATTCATGTAAACACTACCGATTATTTGTTCCATAACCACGAATTTAAATAGAACATTACGTTCATTTCCCGATTAACTGAATCTTGAGAATTGTTGATGGCGTGAAGATCATGAACTGGATCGGTAGTTAATTATCAGTTGAATTCCCCTGGAAAATACAGGAGCACTTGGATATTTGATTTATCACTAAAATGGAATAGTGAAAATAGTGATAGAAAGTTTAGAATATATGAGAACCAAAATATTAAAAACCACTCACTTATGAAAAGAATGAAAATCTCTAATACTAAAATCAACAGCACATTCAATGCATTACATGCCAATATAACCTATGAATATGAAGCATATTTATCCGCAACGTTCGTCCCTGCATTCTGATGACGTCATGTTGATCATTAAGATCAATTCTATGATCTCTCGCTACTATATCATAGTGTAGCTCAAGTCGGTGCAGGTTAGGCTTTAGTCGCGCAGGTAGGTACGTGGGTAGGTAGGTTCAAATCCCGTTTCTTCGTCGAAAAATTGATTTCCCAACTCAATGAGAACATTGACCAGCATCATCAACAAGTGGTTTTGGGAAGAAACTGAGAAAATTATTTTTGATTCTCTAATATTAAAGATTTTTTTTATTCAATATATTTTTTCATATATTTTTTATTGAATACTTCGGATAAATCTAACTATTGATTTTGGTAAAACTGATGTATAATGATAATATTCTTCATGATTTCATTAAATATTGTATACAAGATGTATTGGTGAATTCTACTAGATAATTTTATACATCTTATCTTCAGCGAAGGGTCATGAGAACAATAAACAGAAACCTTATTCACAAATATATGTGGTAACTCTTAAACAAATGGCTAACTTGGCTGAAGTGGTAAGAGTTACTATTGAGTTTGATAATCCCGTATTTTATGAATGTCTTTAGTAGAATGAATTACAGTTCTAGTGAAAGTAACTACTTTTTTTTTCCGTGTACCTCACAACACAACTGCTTCCAGTTACCTTTCGATACCTTTCTGAAACGTGTAACACCTTTCAGAAAGGTATCGAAAGGTAACGGAAAGCAGTTGTGCTGTTAGGGTAACATTGAATTCGAATTGAATTTGTCCGAATTCAATTCGACAATCATGTCTATAAACAATCCAAAGTTTACTAGCATTTCCAGATAATTTATGACTGAAGGAAAAGTACGAATCATGAACTTTCATCACGAGGTTTGTATGTGTCATATATGATGTGAATGATATCCAAACACGTTGCATGAGACATTTTAAACTTGTCTGGAATATATTTCAAGACATGAATATGATGTTATACAGGACCCGTTCCTAAGACGAGATCGTTTTACATAAATCATAAACCCCATGTTTTTTGTTCGATTAATTTCAAATCTCCAGAAAAACTTCCTCAAACATAAGAGCATAACTTTATTGTTCGAAGTTTTCTTAATTTCACATTTCGCTCGACACTTTGTGTCGTTGAAACTCGGAAAACACGAGCCTGAGAGCCACTAATTCGTTATCAAATATTATTGAAAAACGAAATGTTTTCATCATTCGAATCATTTTACAAGCTTCGGCAATACACATCGAATCTGGATATCAATGTTTATATCATTCCGATAAGATTTGGCCAAGTAATCGTGAAATAAGTTTCGGAAACTTTTGAGTTCGAGAGAGCACACAAATGTTCAATCTTTAATTTTCATCTTGCGGAATAAGGATTGAACAATGATGCGTTGAATAAAAATTGTTTATAAAAAAAAACAATGTATAACGAATTTTGCAAAAATAGTTGGATATTTGGATGCTTCGACCAAAAAAACATGAATCTCCGTTGAGAAATCGAGTGAATGCAACCTTTCATTCGGATCCTCATATTCAGCAGGTAAACGACGTAGAGTCATGAGAAATTTCCGTTGCGAGCTGATGGATAAATCGCTGTATCTTTCGAACCAATAGTCCAATTGATCTGAAACTTTCCATAAAGTTCGTCCGCACACTAGCGAACAACTTTGTCGCTGGAATTTTCTCGTAGCTCATACTTCCCCCGACACTTTTCCAATGCAAAGTTTTTCCTTTCGTTGAAAACCAAGTTTTTTTTCACTTCAAATTGAAAATTCATCAATTTTGCATCAATTTTTGAGAATTTTGTCGAGATCCTCATCTTCGGGGGAGTGTTCCGAATCAGAATCCGCAAGACTCATCTTGATACGTTGAAAACTGCTCGAGTTATAACGAGTTTAAGATGAAAAAACATTCATTTTTAGTACAAGAAAAAGAGGTACTTTTTAATTTTTTCCTCGAAAACTATTGATCATAGAAAAACATTGTGAACGAACACTCGTATTGATTTTTCCAGCCCTATCACCCAGTATTTCTAGTTTCCAAAATTCCGACTTTTTTTTCGGTCCCCCACGTGACCGCTTGGACAATACTTTTACCGCGGTTCGAGCGCTCGTCGAGTTCTTCTTCCCGTGGGTTCAATTAATAGATGCAATGCAATACCATGAGCGAATAAGTGATATTCAAAAAGCACGTGATCACATCAAAGAGCAAATTGAACAAAATTTATCACATAACTCAAATCAGGAAGAAAATACATTCGATGACCAACTCTTGAAGTGTGTGCCCATTGGAACAGCTGGTGCCATGAAAGATTCCAAAGATGTAGAAAATGAGATTGAGATTGTTGATCTACGTCAAATGATTTCGAAGTTGAATAGCGATTACAAACGTATATTCGATAAAGTTACCAATACCTTGATATCCGAAAATGAAATTCTCAGACTTTATGTAAGCGGGGAAGGTGGTACTGGCAAAAGTTTTCTTATCAAATTATCAGATTTTGGATTGAACAAATTATTGGCAAAGATACTGCAGTGTCTGCTCCTACTGGAATAGCAGATTTCAATATTGAAGGCATCGGCGTTTTCAGTTACCAGTAAAGCACGGGCAGACTGCCCAGTATAGACAACTTTCTGACGCAGCTCTCAAGATCGTCCGCGATCAACTCAAAGATGTTACATTGATAATAATTGATGAGGTTTCAATGGTTTCTGATGTAACTTTTCTATACGTACATCTTCGATTGACAGAAATATTCAATACATCAGATTGTGATGATGGTTGGTTTGGGAAGAAACATATTTTCCCATTAGGTGACTTACTACAGCTGCCACCTGTTCATGAAGATCCTGTTTTTATACAATTATCCACTAAAAATATTGAAAAACACACTGGAGCTTTGGGTTCTCATGATTTATGGAGTAGTTTATTTAGCCATGATGAACTGGGAATCCATATGCGACCACAAAATGACACTTCTTACAAAGATATGCTATCGAGAATCCGCATAGGAGTACTCAAAGACTTGAATATTAAAGCTTCAGAGTCTAGAAAAATAAATTTCAAGACCACGAATTGTGATCACCGATTGAATGAACTTTGTGATTATTGGCTTAATAATGTTCCGAATGCAGTTTGTTTGCTTCCTACGTGTGCACACTGTGATGTTCTGAACACAGCAATACTTAGCCGACTTCCTTCAGAAGAAACTCATTTAATAGCTCAAGATACCACAAATTGTCCACCCTATTTGAAGGAAAAGGTATTGAAAACGTTATCTTCAAATGAGGAAGATACTTCTCGCACAGCAGGACTGGCAAGAACAATGATTGTCAATTCAGGAGCTAAAATCATGATCAGAAGAAATATTGATGTTACTTTAGGGCTTGTCAAAGGTACACTGGGAAAAATTGTGTCCGTTCTACGAGGTGTCAATGATGAGATTGAAAACTTGAGAATTCTTCTAAATACAGGAAGCGAACATACAATAGAACGCGTGAGCGTTGAATTTGAAGTAATGGATACAGCGTTCGTCATAAGAAAACAATTTCCCATATGTCTCAGTTACGGTATGACTATTCATAAGAGTCAGGGATTGAGTTTGGAGCATGCGATCATCGAAGCTGGCAATTCAATATTTGCTCGTGATCAGGTATATGTTGCTCCGTCGCGAGTAACCACATTACAAGGATCACATCTCATTAATTTTGATCCATCCTCTGTCAAAGCGCAAGAATCAGCTATAATAGAATACAACCGATTGCAGAGAATAAATAGGCCAGATCTGATGACCATAAAAATTTCGAAGCCACGTTTTCGCAAAGTCCATGATAGTACTTGGGCCATACCCCTCGAAGTATCCAGAGGCCAAACTACTGATGAAAAGTCAACAGAAATTCATGAGTTGAACGTAACGGGTCTCCCTAATGTTGACGGGGTTTCTTCTTATGTGAATGCAGCAATGCAGTGGATATTGTACTGTGTTACTATGACAAAACAATTACCCTCATCTGATCCCGATGACATCATAAACATTTCAACTAAGAACTATACTTCACGGAAAAACCTTGATACTATATCTTTAAAAGAATTCGCAGGTCCACATCATTTGCATAATTACTCACAAGATGCAGGGGAATTCATAGCTTCTATTTGTGAGCATTCAGTGGCTATCAAAAATTTAGTGAAGCACCAAATAACTATGACAACGCGATGTACAAAATGTGAATACACCGAAAATATTATTGGGATAAATTGTGTTATACGTCTTGCACTACCTTCAATTCCAAAAAAATCATTGGATTTTCAAGAAATCCTCAAGTTCAATTTTTCAACGTGGAAAGTTTTTGAAGATCCTTGTAGTAATTGTGATAACGTGCATAAAAATGAAGGATCAGTTATCACAGCATCAGAGCAATATGTAATCTCACAATTGATGATATTCAATCACAATAATATCTAAGCAACAAAAGTAGAAAATGTAAGCATTGAAGCAGTGCCAACCTCAAGAATACGAATCGCAAAACACTTATATAAGGTTATAGCTGTTATTTTTCATCAGGGTCAAAGTGTTTCTGAAGGTAGTTTTACGTGCATCTTCCGAAGTGAAGGGGCGAAGTGGATATTTATTCAAGATCTCCAAGTTGAAGAACGACATTGGCCACGTGATGCTAAAGACTCATATATATATTTCTTAAAAAAGCAATAATTTCACTTCATTATGAAATGAGAATTCAATTGCTGGATTCTTGTACAAATGGTTTTGAAGGAGATAGAATGCTTTTATAATATCATTACCGACCAAATATTCTTGAAGAATTCTTCTGAATGATTTCAAGGAGTATTTCACAGAATGTTGAAAGATATCTCTTGTAATATTGAAAAATGCCTTTTATTAGATATCATGAATCTATGTGTTTATTGCGTTATGAATACTTGACATCTCTTCAGGATGCTTCTTGAAATAGTCCGAAAGAGTGATCAGAAGATTTTTGAGAGAAAGCTATTGTCAGCTTAACACCAAATAGTATAAATTTTATCTTCGTCAAGGAACGTTTTGTATTCAGGATGTCCTGAACATATTGTATTCGAGTTTACTCTATCTGCAAGATCTCCATCGATTCGATATCCTCACAATGTTATCTTGAAAACGCTGGGAATTTTTGCATAAGACACGTTCGAGACCAAATCGGGTCGCTTTGAGTGCTGTGAGCTGGTTTGAATGCTGTAAGCTGCTTTGCGCTCCAACTTATTGGTCATCCAACGTTCAGTTTTCTTTATTCTCCATATTTATATTTGTTCATGGGAATCCACTTCTCTTTTCTTCTATTCTTCATTATCTATTCCGATAGTTTTTTGCTGTCCAATGATGAAATGACCGATGGAAACCTGAATGGGTTTTTATATCACATATATCATCTGAGGACATTTGTATGATCACTACGATTGTTATTGAACTTCATAAGGATATTTAACTCCTTTTTGTGCTCAATTCAAGGCACATTCAAAAAGAGGAGTCAAATCCCCCAAAAAAAAAACTTCAAAAAAGTAACAAAATTACGCCAAGTACATGAAAACCCCGAAAAACCTACAAGAATAGGTTATTAGCCACAAAAAAAAGGGAAAAAAAGTCCAACACTACCACCTTTGAAAGCAAATTCCACTACATTCAAAATTCTGATGAGATATAACAGGATGTGCTCCATCTGAAAAAAAGAAGTGAAATCAATAAGAGCTGCCAAGTACATACATCAGGTTATTCAGATGTTATGTAAATGATTTTTGGTATATTAGAACTCGGTTTTTCCTGAACTGTGTCCAAAGTGATTTCTGATTCTACACATTATTGTATTCAAAAAATGAATAAATCAAGTGTATTACTCTGTCCATATGTAAATTGAATGAATAAGATTCATTCTGTGACGACAGAGAGTTGGGAAAGAAAAGTTGGGGAAAATTCATTTAAGAAAAAAAAATAATAAAGTGGAGTAAAATTAAAATCATGTCCAACCATTTGGCATAGGAGAAACAACTCGAAATTATTTTACACCAAAATTGTTGATCGTTCTCAACAGGGTTCGAGAAGCATGCTGTTGCGGAATACTAGACGTGGCCGATGGTGAATTTTTAGCTCTCATTGTCAAATAGAAACTTGGATCAGAAAATCACCATTGGCCACGCCAAGTATTCGGCAACAGCATTCTTCTCGAACCCTGTTAAGAACGATCAACAATTTTGGTGTAGAATAATTTCGAGTTGTCTCTAGTATGCCAAATGGTTGAACGTAATTTGTATTTCACTCCACTTTATTATTCCTTCTTCCCTAAATAAATTTGCTTAAACTTTTCTTCCCTAACTCTCTGTCGTCGCAGAATGAATCTCATTCATTCCATTTACATATGGACAGAGTAATACACTTGATTTATTTATTATTTTAATACAATAATGTGTAAAATCAGGAATCATTTTGGACACATTTCAGAAAAAACCAAGTTATAATATACCAAAAATCATTTACATAACATCTGAATAATCAAATGTATGTACTTGGCAGCTCTTATTAATTTCATTTCTTTTTTTCAGATGGAGCACATCCTTTTATATCTCATCGGAATTTTTAATGTAGTGAAATTTGCTTTCGAAGGTGGAGTGTTGGACTTTTTCCCTTTTTTTGTGGCTAATGACCTATTTTTGTAGTTTTTTTGGGGTTTTCATGTACTTGGCGTAATTTTTTTACTTTCTCGAAGTTTTTTTTGGAATATTTTTTCCGATACGGAAGGTTACAAATGAATCTCATGATAATACGAAATATACTCAATTCATTCGAAATCGCTTGATTATCGATTTGATCAACATTCGAGCAAAGTAATTTCCAGTGACGAAGACATGGCCATTTACCTGAAAGACAGGGAACAGTCATTCAATTTAGAAGAACAAATACTTCCAGGGGAGTTTCAGCGCAGGTGATTCAGAATCTCATATGAAAATTACAAAATTCAAAATAACGGATCCAATATGATGATTACAATCACAAATTTCTTCTGCTCTCTAAAATTTTTTTTGAAGTGAGATTTTACTGTTCAGGCAGCCAGAAGTGAGCTTTCCGGAATTTCGAGTGAAATTCCCACTCTTTTAGAGTGGAAGTCTCAGGTTTGAGGTTGGAAACTCACACTCCAATTTCAGAGTGAATTCTCCACTCTAAAAGAGTGAGAGTTCACTCGAAACGAGTGAGAGTTCACTCGAAACGAGTGAGAATCTCACTCCAAGCGGACTGACTCACTCCTGAGACTTAGAGGAGTGAACCGCGTGATTTTTCACTCCACCAAATTCAGAGAGTGGTCCGAAATTTTCTGCAGTTAGCCGACAAAAAGTTTTAGTTTTCAGGATTGACTGCGAAAAAATTACAGACCGATTTGAAACTCTTTTTGGACAAACTTCAACTCGGCGCTCATTCATATGGAGTCCGCTTGCCTCTCATACTACACGGAGAGAAATTTGTAGTTGAATTTACTTTGGAAGAATTTTCTCTTCAAAATTGAATCATTGTTTTCTGTTCATGCTATTGTTTTCCCTAACGTTCGAAGGATGATTTCTCTCATTAAATCAATCCCATTGCCCAAATAAAAAGATACATGTCGATTATTCTTCGATGTTGTACAAGTGTACAAAGTTTCATTAAAATCAGAGAGTTACAGTTCCGTAAGTCTCCTCGTCAAGGTGTGCCGCATTTCTGTGGACGTTCAAAGCATCCTGTATGGAGCAGTATTTCCAGAATATGAAAATATTTTTCAGAAATTTCACACGATAGATGTGGCTATTGTTCTGACGCTAGTATTCCAGGGAAGAATCCCGCCGCCCTTCGACATAACCAGATCTTTCCACCTGAAATACTTAAAAGATAATTCAATAGCATGGAAAACCATCAACCAGTTACACCTCGTTCCGTTCCAACGAAAGGTCTCTACCTAGCAGAAAGTAGGTATATCTGGCTGGTTGATTTTCTCTATTGTACTAAATCATTTTTAAATGAAGTGGAAGCTGTCGGCCGTTACTATAGCAACCGATTGTTCTAACTTTTGATTAAACGTTGCTTAAGCTTGGGTGACACAAGGAATCAATTAGGCAGCGTTGCTCTAAACGTTCCAGATGCTCAAATTGGTGATAAAATTCTTCTGTGAGAAATTATGATCATTGGCTGACATTTTCCGCTCCATCATTTTTTTCATGTATTTTGGGGAAGAAGATCTAGTTGACTTAGGGTCTACGGGATGCCCTTGATCGTTTGGCATGACAAATACTGCCAATAATAATCATTGTAACAGCACTTTGTATTAGTATTTGATTTCATAATAATTTTCTTCTCTTTGATACATTTTCCTTTTCAATTCATCTTCTATAAATGTTCCTTCACACGAAAAAAAAGAAGATTAGTTGAAACAACTATTCAACTCATAAGGCCGGCAGAACAAGAACTCTATTCTTTATTTCTCTATTCTCAAAGAATAGGCAGAAGCCATTCATAACACTGTGATAACCAACTGTAGTGCCGAAATGATAATTTCTCCTTTCAATGAAATATTTAATCATTGGAATAAAATCAGTTTCAAAATAGGAAAATATCAATATAAATAATATGAATATTTCTTGTATTCGGAATAAAATGTTTTCATGAATATGAAATGAAAATTTTTTGTAAATAAATCAATATTTGAAACAATGAATATTCTTCCCTATCTGAGGAATTATTTCATAGAATGTACAAACAGATTTTCTCATCCTTCAGAAAACTTATTGATATAAATAAATCTTTCTTCGGATCAATGAAATTCATTTTGATTGGATGAATGATATTTCACAAAATTTCCAGGATAAAAAGAAATAAGCAGGAGTCAGAGCATTCGCGCAAGGGCGGAACCGACCTTTCTAGTTCCTATGTGATCTGTAATTTATTTGAAACAATCGGATTATTCGATCAGATGGTTGATATGATCAAGAAGTTCGAAGAAACTGTTTTTCTCTGTGATCAAGTCATATCCGTTGATTATGTTCGATGCCGGAACCTGAGAGGAATATTTATTAGGACGGAACATTACTCACTATAGGTTTACGGTGAATTAGTTCTTTATATGCAAACTGTACTGCAGAAAGATAGCTTGTGAGCAAGTATTGCCACCTTCTGAGAAGTGAACGCAATTTGTCGGAGTGAATCCAATACATTTTTATTTTAAAAACATATTTCTTTGTTTCAATGGATTCATAAATTCGATCGATCTATCCATTTTATGGACTCGATGGAGCTTTGATTTGCAAAAAGCACTGGATTTTGCTGAATGTATAAAATTTTGACCTCATCAAACGTAGTATTGGAATAATCAGGTTGGCAGGTTCTTGACTAGGATCATTCTTCAATCATAAATGAAAATTCCTGATGAGATAATTTTTTAGATGTTGCTGAAGTTTGGATCGTTTATTGAAACTAATTAACCATCGAATAAGATAATATTAAACTATGATGCCCAAAAATCTTGCAGCACATCATTTAAACGATGTCTCAGGTGGCAAAGAGTTGATTCGAGAAGATATGTAACGATGATTCATCAGATTTCGTGAGTTTTAATTTTCGTTTTGTTTCTATCAACGATTTAAACTTCGGGAACACATTCAATAGCATGCATAAAATAGCTTCATCCGATTTGAATTCCCAAATCATAGGTTATAATACTTCATTTTATTGATTTCAAAACTATGCAAATTATCATTGTTCATATGAAATCTGTTCTATGAAATAAATTTTATCCAAAAAAATTGCTTTGAAGTTGGAACTGAAAAAGTATCTCATTGTGATCATGAATTCAGTTTTCTGTTGAAAAAATAGAACTCTCGGAATTGAGATTCACAACAAATGAGTACATGATTTGATTTTATCATCTGGACAAAACCACATGTGTTGGAATGAATGAGATTATTATACTCTCAACTGTACCGGTTTATGAATAACAGTATTTTTGGTCCTATAACTTCATGTTCTTCAATATAATAATTATGTTAATCACCTGATCTCGCGTTGTTTCTCTCATGATGGAAGAAGTTCATCATGTGTAAGCTATGTCTATTCATTTTATGGAGTATATTTGCACTTGGAGTCAATAATCAAGGCGCCGGAAAGAATAACTCGCTTAGCGCTCGGAACGCATCACAAATTTGATCCAAACGGTCCCGTCGGAGGTCGAAACAAGAAGTCGGAATTTTTAAAATTAAAAAATACTAGGTCATAGAGCTTGGAAAAACAAGGTCAGTGTCCCTTTACCATTTTTTTCTAAGATGAATAGTTTTCGAGAAAAAAAATAAAAACTACACATTTTTTCATACCAAAAATCAATGTTTTCCAACATTAAACTCGTTGGATCTCATTCATTTTTCGGCGAATCGGAATGAAACTTACAGATTCTGATTTGTGAGACTTCACCGAAAACGACAATGTCGAGAAAATTTGTAAAAATTAATAATAAATTAATTAATTTTTTATTCGAAGTAAAAATCACGTGTTTTATGCTTTGCATTGAAAAAGTGTCGGGGGAAGTATGAGCTACAAAAAACTTGCAGCGACAAAGTTGTTCGCTAAGGTATGGACAAACTTTTCGGAAAGTTCCAGATCGATTGGATTATCAGTTTGCAAAATACAGGGATTTATTTATTAGCGCGCAACGAAAATCTATCACGGTTATGCGTCTTTTACCGGGTGACTATCAGGGTCCGTAGGAAAGATTGTATTCACTCACTTTTTCAACTTGAGATGTTATTTTGGGTCGGAGAATTCGAATATTCAACTATTTCCACGGGATTTCATTTCCTTTATCTATGTTTTTGTTATAAAAAATTTGATTGAAGTTACAGAAAGAAAAACTCGCTTAGTGCTTGAAATCATATTGGGCAATAAGAACAAGTAGGTGGAAACAAGTAATAAAGAATATACATATACAGATTATATTGCTGAAGTTTAAATCGTTTATCGAACCGAATTGGTAATGGAGAAACGGGATACACGGCTATTGAAGAAGCAAAATTTTGGACTATATTCAATCAATGATTTGTTTAGTTCCGAAGAGTTGATTCGAAAAGGGAATCACTGCATGAAGTATCATATTTTTTGAGTTTGAGTTTGAGTTTTCGTTTCGTTTCTATGAACGATTCAAACTTCAAGAATATTACAGATTCTTGTAAGTAAAACTCCCTATTTTCACACATATTTCTCAAGATGAAAATAATAAATCAAAAACATTCTCGGTCTCAAATCAATAGTTTTGAAAACATACCTCACGATTGCATTAAATGTAATACGACAAACGTGATAACGTTGGATCCTACAGTTTGTAAACGAATAAAAATCGAATTGGGTCGGCGGCACTAGTGTAAAAAGAATAAGAGAAACATCGTAGGATCGAAATTCTCATGCACTACGAGTATTCTCCTGGTTATATTTCTTACAGTGGTAGGACAAGTTCTTTCGATACTTCTTTTCTTCGAAGTACGTAATTTTCGATTAGCATTGATTTGTGATTGAATAAAATTCAACACATTATGCTTTTCACAAAATCTCGTAGTTGGTGATAATTGATATACTATTGAGCACACATCCTGAAAATAGCATTCGATTTCGCTAACAAACCACTGAGTAATCGTGGGGTATGTTATTGATCTGAGACCGAGAATGTTTTTGATTCATTATTTTCATCTTGAGAAATATGCGTCAAAATAGGAAGTTTCACTTACAAGAATCTGAATATGTATATTTTTTATTACTTGTTTCCACCTACTTGTTTTTGTTGCCCCATATGATTTCAAGCACTAAGCGAGTTTTTCTTTCTGTAACTTCAATCAAATTTTTTATGACAGAAACATGGATAAAGGAAATGAAATCTCGTGAAAATTGTTGGATATTCGAATTCTCTGACCCAAAATAATATTTCAAGTTGAAAAAGTGAGTGAATACAATCTTTCCTACGGACCCTGATAGTCACCCGGTAAAAGACGCATAACCGTGATAGATTTTCGTTGCGCGCTAATAAATAAATCCCTGTATTTTGCAAACTGATAATCCAATCGATCTGGAACTTTCCGAAAAGTTTGTCCATACCTTAGCGAACAACTTTGTCGCTGGAAGTTTTTTGTAGCTCATACTTCCCCCGACACTTTTTCAATGCAAAGCATAAAACACGTGATTTTTACTTCGAATAGAAAATTAATTAATTTATTATCAATTTTTACCAATTTTCTCGACATTGTCGTTTTCGGTGAAGTCTCACAAATCAGAATCTGTAAGTTTTATTCCGATTCGCCGAAAAATGAATGAGATCCAACGAGTTTAATGTTGGAAAACATTGATTTTTGGTATGAAAAAATGTGTAGTTTTTATTTTTTTTCTCGAAAACTATTTATCTTAGAAAAAAATGGTAAAGGGACACTGACCTTGTTTTTCCAAGCTCTATGACCTAGTATTTTTTAATTTTCAAAATTCCGACTTCTTGTTTCGACCTCCGACGGGACCGTTTGGATCAAATTTGTGATGCGTTCTGAGCGTTAAGCGAGTTATTCTTTCCGGCGCCTCAATTATTCTGGTGAAGAAAACAATTATCGTGTCAAATACTTGATTGTTGAGAATTTCAAATACTAAGTATAATCAACCTCGATTTCCATACGAAACTTTACGTTATAGAACTGAAGTTGTATTTCATTGATTTTCACTTTGGGATTCATCAAATGAGTTATACATCAATTTCATTATTTCAAAGAATTTTTTTTCCCAGTTTGGCTCAATCAAATAACTATTTCCATGAATAAAATATTCCATAGCATATTAAATATTTGTTTGATCGAATAAATATTCAATCGAGCCAAGAGAAATTCTTTCTTTCAGTGTACGAAGTTACTGTAAAATTAAAATACTTCAAGTCATTTGAAATAAACGCTGCGAATTTGCAGTGTGGAAATGAACATCGCACATTCATAACATTTTTGATTCAACGCAGCCGCAACGGTCCACGACCATTCTCCCAAATCCGACTATTTCATATTCGAAGAACAATTGATCGCATCTGTTTTTATTCAATGAAGGAAAGTAAGTGAATAAACGTGCAGTCTGCACATTTCACAAGCAAATTTGATTCATCTACATAAATATTCAAATAATTATTCAGAAAAGTATCAGGTGGTCGGAAAGTTGGGATGCTTGGTCGGAAACCGGAGCCTTTGCCTTATCCACTTCACTGAAGGAAATGAACAGGATAAATTCTCATAATAACAAGAGTTATATGACACACGCCAATAATTTGAATTCAATACATTATATATATATATATCTCACGGCCCCGTGGGCCGTTTCAATCAACTGTCGGAGATGAAAAAAAAAACATACATTGAAAAGAAAGAGAAACGCATGATTCTTAGAATCGCGCGACACATTTTTCTTCCTCGCAACCGGAATTGGGGCGTTGGGGAAGGGGGGCGTCAGCGTGGGAAAAAAAATCACACATGTGAACCGCATAATTCTCGGAATAACAATTATGAAAAAAAAGATGTTTCTCCCCTCCTTTCTCTTCTTTTCATTCTCGTAATCGAACAAACAAAACAATCCACCAATGGGGGGAGCGCACGAAAAAATTCCGCGCGGATTCCCGAGGTTCGTGACTCCGCTAAAATTCGATCGGGGGGGTTTGTATCCCCGCTAACAATTTGGTGGTGGGAGATCGGTAATGCCGGTAAGTAGGAATCTTGGAGTGGAACCCTCCTTGCCTACCCACTATTGTTGTATCATTCTGATTCTCAGAGCTCTTTTGGAGAGCCCGGTCCCCTTGAGAATTCTCAGCAAAACAGCGATGGAAATTTGTAGCAAAATTAACAGAGGGGAAAAATGATGAGGCTCACGGACATATGTTCGCTGGTTGTAAAAATTTCCATCGGCTCTCTGGTGATTGGATCATGGAAGTAAATTCAATGGAATTTCATTCTTTGATAGCGAAAAATGGCGCATTCTTTTCGTATCATTTCCGATACAATTGAATTGGAATCAAATATTGACATTGAATGCATATGATTCTTCCCATCATGAATAACATGAGTTGAAAAATGAGAGAAGGGGTTGATGGATCTGTTCCCTTGTTTCATTCGATACTATAGGGTCCTTCAATATCCCTTGATTGGAGAAAACCTATAAAATCTACTCGAATCAAATATACCGGGATTTACGCGAGAACATTATATACTTTCCAATGAGTTTTTGTAGAATGCGGTGGGTTTTCCGTTGAAAAAGTCTATTAAATCTACGCTGAAGAAAAAGAATAGTGGAGCTAACCTCGTAAGAGTTTGGATACGGCAAATTCCGCCTCGCAGTTGAGTCAACTGAATATCGATTGGAATAAATCCCCGCTAAGTCATTTCAACCGGTATTCAGTTGACTCAACCGCGCGGTGAAATTCGCCTTATCCAGACTCTAACAGGGTGGAGGCAAACCTGGTGTTCTCTCAGTGTAACCATATCTAATGAAAAATTATCAAATTGACTTCAATCAGAACATTATGGAAGATTCTATCTAACCACCATAGAAACCGATAGTATATCATTGATTCCGATGGGATTCGGCCTGTCGGTTTCTATTGGTCTTTTTGCACAGGGCAAAGAGTGCTATGTACAGAATGACATTGACATGGTTTATAGTTCTGGAAGGAAAACCATTAACAACCAGAAGTCAAAAGGAAGTCAATAATCAAATGCATTCCCAAAGAATTCTTTATATTTCTTGGAAGATATGGGGATCGATTGGGATGAGTTGATGCACATTGAATTTCGCAATCTAAACGTGGCAACGTCGGTGCTATGGATACTTCAGAGAACATACAGATTTTCCAATTTTCCAAAATATCGCCGATATCCTCGAGCCTCGAATGCATCAATATCGATATCGTCGCGATTCTGATTATAGAAATATCGTCTCGATATCGTCTTGGATAGTTTTTCGTTTATTGGAACGGATTAGTGCTCAAACAACACAATATTCAGCTGTCAGAGACCAAAAATCTTGCAGTACATTTTTGAAACGATTTTTAAGTTCCAAGGAGTTGATTCGAAGTAAAAAATAACAATGGTCCATCAGTTTTTGTGAGTTCTAATTTTCGGTTGGTTTCTATCAACGATTCGAACTTCAAGGGCATAAAGACATGTTTCTGACATTTCTTGAATACGTCTGGAAGATATCATTCCGATGTATCTTGAAGATATCTCTTTTGTGATGTCATTGAGATATCTACAAGACATTCTGTCGATGTATCTAAGAGATGTCTTCCTAAAGACATCGTGTAGATGTCTTCAAGACATTCAGTGTTTGTTGGGCAGAGATGAGACGATCTCCTGAAAAGAATTGATTTTCCGAAATCGATTAATCAACATGATTGAGAGGACATTTTCATCAATTCCTGAAAATAATTTTCTTCGATCATAGGCAATCTTACATCAAGAATCACGTGGAAGGAGAAGTGATTCATAAGAAAATTATTCCGCAAATTATAGTATTGCCCAAGTTACCGTAAGAAAACTTTTGACCACGCTTGCAGGCCCACACTCGAATTGTTTCCACCATGTTACAAGCTAGACAGGCGAGTGGAGATTAACATCGCGTATAGAGCTACCTAACCGAGTTCATTCCATTTCATCCTCTCCGCACTCAATCTCAATCTTCTTCTCTTCTCATTTACTCTCCTCCTCATATCTTTTTCTCTCACTTCTCCTCTATTTCCAGACGCACTTGATTAATCTCGAACCAAAAACGTCAAGTGGGGAGAATATTAGTGGCTAGGGCTATTACTGGCCAGCCGGCCAGCCACCTGGCAGAAATAGCAGCCATAGAAACGGTTCTCTAACTTTTCTCAAGAGCTCTCTGTTAGGAGAAGAAGTATATGTTCAGAAAATTTCTCTTGGAAAGAACAAAATTCCTTCCATACGAGCTTTTGTCTACAAAAGAGTTCCTGTGAAATTGAGCGAGAAGAATGAAAATTTTGATTGTTCCATAATGAACTTGAATGAGATGTACAAGTTCATTGGGAAGATTCAGAAGGATTCTTCTATTAGTCATGTTTTATTGGTCTGGGGTGTATAAATCGAGTCAGAATTCAAATGAATTCATTTAATTCATCATGGTCGGACATAGATCTCCAATGTCCAGTTTATATTCATGGAAGAGCTAAATCCGATTCATTCATAGGATTTCAGGGAAAAGATGAACGGATATACGAAAATTTACATACATCTGGTACTGTAGCTGGCACTTCTTCTGAACGCAGTTTGCATTTGTGTATATCTAATAATAATTTCATGCTTCGTTTTAAGCGGATGAATTAGTATTTTACGAACCGGAAATCAATTTCAAAATACGCGAGATGCAGAGACTGCGGAAGTATATTAAAGGAATACCTCAGGTTACGTATGTGTGTATAAAATATACACCTACGAGTCACAAAATTCGAATGAACGAACGTGCACCGTTGACGTGAAACCCGTTTAAAATCTCACTCACGTGAAGTCGGTGGTTTGCCAAGATTCGAAAGTAAGAATTCTACTTTCATTTGGGGCAGAACAGAGGTGCATGATCTAATGATAAAATGTCATGTAAGATCGCGTTGACGATTCACTTGTGTCATTTTCGTGTTCATGAATTGCATGTGAAATTTTGTTTTGCTTGTTTTACATCTCAAGGAAACATTCATCTTCAAAGTGGAAGGGATACGACAACGTAATATTTAGTGCAATGAAGATAAATACATATCCTGTAAGGAATTTAATGTAAGATTCAAAAGCATAGTCATTATTTTCGAAATGATGATTTATGAAACATAAAACTACTAACTGCCTATCATCCCATTGATGCCCATGGTGGAACTAGTTGGCCTACAGAAAAAGAATCTATTGGGAATAGGATATCTTGTTGGGAGATGGAAATCCACAGAAAGAAAATTGTTACAATTTGTTTGAACAATTATTGTCTGAACAATTAGTTGAACATAACAATTCACGTGGATGAAAACCCCGGAATCGTATTGAACAGAAAATATCACATAACGGTCATTGGTTCACAAAACGTTTAGTCAAATATTTTGTTGTAGATAATTATTATTCAAACGAATTGTGAAAATTATTCTTTCAGCGGATGTTCATTCTCCTACTAGATATCCTATTTACAATCATGACCTTTTTTGTGGCCCGAGCAGATTCGCCGCGGATACCCAAGGATATGGATAATTCGAAATTGTTCATAATTTTTATTTACAACAATTGCGATTACTAAACATTTTGCGAACCATCGACCCTTACATCAAATTTTCTGTATAATACCATTCCGGGATTTTCATCCACGTAAATTGGTATTCCCAATGAATTGTTCGAACAATAGTTGTTTGAACAAATTGTGAGAAATTTTTTCTGTGGGTATTTATCCCCCAACTAGATATCCTATTTCCAATAGTTACTTCTTCTGAAGACCAAGCAGTTTCACCATGGGGATTGATGGCATCAATCCCCATTGTTGAGCAAACAAATCATTTTTGAAATTCGAAATCTTTACTCTGTAAAGACCATAGATCTGGATAATTTCCCAAACATTCATCCATAAAAATTTTGAAGTGTCTCATGAGTTCAGTTTTGAGTATTTTATCTGGAGAAAAGTACCATCGGATAAATGGTCTATGGCTAAACCACCAGAGAAAGAACAAAAACTAAGATATAAATTCTTTTGATGGAGTACATAAGTAAATAAATCAGCGATATGAAGACTTTGATCAGGGCTTCTAGGAATCTTGACTTTTCTCATATCCAACTCCAAATCCTCATTACTCCCTCATTGAAATCACGAACATCTAAAGAATTCAGAAAAAAACATTGATGGCATATTCCAGTTGACTGATTTGATTGATCAGGATTTATTCTATTCATATTGAATTCATATTGAATTAACATTTAATTCAGTTCACTCATATTGGATCCATCCTAAACATGATAAGATTCCCAAAACAATAACAAGGAGTGGGCGTATATATTTTGTTCCAGGAGCCAAGTCAATTGAAAGCCTGGTTTCAATGAAGGGACGAGCGGTCGAAAATGCTCCAAAATCAAGTCCAGAATGGCATTCATAGATAAAAGTGAGAGAATAGCCCGCTACTCCTGATTCATCAATATGAGCTATATGTTCTCTGGGAATTATTTAGACATTCAATACTCCGCAACTTTTGTTCTATAAAATTTCAACTCTATCCATGATTCTCTCGCACTTTGATTCAATTTTCATGAATATGATAATGATGATGGCAATGATAATAAAAATGATGAAGACAATAATGATAGTGATGATAATGCTTTTGGAAAGGTAAGAATGCATTTATGCACAGAGTGTAGGACTCGACGGCTGTGGGGCAAGGCCATCCATACGCACGAAAACCACTTCTCCCACTCCTTGGACCCAGCCCGGGACTGCTTCTCATATTACTTCGAGCTGGGTCCTTTTTTCTGCGGCCGCAATACCGCCACCGTTGTCTATTGAGGGATCTTACCCTTCGATCCCTTCCGTATCCAGGTCTGTCTTCTTAGGGCGAAGGATGGATTGCACGATTCCACACCCGCCAAATGAAGTGACCTTGGAACATCAGTCCCACGATATTTTCGGTACTGATGTCTCCAAGGGGGGAACTACACACTGTTTTCATGTACAGCAGATCACAGGCAGTCCCAGAATACAAAGATTAGAAGGATGACGAAAGGATACTCATCAAAACAGATTTCAGAGGATTACAAAAGATGACAAAAGAATACAGGAAGTACACGGGATTTATAATGATTAGAAATGATTACACAAAATTACAGAAGTCCTTCAAAATTAAGGATTATGATCATCAAATATTTCTATTAGGTGTATAACTTTGCTTCCGCCGTTTTGCAATAGATGGCTGTAGCGGTAAGTGGTAGTTGAAATGAATAGATCATAGATGTCATACAATGAGCTCAGGTATTTGTAAACGTAACGCCATCGAAATATAAGTCGATTTGTGTCTGCACACTGAGAGAAATAATTACCAATACCAAGAAAACATATTCTTGAATATTTTTAAGAATACATATTCTTGAATATTTTTAAGAATACATATTCTTGAATACAGCTGATATGTTGCAAGCTCAAGTGGAATTCTCTTGGATCAAGAAAATATTTTTTCAAATCAAGAAATACAACCTTAGCCCTCAGCTGCCACACTGGGGTCAGACTGACCCCAACATGATTCAATCTTGAATTACCATCAAGAAACTCAATAATTCGAACTCTCCGCGCAATCCTGCGCCACTTTAGAGTTTCTTCACTTTACTCCACCCTAGCGTGACATGATTGTCCATGTTTCATATAATTCTTTTCCATGATACAGTGATAATTTCATTTAAAAGCGAAAATATACCTATCGATCGATGAAGAGAAGCGATGCATGTGTGCTACGCACATAATTTTTTCACAAATTCGAAATTAATTTTCCTTTAGGGAAATCATTTGACTGAAAATGAGAATAGTTTTAGTACTCTCTAAAATTTTTCCAAGATATATTTACGCATAGCTTGGCTTTGGTGTACATTTACAGTTGGGGTCATAATCGACCCCAGTGTGGCAGCTATGTTACACTGGCGAAGTGTGGCAGCTAAGGGTTAGTTCTAAGAAAATTTTCTTGTATAGATTTTTTAAGGAATTTATTTCTTGGAACATCACAATATGTCATTGGTGATAGTAATTATTTCTCTCAGTGCATCATAAAGTTATTCTCGATTAAACATGTCAGCTTACGGGCCAAATTCTCGTCATTTGCGGGAGGTTTTAATTTTCTGCTTCAATATGAAGAAATCTGTGGCTGAGGCTCAACGGATGCTCTCAAATACCTATGGTAAGGCTGCTATTAGTGAAAGAACGCGCCGAGAGTAGTTTCAACGCTTTAAAAAGGGTGATTTTAACGTCGAAGACCAGCATGATGGTGGAAGAGAGAAGGTTTTCGAAGATGCAGAATTTGAGGCATTACTTGATTAAGACTCGTGTTAAACGCAACAAGAATTGGCAGGATCATTGGGAGTGACGCAACCAGCCATTTCAAAACGCCTGAAAGTCATGGGAATAATTCAGAAACAAGGAAATTGGGTGCCGTACGAGTTGAAGCCGAGAGATGTTGAACGGCGTCTGTGTGTTTGTGAACAGCTGCTTGCAAGGCGAAGACGGAAGGGATTTCTGCATCGCATTGTGACTGGGTACGAAAAATGGGTTCATTACGATAATCCCAAGCGCAAAAAATCATGGGGATATCCTGGCCATGCTTCCACGTTGACGGCCAAACAGAATATTCACGGTTCCAAGGTTATGCTCAGTATTTGGTGGAACCAGCTCGGCGTAGTGTATTATGAGTTGTTGAAACCGACTGAAACAATCACAGGCGATCGTTGTCAAACGCAATCAATGCGTTTGAGCCAAGCATTGGAAGACAAACGGCCGGAATACAGCGAGAGACATGATAAAGTGATTTCACAGCATAGCAATGCTCGACCCCATGCTGAGAAAGTGGTCAAGACATACTTGGACACTTTGAAATGGGAAGTCCTACCCCACTCGCCGTATTCTCCAGACGCTGCTCCCTCGGACTATCACTTGTTTCAATCAATGGCACACGGCCTAGCTGACCAGCACTTCCGGTCTTATGGAGAAGTAAAAAATCGGATCGATTCATGGATCGCTTCAAAAGATGACCAGTTTTTTCAACGCGGGATTCGTATGCTGCTGGAAAGATGGGAGAAAGTAGTGGCCAGCGATGGACAATACTTTGAATCATAAATGTATAACCAGCTTTCTACAATAAAGCCTCGAATTCGAGAAAAAAACGGCGGAAACGAAGTTATCCACCTAATAATAATCCTATATATCAATGATAGTCATAACCCGAGGGGTCATGAACCCGGAATTTTCGGGTGATCTAAAACAATGTCAGCTAGTCACTTCATTCAAAATTACTAGATTTCAGGTGATGGTAGGAGTTTCACGTAAAAGTTTTCAGTGTTTCTAGTGAAATCAAGAATACCTCTGCGATGTCTTATATTGTTGGAATCATTTCAGCAGTATTCAAGAGATATTTTGCAATATCTCTGTGAAAATTCTCCATTTGATCCTCAATCATTTTTCACCTTCGAGATTCATATGAAATTATATTACTGATGACATGTTCCTACCATGATTTACTTGCAACAAAGGATACATTCTCCATAATAGATATTTGAAACATTGTGAAATATTATATGTGTATTGTTTTGATTGAAAGATTGTGAAGAATATTCATAATAGAGTAATAAATACACAATATTCATATAATCTGATGGAAATATCTCATACAGAATATTTTGAGTGAGACATTCATACTATTCCGCGGATATTGCTCATACATTGAGAGTGATGTGGAACTATACAGAAAGACCACCAGAATTTTCTTCACATCGGACAGCAGCTTGGATAATCGATTGACAGTACAGCGACATATCAATTGGTGAATGAGTGAAAAGAAGATGCAGATTCTAATGGTCCTTTCAAACACATCATTCAATTCTATTGAATGAAAGCAACGAAAATATCACTCTAATTTGATTGAACTAACCTTTGAGTTATGTGACTCAATTGTTTCTATAGGATCATCAGACACCGTTCCTATCTGACGTGATGAGTTTAATATTTAGATTATTTCATATCAATTAATATCATTGCAGATGATACCGTAAGACCTGTAAAACGGGGTGAATATCGTTGAAGTGAATGAGATACATCCAGAGATTCAACTAAGTCATAAATCCACTAATGAATTCTCTTTGATTTTTTCGACTAAGAAAAGATTCTTTTGATACGGAGAATGCCGGGTCAGGTTTCTGTGGAAGTAAATCGACTTTCGAAATGCCTTAACTTATCACTTCATATTAGGTGTACAAATAAGTTTCCGCGGTTTTTTATAAAAAATTAGGAATTTATTGTAAAGGAAAAGTACATTACGTTTTATTCAAAGTATTTTCCATCATTTGCCACTACTTTTCCCCATCTTTCTGGCAACATTCGGATACCCCGTCGAAAAAACTCTTCATCTTTTGACGCTATCCACAAATCTACCCAATTTTTGGTGTCTTCATATGATGTGAAGCGCTGCTCAGACAGACCATGTGCCATCGACCGGAACAGGTGATAATCAGAAGGGGCTAAGTCTGGTGAATACGGCGGGTGGGGTAAAACTTCCCAGTTGAGTGTTTCCAAGTATGTTTTTACCGGCGCCGCAACATGTGGACGAGCATTATCGTGTAAAAGAATAATTTTGTCGTGTCTGGAGTAGTAATGGGCGCGTTTTTCCTTAAGTGCCCGACTCAATCTCATCAATTGTGTTCGATAGAGAGCTCCAGTAATGGTTTCGCTTGGTTTCAGCAATTCATAATACACGACACCAAGCTGATCCCACCAAATACACAGCATGAGTTTTTTTCCATGAATATTCGGCTTAGCTGTCGATGTTGATGGTTCGCCGGGCTTAACCCATGACTTTCTCTTCTTTGGATTATCGTAGTGAATCCATTTTTCGTCACCAGTGACTATACGATGCAAAAAACTCTTTTTTTTATTCCTGGCAAGCAGCATTTCACTCATGCATAATCGGCGTTCAACGTCTCTCGGCTTTAGTTCATATGGAACCCAATTTCCTTGTTTTTGAATCATTCCTAACGATTTTAAACGATGTGAAATTGCTTGTTGAGTCACTTGTAGAGTAAGTGCAAGTTCTTTTTGCGTTTGGGACGAATCTTCCTCCAATAGTACTTCTAATTCCATGTCTTCGTACACTTTCGGCCTTCCACTGCGTTCTTTGTCTTTAACGTCGAACTCACCGTTCTTAAACTTTTGAAACCATTCCTGACAACTTCTCTCACTTAAAGCAGCTTCACCATATGCTTCTAGAAGCAATCGATGCGCCTCAGCTGCAGATTTTTTCACATACAAGAAGTAAATCAAAAGTTCCCGCAAATGATGCTTATTCGGAATAAAACTTGACATTTTTGCACGAAAAAAATTACGTGATGCTGATACGGAATCACTAGTACTTCAAGGTGATGGTGTTGCCAGATGACTAAACTTGGGATATCACGTTTTACATCTGACAATTTCTCCATAACCTTCTGGTGGGGCCATCTTTTGACAAACTGCGGAAACTTATTTGTACACCTAATATTTTGATATAAATTATGAAACATACAAAGGTGAGAAGTACTAGAAGCCTGATACTTTCGAATTTTCTAACACTATTATGTAAAATGTCGCACTTGAGTCGTTGCTCTGTATTTATATTCCAGAACCGGTATTATTCCAGTGAATTAGTAATGACTATAGAAAAGAATGCTGAACACTGCGCAGTGATCCGCACTTTCCATAAAAAACTCACAATGAAAACGGGAAAATAATATTCCTCTTCTTTGGATTTAGAGGAACGCCTACGAATGATGCCGGTTCCAATGAATGCAGAACGACTAACTTGGCCCTTGTTACCAAGGGGAAACCAGTACCTGAGTTATAAGGAATTCGAACATTCAGAAACACAGTCAGTTCAATGACACCCTCTATAGGAGTTGAGCTCGATCATAACGATCATTTTGTAGAGAGGGGTAATGATACATACAAGATATCTGAAAATGGAAGGTCATTCTAGATTTCTAGGAAAGGATCATGAACAGAGAAACATGTTTCATAAATTCATAATTGTTCGGATGATAAAAGTGTCGAATAGCACACATTGACCTTTCCAGATCATCTCATAATTAGTTAAAACTTCATTCAATATTTTTGCTGGGTGAACCCATTCACCCCAGAATGGTCCTATCCACCCCATCTTACGGTATACACGGTGTTTCAGAATTTCCTGAAACTGGTGGGTTTCCGATGATCGTGCGTGAACAGCTGTGGCAGTGAGCAGTGCATGTCATCAAGCGAAGAACTGATGATGCGAAAGTGAGAATGTGCAATTTTTATATATAAATATTCAAGAAGTCATCACGTGAAGTGAATCTCAAGTCTGAAATATGTCCGACAAAAGTGAAAGATAATATTTGAATGTGACAATGTGTGAAAATCGTTCTACAAACATCTTGGAATTTGTCACTTCATAATTGTGCTTCATCATTTTTAATCAAATATTGTGTGAAGTTATTACCGTGAATAGAATTTTGATAATTTTCAATGTGATCAATGAACAGATTGTGAGTGAGATTTATTCGAAAATTAGACACAAAAGGTGAAAGTTTTATCAAATTTGTGATGTAACCTATAAAAGATTTTTTTTTGTTCACATTGTATTTTCCCAATGCGCTCAAAAAATAAATTCAAGTAACGATTCTCAGTGGAATTGATGGTCTTCATTGTTTTACATAATGTTTAGTCGGTGATTTCGGATGGAAAAATATGTGTGATAGTGGAGAAACATAAGTTTATTTGTGGAAACTTTTTTTCGAGTATTTTCTTGAATTGTTGCAGTGTATACCTTCCTCAAACTTGATATTTCTCACATTGATTTGTTGAGCTCATGAGTGTCTTCTCAGAATGGAGATATTTGGAGTGTATCAAACGTGTTCCAAGTGGAAAGTATGTGTGGAATGAGTGATTGACGTGTGTCTTGTGGAAAAAAATGTATTAAAAAACAACACAGCCACACAAAAAAAAAATTTTTTTTCGGCCCAGGGGTCTGACTATGCTTACTATATGTTTTCGGGGTTGCTGAATCTGAATCCAAGGTCAGATCAACCTCGTCACGTCAGGGTTTTGCGATAACCTCAAAAAACCTTATACTCAACGCTGCTTAGCTCTGTAACGTTGTTACTCAAGCTTCAAATTGGAAAACCCATTTGGTAATCCATATAAGCCCATAACTTCACAGTCCCGTAACCACTGACCCCATAACCCCGCAACCTCATCATTCCTTAACCCGGGAACTGAATACAATAAATCAGAAAAGTCAATCTGCAATATGTAAATGTTACAAAACAAGATCCAATGACCCAATGATTCCATGATTCAATCACCACTAACCCTATAACTCCGTAACCTTAAAACCACGTTACTCCCGATCACTCACCCTTAAACTCTCATAACCCTAAACCCCCATAACCATGTTACGAAAGTCGTCATACTCAATTTCTCGCAGCGGAACAGCTAATATAGCGTTGATTCCACAAAACTGAAGCTGTTGAACCCTATAACCTCATAACCCGATAAATTCTAGTTATAAAAACCATAAACCTAGTTATCGGACTCAATTGTGAATCTATTCAACATTCAAAAGACGATCGGCATCAATGTGATCCGATGTACACCGCGAGAAGGTTACGTGAACGGATTTCGTACATCATATAATTCTCGTGGAGTCTGTTTTGTAGAAGAGTGAATGACCGAATATAAATAACAATGGATAAATCTACAACTAAATGAATAACGTTGATTGGTAGTCCCTTTTTCAACTGTTTTGAGTTCTCTTGCAAGGGCTGTTTTGGGGATGAGCGTATGAATATATATTCACAAACGAGAATAAATAAATCTACGTATAAATGAGGATAAATAAATACGTATACGAATAAAAATAATTGAATATATGAGGGGCATTCTTCGTGAGAGGGATCCCCCCCCCTGTTCAAAATTTAGGATAACCTAGAGTCATGATCATGGGGTCAAATTAAAGTTCGGGATATGTAATTCCGATAGAACGGTGGCCTTCTTGAGAATTCATCACTGTTGGGTCAGCATGGCCCAAAAAGTCCACACGTGTCATGCATGGAAAACACGAAACTCAATACGGGAGACTGGTAAGCCCATCAAATGACTCATAAAATTGTTTATAGGAGGTTTTTGAGCTGCTCGACACGAATCTTTGGTCAAATTTGGGGAATTCCGGAATGGCGGATCCAATATGGTGGTTGAAAAATCAAAAACCTCTTTGATTGCGATGAAAATTGGTACTCACGGGGTTTTGAGAGTTGCTTATTACGAATTTGCAGTCAATTTTCCAAAACTCGGAATGGTGGATCCAATATTGCGGTCGGTGAATCGAAACCCTCTTTGATTGCAATGAAGATTGGACTCAGCCGGATAACAGGCTTACTCCATTGCCCGCCGTCACCGCAAGGAGGTGCCCTGGATGCAGACGCACGCGAGAAGAATGTTTGATTTGAGACTCTTGTGAGGTTATGGCGAAATCCTGACGTGATAAGGTCAATTCGACCTTGAATTCGGATTCAGCGGACCCAAAAACATATAGGAGGCATACTCGGACCCCTGGGCCGGGAAAAGAATTTTCTTGGCTGTGGCTGTGTTATGGGGTGTCGTGATTATGGGGTTACGGGTTTATAGGGTCGATGGTTATGGAGTTGTAGGATTATGGGTTCTCGTTTTGTAACCATGATATGATGCAGATTGACTTCACTGATTCATTTTCTTCAGTTTCCGGGTTATGGGGTTATAGGGTTACGGGTTTATGGGGCTAGTGGTCACATGATTATGAGGTTATAGGTTGATGTAGATTAACAGACGAATTTTTCAATTCAGAGGTTGAGTAACAACGTGACAGAGTTAAGCAGTGTTGATTCGAAAGTTTTTCAAGGTTATAGCAGAACCCTGACGTGATGGGGTTGATCTGACCCTCGATTCGGATTCAGCGACCCCAAAAACATACAGTAAGCACAGTGAGACCACTGGGCCGAAGGACTTTTTTTGTGTCGCTATGTAATGAAAGTCATATAGTTTGCCGGGTTTCAAGTTTTTTGTATGCATGTGATGGAATTTTTTTTTTGTTTCAGCGAATATATACAAATTTTCCCTGACAATGAGTATTCGGTGGGAATTCTTGAATTGACACCAGCAATTGCTGACGATGGAACCCAAACCTTGCTAGTTAGAAAAAGACATGGATGAACATCAGAAGAGAGAGGGGTCGACTAATGCTGGTATCCCCTTGAGACAAACAGGAGAGAATCCAGATTCTGAATTTTTGTTTTTTTTTGTGTTATATCCAAGAGTCCTGAGTCAAGATTGAATCGCATCCTTGTTTTGCAGCGGAGCAATTTAGATAAGTGGAACACTTTCCAAGTTTTTTACGAGTACTCTTGGAGATGCATATGCACTCGATCATCATCGTCATGGAGTCTATTATCCGCCAAACGCCTTATTTCTACATATCTACTACATCCCTTGTCTTGTACGATTTGCTCCATATGACTTGCTCTAGGTCTACCTTTACCAGTTTGACCATTCATTTTCCCTTCCGATATTGTTTTAAATAAACTCTCATGCCGTAATGTGTGTCCTATAAGATTGCTTCCCCTTTCCACGATGTGTTTCGAAAGATTTCTTCCTTCATTTATCTGCTCGAGTACGTCTTCATTTTTGACTCTGTCTATCCATTTTATTCTGAGCATCCTCCTATAACACCACATTTCAAAAGCTTCAAGTCTTCGTTGATCAGTTTTCCCCGATGTCCAAGTTTCGCAACCGGATAATGCTGTGCTCCAAACATAACTTTTGGAGAATTTCTTCCTCACTTCCAAGCTCATATTTTTTGAGCATAATAACTGTTTCTTTTGGTAAGAAGCCTGTTTCTCTTGTGCTATTCTTGCTCTTATATCTCTTTCACTCTTGCCATTTTTTGTAATTATGCTCCCTAGATATTTGAATTCTTTCACCTGTTCAATTGTCTCGGTATCTATTTTGATTTCCGTTCTTCTAGCTGTTTTCGCTGCTGTACACATCATAAATTTTGTTTTGTCTTTATTCATATTCATACAATAGTCTTCCAATAATATTGTTCTCATAGTGTTGAGAATATTTTCTAACTCAGTACTACTCGTAGCAAGTATAGCTATGTCATCCGCGAATCTCAACATACTTATATCTTCTCCCGGAATCTGTAATTTCGATCGAATTTCCTCCTCCACTTCGTTCATTGCTTCTTCTATATATAAATTGAAAAGCAGTGGCGCAAAACAATTAGCATCCTTGTCTCACCCCTCCCCTTATTTGTGCTTCCCCTTTCTGACCCTCTATGTCCATTATTGCACTTCGATTCTTATATGATTCGTATATTATTCTTCTATCTTCATAATTCATTCCCACCTCCTTCAGGATCGCAAACATCTCCTCCCAGTCCACATTATCGGAAGCCTTTTGTATATCTACAAAACCTATGTACACAGATTCCTTCAGCGCTATTCTTTCCTCCATTACTGCCCTAAGTGCTAAAATTGCTTCTCGCGTCCCCCTATTTTTTATGAAACCAAACTGATCTTCCGCCAATCTACTCTCTATTTTATTTTCCATCCTCCTGTATATAATTTTGGTCAGTATTTCCAAAGCATGGCAAATAAAACTGATCGTTCTGTAGTTCTCGCATTTGCCTGCCCCTTGTTTTTCCGAGATAGCGACAATTTTTTTCTGCTGGAAATTTCCCGGTACTTCTCCTTTTTCGTACATATCTCTAATCAATTCGAAAAGTGCGTCACGAGTTCCTTCACTGGAGGCTTTTATAAGGTCCGCACTTTTGCCATCTATGCCTGGCGCTCCATTATTCTCCAATTCTTTCAAAGCCTTGTCGAATTCTGATCTCAATATCGAATCTCCCAATTCTTCCTCATCTACATCCTCCTCCTTCTCTGATAGTGCTATATCATCGTTCCCTCTATACAAGTCTTCCAAATGATTGATCCACTGTTCTATTTTCTCTTCCGTTTTCATCAATTGCCGTCCTAGAGAGTTTCTAATCTTATTGCTTCTAGATTTCATTTGTCCGAAAAATCTTTTAATAATCCTATATGCTTCATCTATTTTTCCTAAATGCAATCTTATTTCTATTTCCTGACATTTCTCTTCTAACCACTGTTCTTTTTCTTTCCTTGATCCTCTCATTATTCCATTTCTCAATGATTTGTATCGTTGCTGGCCTTCTTGGCTATCATTATTCTTGTATTTTCTTCTTTCATTTATCAATTCTGAAATTTCTCCCGTTATCCATGGATTTTCAGGTTCTACTCCATTATTCTTCAAAATCTTATCTGCACATTCTCTCACATTCCCCTCCATCTTTGTCCATCTCCTCTCTATTCCCAAGTCTTTCTCCTCTTGATCTCCAAATTTTTCATCCAACATTTTCTCGAATGCCTTATGCGTTTGTTTTTGCTTGAGGTTCTTCAAATTCCATCTTTTCTGCATTTTCCTCTCCTCCTTCACAGATTTGAATTTCAGAGAACATTTCATCATCAACATATCATGATCACTATCTATATCTGCACTGGGATAAGTTTTACAGTTTTTACTTGGTTTCTAAATCTGTGTTCCATCAATATGTAATCAATTTGGTATCTTGCTGTATCTCCTGGCATTTTCCAAGTGTAAATTCTTCTTGGATGATTTTCGAATAAAGTGTTTGTAATACCCATCTTATGATTTTCACAAAATTCGACTGAACGTTGTCCTCTATCGTTCCTCCTCCCTAACGCAAAATCTCCTATTAGGTTGTCCTCTTTTCCTTGTCCTTCTACCGCATTCCAATCCCCCATCACTATCAAATTCCCTTCTCCTTGACATACTCTATCACTTCTTCTATTTCATCGTACGTTTTTTCAATATCCTCCTCCGAATATGCAGATGTGGGCATGTATACTTGGACTATGACTGTGTCTACCGGTTCTGTCCTGATTCTTACCATCATCACACGTTCATTATGTTGCAAATACCTCTCTATTCTATTCCCTACTCTTTTATGCATTACAATTCCTACACTTGCTTGACCGTTCTTTGATCCTGTATGAATCATTCTATCATCCCCACTCCAGAAATCGCCCTCTTGTGGCCATCTTATTCCGCTAATCCCCATCACGTCTATATTCAACCTATTCATTTCTAATTTCAAATTTTCTAATTCCCCCGCTTGTCTCAGTGATCTATTATTCCACGCTCCGACTCGAAGAATGTTGTTTCCTTTCCCTATCCTATTCATTGGTTTCCTCCTTTTGCTGATAAAGCTTCCTCGAGCAGCCTCCACCCGGAGATCCGAACGGGAGACTAGTTTACCTCCGGAATATTTCACCCGAGACAGCGCCATCATGTATTTATTGATTTGTGCGTTTGTTTCTGTTACATAATATCCCAGATTTGGAAAAGGTTTCATTCCCTCGGGGAGTATTGAAACATGTCAAGGAAGGTAGTTTCCCCTTGCTTTCCTCCCGTTCCCGCCGATGTTTCTGGCATTAGGATGATTCCCCCCTCTCAGTTTGTATTCTCTCTCTTGAGTAGTTAATTCCATTCAAAAAAAAGATCCAACTCTGAGATACTCATCCTCCACACCACGTAGAGGAAGCAGATACTACCAGGGATGGATAAAAAGGATATGAAGGACAGGTATCATGAATATCCCCCTGGAAGACCCGCAATCATCCACGGGGAGGATGCACTCGATACTTCGTGTTTTGTTTCCCCTCTCTTTCTGTGACAGATCTGATGGAAATTGGGAGGAATATACACGGTCGATCAGAACACAAACTTGATACTCGTTGATGTCAAGGAAATTCTTAAGGGAGCTCAGTGGGGCGACATTATTTTGTCATATTGAACTCGATTCACAAGGGAGCATGACATTACAACAGCCCAAACAGCACGAGGAGGGATTTTGAGGCATACAGTATCCTACGGACATCCTCAGAAAATATGAATTTCCAGCACTCAGGAGCATGGTGTTCATTGTTCGAGATTATCACAGCAGCTTGAAGTTGATCAACGAAAGAAATTGCAGGAGGGAACAACAGTGTCAACAAAATGAAATGTCGGTTGAACAGAACGAAAGGCAGAGGACAACCAACAACATCGATACTCATCAGTTGGATGAGGAAGAGGAGATGAAGGATACTCCTGTGCCTGCATCAATTGCCTGGGTCAGCGAACAACAGGTACGGATATTTATTTGAAAAATTCATGAGAAATTCTCTTGATTTTCCAAACATTATTGCATCAGAATCGATCAATAAGTGCATGTATGAAAATAAATATCATGTTCTCATTCGAAATAATCCCAGTTCATTTGCATGGGGAAAATTTTCATGGAATGAAAAACATGTTATTTCTTTCGGTTGATCGATTGATTTATTCATTCATCCATTCATTATGGATCCTAAATATGAAAATATCGAAATTCAATACTGATGTCATGTCGCACATGCAGCATTGTATGTAAAATATGATCCCATTGATTGACCAACTCTTTTTCTGCTCAGATAATATGAGTTGAACACGGAGAGAATTGATACGCGGGAAGTGTGTTGGAATGTCTGTGGAGGAGGTGTTTTTTCAGGATTCTCGAATCCATACAAGAACCACTATTCCGTCCAAATTCTCCATCAATGCAGTTGCTGGGTTGATTTGATTGGATTCACGATCAGCGTCCAACAAAAAACGGCAATCGAGTCATCTCGATGATGGCTTGAAAAATTTCGAAATCCAATGCTGACATCATGTCGCACATGCAGCATTGTATGTAAAATATAATCCCATCAATTCACCAACTCTTTTTCTGCTGGGATAATATGAGTTGGACATGAAGAGAATTGATACGCGGAAAGTGTGTTGGAGTGTCCGTGGAGGAGGTGTTTTTCAGGATTCTCAAATCCATACAAGAACCACTATTTTGCTCAAGTTCTTTATCAATGCGGTTGCTGGGTCGATTCAATTGGATTTACGATCAGCGTTCAACAAAAAACGGCAATCAAGTCATCTCGATGATGGCTTGGAAAAATTGTCAATGTATAGGAGAGAATCCTTCGGAAGAGTCTCATACTTATTATCCTATTTCTAATCTTTATGTCCAAGCATTGAGCAAGCAAGATGCAAATCTTTCTGGAAACCATGCTCCTACTAATAAATATCCATGAGAAGTTCGGAATACCTGTATCGTTGGATTTTACAATCGCATCTTGAATTGTGCAATTCATCAATGAGACATCTCTTCAGATAAGGCTGCGAATTTTGTACCGTTTCTTTTACTCCCGTGAAAGACATTGAATAGTTGGTGATCTTCTTCACTGTTTCTCCATTCCAGAATTCGATGGACACACATTCAAATTCCAATTGATAAGACATCCACGATATCGATTATATCCAGCATAGTACGTTAGCCTGAGTGCCTTCCTGAAGACGTCTTTCTGAAGAGATTCGCAATCAAACTTTGATCATCGCTCATGTCTATCCCTTTGGAAATTCGATGGAGGAGGGAAATCTTCTGCAGACTCTTCGGGAATTCCAATCAATCTTCACTTCAAGAGGACGCATTCAATAAATTTCGAACAGAGATTTATGAACTACGTTGGATCCACAATGTTATCCGAAGTAATCCGAAAATACGGCTCTCCAATCTACTCTTGGAGATATGTTTTTGGAAAGGAGAAGGAAGAACTCCTCAAAATAGTGAATACCAGGAGACAACTTCAGTTGCATTAGGTCAATTCTTAATCGCATGCGATATTTTGACATACATTCAGAAGAATATTTGTTGAACTAACCACTCTTTTGATCTATGTTCATTTCAAACATTGGATATCTCAACAGGATGATCCAAACCAGTTCAACTTTTACATCCTATGCACACTGATGCAAAGATTTGTGAATTCTATACAAAAAAATTTGGAAGCAATTGGGACACCTAATACATTCAATTCATCACACTTTCCACATCATGTTCAAATGAAATTTGTCATTCAAATCATTTCAAGATAACATTGTGTGCCAATTTCGAGAAGAATTGCAGTGAATATGATACAAATATACGTGCTATTACTTGCTTACAAATTTTTTTATTGAATCTAGCGCATAAGTGCTCACGCGTTGATAAGAATGAATTTCACAATCCATACACATAGAATGATCATGACGTATATGAAAAACGTTTTCGTTACACAAGTTTATTATGTACATATTTGTTGGATTGACAACCAAGTATTCGTAGACGTCACCGATTAATTTGTTCCACAAAAATCCGCGATTACTTCGTTGCGACATCATACTCGACTGTGAAATTCCCGTCAAAACATGAGAACCGATTTTACGAATTCCAATTCTGTCATCAATTGTTATGAAATTTATCATGTGTATTCGAAAATGTTGCTGGAGCTTCAATTTTTCATGGGAACGAATTGGTAACTGAATAACAAAATATTCAGTGATTGGAAACCCCAAAACCTCGCGGTATATTCTTTGAATTATGTGTCCAGTTGCAAGGAGTAAATTGAAGGAGGTGAATAACGATAATTCATCAGATTTCGTGGATGTGAATTTTCAATTCGTTTCTGAAAACGCTCCATATTCTAAAGCCTGGTTTCAATGAAGGGACGAGCGGTCGAAAATGCTCCAAAATCAAGTCCAGAATGGCATTCATAGATAAAAGTGAGAGAATAGCCCGCTACTCCTGATTCATCAATATGAGCTATATGTTCTCTGGGAATTATTTAGACATTCAATACTCCGCAACTTTTGTTCTATAAAATTTCAACTCTATCCATGATTCTCTCGCACTTTGATTCAATTTTCATGAATATGATAATGATGATGGCAATGATAATAAAAATGATGAAGACAATAATGATAGTGATGATAATGCTTTTGGAAAGGTAAGAATGCATTTATGCACAGAGTGTAGGACTCGACGGCTGTGGGGCAAGGCCATCCATACGCACGAAAACCACTTCTCCCACTCCTTGGACCCAGCCCGGGACTGCTTCTCATATTACTTCGAGCTGGGTCCTTTTTTCTGCGGCCGCAATACCGCCACCGTTGTCTATTGAGGGATCTTACCCTTCGATCCCTTCCGTATCCAGGTCTGTCTTCTTAGGGCGAAGGATGGATTGCACGATTCCACACCCGACAATGAAGTGACCTTGGAACATCAGTCCCACGATATTTTCGGTACTGATGTCTCCAAGGGGGGAACTACACACTGTTTTCATGTACAGCAGATCACAGGCAGTCCCAGAATACAAAGATTAGAAGGATGACGAAAGGATACTCATCAAAACAGATTTCAGAGGATTACAAAAGATGACAAAAGAATACAGGAAGTACACGGGATTTATAATGATTAGAAATGATTACACAAAATTACAGAAGTCCTTCAAAATTAAGGATTATGATCATCAAATATTTCTATTAGGTGTATAACTTTGCTTCCGCCGTTTTGCAATAGATGGCTGTAGCGGTAAGTGGTAGTTGAAATGAATAGATCATAGATGTCATACAATGAGCTCAGGTATTTGTAAACGTAACGCCATCGAAATATAAGTCGATTTGTGTCTGCACACTGAGAGAAATAATTACCAATACCAAGAAAACATATTCTTGAATATTTTTAAGAATACATATTCTTGAATATTTTTAAGAATACATATTCTTGAATACAGCTGATATGTTGCAAGCTCAAGTGGAATTCTCTTGGATCAAGAAAATATTTTTTCAAATCAAGAAATACAACCTTAGCCCTCAGCTGCCACACTGGGGTCAGACTGACCCCAACATGATTCAATCTTGAATTACCATCAAGAAACTCAATAATTCGAACTCTCCGCGCAATCCTGCGCCACTTTAGAGTTTCTTCACTTTACTCCACCCTAGCGTGACATGATTGTCCATGTTTCATATAATTCTTTTCCATGATACAGTGATAATTTCATTTAAAAGCGAAAATATACCTATCGATCGATGAAGAGAAGCGATGCATGTGCTACGCACATAATTTTTTCACAAATTCGAAATTAATTTTCCTTTAGGGAAATCATTTGACTGAAAATGAGAATAGTTTTAGTACTCTCTAAAATTTTTCCAAGATATATTTACGCATAGCTTGGCTTTGGTGTACATTTACAGTTGGGGTCATAATCGACCCCAGTGTGGCAGCTATGTTACACTGGCGAAGTGTGGCAGCTAAGGGTTAGTTCTAAGAAAATTTTCTTGTATAGATTTTTTAAGGAATTTATTTCTTGGAACATCACAATATGTCATTGGTGATAGTAATTATTTCTCTCAGTGCATCATAAAGTTATTCTCGATTAAACATGTCAGCTTACGGGCCAAATTCTCGTCATTTGCGGGAGGTTTTAATTTTCTGCTTCAATATGAAGAAATCTGTGGCTGAGGCTCAACGGATGCTCTCAAATACCTATGGTAAGGCTGCTATTAGTGAAAGAACGCGCCGAGAGTAGTTTCAACGCTTTAAAAAGGGTGATTTTAACGTCGAAGACCAGCATGATGGTGGAAGAGAGAAGGTTTTCGAAGATGCAGAATTTGAGGCATTACTTGATTAAGACTCGTGTTAAACGCAACAAGAATTGGCAGGATCATTGGGAGTGACGCAACCAGCCATTTCAAAACGCCTGAAAGTCATGGGAATAATTCAGAAACAAGGAAATTGGGTGCCGTACGAGTTGAAGCCGAGAGATGTTGAACGGCGTCTGTGTGTTTGTGAACAGCTGCTTGCAAGGCGAAGACGGAAGGGATTTCTGCATCGCATTGTGACTGGGTACGAAAAATGGGTTCATTACGATAATCCCAAGCGCAAAAAATCATGGGGATATCCTGGCCATGCTTCCACGTTGACGGCCAAACAGAATATTCACGGTTCCAAGGTTATGCTCAGTATTTGGTGGAACCAGCTCGGCGTAGTGTATTATGAGTTGTTGAAACCGACTGAAACAATCACAGGCGATCGTTGTCAAACGCAATCAATGCGTTTGAGCCAAGCATTGGAAGACAAACGGCCGGAATACAGCGAGAGACATGATAAAGTGATTTCACAGCATAGCAATGCTCGACCCCATGCTGAGAAAGTGGTCAAGACATACTTGGACACTTTGAAATGGGAAGTCCTACCCCACTCGCCGTATTCTCCAGACGCTGCTCCCTCGGACTATCACTTGTTTCAATCAATGGCACACGGCCTAGCTGACCAGCACTTCCGGTCTTATGGAGAAGTAAAAAATCGGATCGATTCATGGATCGCTTCAAAAGATGACCAGTTTTTCAACGCGGGATTCGTATGCTGCTGGAAAGATGGGAGAAAGTAGTGGCCAGCGATGGACAATACTTTGAATCATAAATGTATAACCAGCTTTCTACAATAAAGCCTCGAATTCGAGAAAAAAACGGCGGAAACGAAGTTATCCACCTAATAATAATCCTATATATCAATGATAGTCATAACCCGAGGGGTCATGAACCCGGAATTTTCGGGTGATCTAAAACAATGTCAGCTAGTCACTTCATTCAAAATTACTAGATTTCAGGTGATGGTAGGAGTTTCACGTAAAAGTTTTCAGTGTTTCTAGTGAAATCAAGAATACCTCTGCGATGTCTTATATTGTTGGAATCATTTCAGCAGTATTCAAGAGATATTTTGCAATATCTCTGTGAAAATTCTCCATTTGATCCTCAATCATTTTTCACCTTCGAGATTCATATGAAATTATATTACTGATGACATGTTCCTACCATGATTTACTTGCAACAAAGGATACATTCTCCATAATAGATATTTGAAACATTGTGAAATATTATATGTGTATTGTTTTGATTGAAAGATTGTGAAGAATATTCATAATAGAGTAATAAATACACAATATTCATATAATCTGATGGAAATATCTCATACAGAATATTTTGAGTGAGACATTCATACTATTCCGCGGATATTGCTCATACATTGAGAGTGATGTGGAACTATACAGAAAGACCACCAGAATTTTCTTCACATCGGACAGCAGCTTGGATAATCGATTGACAGTACAGCGACATATCAATTGGTGAATGAGTGAAAAGAAGATGCAGATTCTAATGGTCCTTTCAAACACATCATTCAATTCTATTGAATGAAAGCAACGAAAATATCACTCTAATTTGATTGAACTAACCTTTGAGTTATGTGACTCAATTGTTTCTATAGGATCATCAGACACCGTTCCTATCTGACGTGATGAGTTTAATATTTAGATTATTTCATATCAATTAATATCATTGCAGATGATACCGTAAGACCTGTAAAACGGGGTGAATATCGTTGAAGTGAATGAGATACATCCAGAGATTCAACTAAGTCATAAATCCACTAATGAATTCTCTTTGATTTTTTCGACTAAGAAAAGATTCTTTTGATACGGAGAATGCCGGGTCAGGTTTCTGTGGAAGTAAATCGACTTTCGAAATGCCTTAACTTATCACTTCATATTAGGTGTACAAATAAGTTTCCGCGGTTTTTTATAAAAAATTAGGAATTTATTGTAAAGGAAAAGTACATTACGTTTTATTCAAAGTATTTTCCATCATTTGCCACTACTTTTCCCCATCTTTCTGGCAACATTCGGATACCCCGTCGAAAAAACTCTTCATCTTTTGACGCTATCCACAAATCTACCCAATTTTTGGTGTCTTCATATGATGTGAAGCGCTGCTCAGACAGACCATGTGCCATCGACCGGAACAGGTGATAATCAGAAGGGGCTAAGTCTGGTGAATACGGCGGGTGGGGTAAAACTTCCCAGTTGAGTGTTTCCAAGTATGTTTTTACCGGCGCCGCAACATGTGGACGAGCATTATCGTGTAAAAGAATAATTTTGTCGTGTCTGGAGTAGTAATGGGCGCGTTTTTCCTTAAGTGCCCGACTCAATCTCATCAATTGTGTTCGATAGAGAGCTCCAGTAATGGTTTCGCTTGGTTTCAGCAATTCATAATACACGACACCAAGCTGATCCCACCAAATACACAGCATGAGTTTTTTTCCATGAATATTCGGCTTAGCTGTCTATGTTTATGGTTCTCCGGGCTTAACCCATGACTTTCTGGTCTTTTGATTATCGTAGTGAATCCATTTTTCTTCACCAGTGACTATACGATGCAAAAAACTCTTTTTTTTATTCCTGGCAAGCAGCATTTCACTCATGCATAATCGGCGTTCAACGTCTCTCGGCTTTAGTTCATATGGAACCCAATTTCCTTGTTTTTGAATCATTCCTAACGATTTTAAACGATGTGAAATTGCTTGTTGAGTCACTTGTAGAGTAAGTGCAAGTTCTTTTGCGTTTGGGACGAATCTTCCTCCAATAGTACTTCTAATTCCATGTCTTCGTACACTTTCGGCCTTCCACTGCGTTCTTTGTCTTTAACGTCGAACTCACCGTTCTTAAACTTTTGAAACCATTCCTGACAACTTCTCTCACTTAAAGCAGCTTCACCATATGCTTCTAGAAGCAATCGATGCGCCTCAGCTGCAGATTTTTTCACATACAAGAAGTAAATCAAAAGTTCCCGCAAATGATGCTTATTCGGAATAAAACTTGACATTTTGCACGAAAAAAATTACGTGATGCTGATACGGAATCACTAGTACTTCAAGGTGATGGTGTTGCCAGATGACTAAACTTGGGATATCACGTTTTACATCTGACAATTTCTCCATAACCTTCTGGTGGGGCCATCTTTTGACAAACTGCGGAAACTTATTTGTACACCTAATATTTTGATATAAATTATGAAACATACAAAGGTGAGAAGTACTAGAAGCCTGATACTTTCGAATTTTCTAACACTATTATGTAAAATGTCGCACTTGAGTCGTTGCTCTGTATTTATATTCCAGAACCGGTATTATTCCAGTGAATTAGTAATGACTATAGAAAAGAATGCTGAACACTGCGCAGTGATCCGCACTTTCCATAAAAAACTCACAATGAAAACGGGAAAATAATATTCCTCTTCTTTGGATTTAGAGGAACGCCTACGAATGATGCCGGTTCCAATGAATGCAGAACGACTAACTTGGCCCTTGTTACCAAGGGGAAACCAGTACCTGAGTTATAAGGAATTCGAACATTCAGAAACACAGTCAGTTCAATGACACCCTCTATAGGAGTTGAGCTCGATCATAACGATCATTTTGTAGAGAGGGGTAATGATACATACAAGATATCTGAAAATGGAAGGTCATTCTAGATTTCTAGGAAAGGATCATGAACAGAGAAACATGTTTCATAAATTCATAATTGTTCGGATGATAAAAGTGTCGAATAGCACACATTGACCTTTCCAGATCATCTCATAATTAGTTAAAACTTCATTCAATATTTTTGCTGGGTGAACCCATTCACCCCAGAATGGTCCTATCCACCCCATCTTACGGTATACACGGTGTTTCAGAATTTCCTGAAACTGGTGGGTTTCCGATGATCGTGCGTGAACAGCTGTGGCAGTGAGCAGTGCATGTCATCAAGCGAAGAACTGATGATGCGAAAGTGAGAATGTGCAATTTTTATATATAAATATTCAAGAAGTCATCACGTGAAGTGAATCTCAAGTCTGAAATATGTCCGACAAAAGTGAAAGATAATATTTGAATGTGACAATGTGTGAAAATCGTTCTACAAACATCTTGGAATTTGTCACTTCATAATTGTGCTTCATCATTTTTAATCAAATATTGTGTGAAGTTATTACCGTGAATAGAATTTTGATAATTTTCAATGTGATCAATGAACAGATTGTGAGTGAGATTTATTCGAAAATTAGACACAAAAGGTGAAAGTTTTATCAAATTTGTGATGTAACCTATAAAAGATTTTTTTTTGTTCACATTGTATTTTCCCAATGCGCTCAAAAAATAAATTCAAGTAACGATTCTCAGTGGAATTGATGGTCTTCATTGTTTTACATAATGTTTAGTCGGTGATTTCGGATGGAAAAATATGTGTGATAGTGGAGAAACATAAGTTTATTTGTGGAAACTTTTTCGAGTATTTTCTTGAATTGTTGCAGTGTATACCTTCCTCAAACTTGATATTTCTCACATTGATTTGTTGAGCTCATGAGTGTCTTCTCAGAATGGAGATATTTGGAGTGTATCAAACGTGTTCCAAGTGGAAAGTATGTGTGGAATGAGTGATTGACGTGTGTCTTGTGGAAAAAAATGTATTAAAAAACAACACAGCCACACAAAAAAAAAATTTTTTTTCGGCCCAGGGGTCTGACTATGCTTACTATATGTTTTCGGGGTTGCTGAATCTGAATCCAAGGTCAGATCAACCTCGTCACGTCAGGGTTTTGCGATAACCTCAAAAAACCTTATACTCAACGCTGCTTAGCTCTGTAACGTTGTTACTCAAGCTTCAAATTGGAAAACCCATTTGGTAATCCATATAAGCCCATAACTTCACAGTCCCGTAACCACTGACCCCATAACCCCGCAACCTCATCATTCCTTAACCCGGGAACTGAATACAATAAATCAGAAAAGTCAATCTGCAATATGTAAATGTTACAAAACAAGATCCAATGACCCAATGATTCCATGATTCAATCACCACTAACCCTATAACTCCGTAACCTTAAAACCACGTTACTCCCGATCACTCACCCTTAAACTCTCATAACCCTAAACCCCCATAACCATGTTACGAAAGTCGTCATACTCAATTTCTCGCAGCGGAACAGCTAATATAGCGTTGATTCCACAAAACTGAAGCTGTTGAACCCTATAACCTCATAACCCGATAAATTCTAGTTATAAAAACCATAAACCTAGTTATCGGACTCAATTGTGAATCTATTCAACATTCAAAAGACGATCGGCATCAATGTGATCCGATGTACACCGCGAGAAGGTTACGTGAACGGATTTCGTACATCATATAATTCTCGTGGAGTCTGTTTTGTAGAAGAGTGAATGACCGAATATAAATAACAATGGATAAATCTACAACTAAATGAATAACGTTGATTGGTAGTCCCTTTTTCAACTGTTTTGAGTTCTCTTGCAAGGGCTGTTTTGGGGATGAGCGTATGAATATATATTCACAAACGAGAATAAATAAATCTACGTATAAATGAGGATAAATAAATACGTATACGAATAAAAATAATTGAATATATGAGGGCATTCTTCGTGAGAGGGATCCCCCCCCCTGTTCAAAATTTAGGATAACCTAGAGTCATGATCATGGGGTCAAATTAAAGTTCGGGATATGTAATTCCGATAGAACGGTGGCCTTCTTGAGAATTCATCACTGTTGGGTCAGCATGGCCCAAAAAGTCCACACGTGTCATGCATGGAAAACACGAAACTCAATACGGGAGACTGGTAAGCCCATCAAATGACTCATAAAATTGTTTATAGGAGGTTTTTGAGCTGCTCGACACGAATCTTTGGTCAAATTTGGGGAATTCCGGAATGGCGGATCCAATATGGTGGTTGAAAAATCAAAACCTCTTTGATTGCGATGAAAATTGGTACTCACGGGGTTTTGAGAGTTGCTTATTACGAATTTGCAGTCAATTTTCCAAAACTCGGAATGGTGGATCCAATATTGCGGTCGGTGAATCGAAACCCTCTTTGATTGCAATGAAGATTGGACTCAGCCGGATAACAGGCTTACTCCATTGCCCGCCGTCACCGCAAGGAGGTGCCCTGGATGCAGACGCACGCGAGAAGAATGTTTGATTTGAGACTCTTGTGAGGTTATGGCGAAATCCTGACGTGATAAGGTCAATTCGACCTTGAATTCGGATTCAGCGGACCCAAAACATATAGGAGGCATACTCGGACCCTGGGCCGGGAAAAGAATTTTCTTGGCTGTGGCTGTGTTATGGGGTGTCGTGATTATGGGGTTACGGGTTTATAGGGTCGATGGTTATGGAGTTGTAGGATTATGGGTTCTCGTTTTGTAACCATGATATGATGCAGATTGACTTCACTGATTCATTTTCTTCAGTTTCCGGGTTATGGGGTTATAGGGTTACGGGTTTATGGGGCTAGTGGTCACATGATTATGAGGTTATAGGTTGATGTAGATTAACAGACGAATTTTTCAATTCAGAGGTTGAGTAACAACGTGACAGAGTTAAGCAGTGTTGATTCGAAAGTTTTTCAAGGTTATAGCAGAACCCTGACGTGATGGGGTTGATCTGACCCTCGATTCGGATTCAGCGACCCCAAAAACATACAGTAAGCACAGTGAGACCACTGGGCCGAAGGACTTTTTTTGTGTCGCTATGTAATGAAAGTCATATAGTTTGCCGGGTTTCAAGTTTTTTGTATGCATGTGATGGAATTTTTTTTTTGTTTCAGCGAATATATACAAATTTTCCCTGACAATGAGTATTCGGTGGGAATTCTTGAATTGACACCAGCAATTGCTGACGATGGAACCCAAACCTTGCTAGTTAGAAAAAGACATGGATGAACATCAGAAGAGAGAGGGGTCGACTAATGCTGGTATCCCCTTGAGACAAACAGGAGAGAATCCAGATTCTGAATTTTTGTTTTTTTTTGTGTTATATCCAAGAGTCCTGAGTCAAGATTGAATCGCATCCTTGTTTTGCAGCGGAGCAATTTAGATAAGTGGAACACTTTCCAAGTTTTTTACGAGTACTCTTGGAGATGCATATGCACTCGATCATCATCGTCATGGAGTCTATTATCCGCCAAACGCCTTATTTCTACATATCTACTACATCCCTTGTCTTGTACGATTTGCTCCATATGACTTGCTCTAGGTCTACCTTTACCAGTTTGACCATTCATTTTCCCTTCCGATATTGTTTTAAATAAACTCTCATGCCGTAATGTGTGTCCTATAAGATTGCTTCCCCTTTCCACGATGTGTTTCGAAAGATTTCTTCCTTCATTTATCTGCTCGAGTACGTCTTCATTTTTGACTCTGTCTATCCATTTTATTCTGAGCATCCTCCTATAACACCACATTTCAAAAGCTTCAAGTCTTCGTTGATCAGTTTTCCCCGATGTCCAAGTTTCGCAACCGGATAATGCTGTGCTCCAAACATAACTTTTGGAGAATTTCTTCCTCACTTCCAAGCTCATATTTTTTGAGCATAATAACTGTTTCTTTTGGTAAGAAGCCTGTTTCTCTTGTGCTATTCTTGCTCTTATATCTCTTTCACTCTTGCCATTTTTTGTAATTATGCTCCCTAGATATTTGAATTCTTTCACCTGTTCAATTGTCTCGGTATCTATTTTGATTTCCGTTCTTCTAGCTGTTTTCGCTGCTGTACACATCATAAATTTTGTTTTGTCTTTATTCATATTCATACAATAGTCTTCCAATAATATTGTTCTCATAGTGTTGAGAATATTTTCTAACTCAGTACTACTCGTAGCAAGTATAGCTATGTCATCCGCGAATCTCAACATACTTATATCTTCTCCCGGAATCTGTAATTTCGATCGAATTTCCTCCTCCACTTCGTTCATTGCTTCTTCTATATATAAATTGAAAAGCAGTGGCGCAAAACAATTAGCATCCTTGTCTCACCCCTCCCCTTATTTGTGCTTCCCCTTTCTGACCCTCTATGTCCATTATTGCACTTCGATTCTTATATGATTCGTATATTATTCTTCTATCTTCATAATTCATTCCCACCTCCTTCAGGATCGCAAACATCTCCTCCCAGTCCACATTATCGGAAGCCCTTTGTATATCTACAAAACCTATGTACACAGATTCCTTCAGCGCTATTCTTTCCTCCATTACTGCCCTAAGTGCTAAAATTGCTTCTCGCGTCCCCCTATTTTTTATGAAACCAAACTGATCTTCCGCCAATCTACTCTCTATTTTATTTTCCATCCTCCTGTATATAATTTTGGTCAGTATTTCCAAAGCATGGCAAATAAAACTGATCGTTCTGTAGTTCTCGCATTTGCCTGCCCCTTGTTTTTCCGAGATAGCGACAATTTTTTTCTGCTGGAAATTTCCCGGTACTTCTCCTTTTTCGTACATATCTCTAATCAATTCGAAAAGTGCGTCACGAGTTCCTTCACTGGAGGCTTTTATAAGGTCCGCACTTTTGCCATCTATGCCTGGCGCTCCATTATTCTCCAATTCTTTCAAAGCCTTGTCGAATTCTGATCTCAATATCGAATCTCCCAATTCTTCCTCATCTACATCCTCCTCCTTCTCTGATAGTGCTATATCATCGTTCCTCTATACAAGTCTTCCAAATGATTGATCCACTGTTCTATTTTCTCTTCCGTTTTCATCAATTGCCGTCCTAGAGAGTTTCTAATCTTATTGCTTCTAGATTTCATTTGTCCGAAAAATCTTTTAATAATCCTATATGCTTCATCTATTTTTCCTAAATGCAATCTTATTTCTATTTCCTGACATTTCTCTTCTAACCACTGTTCTTTTTCTTTCCTTGATCCTCTCATTATTCCATTTCTCAATGATTTGTATCGTTGCTGGCCTTCTTGGCTATCATTATTCTTGTATTTTCTTCTTTCATTTATCAATTCTGAAATTTCTCCCGTTATCCATGGATTTTCAGGTTCTACTCCATTATTCTTCAAAATCTTATCTGCACATTCTCTCACATTCCCCTCCATCTTTGTCCATCTCCTCTCTATTCCCAAGTCTTTCTCCTCTTGATCTCCAAATTTTTCATCCAACATTTTCTCGAATGCCTTATGCGTTTGTTTTTGCTTGAGGTTCTTCAAATTCCATCTTTTCTGCATTTTCCTCTCCTCCTTCACAGATTTGAATTTCAGAGAACATTTCATCATCAACATATCATGATCACTATCTATATCTGCACTGGGATAAGTTTTACAGTTTTTTACTTGGTTTCTAAATCTGTGTTCCATCAATATGTAATCAATTTGGTATCTTGCTGTATCTCCTGGCATTTTCCAAGTGTAAATTCTTCTTGGATGATTTTCGAATAAAGTGTTTGTAATACCCATCTTATGATTTTCACAAAATTCGACTGAACGTTGTCCTCTATCGTTCCTCCTCCCTAACGCAAAATCTCCTATTAGGTTGTCCTCTTTTCCTTGTCCTTCTACCGCATTCCAATCCCCCATCACTATCAAATTCCCTTCTCCCTTGACATACTCTATCACTTCTTCTATTTCATCGTACGTTTTTTCAATATCCTCCTCCGAATATGCAGATGTGGGCATGTATACTTGGACTATGACTGTGTCTACCGGTTCTGTCCTGATTCTTACCATCATCACACGTTCATTATGTTGCAAATACCTCTCTATTCTATTCCCTACTCTTTTATGCATTACAATTCCTACACTTGCTTGACCGTTCTTTGATCCTGTATGAATCATTCTATCATCCCCACTCCAGAAATCGCCCTCTTGTGGCCATCTTATTCCGCTAATCCCCATCACGTCTATATTCAACCTATTCATTTCTAATTTCAAATTTTCTAATTCCCCCGCTTGTCTCAGTGATCTATTATTCCACGCTCCGACTCGAAGAATGTTGTTTCCTTTCCCTATCCTATTCATTGGTTTCCTCCTTTTGCTGATAAAGCTTCCTCGAGCAGCCTCCACCCGGAGATCCGAACGGGAGACTAGTTTACCTCCGGAATATTTCACCCGAGACAGCGCCATCATGTATTTATTGATTTGTGCGTTTGTTTCTGTTACATAATATCCCAGATTTGGAAAAGGTTTCATTCCCTCGGGGAGTATTGAAACATGTCAAGGAAGGTAGTTTCCTTGCTTTCCTCCCGTTCCCGCCGATGTTTCTGGCATTAGGATGATTCCCCTCTCAGTTTGTATTCTCTCTCTTGAGTAGTTAATTCCATTCAAAAAAAAGATCCAACTCTGAGATACTCATCCTCCACACCACGTAGAGGAAGCAGATACTACCAGGGATGGATAAAAAGGATATGAAGGACAGGTATCATGAATATCCCCCTGGAAGACCCGCAATCATCCACGGGGAGGATGCACTCGATACTTCGTGTTTTGTTTCCCCTCTCTTTCTGTGACAGATCTGATGGAAATTGGGAGGAATATACACGGTCGATCAGAACACAAACTTGATACTCGTTGATGTCAAGGAAATTCTTAAGGGAGCTCAGTGGGGCGACATTATTTTGTCATATTGAACTCGATTCACAAGGGAGCATGACATTACAACAGCCCAAACAGCACGAGGAGGGATTTTGAGGCATACAGTATCCTACGGACATCCTCAGAAAATATGAATTTCCAGCACTCAGGAGCATGGTGTTCATTGTTCGAGATTATCACAGCAGCTTGAAGTTGATCAACGAAAGAAATTGCAGGGAGGGAACAACAGTGTCAACAAAATGAAATGTCGGTTGAACAGAACGAAAGGCAGAGGACAACCAACAACATCGATACTCATCAGTTGGATGAGGAAGAGGAGATGAAGGATACTCCTGTGCCTGCATCAATTGCCTGGGTCAGCGAACAACAGGTACGGATATTTATTTGAAAAATTCATGAGAAATTCTCTTGATTTTCCAAACATTATTGCATCAGAATCGATCAATAAGTGCATGTATGAAAATAAATATCATGTTCTCATTCGAAATAATCCCAGTTCATTTGCATGGGGAAAATTTTCATGGAATGAAAAAACATGTTATTTCTTTCGGTTGATCGATTGATTTATTCATTCATCCATTCATTATGGATCCTAAATATGAAAATATCGAAATTCAATACTGATGTCATGTCGCACATGCAGCATTGTATGTAAAATATGATCCCATTGATTGACCAACTCTTTTTCTGCTCAGATAATATGAGTTGAACACGGAGAGAATTGATACGCGGGAAGTGTGTTGGAATGTCTGTGGAGGAGGTGTTTTTTCAGGATTCTCGAATCCATACAAGAACCACTATTCCGTCCAAATTCTCCATCAATGCAGTTGCTGGGTTGATTTGATTGGATTCACGATCAGCGTCCAACAAAAAACGGCAATCGAGTCATCTCGATGATGGCTTGGAAAAATTTCGAAATCCAATGCTGACATCATGTCGCACATGCAGCATTGTATGTAAAATATAATCCCATCAATTCACCAACTCTTTTTCTGCTGGGATAATATGAGTTGGACATGAAGAGAATTGATACGCGGAAAGTGTGTTGGAGTGTCCGTGGAGGAGGTGTTTTTTCAGGATTCTCAAATCCATACAAGAACCACTATTTTGCTCAAGTTCTTTATCAATGCGGTTGCTGGGTCGATTCAATTGGATTTACGATCAGCGTTCAACAAAAAACGGCAATCAAGTCATCTCGATGATGGCTTGGAAAAATTGTCAATGTATAGGAGAGAATCCTTCGGAAGAGTCTCATACTTATTATCCTATTTCTAATCTTTATGTCCAAGCATTGAGCAAGCAAGATGCAAATCTTTCTGGAAACCATGCTCCTACTAATAAATATCCATGAGAAGTTCGGAATACCTGTATCGTTGGATTTTACAATCGCATCTTGAATTGTGCAATTCATCAATGAGACATCTCTTCAGATAAGGCTGCGAATTTTGTACCGTTTCTTTTACTCCCGTGAAAGACATTGAATAGTTGGTGATCTTCTTCACTGTTTCTCCATTCCAGAATTCGATGGACACACATTCAAATTCCAATTGATAAGACATCCACGATATCGATTATATCCAGCATAGTACGTTAGCCTGAGTGCCTTCCTGAAGACGTCTTTCTGAAGAGATTCGCAATCAAACTTTGATCATCGCTCATGTCTATCCCTTTGGAAATTCGATGGAGGAGGGAAATCTTCTGCAGACTCTTCGGGAATTCCAATCAATCTTCACTTCAAGAGGACGCATTCAATAAATTTCGAACAGAGATTTATGAACTACGTTGGATCCACAATGTTATCCGAAGTAATCCGAAAATACGGCTCTCCAATCTACTCTTGGAGATATGTTTTTGGAAAGGAGAAGGGAAGAACTCCTCAAAATAGTGAATACCAGGAGACAACTTCAGTTGCATTAGGTCAATTCTTAATCGCATGCGATATTTTGACATACATTCAGAAGAATATTTGTTGAACTAACCACTCTTTTGATCTATGTTCATTTCAAACATTGGATATCTCAACAGGATGATCCAAACCAGTTCAACTTTTACATCCTATGCACACTGATGCAAAGATTTGTGAATTCTATACAAAAAAATTTGGAAGCAATTGGGACACCTAATACATTCAATTCATCACACTTTCCACATCATGTTCAAATGAAATTTGTCATTCAAATCATTTCAAGATAACATTGTGTGCCAATTTCGAGAAGAATTGCAGTGAATATGATACAAATATACGTGCTATTACTTGCTTACAAATTTTTTTATTGAATCTAGCGCATAAGTGCTCACGCGTTGATAAGAATGAATTTCACAATCCATACACATAGAATGATCATGACGTATATGAAAAACGTTTTCGTTACACAAGTTTATTATGTACATATTTGTTGGATTGACAACCAAGTATTCGTAGACGTCACCGATTAATTTGTTCCACAAAAATCCGCGATTACTTCGTTGCGACATCATACTCGACTGTGAAATTCCCGTCAAAACATGAGAACCGATTTTACGAATTCCAATTCTGTCATCAATTGTTATGAAATTTATCATGTGTATTCGAAAATGTTGCTGGAGCTTCAATTTTTCATGGGAACGAATTGGTAACTGAATAACAAAATATTCAGTGATTGGAAACCCCAAAACCTCGCGGTATATTCTTTGAATTATGTGTCCAGTTGCAAGGAGTAAATTGAAGGAGGTGAATAACGATAATTCATCAGATTTCGTGGATGTGAATTTTCAATTCGTTTCTGAAAACGCTCCATATTCCAGGACTATCATTCAGGACAGCATCTGTGGGATTCCATTGAATCTCACAAGGTTTGTAAGATTTGATGAGATCACTCCTCAACCAATCAAGGTTGATCTGGTCATGACCAGATGATCAGGTTAGTTACTTTGGGAGGCTTTGTAATCTGACAGATTCACAGATTCCCTCATCAAATCCATTCCAAATAGATGCAATTCGAAAATTTATACTGTCCTTCGTAGACTTCTCAAGGCTTTATCTGGATCCATCAATATTTTACAGTTGAGTGATATTATGATGTAATAAGTGTGGAGATTCTTGAAACCAGTACAAAATCTATTGCTTGATCAACTGAGTACAGATTTTTATGAAAAAGGAAACGAAATCCATCGATGAAATCCACAACTGCCAAACATTTAATTCATAGGATAGGGTGGAGGGACTATGGATATCGGAGAGAGAGGAATTCAAGGCCAGGATGAACAAAGTGGAAACGAGAAAACGAGAAACGTAGAGAGGGGGAAAAGAAGTTGGAAGAGCTGGAGAACAATGTAGAGGAGTTGGAGAGCAAGATCAGAGAAAGTGAGGAGAAGAGAGGGGAGTTTCAGTTCATAAGGAGTGAGGTGGAAGAGGCGTGGTTAGGGAATATAGGATGAAGGTTAGAAGAATTGGAGAAGAGAACTGAGGGAATAGATGACAGTGGAAGAGAGAAGTCGCACGGTCACTCGGAAGTGGGGACGGAGGTTGATTGGAGAGTGGGGGGAAGGGAAATAGAATATGGAGAGAGAGGAGAAAGGAGGGGAAATGTGATGTTGAAGGGCTTAGAAGGGAGAGAGAGCGTTGGAGATCAGATGAGGGAGATAATGGAGAGGTTGACTGTAGTGGAGCAGATAAAGGGAATAAGGGATCTGGGTTCAGGGGGGAGAAATGAGGAGAGGATGATAGTCATACAAGTTGAGACAATAGAGGAGAAAGGGAAGGTAATGAGGAGGGAGGAGATGCTAAGGGAAAGGGAGAAAAGGATAGAGGAGGACGCCACATGGAGGGAAAGGAAGATGATGGAGGGAGTTTAGGGAAGAGGATTCTAGTTGAAGACAGAAGGGAGAAGAGTATGTGTTGGTTATGGAGGTATATAGATGGATTGGAGATGGTAGACATGGGACAGGGGAGAAGAGGAATTGAGGAGCAGGGAGGAGTATTTTGGAGGGATTGAAGGAAAGGGAGATGTGGGGGAGGAGAGGATTTTCAGGAGGAACACGGGAGAGGAAAAAGGGGTGAGGGAGGGAGTAGGGTAGAGGAAGAGAGAGAGGGAGCAGCAAGGTGAAGAAGAGAAAGGGGTTTTGAGCATAGGCTTTTAGACGTAGCCAGAGTAGGGAGAGAAGAAGAGGGTTTTTGAGAAGGGGTAGAGGAATGGGATATCGGAGGAGTGGAAGAAAAATCGATAGAAAAGAAGGGGTAGGAGAATAGGAGGAAATTCTCCGAAGGGATACGAATGGAGGGTGCATTGGGCGAAAAGGAGGAATGAGAGAAGGAGAGCTATGAGGGGAGGGGGTGTTGGTCGGGATCAGGGAAGATTTGAAGGAGGGTGGAGAAGGAGAGGAAGAGGGGAAGGGAGAAGAGAGGGTGAAGGTGAGCGGAATTCAGTGGACGAGTGAAATATGCAACATTGTACCGGTATATTCGGACAGGAATGTGAAGAGCAAAATGAGGAGGTGAGAGGGGCTTTGGAGGGCAAGGGATTGGGAGGAAGGGTCATCATGGGAGGAGACTTCAATGCGAGGACAGGGAGTACAGGAGGAGTAGTATGAGCAGACCGGGAGGAGGATGTGGAGGAGATCAGAGGGTAAGGAGATGAATGGAGGAGGAATGAAGTTGGTGGGAATATTGGAGGGAGGGGGGTGGGGAATTATGAATGAGGTTGTGGAGGGGGATGAAGGAGGTGAATCCACATACATTGGGCGTGAGGGGCAGTCGGTGATTGATCACGTCATAGGGGACTTGAGAGGATGGTAGAAGGGAAAAGAATGGTGGTAGGGGTGAGGAGGGATCTGACCGCTCACTAATAATCGTGGAAACGAAGGGGTGAGGGCAGAAGTGGGAGAGGAACCAGAAGGAGAACGGGAATACAAGAAAATCATAGGTTGATCACAGGAAGGGGTCAGAGAGTACAATACGAATATGGAGGGTTGAGGAGGTGCAGGGAGAAGGAGGGTTGGAGAGGAGATTGTAGGAGGAGACGGTGGCAGCGATGAGGGAATAGGAGTTAAGTATAGGAGGACAGAGAAGAAGGGATAGAGGGTAAGATGGGGAGTTCAGGAAGAACAAGAGGGAGGTGACGAGGAGAATAAGGAGCTGGAGGAGGAAGGAAGGTAGAGGTGGTGGTGGTAATAGCAAGGAGGAAGGGAACGAGGGACAGTAGTAGAATTTCGGAGAGAGATCAAGGACAGAAAGGCGGGAGAAAAGTGGGAGGAGGGAAGGAGAGACTGGTTGGTGGGAATGAGGATGGAGGATGAAGGACTGGAGCTAGGAAGAAGAGGGGAATGTGGGGTGGGAGGAATGGAGCAGGGAGACAGAAGAAATCAGATCGATGACAGGAATTCGGAGATAGGTGAGTCAAGGTAACACATCGTCCAATGAGTCCCGAGACTCACTCAAAGATAGTGCTCGTAGTACCGAACCGGCCACGTTTCCCCAGAATGCGAACCTCCATATGGAACGTGGGAAAATTCCACGTTGATCGGACCACAAACAGCAGAGTTATCGAGATTGCAGTATAGTCACTTTGTAATTTGTTCGCAAAATGGGAAAGAGCAAGTTTCGCGTGTTGATAAAACATTGCTCTTTGATGGGTGAGAACACCGTAGAAGCCCAGCGATGGCGTGAAAAACGTTACCCGGACTCCTATCCATTCCAAATCAACGATTTGTCGTTGGTATGCTGGGTTCAAACGTAGACGTACGGACACAAACGATGCGGAACGTTCGGGTAGGCCATTGGAAGCCGTGACACCGGAAAATGTCAGTGGAGTGTTGAAAACTGTGATGAAAAATCGCGAGGTGAAGGTCCGTGAGATTGCAGAAATGACACAAATATCATCTGGGGGCGTATTCACAACCCTGCTTGAAAAATGGAGCATGGAAATAGTACATTGTGTAATAAGTGCGCAAAGTTGATGAGTCCCGCACGAGCGTGAAACTTGTCCCCGAGCGTAGCGAGGGTGACAAATCACGCGAGTGAGAGGATCACCAATGCGCACGAGTGGATGGGGGCCGAATCAACTAAAAACCAAATCAACGAAACCGTTAGTTGGAAAGTATGAGACATCATACATTATACATCTCTCCCTTCTCAACCAATGGTTCCGTTGATTTGTCCTTTCGTTGATTCGGCCCCCATCCGCACGAGTTGCTCATACTATTTTTCCTAACAAGGTGCGTGAACTTCGGTTTTCCAAGCCTGTGTTGCGTGCACAGTGTGAATGATTCCTACGTGGCAGTCGTACCAGTGCGGTGAAGTTACTTTACCACACGCTCATTGCTTTCCCGTACTGGTCTGACTGACGTGTGGGAATCATCCACTTTGCGCACGCAACACGAGCTTGGAAAACTGAATTTTGCACACGCTGTTGGGAGAAGGTTCTTTCCAAGTGGGTGCCGTAATTGCTTTCAGTGGAACAAAAACAACAACGAGTCGACGATTCAGAGAGCTGTTCATCGCCGTTTTCTCGCAATAAAAAGGATTCCCCGGGTGGGGGTCGAATCAACGAAAGGACAAATCAACGAAACCATTGGTTGGAAAGGAAGAGATGTATGCTGCATGATGTCTTATTCTTTCCAACTAACGGTCTCGTTGATTTGGTTCTTCGTTGATTTGGCCCCATCCGATTTCCCACGTCGATACGTGACCATGGATGAACTATGGATACATCATCCCACTCCGGAGTCGAATCGGCAATCATCTGAGTGGCGCATGTCTGGCGGAAGCCACCCAAAGGGTCCGAAAACGCAGCAGTCACCTGGCAAAGTCATGGCGTCTGTTTTTTGGGATACACATGGCGTGATTTCCATTGACTACCTGAAAGAAGGTGAATCGATCAACAGTGATCATTATATTCACTAGGTGATACGTTTAAAAGGGGAGATCACAACGAAACAACCGCACATGAAGAAGAGAAAAATCTTTCCCCACCGAGACAATGCACCATGGCACAAGTCCATGAAAACAATGGCAAAATTCAACGAGTTTGGCTTTGATTTGCTTCTCCACCCCCCGTATTCACCAGATTCAGCCCCCAGTGACTACTGGCTCTTTGCTGTTCTCGAAAAAATGCTCCAGGGGGGATATTTGGCTCGGATGAGGTGGTCATTGCCGGAACTGAAGCCTATTTCGGAGCGGAGGATGAATCCTTCCATAAACATGGTATACGAATGTTGGAAAGCCGTTGGGAAGATGATATCACTCTGGCAGGAGATTATATTGATGAATAAAAATAATTTCGAGAAAAAATGTCTCTGTTGTCAGTCTCGGAACTTATTGAACGACGTGTTATAATATTCGGTATGGGGGTATAATGGTGGTAGGGATTTCGGGAAATCTGGGGAAGAGCAGAGAGGCAAGAAAGATAGCCAGGTTTGGGACGGGGCATAAGATAAGGGGGGGGGGGAGGAAGACAGAAGGTTATGCAGGGTATGTGGTGAGGAGGTAAAGGATTGGGATTATGTCTTGAAGCAGTGCTCGGGAAGAGGAGAGGTGGGGTTGAGTGGGAGAGTGAGGAAGGTGCTAGGGGAGGACGGAGGAGGTCGAAGAGGAGGGGAGACAAGCGGGGGGAGGGAAAGGGAAGGCTGAATGTATGCGAAAGAGTGGATGGATGAGTGTTTCCTTTCTTTCTCTGTCCCTCCCTCTTGTGTGTGGAGGAATGTTGGGTGAAGTTTGTTTCTGAGCTTAGGATCAGGATAAGGTAGGTGTGAGTAGAATGAGAACGGGAAAGTGTAAGGGGGAGTGGCACACACAAATAATGTCAGTGGGCGCCGATGAAAAATAAATAAATCACATACATACGTACATTATAATTCAGAATTCATTGGGAGATTGACCTGTGATCTTGAATTGGATTGAGGCATTGGCCACTAAGAATATCACCGAAGTGGGCGTGGTGGTAGTGTTTCGAAACAAATATCGTCAAAACGAGGGTACACTGCCTATCCGAAATGCATTGTGCTATACTAAAAATGATGAATTATAGAATATTAAGTACGAAAACAATTTTGACAGTTCGGTTGGATATGATATGCAATTATGCAAGTGCCACCCCATCATGTCGCAATATGATTGAAGGTGAAGATGTCTCATATTCCGGGATGATTGTGTTGTGCGGGATGATAGGACGAACACGAGGGAAAATTCTTTCGCATTCACTTTGCTCACAAACAAGTGCCTTGACATCTGAGCCTCACGTGATATCGGGAACATAAAATATTGAAACATGTGATAATAACAATGGAAACATTTCTATTGAAAAAATGATGTGTTCTTGTGCAGCTGGAACGAGCCGTAATGTCGTAGCCGTGGTGTTCTTTGGCAATCGGTAAGTTTGACATTGCCATAAATTTGAAAACTTCTCGAGATGTTCCAATATTTTGTTGTGTTCTCAGAAACGACCTCGATACATTGTCTTCAGTGTCTTTCTCTGACGGAAAATGTTTGTGGAAACGATACAAATTACCTTCGTTGGGACAATTGGGAGCATTATCCAACACCACTTCCTGTTGTGTGGATGAAAAAGAGCTTCCACCCCTTGACGGAGATGTACAAGCTAGGATGAGAGAGAGGCTGATAAACTGTGATAAGGAAACTGCAATTTCGGAACATGAGTACGTAATATCAGTTTGTATCAATAGGCATCAACATACTTACTTTCTCTTTGATTTCCACCTATAGAAAAGCAGATTCGTGTCAAGTTCTTTCCGTACAGCACAATCATCGATCCTCCACCCAAGACTTCGGTGGACCAGAGGTGGAGAAATGGGAGCCTTGGAAATAAGGGAGAAATAAGGGAGAGTCTTCGTTGAGGTAAGGGAGAGGCGGCGGAGAAATGTCCGCCCTCTGTATTTTCAGTAAAACTTGAGTTTGTGAATTTATACATTCAGATTTGGATACGTAAATGCACCGATGAGAATTATATCGAAAATACAGGGGGCGGACATCTCTCCGTCGCCTCTCCGTTGCCTCAACGAAGACTCTCCCTCATTTTTCCCTTATTTCGACGGCTCCCATTTCTCCACCAATTCTCCACCTCCAGTCCACCGAAGTCCTAAGTGGAGGATCGGTGGTGTTGCTGTACGGGTTGAGACTGATGAATTTAGTACTTCAGCAGCTGATTATCTGAACACCATCATTGAGAATGCTGTGGATTCCGAATTCATTAGTCAACTCTGGAAAATAGAATGTTCATTAGATAACTGCTGCCTCGATTCATATTCAAGTATCATTAGAAACGTTGATGTCTTGGAGATCGCTGGAAACAGTCTAATATCCAAGCATGAGTGGCAGAGAGAGAGTATAGAACAACAGGGAGGAGGTGAGTTTCCATCCAATTTCCATGATATGAAAAATTAAGCAATGAAAATGAGAGATTGATTCAATTGTCTTTCGCAGATGCTATGACATATATACTTATCCCAAAGACGACTGGGCAAAGAAAGCTGGAAACTATTCCTGGGCCACAGATGTAAGGAACAAATTCACCATTCATGGAAATGAATTTGAAAGCACTGCCAGAGACATATATAGGGAGAAGAGGAATCGCCATGTTTAAGAGCGTGGACTCATTATTGCACAAGAAGGATGGCTCGCATATTCGCTGGATGGGATTGTCATAAAAGATAACAAACCATGCGAATTAATAGAAATAAAGTGTCCAGCCGAATTACCAAATACGTCAACAGGAACTTCATTGATGGAATGTGAGTTTTCACAGCTCGGAGGACACGTTTTGAAGCTGAAAAAGAAACATCAGTATTATGGACAAATTCAATCCGGGATGGGTTTAATCAACTTTGGCACTTGTGATTTAATGATTTACTCAAATAGTCCTATGATAATACGATTATAATCATCAACGTCGCAATAGATCCTGAATGTATTGATAGTATGTTTGATATTTTGAAGAAAAATTACTTCCAAAATATGTTACATCAAAAGTGTTCATTCTCAAGGGTTCTCTCATAGGTTAACCCATCAACGCCCAGGAGTGCAAAATTTTTTGTTCATTTTCAAGCTGTAATTTCATTGACTAATGCTCAGGAAATTCATATCGAATCATGTATTCCTTGTGTATTCTTTCATGCTCTTCCCGAATCTGCAATCAGAATTTGAGATATTACACATTCAAATTCAATATGACGTTTTTGATCCAAGGAAACGTGAACAATTGAACGTTATTCCTTTTGAATCCACGTTTTCATGTCGAGAAAGTGTAGAGAGTTACGGAAAAGTTCAACTATCGGTGCATATCATAGTTGGACTAACAAGAACCCACTATGGTGGAGTTCGAAAATCAAGATGGCGGCTAGCATATGGCATAAATGGCGGCAAAAAAGGTATAAATCTGGTGTTTGCCGGAATCTGTATGCGGAATATGTTTTTTATATGTTTTTCGTCACTCAATCATACATGTGCATGTGTGATAGACCTGATCGTGACAAATTGATCGGTTTCAAAGATGGCGGATCCAATATGGCGGCCAAATTCGGTTGAAATTCATGGGTCTCCGTTTCTTTTCCGCTATTTTCCCATGTTTTTGTATAATCACTCGGTTGTCCATTTTGTGATAGGGAACATTGATTGAAGTGTGTATTTCTCACAATGACGCATCCAATATGGCGGCCCAATTCAGTTGAAATTCATGGGTTTCCGTTTCTTTTTCGCTATTCTCCTATGTTCTCCTATGATTCCTTGGTTTTCCATCTTTTGATAGGGAACATTGATCGGAGTATGTACTTCCCATAATGGCGGGACCGATATGGCAGCCCAATTTGGTTGACATTATCGGGTTTCCGTTCCTGCTCCGCTATTTTCCTATGTTTTTGTATAATCACTTGGCTTTCCATCTTGTCATAGGGAACATTGACTGAGGTATGTATTTCCCGAACTGGTTGATCCAATATGGCGGCCAAATTTTATCGGAAGTCATGAGTCTTCGGTTTTTCCCCCTGTTTCCTATTCTTTCGTGTTTCCCTTCTTTACTGAGACGATAAATATTGATCGGATGATGTTTCTTCTGGGATGATCCTATATCTCACTAACATTCATGAATCATCCCTCAGCCATTGGTATACAACGTTGCCTGATACTGACCGCGTGGAGGTGGATGATTCCAAATATCTTTTGTTTTTTTCCTTGTTTTTTTGTTTCCTTTTGTACATTCTTTCTTGTTTTTCGAATTTATTTTTCGAATTTCTCAATACTTTCTCATGCTTTCGTTATTCCATTCCTTGTTATTTTGCATTTGTCTAATGAAAATCTTGTGATGTAGAAAAAAAATACATTCTCAAAACCTCAATGATTCTTCGAAAAACAAAATTCGCAGACATACTTGTTGCATATTTCGCAGAATTCATCTGTCCTGATCACACACGCTCCAGAAAGACACTCTTCCTGCTGTTTTGATTTTATCACTTCATTCGTTCTTCCTCTTGTTGATTTGGAAGGATATAGTTTCGCAATATCAATCATAAATTCTTTCGTACCAATGTTCCCACTATTTCGGCCAGCACAATTCGAAATCACTACTGACTTAGTAATTGAAAGCTGCGGGAATCTGACGGGAACTACCCATGTTCATTTCTTCGATCTGATACACGGCAAAACATTATGACAGGGGCTATTGTGTACATCAACTCCACCCATGAATCGGTTATAGAGGTCAGAAGCATTAGGAGAAGGTATTTCATTTGTCGACTTCTCTGCTCTACTAAATTCCCTCGAAGGTGAAAGAGGCATCACCCCCGCTGCTGTGGAAGCTATGGAACCCTGTTGAGAGTCGAGAATAGTGATATGATTCATCCCACTTTTTTTTCGTGCTTCAATGCGAATGTACCTCTTTGAGATTTGTTGTCAATCAAATTTTCCTCTTTTACTCTGATTTCCACTATTGTGCCAGTACAACGGAGGAGAAACAATTTCAAATGTCAGGAAAGATCAAAACTGGTCAAGTTGTTCATGTAGAGATGATATAAAGGTACTTTCCGACCTACAGTGGTAAAGAATTTGTCCAGCGAATATAATAACACTCGAGTTCCTAACACGCATTTGGGCAGTTGATTTCCCACGGATGAATTCTTCCCGCAGTACAAATCAATATCGAACAAATATCCGTCCGCAGTACAGTCCCCGAGATTCTAAGATAAACCCTATTGGCTCGCCCCAAATGAATTGCTTCAGAACAGTTCGAGCGTGAGATTTCGCCATTATTTCATCAATGGACAATGCAGTTTCAAAGTATCCAAAGTCATGAATATTGTTCCGGAACACATTCATCGTAGTACGAACACGCCAAGCTCTGTCATCGCTGTTTTGATCTCCTGGTTCCGAATATTTCAGGTGAGACTTTATATTTTCAAAGGTATTACGTGACATAGCAGATTTCACCATTTGGCAAGATGAAATGGGATCCGTTGCCCATAATCTCCTCGGGATTCTCTCTTATTGAATGCAGACAGAATGAGCATTCCCATGAAAATGTCTGATTCGGACATTTTAAATCGTAACCATTCATTCTACTTGATTCGTTGATAATGTTGTTAATTTTTCCAGAGAAGAATGTCTCAAATAATTCAACACAGCTCAGATTTCGAATTTTCTGCCTATCAACATCAGACGAGAGCACTTCATTTTCAACATTATTGATATCCGTTTTCTCCCCGTCTATCCATTCATAAACATAATCCTTTTCCAATTGAGATTGATCGTCTGTGCAATGTCTGGAAGCTTCTGTGAACGTAATTCCAGGTAGTGTTTTAGTGTAGAACACTGTCTTTGGAGAAATCTAGAATGAGTCTTAGAAGGCCTACGACGTTCCGCTATCATTTTGCAGAACGACTATACGAACGTTCGTGGAATATTCGAAAAATGTTAGCGATCGTTATCTTCTCCAAAACAGGAGTAATAGACTTATTGGAAACAAGTGACCCCAAAAACCGCGAAAAAACGATTCCTCACTGGGTGTTTGTAATTATGATACTAAGTGGTTCATGTCAGGAAATACAATTCATGAAGATGGTAAAAATGAATTAGACGAAGGAGGACGAAATTATGTGAAGAAAACACAATAGCGGAACTCAATCTTATATTGATACAAATGCCTTGATTGGAAAGATGTAATGTAACACGACCACTTCACTGAAAAAAGCAGTATGATCATAGAAATTATACTCAAATGGTTGAAGGCTTTATGATTGTAGTAATGCCAGAAACTAGTCATTTCCTAGATCAGGGAATCGAGATTACATGAATCTAATCGTGATAACCAGATAGAACGATCAAATCCAAAATCTGATATGAAAGTTTGTTGTGGTCACCAGAATTTCTTCCAGTGTAGTCAGTTGGACTGTTGGGAAAATATGTTCTCACATATTACAATAATGCCCTCCCGAATGCCCAAGTCCTTGGGACAGTTCGGCCATGTTTCAAGTTGATTTCGAACAAACCAAACTTGGGAATATATATGATGTGATGCATATTCACTGACCAGGCGTGAAGACAATTCATCAAGCTGAAATTCATCACTGGCATTTGCAATCATCGTCAATAATCATACAAAATCATGGGGAAATAGTGGAAAAGGGAATAGAACCGAAAACCCATCAAATCCAACCAAATCGGGCCGCCGTATTGGATCCGTCATTTTGGAAAATCCACACTCCAATCAGTGCTCTCCATAGCACAATAGTGAACCAAGTGAGCATACAAAACATGGGGAAATAGCGAAAAAGAAACGAAAACCCATGAATGTCAACCAAATTGGGCTGCCATATTGGTCTCGCCATTATGGACAGTACATACTTCGATCAATGTTCCCTATCACGAGATGGAAAACCAAGGAATCATAGAAAAACATCGGAAAATAGTGAAGAAGAAACGAAAATCCATGAATTTCAACCGAATTGGACCGCCATATTGGATCCGCTATTTTGAAAATGATAAATTCGTCACGATCAGGTTCCTCACACATGCACATGTATGATTGAGTGACGGAAAACATATAAAAAACATATTCCGCATACAGGTTCCGGCAAACACCGGATTTCTACCTTTTTTGCCGCCATTTATGCCATATCCTGGCCGCCATCTTGATTTTGGAATTCCATCATAGTAGTTTTTTGTTAGTCCAACTATGATATGCACCGATAGTTGAACTTCTCCGTAACTCTCTACACTTTATCGACATGAAAACGTGGATTAAAAAAAAAACGTTCAACTTTCCACGTTTTCTCGGATTCAAAACGTCATATTGAATTTTTATGTGAAATATCCCAAATTCTGATTGCAGATTCGGAAATAGCATAAAAAAATACACAAGAAATACATGATTTGATATAAATTTCCTGAGCATTAGTCAATGAAATTACAGCTTGAAAATGAACAAAAATTTTTGCACTTTTGAGCGATAATGGGTTAATTATATTCACACCAACGTGAGTGATCTTGTCATGTGACTGAGAATATTCACTGTTTTTGTATGAAGAATATTGAGCTATTCAGTCGAGTTCATGTGATTTCATAACGTGTGACCATCAACATTCACCCAAGAAAGATTACAAATGAGTTTATCCATGAAAGTAACTAACCGAGAAACTACACATTTGTGTACAAGAGATTATATGAAAAATGTTAAATCGAACTTATGAATGAATTTTATTCATCCATGTGAATCCCCAATATTCATCCACAATCAATCATAGTACAAGAGATCGAATCAGAATTTGTCGTCAGCGAGTATTGGAGTACTCAAATTTGCTAATCCACAACAAATTGAAAAAATGTCATTAGCATAATTGATAAGGTGCCACAGTCAATGGCGATTTAAAACTTGAAATTGCTCGATCCGTTGATTCATCCTTCCAATGTGAACTCGAGTGCATGCAATTCGTCGATTCCGAAGGGCGTGTTGATTTGAAATTTGTTGTTCATTCTCAAAAAAGGGAGGTCTAATGAGCTGAATTCTTGTCTGCATACACTCATCATCAATAAGAAAGCCTCCATCGACCATTACAGAATCTCTTGCGCCTTGTAGGTTAGCCAGAATACCACTGTGATTAAAAATGCGTTTATCGGATGATCTGCCACCAAACGCCTTGCTTAAAAAACTTATGACCCCAGCTGGAGTTACTTCGGTTGGGAATTCAACGGTTAAATCTTCTTTATGATGGGAATAGAATTTCACTCGACATTTTAAACACTTTGGTTTATGAATCCTGATTCCAATGCAATCTCACACAGAAGTAGTTGAGCGAGATTTATAAAAACATTTCGGAATATTTCTTCCAATTTCTTCTCTTGGAACGCGTTGATTGGTACATTGCGAAAATGTTGATAGTTTTTTTACTGTACCTTGGAAGACATTGCGTACAGTATTTTCACACACTTATTTGGAAAGCACCACGCCCGCAACAAGTATGTACGTTTTTCCTGTTCTGAAACTATATAGACGTGGTGCAAGCATATCGCAAGAGGCTTTTTTCTCATCTCCATTAAATCAGTACAATTTTTCTGAATCTCTAATAATTTTGCAATTAGTGAAATTTCAGAATAAGAATAAAGCGAAATAAAAACTTTCCAAGGCTCAAACGTAAAAGTTGTAAGAGAAATCTTCCTCATACAAAAATTCGGTGTGTTACTGCTTTCGAACGCGTGCATATTCAAAGGAACCCGAACAACGCCGTGTGTATGACACAAATTATTTTTCCTAAAATTTATATTGGTCTTCCTCTTACATCCATTACGCAAAGAGTAGGAGTTGTAATTTGGTATGAAACATTCCGACAAACTTTGAACGTGAGGACCCAGTCATTGCATGGTGTTATAGTGTATGAAGCAATGGAATCATAATATCGCTGTATACATACCATTCTCAATCAATGAAGATGGTATGTATAAAGTGATATTTTGATTTTATTGCTTTATTTTCGAATAATTTGTCAGAAAAGATTTGGCTCGGGTTGCATCGTCGGGATTGCTGAGTATCCCCTTAAGGGCTTGCGAGCGTGGTAAAACTATAAATATATAGGTACACAAATACAGAATATAGGTATAGTCTAAGCGAGAAAAACTTTGCGCCAAACGTTTGTGTGAAATAGGAATTGATGTGAAATTTAAAAAATATTTTACCATAGTGCTTACCCGGGATTGCGCCGTGAACATAAATCTAGCAGTAAAATCACTCTCCATTCCCTATAAAAAATTCGTGAATACGCAAGATGATTTGACATTTCGTCGTCGCCATGTTGATTTCGGAAATATCTTAAGATGCAACTGGCAGCTGCGTTTCAAAGTAACCATTTGATGATTTTTTATTATATTCAAAATTTCAAGGTTTTCGAAATAATCAATCGATTGATGGAATTTTTCAATATTGCACGAGATTTATCGTAATAGAACTCATATGTATATACAAATGAAACTATTCCGCATGGAAAAATTACATTACACTTCCCACGAACCCTTCATAAATGTGATTGAATTGAGGCCGATTAGTTTGGTTATCATCCCGCATGAAATTTGATCGATAGAATTTTTATTCATTCATAAAAAAAGAGGACCATTTGTTTAGAGAAAGAACGATCTTTGATTATGATGAACGAATTGTACGTGTAACGGTCAATTACCGATACATCGTTTTCTCCACATTGTTCTACATACGGTTATGTAAAATATTGATTTCATACACACATGCATAGTCCACGAGAAATGCAACGCGATTTTTACACTGGAATATTTGTTTATGCAGAATAAAATCAACGATATACATTATCACTTTCACAGCACATTATGGGGTGAAATTGTAGAAAATTCACGATTGAAAAAATTTTTTTTGTTATTCTGAACATGGTAATAAAAAGAATACTTCCTCCAAAACGTCGCTTTTAACTGCATTTTGCGATATTCTCAAAAGCAACACGGCGACGGCGAACTGTCAAATTGTCTCACGTATTTACGAACTTTTTACAGGAAATAGAGGTAAAGCCCACACTGAAAGATATTCATTATCAAAAAATACTGGTTTCCCCATTAGTCGGGGGGATATACTTGACATAGCGATTTTATATACCTGGCTTGGGATCACAAATTGATGAGAAAAAACGGTAATTTTTCATGCTCCGAAGTTTGAAAATTGAAACCAGAGAGAGATGAGAATTCATGTTGAAAAACAGTAATCGTTTATCATACAAGTTGTAAACGAAAATTCTTAATTGATGACACTGATATGAATTGAAAACCATCCCATTCTCAAGATTGTTGCGTGGCTTCGGGGAAATGAGCCAGGTTTGTGATCACAAACAATGATGTTCGATGCCGGTGAGGATAAAATTTTTTTTCCGATTAAAATAACGCTATAAAAAATTACTGATATTCCCCATCAATTTGTAATCACATGTCAAGTATATCCCTCGTCTACTGACAAAAACCAGTAATTTTCAATGATGAATTCTTCTCAGTGCAGGTAAACACTGGGCAATCCCAGGTAAGCACAGTGGTATCATATTTTTTCGTATCAATTACTATTCCGCACAAACGCTTGGCGCAAAATAGCAATTGAGATGAAATTCGAAGAATATTACACCATAGTGCCTGGAAGTACGCCTTGAATATGAATCCAGCGGTGGAATCCAAGGGCGTATCCAGGGGAGGAGTCCAAGGGGTCCGGACCCCCCCTCAAATCCAGAATTTTTTCGTTTTTCATATATCTATATATTTCGTATATATAGATATACAACCTTAACATAGGCCTCTTCCAAAAAAAAATTCTGGATACGCCCTTGGTGGAATCATTCTGGATTCATATATATATAAAGGAAAATTCGTACATACGTCAGACGATTCGACATTTCCTCACCGCCATGTTAAATTCGGAAATATCGTGAAATAAAGTTGGAGGTCGCGTTTTGGAGAAACCTAAACATTCTTTCTATGGTCAGAATATCAAAGTTTTTTTCCATGATTATAAAGCTCTTCAAAAGTTCACACTGTAAAACAAAATATGTTGTAAAAGTGTTGTAACGTATATAATTGACATTACTCATCATAAAATACATTTCAGTATCAAAATTATGTCATATTTCTGGTGAACTATACTTTTTTGAATGACATAAAATTTTAACACAAACGTACGGAGAATTATAATCAAAACGATGTATCAGTAATTGAACGTTACACGTACAATTCGTTCGTCATAAGCAAAGATCGTTCTTTCTCTAAATAAATGGTCCTCTTGTTTTATAAATGAATGAAAATTTTGTCGATCAAATCTTATACGAGATAATAACCAAACTAATCGATCTCAATTCAATCACATTTATGAAGGGTTCATGGGAAGTGTAATGTAATTTTTCCATGCGGAATAGTTTCATTTGTATATACATATAAGTTCTATTACGATGAATCACGTGCAATATTGAAAAATTCCATCAATCGATTGATTATTTCGAAGACCTTGAAGTTTTGAATATAATAAAAAATAATCAAATGTTTACTTTGAAACGCAGCTGCCACTTGCATCTTCAGATATTTTCAATATCAACATGGTGACGACGAAATGTCAAATCGTCTCGCGTATTCACGAATTTTTTACAGAGAATGGAAAGTGATTTCACCGCTACATTTATATTTATGGCGCAATCCCAAATAAGCACTATGGTAAAATATTTTTTGAATTTCACATCAATTGCTATTTTGCACGAAAGTTTGGAGCAAAGTTTTCCTCGCTTTAACTATACCTATGTGCTATATGTGTGTACCTACACATTCACAGTTCTACTGTGCTTGAGGGCCCTTAAGCACGCATTGCAACAGTAATTTCGGCATTTACGGGTCTGGTGCGGACCTGGTACAGCTCTATTGCATGCATGTTCTGGGCTTGGTGCGGTCTTGGTGCGAACACGTTCCGGGATTTATCGTCAATCGTCATTCACTGTGTGCGGGTTTAGTGCAGCTATGGTGCAATCGTGTTGCGGGTGTACGGTTCGCCAAACGGCCTTGGTGCAAACGTGGTGCGGGCGTAATCATTTCTGTGTGCAGGAGTGTTGCAGATGTGGTGCGAGCATATACGGTACTGTTATGGGCGTGGTGCGGGTGCTCACAGTATTATTGCGGGTTCAGTACAGATGCGCCCGCAACACATTCGTAACAGTACCGTATATTATCATTTCATCGATTTAAAAATCTTAACTCGGGTTTGCAACCATGAGTTCAGCTCTGGAACATCTTGTGATGGGTTCACTTTGAACCCGAACACAAAGGCACATATGGTTTTGAGCGCCTCCACGACTACCGTCGTGGATATGTATGAGTAGTGGCGGCACCTGAAATATATCGAATTCGAAAAAGTAAAATGTTCACGATAATGTGGATGTAGTCAAGGGATGAGGAGAGCTCATTCGGCGTGATGTACAGATTGAAAATTCGTTTGAAATGAAATCCTAACTGTAGCCGTTCTCCAGATATCGATAAATACATTTTCGTTAATTTTATATTGGATCTGATAAAGCAAGAAACACGTCTTCATCATATCATAGTGGTTAATTCCAGCTCAGAATGCCCGTGTGAACATGTTTTGGGGAAGATTGGATACATGAATCATTGTAAATTATTATTTCGTTATCTTGTTTATATGCGATAAGTGAGAAAAAAGGTGAATAGACAGTGGTTAGAAAAAAACGCAGATACAAGTATGTATTTCATTCGTGCTGTATTTTCTTGGAGTACTCTGCCATTGAAAGATTCAATTTATCAGTTGATGAATGAATAAACAATATCCGGAATGATAAAACCCGAATCGAAATACAAACACGGTTTTGGAACTCATCATCAGATTCAAATTGAATTGCCTTCGTACTGGTTTAGTCCACTTTATGCAACTTCTATATCGACATTTGATAAATATAAATCTTTGGAACAATATTCAGACCACTTAACCCACAATAATTCGAAGCTTTGCCAGTCCAGAAAGTACAGAATAACTCATTAGTCATACTCATAATTACTGGTGAATAATAATGATTTCAAACACCATGAAGAGATGTGTAGTGCTGATAACAATGGTATAGAGATTGAAACGAGGAGTTGTGCTGTGATACCTACATTGTGACCATTAGATCTAGTTCCTTGTGACAAAATAATATCATTGTAATTTGGCATCTTTTGCAAGGGTCTCCTGTAATTCATTCCCTCATGCTCCAAATGTGTGATACGACACGTTGCGCATATGCTCAATGGGAACCCTGAATCATGAAGACTAAAGGCAGGAGTGTGTAGATGGTTAATGAGCTGCTGATGTTTCTCTGTTATAAGAGATTGTTCTGGCCTTTTTTTCCCGAACAAAATTTTCTTACCACAAGGTGCACACACTTTTTTTCTTTTGTCTGCATGTGAACATTTGGAATGATTTATTGTAACTTCATTTGTTGAATGTGTTGAACATATATTCACTACATGAATCCCGATACGAGAACAAGAGGAATCTAGTTCGTTGTCAAAATAAAACACACTATCAACCCGTTGCGGATATGCTTCAGTTATCTTTGTTATCATAAAATGAGTTGCTCATTTACTACAATGCAAAAAATCTATGGTGAGAATAACAATACGATTGATTTCAAACTGGAATTCAGGTCACAATGTAGGTATCACAGCACAACTCCTGGTTTCAATCTCTATACCATTGTTATCAGCACTACACATTTCTTCAGTGTGTTCGAAATCATTATTATTGACAAGTAATTATGAGTATGACTAATGAGTTATTTTGTACTTCCTGGACTAGCAAAGCTTTGGATTATCGTGGGTTTAGTGGTCTGAATATAGTTTTGAAGATTTATATATATCAAATGTCGATATAAAAGTTGCATAAAGTGGGCTAAACCAGTACGAAGGCAATCCAATTCGGACTTGATAATGAGGTCCAGAACCGTCTTTGTATTTCGACTCTGGTTTTATCATTTCGAATATTATTCATTCATTCATCAACTGATAAATTGAATCTTTCAATGGCAGAGTACTTCAAGAAAATACAGCACGAATGAAATACATACTAGTATCTGCGTTTCTTTTCTGACTACTGTCTATTCACCCTTTTTCCCACCTATCGCATATAAACAAGATAACGAAATAATAACTCACAATGATTCATATATCCAATCTTCCCCCAAACATGTTCACACGGGAATTTTGAGCTGGAATTAACCACTTTAATATGATGGAGACGTGTTTCTTGCCTCATCAGATCCAATATACAGTTAACGAAAATGTATTCACCGATATCTGGAGTACGGCGGCAGTCAGGATTTCAATTCAAACGGATTATCAATCTGTGAATTACGCCGAATATGACCCCACATTCCGTTTGTTGACACATTTTTGTCATACCTATCGCTGCTTCTAGAGCACCGTGTAAAGAGCACGTATATATTTGACGTTGAAGATTGATACAGTACATACGCAACTTTGTCACAGGAGGAAGAACCAAAATATACACAATTCTTCGGGCTCGATGTATCGGTCTAAGGGAACACGGGAGGTCCAAGGAACACGGATGGCACGACCACGCCGTTCACATTCGCGGACGGGGAACCTCGACAAATCATCGAAGGACAGGGGTTGGAGGAGGTCAGGATTGGTTGGGGAGGGGAAATGTGTTCCCGATTCTCATGTGAGCGAGCGACAGCAGTGTTCTCTATAGCGAACTAAAGTGTTCGCAAATGACATGACGAACTCTAGCGATGACGCGCGGTGCCACCCCGCGATTCTCTTTGTGACAAGATATCACGTCACAACTTACCTCGCTCCAAGCACTCGTCATGCCAGTGTGCAAGTGCCAGCATGGTCCACTCGGGCCATCAGCGTCCCGTATTTACAAAAATCACTTTTCTCTGTCGCTTCGCTCGGCTCCTTCGGAAACACGTTCCCCTCTTAGCTACGCGTCAACAATCCATAAAGAACCGTATCCCGTGATACACCCAGAGCTACAAAAGAAACTCAAAAAAAACTTCCTACGAATCTGGGGTAAAGCAGACGCTCACTAGTTTCCACGGCAGTTCTCTCCTCGAATCACCAGGGCTGCTGGTGGTGGGGCAGGGCAGGATCAGGCAGAGGAGGGTTCGAAACGGGGTCGAGGGGCTACTTGGGAGTGAAGGACGGGGAGTCAGGGTCGTTTAAAGGGTGGCTGTGGTTGGAGTAAGGAAGCGGGAGGACAGAAGAAGGTGTAAGGCGAGGACTTGGAGGTTTTGGGAGGGACGATGGAACTTCATGTGCCTGGGTTGGCCAACACCGTTTCGATGATGGGAGGAGAGAGGAGGGAAGAGGTTCATAGCCAGGGGGTGGGGGAATGGCTAGGGACATAAGGGGAACGGGTGGTGGAGACGACACAGCAGGGGTTGGCTGTCGGCGGGGTTTCTGTTTAGGGGACATGGTAAGTGTGAAGGTCATTTGGAGTCGGACGGAACGAGGTCGGAGAGGGGTAGGGGTGAATGTAGGATTCGGGAGGGTGGGTGTAGGATCGGGTCTGGGGGCATGCTTTGGGAGTTGAGGAACATCGGAGGCGTGGGTAAGGGGCTGGATCGCGAAGCAAGAGGCATCTGGGGAAGGTGAAGTCAGGGGGAACTGTTCGAGGGAGGCCAGGTGTAACAAGGGAGCTCTCCCTTGTAAACTGGTCGACGAGCTGAGAGGAGAATCGGAGTATGAGCCTGGGAAGGATACGGGAATCCGGGAAAGCAGACGTCAGGGAGCGGGGGGATCAGGTCGGGGAATCACTACATGAGTCGTGTCCAGGAGAGCTTTGGGTTCGGAGTCGGGGAACTCGGGAGTGAATGGGCGTTCGGGCGTGGATGGGAGGTCCGGGGTTCACGGGATGAGAGTTGCGGGAGCGAGGTAGGACAGCGAGTGGGAAGAGGGTTTGTGCGAGAATTTGGGTAGGGGTTGGAGGGCGGGATGAAGGGTTCGGGGATGTGGTGGTAAGAGGGAGTGATGAGGCAGTGCACCAACGTCGTCGTAAAACCTCGACCACCGCGCGGCCTCCATGTCATCACCCGGGGGCGATGAGGGGAGTCCGACGCGGTGATCAACTCCACCTCCGGCGCCGGTACACCCCCTTGTGGTTCAGGTTAACCAGTTTGTGGCGCTATCTTCCCTTCCTTGATTATCTGGAACAGATTAGAGAACGTTCGTAAGCGGCATGCTAAGCGTGCGAGCAGTAGTTTCGGGGGGGGGGGCGGGAGTGCACCAGTCAGCTAACTTTCGCGTGGACTGGTTGTCCAGCTATTACTGAGGCCACTGCACTTGGGGGCATGCTACAGAAGAGAGAAGAAACAAAATTAGGGGCCTCGTGGAAGCGCACAGTAGGAAGCACGATAGCTCATGATCGCATTCACCGTGGGGCCCAGTGCTGGAACGAAAAATTGGATTGGAGCACCACAACCACCGGAAATCATCACGGTTATTCGACCCAAACCAAACTTCCTAGCTGAGCTCGATCTCAATTTCAAAGCGAAACGGACTTAGGAGCGGAATCAGTCTCAGGGAAAGCGATCACTCTGGAAATGGGAACTCCGAGCTCTGGTATGCCCTCGGCAGTACTCTGTAATCGGGACGAATTCGAACGACCAATGAGGATAAGCGTTGGCTACCTGTCGCGTTCTACGAGGAATTTTACCCGAGACAACACGAAAAATCTCTTCCATTTCCCAATCCAAACCATGGGCTCCGCTATCCTTCCACGAAGTGAGAGAGAGAGAGACCTATAGGGGAGATGAGGTCCTTCTTTGGGGTTTCCACGGTTTTCGGAACCGTAGGGTCATGGGGTGGGTCCTTCTTAGGATGTCTGGAGGGGACTTTTCCGGGGTTTTCGGAGCTTGGGTTTGAGGAGGGGCTCCACTGGGCGGGTAGTAGGCTTTCAGATCTACTATCCAAAATCGGCCAGCTACTTGGCCTTGTTCGTCAGCCAAATCGTACACACCTGGGGACCAGACATTGGTCATCGTATAGGGACCCTTATATTCCTCAGCCAGCTTTGCAGCAAAGTGTCGCGAGGCGTCCGATGGGACGAAATCCCGTTTCACAACCTCGTTCCCTATCCGAAAGACAACGTCCCTCCTCCCACTGTTGTAACAGCGGAACTGACGTCCAAAAGCTCCGTCTAGGTTTCGGCCGACAATATCCCGAAGGGCGGAAATTCTGGACATGTGGTCTTTCCATTTCCTCAGGTCGGAACGGATGGGCAGGTCTACAAGGGCATCCTGGGGGCCTTCCACGACTCGACGGTAGGACTGTTGAGGGCGGGGGTTGGAGCCATAATCAATGAGGGCAGGACTTACGTGGGTGGAAGAGTGAACCGCAGTATTGTATGCCATGTGAGATTCTGGGAGACTCTTGTCCCATTCCCGATGGTCTTGGTCCAGGTGAGCTCCGAACATGGTCTTCCATACTCTGTTCACTCTTTCCGCGGGATTGGCTCGCGGGTGATATACAGGGGTAAGGGACTGCCGAATGCCATGATACGCCAGATACTGGGTAACATGTCGGTTGGTGAATTCGGTTCCATTATCGGTGATAAGGACTTCCGGAGCACCGTGACGATTCACGTCCATGTTGTTGAATCTCATCAAGATCACTTCCACAGTGGCGTTTCGCATGACAGCAACTTCAATCGCTTTGGTCAATAGGTCCATACCTACTAGGAGATACCTATTGCCGAGCTTGCTCATGGGCAGAGGGCCCATAATATCCGCTGCTACCACACTGCACGCTTGCGTGATCTTCCAGAAGCCCATCATGCCAGGTGGTGCCTGTTGCGAGACTGTCGCCTCCTGGCGAATCTCGCAACTTCGGATATACCGTTCAATGTCCCCGAACATGCCTGGCCAATAGTATTCTCGGGTCATTCGTTTGTACGTCTTCTCGATGCCGAAGTGGCCTGCATCTCGGACATCGTGGCACGACTCGTGTATCACGGAGTCCCTGAAGGCATCGGGAACGACCAGTTTACATTCAATCCAGTCGTCCATGATTTGACTAACAAGTAGGTGTGGACGCTTGGCGTAGATCCGGTCATCCACGATCCTTCAGTTGGAATAATATCTGGGGTGTGACTGCAGGGCGTTATATCTCCTGGTGTACCAGTCCATGGGGGAATCATTTCGGGGCGGGGTAATTTGTGAGTCAGGGGCTTGGTAAGTGGAAGGTTTCAGGGCAGATGTGGAGGAATCTTCTTCGTACATCCGTGACAGGGCATTGGGGAAATGGTGGAGAGCGCCTTTTTTGTGGACTACATCAAAATCATACTCCAGGAGTTTCGGGGCCCATCTGACTAGTCTCCCTGTTGGGTTATGGAGTTGATATAGCCACTCCGAACTTGCGTGGTTGGTTATCACTGTGAAGTGGTAACCTTCCAAGTATTCTCGGAATTTCTCAATGGCCCAGAGAAGGGCCAGGCATTCTCGCTCTTTCACAGAGTAAGTTTTCTCAGCACTGAGAAAAGGCGGCGATCGTGGCAAAATGTCCGATGAAACGTCGGTACCACGACGCCATACCGAGGAATCTCTGAAGTCTCTTTAGATTGGTGGACTGAGGGTAGTTCAGTACGGGCTCGATTTTACTAGGATCCATTTGAAGACCATTTTGGTTGACCAGAAAGCCGAGGTACCTCACCTCCGACTTACACCATTCACCTTTCCCACGCAGAACCTGTACTCGCTTTCAGCGTCGATCTCCCCTTCCCGAGCGATCATGCGTTGTAGTTCCTCGTCTAGAGGTTCTACTTTCCTCTTCTTCACCATTACGATCGGGCTTGACCAATCGCTCGAAGAAGGTTCAACTATTCCTTCGGCCAGAATCCTATCTACCTCCTTGTACATTTCTTTTCTGACCTTTGGGCTGACCGGGCGTCATCTGCGCTCCTCGCCTAGATGTCCTGGACATCAATGTGGTAGGGAGTCAACAAGATAGCACCATATGAACGACCCAGGGAAGGGACTTTCTGCTTGACAAAATTTCTGAACGCGTTTGTTGGGAGGGGTTTGAGGTTAGTGAACCGTGAAGTATGGTTGACGGGGTTGAAATCGCGGGGCTTGAGGTGAAATACTGCCAGTCCCCTTCCTGTCCTCCGATACGCCAACGGCAATTGGACCCATCCAAAACTAAACCGAATTCATAACAGAAATCCATCCCAAGGATGAAATCAATATCTAGGCCAGGTACCACCTGACAAATTGAAGTCCTCTTAACGTTCAGAATTCCTATTGGTACCTGGGCTTCCTCCGAAATAGGCTCAATTTCCCAATTGGTGACTTTCACGGCACCGTAGGAGGCTTTTTGGACAGGGATTTTGAGAACCCGCAGTAAGTCACGACCAGGAGGACCGAGAAAGGTACATGATGCACCTGTGTCCATGAGGGGAGGAACATCGTAAGGGCCAATCCTGACGGTCAAGTATATTCAGGCTGGGCCGCTCGGGTTATTCGGGGGGTGGCTATTGGATTCCCTTCGTGCGGTGTCCGGAGTTGAGTTCGATGAGTTCTGGGGTCGGTGCCGAATCAACGAAGAACCAAATCAACGAAAAAAAATTTACTAGCAGTATGAAGTTGTCATTTTGTTGCAGTATGGAATGAAATTAGTCATAGATTATCGATTAAATTAAACGAAGAGTGAAAAACATTGATTTGCCAACAGAACCCCACGTTAAACTCAATTCCCCTTTGGTATGTTTATGATTATGGTATGGTTATGTTTATGATGACAACAAACCGATTTTCGTTCTCTACAGACGTTTGAAACAGTTTCATTGTACCGATCGATTAGGAAGATCATTAATAATTTTATTAGAATGATGAATTACGTGTCTACTGTAATAAACGGGTGCAGTGAATAGGTTAACATGAACAATTTTCGTTTAATTCAATCAATGATCTATGACTAATTCCATTTCATACTGCAACAAAATGACAACTTCATACTGCTAGTAAATTTTTTTACGTTGATTTGGTTTTTCGTTGATTCGGCACCGACTTGAGTTATGTTCGGGCTGAAACTGTGATGAAGGGGGCGGAAAAATGTTGCTTAGTCCGGGTGTTCTTTCAGGATCTGGGGATTATCGATTCCTGACTTCAGGTGGATTCTGGGGGGTAAATCCGCGACTAGGTCGCTCAGAGAGGTGTGTCCAGGGTGTTCTGGGGGTCCGGTATCGCTTCTTCTGGTAGGGGGTTATCCCTCTGAGGGTGGGGTGAACGAGGAGGTTGGTTCCTCCGAAGAGATAGATTCTCAAGGATATCCATCTTCATATAAGGATCTGTGAGTCGATCTCTACGAATTATTCTCTGTCGGTGGGTGCGTAGGGACGTCTGGGGGATTCTTGGAAGGGTTATTTCTCTCGATTGGTTCCGGTTTGTGGGGTAGATTGGTTATCAGGTCATTCAGGAGGGTGTTTTCTACAAAGTTCTGAACGTCTGGGGTGGGGTGGAAGGGTAGGTGTTTTCGGAGCACAACTGCTTCGGAATTATTCGGGTCAGGGGTGGTTTCGGGGAATGAATCGAAAAAATCCAAGGGGTTTGGGGTGAGAGGTGAGATCAATGATAATTCCCCAGAAGTATCATCTTGGATAGTCCGGTATAACTCTTGTTGGGGTAGGGGTGGATCTTCATCCCAGTGAAGTCCCGCTGGGATGGAGTTCCGGGATGTCCTCTCGACTGTCACGTCCAGAAACCTCCTACGGAGATGCCTTTCTTCGACATAGATCAGAATTGAAATTCATAGGTGAATTTCATTACTGATCTTGATTCATAGATATTTGATGGACCGGGAGAAATGAAAAAGTGAGACAATCTGATTCAAATGAGGTGGAAAATAAAAAAATCAATTTATTATAAAATATGATTCAAAATACGTTACAAATTTTCTGGGTGGTCCCCAAATAACCCCATACATATAACTCTCTCATTTTCTTCTTTGGTAAACTCAATTTTACTAATGATATCTGAAGGAAACTTAGCATACTTGTGAACGACATCCTTACATACTATACATTTGAAATATTCCTGATTAGTTTTAATACATACATCACACCTACGTGGTAAGTTAGGTTTGTTCCTATTATTATCTTCAAGTTCAAAATTTATCCTTTCTTTGAGTACTAATTTTATAGCTTCATTATACTCTTTGAGGAATTCTGTATACTTTCTCGTTTCCTTAATTATTTTATTGCGCGTCCTACGAGCAGCTTTTTTATCTGATCCATCCCCATGTGTATTCTTCAATCTTTGCTTATTAACGACGTGCCTTTTTGTTCCGCGTGAGTCTTTGATAATTGACTGGATGTCTCGAGTCACTGGGAATGGAAAGAGAGACAAAAAACTTAAATTCCTATATAATCAATCCCGAATTGGAAGATTATATGAAATTGATTGATGGGGGGCAAATTTATATTGTTGGAATGAAACCTATGGCATAAGTGCAAATTTTCGAATTATTCAAATTCAATATGAGTTTATTCGAAATAATAGCCGCAAGTGCTATCATCATAACGAACCACAAGTGTTCTCACTTATGACCAAAAGTGTCATTGATTGAAAAAAAACATCTCATGTTCTGATTCCACAAGTGACCCAAAACGTGGATATTAGAAGGAGATATGAGATATGGAATTGGGATATATCTAATGTTCTGGTTCCACAAGTGATCCAAAACATAGAGATTAGAAGGAAATATGAGTTATGGAATTAGAATATATCTAATGTTCTGGTTCCACAAGTGATCCAAAACATAGATATTAGAAGGAAATATTGGATGATGAATCAGAATATATCTAATGTTCTGGTTCCACAAGTGACCCAACACATAGATATTAGAAGGAAATATCAGTTATGGAATTAGAATATATCTAATGTTCCGGTTCCTCAGGTGACCCAAAACATAGGTATCGGAAGGAAATATGAGTTATGGAATTAGAATATATCTAATGTTCTGGTTCCTCAAGGGACCCAAAACATAGACATTAGAAGGGAATATCAGTTATGGAATTAGAATATATCTAATGTTCCGGTTCCTCAGGTGACCCAAAACATAGGTATCAGAAGGAAATATGAGTCATGGAATTAGAATATATCTAATGTTCTGGTTCCTCAAGGGACCCAAAACATAGACATTAGAAGGGGATATCGGATGATGGATCAGAATATATCTAATGTTCTGGTTCCTCAATTGACCCAAAACATAGACATTAGAAGGAAACATTGGATGATGGATCAGAATATATCTAATGTTCTGGTTCCTCAAGTGACCCAAAACATAGATATTAGAAGGGAATATTAGTTAGTAGAGTATCTCTTTCTTGACTCCACAAGTGATACGGATAGAGGAAAATTATATATATACTTACTGTTGAATTGGATTTTGTCATCGGAATTTGGAATTAGAGTTTGTAGTCGAAATTTGGAATTGTACGAATTGTAAAAGTTTAAGGTTCAATGTGACACTGTATGTTGAGTTTTGGAAAAACTAGTGAGGTGTCAAAGGGCATTTCCTTGGGCTTTATATACTCTGTTGGAAGCTGACTTTTGAGTGGGGACTATTGCTTTAGAGAGAAGAGACAATGTTTTCTTCCTTTCTATGGTCTCAAGAGTTTTTTCTATACGTATTTTCCTATGGTTAAATATTTCCCGAGGTTTCTTATGATTTTCAATGAATTTTAGGCTTAACAATATCTCTAAAGTTCATAAAATAATGATTAATAAGGTGTGTATAGCCTAATTAAGTCTTATCATTTATAATAACAAATGGTCATGCAATTTGAATGTCATATAAATTACACTTCTCAAACAACGATTTGGCAGCCAGGATTCTTATGGAATTACTACATTGAAACATCATTTGCAAGATTGATTATTTATCAATAGTATTGTTCAAGAGTTCAAATCAATGTTCAAATGTAGTTTATGGATATTATTATTCGATAGTGATATGATAATTCATTACTCGTGTGATGAGTAAAAAACTATCGTTGTATTTGTGAAGAATCTGCTGGTTTTTCAATGTTGTTTGTAAAGTGATAGAATGAAATATTTGTTCAAAACATTTTTCAAAATAGGCTAATCGATGATTATATGATTTTCATTCAACTAATGAATGTAAACATCATGATGTTATAGTTGGTCAGGATAGAAGATATGGGTATATAGTAAATTTTCAATGATAATTGTATTAATCAAAAGTTATTTCATATTCTAGTAGCCATGATCATTTCTGGAAGTGCACGTAGGCTAAGGTGTTTTCTATATAGACTTGAGAAGAGCATAGATTCGTGTTGCATAGCGAGGTAGCGAAACAATGCGGAGCATTGTTCTGGTCACAATTTTTTACACATGCATTTCCATTGCATGGAAGGGTTTTCCCTAAGTCTGTCACCAAAATGTTTACATAGTCTGCAGTGTTTGTATATAGAAAGAAATTCCTTGCATCATTCTTTCAAAAATCATTCATAGTTTGAATTAGCTTAATTCTCTAATTGAATCAAAAGTAAAACATTTGATGAAGGTGTTTATAGGTTTATATGTATGTGTATACGTATTGATAGTGAAGAGAGAGAGAGAGAAAATGGAAGGGGCCAAAGAGAATACAACAAAAGTAAAAAAAATAGGTATATATATATATATACAGGGTGATTCAAGATCCCCGCACTCTTTTTTGGGAGTAGATTCCTGGTGAAATTCTGAAACGATTTGTCCTTTTGCACAATGCTCTCCGACGCATAATTTCCGAGATATAATTGATTAAAGTTGACTAATCATGAGGTGGATCCATCGGTCATCCAGGAGCGTCATAACAGAACAAGAGAGGAAGGCGCTTGCAGAGGGCGCTCATACGATCAGCTGATCGGTTTAATCGATACGATTTACCAGCATACAAATTGGTAAATTTTCTATGTAGAACGATTGAATTCGTCGACACTGGGGAAAAATTAATTATTGTCATGAATTCTTATCACGATATGCTGTAGGTGAAAGTTGTAATTTCAGTAATGATTTTTATTACGCAGACAAATGTAAAATAGTGTTATTCCGTAGGGATAGGGATTCAAGTGGGAGAAAAAAGTATAACTACTCGTTTTCAATCAGAATTTTCATGTAAAAAAGAAAACATTAGAATTTTCATTCATCCCATACCCAATTTGAACGGTTTGATTAGTGAGTTTAACACAAGAGATTGGATTCCGAATCCTGTATTCTGATTGGTCGGGAATCAATGTATGTTTGATCAATCCTCGGCCGTTTCAAATGATTCTTCTGAAGAATGTGTTTTCGACTTATCCCAACCACAACATTGGACAATGATGAATTTATTCGAATCCACCCTTTCTACATCATTCGATGATTATAAAGGGTTTATCGAACGTTAATAACTTACTTGAGATCACTAAAGATCATTCATGTTTGAATCAAAATCTAATTCGAATCGTGTGCAAGTTCAAGCGCGTCTCTGTGGTTGGGATAAGTCGAAAACACATTCTTCAGAAGAATCGTTTGAAACGGCCGAGGATTGATCTAACATACATTGATTCCCGACCAATCAGAATACAGGATTCGGAATCCAATCTCTTGTGTTAAACTTACTAATCAAACCGTTCAAATTGGGTATCGGATGGATGAAAATTCTAATGTTTTCTTTTTTACATGAAAATTCCGATTGAAAACGAGTAGTTATACCTTTTTCTCCCACTTGAATCCCTATCCCTACGAAATAACACCATTCTACATTCGTCTGCGTAATAAAGATCATTACTGAAATCACAACTTTCACCTACAGCATATCGTGATAAGAATTCATGACAATAATCAATTTTTCCACAGTGTCGACGAATTCAATCGTTCTACATAGGAAATTTACCAATTTGTATGCTGGTGAATCGTATCGATTGAACCGATCAGCTGATCGTATGAGCGCCCTCTGCAAGCACCTCCCTCTCTCGTTCTGTTATGACGCTCCTGAATGACCGATGGATCCACCTCATAATTAGTCAACTTCAATGAATTATATCTCGGGAATTATGCGTCGGAGAGCATTGTGCAAAAGGACAAATCGTTTTAGAATTTCACCAGGAATCTACTCCCAAAAAACAGTGCGGGAATTTTGAATCACCCTGTATATATGTTCATATGGATATAAATCTGAAAATGTAACAAGTATGTAGCGAGAATATTACATAGAAGAAAAGTGGAGGGTAAGTGTATATATATATATATATACATATTTATATGTGTATAAATTCAAAAATGTGGTGTGAATGTAACGAGAATGTTACACCTCCCCCCTCTTCTCGCAAATCTTCAGGGGAGATTTGGCATAGTCATTAGTCCAAGCCGTATGGTGCTCCATGATGTTGTTCAATTCCAATTGATGATGTTGGGTGTGACCTCAGAGGGGTATTTCCTGTCAAGTTGGGATAGATTGTGGAGGGGTTAGAATCCTCAGGGGTATTTTCTTCTCCTGTTTGATTCTTATTTTCATTCCTCTTGTTTCGTCCAAGATGGAGGAGCAGATTTGTGACTGAATCCCAAACCGCGCCAAGTAAAAAGAAAGAGCATTCATAGGAGGCATGCAAGGTATACCCGTGACGTAGAGTATCCACAGCTGCTTTTAGTGCCTTGGAACATAAGTAAATGCCAAATATGCCAGCTGTTGCAGATCCAAAAGTAATGGATGAGCCCCAAATTTTATTGAATGTTGTTCGAGCTATTTTTTGTAGTGCTTCTTCGTCGAGTAGGTTCGTCATGGAAATCCCTTTGATGATGGTTGGTTGTCCGGTTAGGCCTCGTGCAATTTTATTGAGTACAGTGGGTCGTTTGATAGGGAACATTATATCATTTCTCAATCGTTCGAGGTCTTCATCGGGATGAATTCCGCTGTTTGCCAAGTATTTTGGGCTGATGTACTTCCATGTTGGTTCTGTCATTGGTTTGATGGTCATTGGTGGTAGAGTTCTCGTAGGTGTTGGAATTATTTGATACCAACTGTCTCCTATGTAGTACATAGGTGGTAAAAAGGAATAACAATCGATCTGTGTACCTGTTTTGATGATTATATGAGTTCTCGGGTTGAGAAATGAACTGTGATTCCCGACAGTGATCGGCAATTCGTTGTAAGAGGTCTTCGGACGTCGAGTTTTTGTTTCAACTGGAGTGCACTTCATAATGTGGATTACTTCCCAGGACGGAACTGCCATATAACCAGGTTCTGTCATCAAGTGATATGCAAATTCGTCTGGTGTATGAACCGCATGAGTTAAAGAATTCCTCAACACCTGTTGTTCCAGTTTACAACGATGTGTGAGTATGTCTGTATACAAATTATTCATTTGTGTACGAATATGTTTTCCGACATATACGAATTTGGAATTTATATATGCAAACATATCCAAATCTTTGGTTCCGAGTCGTTTGGTGGTAAGAAGACTGCTTCCTTCCAAGAAGGACAGTTCAGGATGTTCCGTTCTGATAAGAGTAAAACCGCATAGCATTTCTTCACCGATTTTTGTTAACGCAAAGGTGGTATCCTTTGTGGTGAGTGAAAATATAGTTTGGGTACCATCGATGGTTTCGTCTTTTATTTCATGAGCGGGTCCTTCATATATGATGTCGTAATCATTTAAATTACAGGTGTCCCGTGGGATGGGATCCCAGAAAGTGTATCCTCCTTTACTGTCGACACAACTTCCTTCGGTGTGTTGACAAGTCACACCAGATTGGAGATGGATCTTGTCGTCTTCTAAATTTACAGATGCTTGATATGATTTGAGCGTAACTTTTATCAGGGCTTGAACGATTACGTCTTCCCAGGAACCGTAAGGATCGGAATAAGAAGATCCGTTACATTTGCCGTCGGAATTCACGCTTCCTGCTAGTAGTGTTTGTCTAACGCTAGTTGCATTGACTCTCAACCCAGCAATGATATTGTTATGGGAGAGATATAGAGTTCCAAGTTTGTGCATTTCTTCGCATTGAGTTTTTCCGATTTCAGAAATGTACTCAGCAATACGATTGTGAACGGCAGAGGTATGAGAAAACATTCCACATCTCTGTATAGTTCTATGAATAGTGATTTTGCATTGACGTACGAGAGTTTTTTTCAAATTTTGACAATTGAAGTAATTGAACGTTGGTGCGGGTAATATTTGGTTGTATGTGGGGAATCAAACATTCTCCAACATTTAGTAACGATAGGATCGTCATATTCAGATTCGAGGTACCACAATCATATCCAACCAAACATTGGATAAGCAGGAACCTCGTTGAGATAAGAATGAGTATCTTCCATGGTGACAACATGATGTTGGTTGGTGGGAACTCGTTGTTGAGACTAAAAATATAATAAAAATATGTTTTCCCTATTCGCGAATGTATTCGATAGAAAATAGTAGGTGTGAGTGCGGTTTCGCTTAAAGATACGATTAACATAACCTTATTTATAAACTAAAGTATTTTACGTTCATTGGATACATATATGAATTATACTCTAATTCACGCATGTTTGTTCTTCTATTCAGCCTAATTATTCGAATAGAGTCAGTTATTGATGAATCGTTTAGATTTCAAATAATAAGTACGAACTATTGCTAGTGGTAAGACTTCTTTGCGAAATCTCCACTCTTGTGGATCCTTTTTGCATACGCACTCGGAGCAAAAATCATATGCATCTAGGTCATGATAACTGGCTTGATTTTGTAATTTTGTCCAATTATCATGATCCATATCAGTACATCTTAATGAATTAAATTCTTTGTCATCCATCCCTTTAATATTAATTCCCTGCCAAATGAATCTTGCGCAGGATTTAGTTCTGTTTTGTTCCATAGTTCCCTGTCAACTACCAAGGGGTCGGTGCCGAATGAACGAAAAACCAAATCAACGAAAAAAAATTTACTAGCAGTATGAAGTTGTCATTTTGTTGCAGTATGAAATGGAATTAGTCATAGATCATTAATGAAATTAAACGAAAATTCTTCATGTTAACCTATTCACTGCACCTGTTTATTACAGTAGACACGTAATTCATCATTCTAATTAAATTAATCATGGTCTTCCCAATCAATCGGTACAATCAAACTGTTTCAAACGTCTGTAGGGAACGAAAATCGGTTTGTTGTTATCATAAACATAACCATACCATAATCATAAACATAACGAAGGGAAATTAAGTTCACCGTGGGGTTGTGTTAGCGAATCAATGTTTTTTACTTTTCGTTTAATTTTATCAATGATCCATGACTAATTTCATTTCATACTGCAACAAAATGACAACTTCATACTGCGAGTAAATTTTTTTTCGTTGATTTGGTTTTCCGTTGACTCGGCACCGACCCCTACCAAGGTTGAAGAAGAGACAAAATGTTGTGTTTTGTTTTTTTTTTGGTATTTGGGAGAATAGAAGGGTAATGGATGGCCTATGGAGGAGCAAGAGTGCTTTGGGTTTTCGTGGCCTGCACTCTCGGTTAGATGTTCCAAGTTCGAATCAATGACCAGATTATCACTCGTTTTGTCTGAATGAAAAAAACTAGAATTAATAGGGTAATACACAACATTGTGTGTAGTATATATATATATATATATATGATAGGATATATGATAGGTATATGATAGGATTATGATAAATTCATTATTCCTGCAAATTTTCGTTCACTTTTCTCCTCAACCCTAACACAGCCCAACTCATCTCCTTGCCATAGCCCCAGCCATGTGGTATCAACTATAATACTACCTATAAAAGACAATAAATATATATATATATATATATATATATATATATATATATTTATTGTCTTTTATAGGTAGTATTATAGTTGATACCACATGGCTGGGGCTATGGCAAGGAGATGAGTTGGGCTGTGTTAGGGTTGAGGAGAAAAGTGAACGAAAATTTGCAGGAATAATGAATTTATCATAATCCTATCATATACAGGATATATATATATATACATATAAAAGAAACTTTTTTTCGGAACGAAATTGAGCGTAAAAGAAAAATAGTATATCAACATTTATATGAAGATTAGGTATTATAGAAGGGATATATGAGTACTTTCATAAAAATATATATCTATAAAGAGAAATGAAATATACAGGGTGGGGCATTTAAAGTGTCGCGGGCGTTTTTTCCAAAAATAAAGTGAGATACGAGAAAATTTTTTAGACAAAAGTTGTAGGGTACCGAGGGGGACATCCAATGGTGGCCTTGGCTTTGACCTCAAATCTCATCTTCAAGGGCATTCTGAGATCAACTCTTGTTTTTTAAATAGCATCTCATATTTTTCACTGCATATTTGGATTCTAGGTCAAAAACCAAGAAACTTTTGTCTGAACCATTTTCCTGAAATCCGCAAAAATGGCGCTCTAATCGATATTGTTCCATTTTGAATCTGACATTCGAATAACTCCAATACGAAGGGTCTTGCAAAAGAATGTTTCGTACAAAAGTTGTCAATACACAACACATTTCAATCGTCTACATTACCACCATTCAGAGCTCACGCGATGTAAACAAACGACGGGGTTCAGTGAAAATTCACGATTTTCAAAGTCAGTTTGTCAGTTACATTTGATTATTACTTGGTTTATGACAAATTGAAAATCATGGATATCCGATACACGGTTTCTGAAAAGATCGATGTGATCCACATTTACGGTGAAGTGCATAAGAACCCCAGACAAGCATATGACTTGTATGCAGAACGATTTCCTGAAAGAACAACGCCATCCATTAGGTATTTTCAACGCATTACAAAATTATTCTCAGAAACGGGAAGTGTTACAAGGGAAAAACGACATCGAATGAGAACTGTTAGCGGAGAAAATGCGGAAGTTAATGTACTAGCTGCAGTAGCCAATAATCCACACGTGAGCTCTCGTGAAATTGAACTCCATTCGGGAATTTCTCGAAGAAGTGTTCTTCGAATACTGAAACGTCACAAATTCCATCCGTATCACATTTGTTTGCATCAAGACCTTCACGGTGATGATTTTGAGAATCGTGTACAGTTTTGTCGATGGGGTCTAGCGCAAATGCACAATAACAACTTCATCAACATATTATTTTCTGATGAGTCGACGTTCACCAATCATGGTCAAGTAAATCGACATAATATGCATTACTGGGCGACAGAAAATCCAAGATGGTTACGTCACGTAGAGCATCAAAGACAATGGGCTGTGAATGTTTGGTGTGGTATTTTCCGATCTCGAGTAGTTGGACCGTACTTCATTGCAGATACGCTGAATGGAGAGAAGTACAGACATTTCTTAGATCAAGTACTTCTAACATCACTTGAAGACATACCTATTCAGGAACGATTGAATATGTAGTATCAACACGATGGTTGTCCATCCCATTATGCAGTCACAGCTCGAGAAATATTGGACAGAGATTATCCTGGACGATGGATAGGACGTCGTGGACCAGTTCATTGGCCTGCCGGTTCTCCGGATCTTACTTCTCCAGATTTTTTTTTAAGGGGATACATAAAAGATACAGTTTATCAACAAGCACCGACTACACCTGAGAATATGCGTCAACGAATCATCAATGCATGCGCGAGCATCAATGAAGATATTTTAGCACGAGTTCAGCAATCTTTTGTAAAACGTTTTGAAATGTGTATTGAAGTCGAAGGCCATCATTTTGAGCATCTACTGCATTAAAATTATCCAAGTGATGTAGACGATTGAAATGTGTTGTGTTTTGTCTGTTATACCCCATCACCTCCGTTTCAGTTCAAGGGGTCCCCCTTGGAATCAGACAACTTTTGTCCGAAACATTCTCCTCCAAGGCCCTTCGTTTTCGAGTTATCCTAATGTCGGATTCAGTATTGAACAATATCGATTGGAGCGCCATCTTTGCGGAAATCAGGAAAATGGTTCAGACAAAAGTTTCTTGGTTTTTGACCTTGAATCCAAATCTGCGGTAAAAAGTATGAGATGCTACTTAAAAAACCAGAGTTGACCTCAGAATGCCCTTGAAGATGAGATTTGAGGTCAAAGCCAAGGCCACCATCGGATGTCCCCCTCGATACCCTACAATTTTTGTCCGAAAAATTTTCTCGTATCTCATTTTATCTTTGGAAAAAACGCCCGCGACACTTTAAATGCCCCACCCTGTATATATCAACTTGAGAAATAGAAGGAAACAAACAAAAAAAAACTCGAATTTTAATTAATTTGTGAATAGATTCGGCTATCACGGCCGCACTTTGGGCAGGAATCGAAAAATCCGATATAATCTCTTATATTCTCCAAGTTTATCCCGCGATAATTGCAAAACCTAGTTCTATCGATGATTGGTCTTGAAATTCTTAGGATCATTAGAGGAGCAATAGTTGGGTTTTGTGTGGCCTTGGAGGTGGAAGGCATCCTCCAGTTACGGGCTGGGTCATATTCTTCCATCTTCCTGCCTTTTGGGTTCGGAACGTTGATTTCCGAGAGAATCTTCGGCCGAGCGCCGGAAGTTTCTCCTTCGAGTTTTGAGCTTCTTTTTGTTTTTTTGCATAGTATGCCAAGGTTTCTCTCGGTTCTTCGGCAGCGAGTTTGACGATTTTCTTATTTTCTCTGAAATATTCATCGCGGGCTACCGCTTCGAGAATTGCAGCTTTTTGTACGGCCTTAAGCTGGCCGTGCAAGTGGAGCGAATGCCATTTATGCAATTGTTTGCCTTTTCTCGATAAGGGTGGATATTCTTCGGCGGGCAAGATATTTTGTTGAGACATATTTTGTTAAAAAAAAGGGAAATTCGATAATGGGAGTATTGTAAATTCGAATTGTTGTTCGGGCAATTAAGGGACGGTAGTGAATCAAGTTATATGAATTCTTGAGGGTATGATTCTATCAATGGATATCAGTTTTTCTTCCTTTCCAATTCCCAGTTTCACGTTCTTATCATCGATTATCTCTAAAATTTTGTATGGTCCCTCATTCGGGTCTCCTAATTTCCCTACTTTCATTCCTTTCCTGAGGAATACAAAATCTCCAGCTTCTAATGTTACGGGATGGATTTTCCTATCATAATATTCTTCAGATTTTTGTTTGGCCATCTTTAAATCTTGTTTGGCTTCTCTTCGCAAGCTATCTAATCTAACTAAGAGACGAATTAAATAACCATCATAAGTGTCTAGACGTTTATATTCCGGTAACGGTTGGCTAGACGGTAGTATAGGGTTTTTCGCGAAGACTAGTTCATAGAGAGTCCTACACGTACCTTCGTGAACGCTAGTGTTATATGAAAACATAGCTATTTCTACCCAGTCATCCCATTCGGAATCTTCACTAATATACTGTCGCAAATATTCTACAAGAACTATATGTGTTCGTTTGAGTGACCAATTTGTTTGAGGATGAAATGCGGTTGTTTTAATTTGTCGAATATTCAATTTTTTAGTAAGAATTTTCATCAATTTAGATAAAAAGTTTGTTCCCTGATCAGTCAGGATGACTTTAGGTATTCCATAAATACAAATTAATTTTTTTAAGAAGGCATCTGCGGTTGAAGGTGCGGTTGCATCTTGCAAACCAGCGCCTGTACAATGTTTAGTGAGTAAACATTGCATAGTTAGAATATAGCGATTTTCATTACTCTGAGTCAGGGTAAATGGTCCCACTATATCTAGGGCTATTTTTCCGACAGCTGAACCCGGTGTGTCAGTAATTGTCATGAGTTGCTCAATTTTTTGTCTCGTCAATTTTTTTGATTTGCATTGTGAGCATTGTTGTATAAAGCTTTGGATATCATCCTTCATATATTCCCAGAAATAATTTGTTCTAATCCTTTTGTAAGTTTTTGTAACTCCTTCGTGTCCACCTATAGGTGGGGAGTGTGCCTCTTCGATTATTGAATTTCTACGTGCTATTGGTGTCTTTTATACTGTTCCCAAGCAAAAGGTTATTTTGATATTCATTTCTGCAAATACTTGTCTGAATTTGTTGATTATTTTGATCCAAGATATATTTCCTAATTCTAACACTGATGCACTGAAACTAGTAATTTTATTTTTTTCGATTGAATATTTTAATTCTACCAATGAGGTTTCTAAATTTTCAAATATTTCTTTGGTATTTGATATCATCTTTGAGGGTGCTAAACATAGTCCGATGTACCATTCATTATTCTTAGTCATTATTTCGCAGGTCCCTACATCTAGTTTTCCAAAATAATCTATATAGTGTTGTCTGGCAAAATAATTTGTAACATGATCAATAGGTTTTCCTTCATCATCAAGGAAAAATTGATAATCGTCTTTTTTCATCCACAATTGATCTCGATTTTCAAAGATATTATTCCCGTATCGTAGTTTCCCTTCATTAGATTCGAAATTTTCAATTTCTCTATCAATTATTGATTCATCCGTATCAGATTCTTCATTGATATTATCAGAATGATCCAAATCATTCTCTGAATCTAACTGCTCATTATCTTCATTCCGTGAAGTAATGTTTCTATCGGGACATTAATTGAGCAATTTTTGCGTCGAGTAGTTATGTTTTTGTGATAAGGAATTTCCGCTATTTAATAATTTTTTGGGATTTTTGGATAGGAAATTATTGCGAGGGATGTAGTCATTATTTTCTGATATTACTTCCTCATCACTCATTTCTTCATAATTTTTGGATTTTGATTTATTGTTATTATCGCGTATTTCTTTGGAATCGCCGGAAATTGAATTGTCTTCTGATATTGTTCTTTTATCGGGTGGCTTTTCGATATCTTCAGGAGTTGATTCATCATGTTTATCATTTCCAATGAGTTCATCTTCTCCGCTTGAATTAGAATAATCATTATCTTTGTTATTCTTGATCAAACGTTTCTTCCTTTTCTTCTTTATCCCTGCGCGATATTGATGACCTTCCTCCGTTAGTTTTGCAGTCCTCATGGATCTTCTTGGTGTATTTTCATAGATTGCTTTAACGTCTTCGATTATATAATCGGAATTTTCGTCTCTTATGAGGGTGTTTGGCATATTTTTTCTCCTATTTGTTCATTGACCTCTTCTCACTCATTGAATGGATTACGAAACAGAGCATCGGCATTCACATCAGTTTGACCCGCTTTGTATATGATATCGAAATCATATTCTCCCAAATTCAAACGCCACCCAGTTAGTCTAGATGTGGGGTCTCTCGCTGTACGCATCCATATGAGAGGTCTATGGTCAGTGACAATCATGAATTTGCGTTCATACAGATAAGGTCGGAATTGTGATACACTATATAGTATTGCAAGTGCCTCCTTTTCATAAGTACTATATTTACGTTCATTTTCGTTTAATAATCTGGAGGTGTAAGCGCATGGTTTACCTTCACCCACAGGCCCTTGGCTCAATATACCAGCAATGGCATAACCACTAGCATCCGTTGTGAGTAAAAAAGGTTTATCGAAATCTGGGTATTGTAGAACAGGTTCTTGACACAATTTTTCTTTTAATATTTCAAAGGCTTCGTTTTGTTCCTGATTCCATTGGAACGGAGTATCCTTCTCCAGGAGTTTAGTCAATGGTAGTGCTATTTTTGAAAAATTATGTATGAATCGTCTATAATAACCGGCTCGTCCTAAGAATTGTTTGATATTTTTCACATTTTTAGGTCGCGGAAATTTTTTAACGGCTTCAAGATTCTTATCGTTTGGTTTTAATCCGTTTTCAGTGATTTAATGGCCTAGATATGAAACTTCGTGTCGTAAAAATTCGCATTCATCGGGCTGTAATTTCAAATTTGCTTGTCGTGGTCTATGAGCTAAGTTTAAATACTTTTCCCCATGTTCGGAAAGTGTTTTCGCGTAAACAACAACATCGTCCAGATAAATTCCCTGTAACCCCGTCAAAACTATGTCCATAAGATGTTGGAAAGTAGCAGGAGCGTTTTTTAGCCCGAAAGGCATTCTAAGAAACTCGTAATGACCATGGGGGGTTGGAAATGCGGTTTGATGTCTATCCTTCTCGCTCATTTTCATTTGGTGAAAACCTGAAGCTAGATCGAAAGTGCTAAAATATTCGGCTCCACCTAATTGGTCTGATATTTCGGTAATATTTGGTAGAGGATACGCGTTTCCTATTGTTTTTTCATTCAAAGTTCGAAAATCTAATACCATTCGCCATCTTCTATTACCTTGTCAATCTGCTTTTTTAGGAACTATCCATACAGGAGTGTTGTAAGGGGATTGTGAGGGTTGAATTATTCCATCATTTAATGAATCATCGACTTGCTTCATGATTCCATTTTTCAACAGAGGGGGAAATCTATACTGTTTTGTATAAATTGGAGTTTCATCAGTTGTAGTTATCGTATGCTCTAGCATTTCGGTACAACTTAATTTTCCACCTAGAATATGGTAGAGATCTAACGTATCGCGAATCAAAATTTCAATTTCTTTTCGTTCTTCGGTGTTCAAATGATCTAATCTCAACAATTCGAGTACTTGTTCGAATCTGTTGCCTTCTTTGATTGTAAATATTTCTCCTCTTTTAATTTTCAATGAATTCATCTTCTTTCGGCCATTTTCCCTACTTGAAATGTTACTATTGGAAGTATAGTTCTGAATTTGTTCTATTTTTTGTAAGTTTGGTTCTGGAACTGATACTCGAATTTCTTCGTCAGTGGTGTTAACGATGGGTGAAAAGGCTTGACCATTATGATTTTCAACGACACAGTTTCCTATAAGAAGTCCTTCACCTGCGTTCAATTTGGGAATATATCCTTCTTTAGTAAAATCTTCTTCTAGATTTACATGTATAATTTGTCTATTGCGAGGAGCTATAGTGTATATTCTCGTTTCAATGTAAAAGGGAATTTTTGAATCATTTATCTCTAAACAGTTCGATCCCCAGTTCAGTTTGGCTCTATGTTTCGCGAGGAAAGAAGCACCAATGATTTCGTCTTTTTCAATAGAGAAATCGTCGGGTACGACATGGAATTTCATAATGTTGCCAAAAAAATTCAATATAATTTCTCCTAACGTTGGTACGATTTCGGGAGAAATCCCGGACAAAAATAATATTCCGTTTTCATCAATTTTGATTTTATTTTTTATAACCTTTTCTTTGATCAAGCAAGGACCTGCACCTGAGTCTATTAGAAATTTGGTTGGTTGAAAAATTTGTGTAATAATTGATTGTGAATGTCTCTCTAATGCTAGTTTAACGTTTGTTGTTCGAAAATCTCTTCTCCTTGAATCATTCGAACCGTATTCGAGGTTCCAGCCTCCCTCACAGGGAGGCCTCGCGAGTTTCTCGAGGTTTGGACATTTTGCGATTGATTAATTTGATTTTGATTATTCGACCGGTCATTTTGATTATGGGGATATGTGCGATAATAATTGTTTTGATTTCTGTAATTTAAATTATTCGATTGGTGATTATTTCGATTTCCCATTTGGAATTGTAATTTCCTACACACGTCTGCGGTGTGTTCGGGAATTTTGCAAAATTGACATTGTAATCCTCTTTGAGTTCGTATTTGAGGGCAAGTATCGGCATAGTGTCCAGTATTCTGACAATATTGACATCTCCTCGAAGAATTGCAATTTATTGCTGAGTGACCCGCGATGCCACATCTAGGACACGGTCTCGACACTATAATCTCTTGCTTCATGGTTGTTCATTCCACAAAGTTGACATTTTCGTATAATTTGTGTCGTTTTGATAGGTGCATAGAATCTGCATTCATCGGCTCTATGTCCGATTTTCTTGCATATTTGGCGAGTGTCTCTACTACGATTGAACGGATTAGAGTTATTTTGATTGAAATTCCTACAATTTTTTGCTTCATGCCCTATTTCATTGCAAATTTGACATTTAGTGAGATTTTCATTCATTTTATTCACGTTATTTCTACAATCTTTTGCTGTGTGTCCATTACGATCACAAATTTGACATTTGGACTTTTCGAGTGAATTTCTACCGATTAATGGACAATCTTTGGATTCATGTTTATGGTCTTCACATATCACACAACAAACGTTCTTTGATACTGCGGAACGTAGGGCTTCTTGGGTTGCTAGTTTTTTTTCTATACTCACTGCTTGTGGACAGGCTATACTGAGACTTGAACTTCCTTCCATTAGAGTGAAAATTTCACTATTCAATCCAAGTATAAATGCTTTGCAACATTCTTCTTCAAATTCTAATTTCTTCCCTTCTGGAGTTTAGTTATTATTTTCAGCTTTATATGCTCCAATAATTTGATTCCCTGACATTCTAGCTCGACTCAAATAATCTGACATCTTCGTTCGGTTTTTGACACAATTTTGTGAGCTCAACGCATAATGTTAAGCTAGAATCGTGTGGATCGTAGATTCCTTTCAAAAGCTTCAAAAGTGTTTCAACGTTAGTTGGCTTTCCACTCCTAACTATTTGTAATGTGTCATCACGTAAACGCGTTTCAATCAAATTCGTGAGATCCGGTTCGGCTGCTGCAGAAAGCATTCCTTCCGCGTCTACGCAGGCTGCAGCGAATTCCCTATATTGACAGTCATTTTGTGGTCCGGAAAAAACAGGGATCATCGCCACAACATCGCGAACTTTTAGTGTGTGCGCCATTTTGTTCGATGATTTTTTTCGGCGGGGGAACCTTCTTATCTTTAGGGGGTTTCTTATCTTCAGGGTTTTTAGAATTATTTGGCAAGGACAAATTTTTGAACAAATGTTCTATCACGGTTTTATCCTTTTGCGAATTATCCAATGAACTAATGTTCTTTGGTGGATCGTTCGATAAGGTTATATTGTTTAATGAATCGCTTGTGAGTGTATTTCCTGACAAAGATTGATTCGTTGATGAGGCTGGCCTCCCATGGACCGGAATTCGTTCCGGCGGAATGACTTTGAACCGATCGCTTTCACAATTTCATCTAGAGCGTTCTATCAGAAATCTATAAAAAATTGTGCATTGGTTCAATTTTCATTCCGCCGGAACGAATTCCGGTCCATGGGAGGCCAGCCTGAGAAAAACGATGGGGTCTCATTAGGAGTATGTATTACTGATCCTTGTGGTTTAAAAGAGTCGTTAATTGAGGGAAAATCGAAATTGTCTTTGTCTGTTTCTGTGGTTGGTGTGAAATCATTGAGGAATCCGATATTTTTTGTTTGATCGTCTGAATCTTTCGTTTGATCGTTCGGATTTTCAGTCTGATTGTCTGGGTCCAGTTTTTCTGGATCTTCCGGGTTTTTTTATTGACTCTGAAGGTTATAATTCGGCATTCAGTTGTTTACTAATTACATTTATTTCATTTTATTAATGTTTAATTTGAAGAATCCAGATGAATGTACGATTTTCATACAAGTTACGAGATAGAAATTCGTATATTCTTTTTTGCAAAAGGAATCGTCTAGGTTTGATTGTTCGCGAGATGAAAAAAAAATTTCAATTAAGGTAAGAGACCCGATAGCCGATCAGTAAACATATACCCGATCAGTCCTTATTGTGCAGATTTTCATTGTTTAACTGTGCAAAAAATCTTAAACCAAAATATTTTTTGTAACCAACGCATCGAAAATCAACTTTTTCATTTGAAACTTATAGCTAAATTACTTCATAAATTGACGTAATCATCAAAATGATCGGGTACTAGTCCCTGATCGGGTATAGGGTGTCTTACCTTATGCAAGTCAGAAATTATGTTTTCATTTTCCGCGGGGTGAAATGTCGACGTCTTGTTGAATTTCGCGAGATAAAACGTTTATATGGAAGAAACTTCATTTTCCGCAAGTGAAAACGCGTGCGTTAATTCTTCCGCACAATGAAAACGTCTGCGTTCTCTTATTATCCCGGAATTCTGCAAGATGCGAAGTCCTCATACAAGAATTTCATTCTCCGCAAGTCAAAACGTATGCGTTTATTTTTCCGCAGGATAAAGCGTCTGCGTTTTCTCAATCATTCCGAGATTCCGCAATGTGGAATGTCTTCATGGAAGAACCTTTAATTTTCCGCAAGTCCAAACGCTTGCGTTCATTTTTCCGCGGGATAAAGCGTCTGTGTTCAGGTTTCCACCAATTTCCTTAGGATAATTGTCTGCTTTTTCATCTGTATTAGTGTTCGTGAGATAAGCGTTCGCGTTTTGGTTCTCAGTAATTTCCGCAGGATAAACGTCTGCGTTTTTTTTTCTACCAATTTTCGCAAGATAAATGTGTGCGTTTTTGTTTTCATTAATTTCCGTAAGGTGAATGTTCGCGTTTTGATTCTTAATAATTTCCGCAGGATGAACGTCTGCGATTTAGTCTTCCTCAATTTCCGTAGGATAAAAGTTTGCGTTCTCGTTTTCATTTATAATGAGAATTGGTTAATAGTTTCCGTAAGGAAGTTTTAGTTGCTTGAAAGAAAATTTCGGGTTATGAATTTTGCTAGTTGTATTTGGTAATGTAATTAATTGTTGTTTGTTTTTTCTTTCATTGCCGCAGGATAAAACGTCTGCGTTTTTTTATTTCAATTTTCCGCGAGATAGAAACATTCGCGTTATCCAACGTATATTGTGTTGGTTATTCATCAATTAGATGATATTCGTTAACTTATATTTCATCATATATTCCTGATTTATTCAGCACCATTTTGTCTCTCTGAATCAAGAAGATCGACAGATCATTCGCAAAGAAAAATAGATGTGGAAGACAGAGAAAAAGCTATCTCCAATATGGACCTGAAGGGTGAGAACAACAAAACCGGAAAAAGACTGTATTCCACCCATAAAGACACCTTAACATTTCTCTATCCTTCTCAGTAGTGCATTCTCTGGTAATATTCTCTCTTTCTCTATCTTCTTGTGCTAGAACACACTCCGTAATCGATCAAGGGGGTGTGCTCAATTATATAATCCAGCCCTTAGATCGAAACAATATGGCTGCCTCAGTAATTTGAAGTGTATGTAAACAATGTGCTAAACACGTATTTTGAATAAAGTTGGCAAAGTGTCTATTCGCACGGAACGCGGAAATATGCGTGAATATGCGTGGATGAACGAGAATATGCGTGGATGTACGAGAATATGCGTGGATGTACAAGAACACGGAAAAAGTACTTTTGCGTGGATATGCGTGAATATATTATTCGCACGAGGAACGAAAATAATTACCATGTGCGTGGATATATCATGCCCACGGGGGACAAAAACAATCACTATGTGCGTGGATATGCGTGGTCACATCATTTTCCGTGGATATGAATATACAGAGGTAATCGTATGCATATTGATTATCGACTGAGTGAACTAGCGGCGAAAGTGAACGACGGGGAATGGCGCGCAGATTTGAAAACGAAGTGACTGCCAAGAATACGAAGCAAAACAGAACTAGGTGAGGTAAGTTTGGAACACATATTTATGGAATTGTTGCATGGCTGTCACGCAATTTATTACCAAATTTTGATTCAGAATTTCGTTGAATATTATAAATTATGAACATTACTTAGTTCCCACCTCATATTTCACTCACTTGAAACTGTACATATTTGAACATCTTTATATTAGTGTTACCAATTTTCTCCGAACGAATGTACAGGGTACCCTGGTTAAAAGAATCCATTGCATCTGAGAAATGAAATTTCCTGACATTTGGCCAGAACATTGTCCGAGATTCGATAAGAATTCGCGATATTCAACGAGATTCACATTGAAAGACTTTATTTTCCTGATCGAATCTCATTGAAAAAATGCCGTTGAAATTTGACTAGAAAAATTGTCCAAGTTTTACTGTAATTCAGTGAGATTTGACGAGAATCAACTGATTTTTTTTAACCAGGGTATGGACAACAATTAGATTTATGTTCATACGTCATACGATTCATAAGCATTCGAATCTAAATTTCCATCCTGATCAGGATAAACGAGTCGATATAACTCAGACAAATATGCGTGGATATGCGTGTTCTGTTCATATGTACCTCGAATTCCGTCAATTTTACTTGATGATAATCAAGTTGAGAGGTCATCTGGATTCAAACATCATCCTTTTAACGAATTTCTTAACATTTAAACTAAAATCTCCATCCTGATCAGGAAAAACTCGTAAATATTACTTGATAAATTATGCGTGGATATGCGTGTTCTATTCATATACACCTCCACTTCCGTCAATTTCTACTGGATAATAATCAAGTTGAGAGGTCATGTGGATTCAAACATTATCCTTTTAACGAAATTTTGAACATTTGAACTATAATCTCCATCCTGATCAGGATAAACTCGTGAATATCACTTAAACAATTATGCGTGGATATGCGTGTTCTATTCATATACACCTCCGCTTCCGTCAATTTCTACTTGGTAATAATCAAGTTGAGAGGTCATCTGGATTCAATCATCATCATTTCAACGGATTTCTAAACATTTAAACCAAAATCTCCATCCTGATCAGGAAAAACTCGTAAATATTCCTTGGAAAATTATGCGTGGATATGCGTGTTCTATTTATATACACCTCCACTTCCGTCAATTTCTACTGGATAATAATCAAGTTGAGAGGTCATCTGGATTCAAACATTATCCTTTTGTCGAATTTTTGAACATTTGAACTATAATCTCCATCCTGATCAGGATAAACTCGTAAATATCACTTGAACAAATATGCGTGGATATGCGTGTTCTGTTCATATGTACCTCGAATTCCGTCCATTTCTACTTGATAATAATCAAGTTGATAGGTCATCTGGATTGAAACATCATCCTTTCAACGAATTTTTGAACATTTGAACTATAATATCCATCTTGATCAGGATAAACTCGTAAAAATTACTTAAACAATTATGCGTGGATATGCGTGTTCTATTTATATACACCTCCGCTTCCGTCAATTTCTACTTGGTAATAATCAAGTTGAGAGATCATCTGGATTCAAACATCATCCCTTCAACGAATTTTTGAACATTTGAACTATAATATCCATCTTGATCAGGATAAACTCGTAGAAATTACTTAAACAATTATGCGTGGATATGCGTGTTCTATTCATGTACACCCTCACTTCCGTCAATTTCTACTTGATAATAATCAAGTTGAGAGGTCATCTAGATTTAATCATCATCATTTCAACGAATTTCTAAACATTTGGACCAAAATTTCCATCTTGATCAGGGTAAACCCGTAAATATTATTAGAACAAATATGCGTGGATATTCCATACGTGGATATGCGTGTTGAGTTCATGTACATCTTCACTTGTTCCAATTTTTACTTGATAATAATCAATTTGAGAGATCATCTGGATTCAATTATCAATCTTTCATCGAATTTCAAAACATTTGAAGCTCAATTTCCATCCTGATCACGATAAACCCGTAAATATTACTCAAACAATTATGCGTGGATATGCGTGTTCTATTCATATACTCCTCGAATTCTGTCAATTTTACTTGATAATAATCAAGTCGAGAGTCAATCTGGATTCAATCATCAATCTTTCATCGAATTTCAAAACATTTGAAGCTCAATTTCCATCCTGAGCAGGATAAACCCGTGAATATTATTAGAACAAATATGCGTAGATATTCCATGCGTAAATATGCGTGTTACGTGCATGTACACCTTCAGTTCTTCCAATTTCTACTTGATAATAATCAAGTCGATAGTGAATCATCATTCTGTTATTGAATTTATGAACATTCGAATCTAAATCTTCATCCCGATCAGGATGAACGCATAAAAATCACCTAAACAAATATGCCTGAATAGGTATACTAGTTAATCCTCAAGTTCAGAGCTAATCTGGTTTCATTCCTCGTCATTTGATCGAATTTATCCATCTTCTATTAATTTATCCATATATTTATTTCTTTATTATTGAATTTGGATATCCAAATCCACATTTCCACTCTTATTATGGTCATTGCGTAAATATTATCTGGTCAAATATGCGTGGATACGCATGTTCTAACCATCCGTGTCTTCAATTCTGGCAATTCAAACCTGTACAACCACACCCAAAAAAAAATCTCCAAGTGAGAGTATCCCTCTCATTTTGATGCACCTTCTCCTCTAATATATGGTATCGAAAGTGTCCCCCCCCCCATTTAAGAGGGATCATCTTTGTGATGAAAGAATTTTTATTTGTCCAAAATACTCTCAATCTTAGAGGCATATTTCCCCAGTTGAAGAAGAAAACAAAAGTGAAATAGCTTTTTTAATTCACAGAAATTTTTCCTCTCATTTTCAGATTTTTGTTCCCTCGTTTTAGAGGGAATCTTTGTGGTCGTTTCCGGGGACTAAAAATTTTTTTGTCTTCGAACTCTAAATCTCCAAGGCCAAAATGTTCCTCCGAACTCGGGGAAACTTTTTGGTTTCGTGTCTGTCTGTCTGTCTGTGTGGCTGTAGCCCCCCCTGAGTTGCGTCCGCGCATAACTCCCGTTCTGCTTCTCCGATCGTTTCGAAATTTTTATCACAGTTGTGGACTAGGATGATGAAGGTCCCATATGAGTTTCAACCTGATTCATTCAGAAGAATTGGGTGGATGATGACAAATTTGACAAAAAATGAACATTCTGCGTACGCGCATATTTCTGCTCCCTATTATCCGATTGCGATCAAACTTGAACCACGTTGTAGTCATGACCCGATAGTGGTTCCATATAAATTTCATCCGAATTGGTTGAAAACTATGGAAATTTTTCCTTTTGCGATCCATATTATTTGACAATATTTAGAAAGCATGCCTTCCCTATGTCTGTATCATCTCAATGTCATGAAACTTTGAACATATTCAATCCAGGAGATGTTAGTTGTACTGTATAAATCTCAAGCAAATCGGGAGAGAGAGAAGAAAATAGTAAGCATGAGGCTTCGAAACGAAATTTGCAAATCTCGTAAATACTGCTATTATAGGGATATTCTTCCTTCCTATGATCCGATCGTTATGAAATTTTGACCACCGTTCAATGCAATATCGATACTGGTACAATATGAGTTTCAACTTGATTGTCACAAAGGAACGAAAGAAGGAGGGAAAAAATTTCTTGGAAATTCGTATTTCTGGAATAGCGCATATCTTCGCTCCCTGTTATCCGATTGCGATGAAATTCATATCGCGTTTCAGTTACGATCCCATTGTGATCCCATATAAGTTTCATCCCAATCGTTTGAGGAATGTGGAAATATCGTCTTCAGCAATTTTCATCGTTTTTTTCCAACATAAACGAGGAAGCCATGTGCCAATTGGCAGAGTTTTTTCTTTCGGTGCATCAAGTTTAAAGCCGGCCTGGATCAATTGACCATTATCTCATCAACTCCATATGCATTCAAATCTAAATTCCTATCCTAATCAGGGTTAACGCGTAAATATCACTCAGCCGAAAATGCCGTACAATTAACGTTGCCGTACAAGTTAAAAAGACACTTGAGTCACTTTTTTGACGAAAATGACTCAAGTGTCTTTTTAACTTGGACGGCAGAATGAATGTCTCATATCCTCCTTTCTCCCCAAATATCAATACATGAAATAATAAAAATGTTATAATAATAAAATTACAACACATGTATATATGAATCAATGTATATAATTGTTAGAAAAATTCAATACAATAAAATATAAAATAAAAAAAAATTCAATACAATAAAATATAAAATAAAAAAAAATTCAATAAAATCTGAAGAAAATTAAAAAAATGCAAGTCGTGCTTCTGCCTGCTCATCTTTCGCACTCTTAACAGAACCAGTCTTTGTTTTGCCCTGGTGCCCTCTTAATTTAAGCACAAGAAAAATGATACCAATTAAGGCACCCGTCGCACCCAATACTGTTTTCTGCAGATCCAATTTGTCTGTTGCAGGTTTTGCATACGTACATATATTCAATCTTTTTCTGATGGCGAACATTTCCAAAAATTGTGTAAGCGTGGGGGTCAAAGAGTTCTTGTATCAGTTCCCAATTGATATCGGTATCAATGATTGCATGGGGCATTTCCTTTAACCCTCTCAAATCTTTTTCTTTGATTTTATACTCTCCGTTTATGATAGTATTAACTAGTCGATCATCTTTAATCACCCACTTTACCATAAGCTTCTCTTTGTCTTCAAAATGTCTTCTAAAAAACGCAGTTGGTTTCAAAGGAAGACCGATTGCTGTTGAAGTATTGCCTTTTGGCCTTCCTCTTGGTTTTCTAAGTGGCATACTTATACTTTCAACGTTGTCTGGAATTTCCGATTCTGCCGTGATTTGTATCGTTTTTAACTCTCCTACACACCCATGTTCTGGTATTTTATCTAGTTTTACCTGTTTATGAATTTCGGTTAAACCTTCTTCTGTATATGGGCGTTTTTTATTGGATGATTGGTAGGGCTCTATTTCTTTTTCTGCGGTTATTAAAGTTGATTTAGATGACTTGGGAAGTTTAATTGATCTACAAACGTCGTTAAAAGTCCATTGTCGGTTTCTATGAAAATCGGAAAGTCTGAAATATCGAGATTTATTGTTTCTGTATCGTTTGGCTGTATCAAAACTTCGCTATTGCCTGGCGTTGAGTTAAATTCTTGTTCTTGTTTCTTCTCTTGTTCGCGTTCTTGTTCTCGTTCTTTTTCTTGTTCGCGTTCTCGTTCTTTTTCTTGCTCGCGTTCTCGTTCTTTTTCTTGCTCGCGTTCTCGTTCTTTTTCTTGCTCGCGTTCTATTTCTTCTTCGCGTTCTCGTTCTTTTTCTTTTTCGCGTTCTCGTTCTTTTTCTTGCTCGCGTTCTATTTCTTGTTCGCGTTCTTGTTCTTTTTCTTCTTTTTCGTCTTCGGATTCATCCGAAATCAGTGCATCCTTAAAAAATACGTTATCATATTAGGCGATGATGGTATGTATTATTCACCACTTTGACAAAGTTAAGGGGATATCCACACAGCACTCATTGTCTAAAAGATATGTTCAGAAATAATTAAGAATGATCCAAGAAGTCTTATGCAACATGAATAAACATCTTTCAGAAGTCTTAAGGGGATATCAGCGGCTGGGCTTTTGGAAATTTTTTCAGGACAGACTACATAGAAATACGTACATTAATTCAAAATATCTCTCTGTACAGCATTTCTTGAACTGCTGAAGAAGTGCTGTACAGAGGGATATTTTGAATTATTGCGTGCATTTTTTTTTGGTTTGTCCCGTAAATATTATAGCGCTGGTATCACGTTGAACTGTTCTTGCTTTCAGAAGATATCTTCAAGAACATTTTCAGTAACCTTTTAGAAATTTCTGAAATGAGTCGTTTGGGAAATTCTCAAAGGTTACTGAACACGCTCTTGAAGATATTGTTTAGAAGTAAGAACAGTTTAAGACTTCTAAGAGATGTCTATTCATGTTGCATAAGACTTTTTGCATTGTTCTTAATTATTTTTGAAGATATCTTTTAGACAACGAGTGATGTGTGGGAACTAGCGCGAGTAATGTAGCTAAATATGTTGTGTTAAATTCCTATGAAATACTACAAAATATCGTTGTATATAACGTTTCTCAAATGCCTGTTCGAGGATTATGTACACAAGCTACGCAGACGTGAACGTAAGAACGCACCGTTGCGTACTTGGACAAAAGAAACGTAATGCGCAGCTTCCGTTCTTTACGTTTACGTCCATGTAGCTTGTGTAGATAGTCCTTCAAATGTCGTACGCAGCGATATGTTGAAGATATTAACGTCTTTTGGAGAAATCTTACACGAAAGATTTGGCCAACTTTTCGGGAATACTTTACCTTTAAGGAGATATTAGCATTGATGTGATGGTATCTAACGATGACTTTGCTAGCGGTGACTTTCATAATTATTGGAAGGGACTGTAGTCGGAACGGAAAAATTGATTTTAACAGGAAAATCAAAATAATTGTTGCGTGGACGATATTGATTGCTGAGAAAAGCGTTTCATGAATTAATCGATGAAATTACAAAATTAACAATTGTTTATTTATGAGAAAAACGTGAGGAATCGAAGGTATCTCAGGTTTCCGTCTATGAAGAACAGTGAGGAATTTTTGTTACTTCTGCGAAGGCATTTTTTTTTTAAGATAATAACCCTAGCCACAATGCTGATCGAATTTATTAGGTATCGCGATTGTGAACCAATGTTTATCAACGGAATATACAGTTTTAATCATGATATTCCAAGTTCTCTTCTACAATGGATTATAAAAAGTACATGGGAAAAAATTTATATTCAAGATTATTATGACGATAGGAGCCATAACTTTGTATTTTCTTATTCATCTGCATATTAACTTCAAGAAGAGTTGTGGTAATCTGTCGCATACTCATAGTTCTTTCCGTCACAATAAAGTATATCCTACGGCTACAATATAAATATACCAATTTTCATCACAAACCTTTCTCCGTGTACCTATGAATTTTTGTAGATCCTTGTAAATCCATTTTCATGAGAGATAGTAATCCCAGCAACAATTTCAAACTCATCTTATAAGTTCTCGCGATTGTTAATTAATGTTTATCAATAGTCGATGCACAGTGGTCATAAAACAAATAAATCTGGCAAAATGTACACGGAACCTCTGAATTTGCTTGAAACTCGTCACTCGGGGGTATTTGGGGTCGCTGATAAAGAATCTGGACTCAGAATCTACGATTCTACACGGAGAAAAAGGAGTAGTGATCATCACTAAGCGAATAGTAAAATATGGACAGACCAAACTGCGCAATCAAAATGACTAAACGACTCAATCGAAATTACGATACGCTTGGTTGAATTAACGATACGTTCAGTTGGAATAACTGCGTGATTGATTGTAGTGACCAAATGTTTGGTCCGTCCATATTTTACTATACCAGTTTTCTCCGTGTGAAAAGGCGAAAACGAAAATGAAGTTTCAAGTGAATTTAGAGGTTTCTTGTACATTTGGCCAGATGTATTTGTATTTGTGATCACTGTGCATCGACTATTATTAAACATTAATCAACAATCGTAATAACTGATAAGATAAGTTTCAAATTGTTGCTAGGGTTATTACCTCTCATAACAATGGATTTACCAGGATGTACAAAAATTCATGAGTACTTTTTATAATCGATTCTGAAACAAAACTTGAAATACCAAGGTTTCAACTGTATATATCATTATTAAACATTAGTTAACAATCGCGATACCTAATGAATTCGATCTAAAATTGTTGCGAGGGTTATTATCTCTGAAAAAAATGCCTTGGCAAAAATTCCTCACTAGTTTTTATAATCCGTTCTGAAACAAAACTCGAAATATCGTTATTTTAACTGTAAAAATCGGTAATAAACATTAGTTTGCAATCGCGATACCTAATGAATTCGATCTAGAATTGTTGATACGATTGTTATCCCTGAAAAAAATGCCTTTGCAAAAATTAACAAAAATTCCTGACTCTTCCTCATAGATGGAAACCCAAGGCGTCCTTGATTTCTCACGTTTTTCCCATAAATAAACAATCGTTAATTTTGTAATTTTATCTATTAATCCATGAAATGCTTTTCTCGGCACTAAATATCGTCCGAACAAGAATTTACACACGTTCAATGCCTCGGATTATTTGAATTTTCCTGTTGAAATCAATTTTTCCGTTTCAAGTACAGTCCCTTCCAAAAGTTATGAAAGTCACCGCTAGATACCATCACATATAGCATTGATATACATCTCTCTTTCTATCTTGTGATTCTGTCTCTTTCTACACAGAGAAAAATGATCATGAAATGATCACTAGCAAAGATAGTAAACTGGTGACAACTAGAATTTCTGTGTACAGTCACTAACAGAGATGAGTAATGCACAGTTGCCAATTTAGCGACTTTTCGACTGTTCTAATCGATCATTCTATTTAAAATACATGGGTAATAAGTGGAATTATAGGAAAAAAGTCGCTAAATTGGCAACCGTAGAGTAATGGTCCCTATTTTGGTATACTATATTGTATTTGAATATATAAAAATAGGAACCATTACTCGCCTCTGTTAGCGACTGTGCAAAGAAATTCGTAGTTGTCATTAGTTTAATATCTTTACTAGTGATCATTCCATTGACTTTTTTCACCGTGCAACCAGTGATGCGAGTTATCGACGCTAGTAACTCCTTGAGGAATGCAATTTCAAGATCCTGATCCAATCAAGTGCCACACATAACTAATTAACATATAAAATTTATCGAAATCGATGAACTGGAATTCCATGTAATATCAATTTGATATAACATCAAACTGTCTTTGTAGTAATATGTGAGTACTCTGAATTTGAATTGATGTTTTAGATTCAGCTGTTCTAGGAGCAGGGTGTCGTATCAGGGGATCTTCTATACACCTGATTGGGCGTTCTACTTGATCTGATTTTTTATTGATGAATTTCTTTGAAATTTTCTAACTCTTCGACACCCTGAAGAATCAATTGAAACCTAATTAGATGTTCAGAGTGGCCAGTGGTCAGAGAAGTCTACGAGAATGGGCCAGTTACGGATTTCGTTTAAAAAGAATAAACAATAGGGAGATGACAAAATTCCAGGTCTCGCCACCCTGATATTATATCAATGCATCATATTATTGAAGGTTTTTCAACATTAGTGTTGATCAAATTGGTTATCAAGTATGCATGAATCGAATAGACTCGTACTTTAAGATGATATCAGTTTAGTCACCGAGCACGATTTTTTTCCTACCAAATTATTCTTTAGCGACAGATGAAGTCTAGAAAAATCATCTTTGAAAATTTCAGATTATTTTATGAATTCAGTTTCGAGTAATTTGATAAAAAAAACTGCTTAGTTCTCAGAAATCCATGTATCAGTCATAAGTATTCCGTACTTGAATACATTTCAGGATCCTGTAATTGCATTCCCTGTGCGTAATTCACTTATGAATTTGTTTTTCAATAACAAACCTTAAAATCATGGTGATTATGTTCTTCTTCGAAAATGACAATTTCTAAGTACTGTCCATTTTTGCTCAATTTAAATCTGATTCGTGATGGGCAATTAATTTTTTGAGAGCTGTAAAAAAAATTATCCAATCAACAATTTTATATACACAGACTTAGTTGAAGGAAGGAGACGAAGGAAAGAATGCGTGAAGAATCAAAGAATATCTCTATATTTATGATGCATTATACAACGTTTAGTTTTCACACTATAGTTTGGAGACTAATCGCTATAGCGATTTAAAAGTAGTTAAAAAATTGAAATGAATGGTGAATGAACATTATGTAAATGTTCAACTTAGAGGATTTTTAATGTTCGAAGAATCTTCACCAAATCTTTGTCAACGTTCCTCGAATGTTTCCAGATATTAGTTTTCTTGGATATTTCTCCTCAAGAGCATTTGTTGAAGTTATATGAACTTGTCCAGATTTATGAATACTCTCTGAGGGTGGATGAATGAAAACCCACATTAAACATGAAATTTATATTCAATCCGCCTGCATTGAATGTGCAGAATTCAAAAATGTTATAAGGAAAGTTTGTATTCTTCATAGGCCACAAAGAAAATTCCAAAAAAAATTTTAAAAATAGAATCCCGATTAGACGAATATCTAAAATCATTCAGGATGACGGAATAATCGAATTTCAATGATAAGGTTCGAATCTGAACTTGCGCTGGAAGATTGCGCATTTGAAATTTTCAGTCATTTCCTAAATGATTAAGAGGTATTCTGATTTTTTCCAAAATTTTAGCGGTCTTAGTACATCGACAATCTTTGGAGAAATCGACACATGAAATTTCATACAGCCTCACATATTTGGGTAGCAAAATATACGTGCAATTCATGGAAAATATAGGTCATTTGCTTATCAACAAATGGTTATATTTTGCAAGTGATAGCCTAATCGAACTGAAACAATCTCTTCATTCCACGGAGCAATAACGGCGACTGTCCGTATGGGTGGATATTCATGTGTACAATGAAATAGCTTTGGAATTGGCGAAGATTTCTTGGTACGTCATTGGGAAACATTTATGAAAGAAATATGAAATTACTGGCAAAAAACATGGTAAGTTCCCTGACGAAAAAACCCGATATGACTCGATATCGGAGATTTATCGTGTTGTTTCATTATCGGACAAGTCCGATAAGAATACAATATAATTGAAGATTTCAAGATAGATTTCCGATGTTTTCACAATACATACGAAAAATATCTAATGTAAACCCGATATGAATATCTATCAGGAAATCATCGGGTAGCCAATTGGTTTTATATCGGATAAATATCGTAGATGTCGTAATGATATCGAAATTTTATCGTGAAATCTTTAATTATATTGTATTCTCATTGGAATCCGATAGTGAAACAACACGCTAAATCTCCGATATCGAGTCATATCGGGTTTTTTCATCAGGCTCAATTTGAATATCCTCCAATCATTTGAATGTATTACTTTGTGTAACCCTTCTTTATATCTTCAAACATGCCAATCTTATCCAAAAAAAAAACATAAATATAATTTTTTTATTCTCAAACCTTTTGTTTCTTAACTGTTCTCCTTTCGTCTTGAAAATCCCGCCTCTTATGCATTTGAAATCTGAATAATCAGTCAACTTTGGATCGGGCGTAATCTTCAGCTTTACTGATTTCAAAAGTTTGCTACTTGATAGTGAATATTTCTGGTCCACTCTTTCACTGTACTCAGCCATCCAATTGTGAATTTCTTTGACGTCGTGGGAGCGTTCACCTTTCATTTTTGGAAATGAGGAAACTTACAGGAGAATTTTTCTGTGAAAAAAAGACATGAAAGTAATAAAGCAATTGAAATGATTGATTCATTCAACAATAAAGAAGAATAAAATGAATTAATGATTTGAATCATTGAACCTGCATATGAAAGTGATGTGTCTTCACAGGGAATTTTGCTTTCACTACTAAAACACTCTAAAATTATGGTATGAAGAAGAAAAATTATAGCAGGCTTTGCATGAATTCATATTCTATCCGATTCACCAATTTTCAATTTATTTATTCAAGATAATAGTGAAGTTGACAAAATCTATCTTGAATATATCTATAAGACATGAAGTGTCGAAGGGTAATTTGAGTGAGTAGTGTCTGTTGATGAGCTCTGTAGATAGACACAGTTCATCCCTGTAACTACCCGTACACGACAGTCGCCAATGCAGTTACGTCGTCTCTCCATGGAATCAGCGGAGAAAAAGGTGGACGGTGGATATGATTGGAAACAACGTGATACAACGGAGAAGCAGCGTAGAGGTGACGGAAAAATGTCCGGACCGTTTTTTTGGGCGGACATTTCTCCGTCGTACCACGCTGTATCCACCGATTCCTTAGTTCTTTCTGAATTCCACGGAGAGGGAACGTAGGTGTCGTGTGTGGGTAATATTGGATGGTTCATCCAATAATGATATTACATTTTGAAAAATCTTCATTGGTTTATATGTCATTCACGTTGACTTCAATTGTGATGAATCGTTTTCTCAAGAAGAGAGAAGGATATGTCTAGCAAACATTTTTTTCATAATATCTCATGATTTCACTTACTTTTGATCTAGAAAATATGAAAAATCCTTTTATTCTTTTCGTATTTTCCCCATGGATTGAGATCATGAGGCAAAACTTTTTCGCGAGAGATCTTTACTCAACGTACTAAACGTATACCCTGAACCTATACTTACGTGTTCAGAGGATTCTTGTTTTTTTTCAATTCCAGTTAATTTATATCACGATATTCTACAGTGATATTTATTTTATATAGATACAAAAATTAAAAATGATGAAAAATGGAAAAACTGAAATGATTTATGAAAAAATGAATTTTTATGTCAATGTGGAATCTTGATGTTGATACTTCTGCGTCACTCTGCCGTCTGGAATGTTAACCGTCTTTGTTTCGAATTTATGTCCGTAAAACCCTGTCCACAACTCTGTGTCTATGTTAAACACCACACTGCAGCCATCCTTGATCAAAGAAGAAGCTCCAGAAGTCTTGGACCAATCAGTGAATTCCTAGGTCCATTTGAACTTTACTGGGGATTAACCAATAGGCACATTCTGTCTATGGCCGTGTTCTCAACTGTGGCTAGGGTCGGGTACGCATAATACGTTAGTTTTTATGCATGGAATAATCTGCGCATGAAACCCGGACAGAAAACGTAGATAACTAACGAAAGTTTTATGCGCAGATTATTCCATGCATAAAACCTAACGTATTATGCGTACCCAACCCTGGCCACAGTTGAGAACACGGCCATAGACAAAATGTGGCTATTGGTTAATCCCCAGTAAAGTTCAAATGGACCTAGGAATTCACTGATTGGTCCAAGACTTCGTGAGCTTGTTCTTTGATCAAGGATGGCTGCAGTGTGGTGGTTAAAATAGACACAGAGTTGTGGACAGGGTTTCACGGACATAAATTTGAAACGAAGACGTTTAACATTTCAGACGGCAAAGTGACACAGAAGTATCAACATCAAGATTTCACATCGACATAAAAATTCATTTTTTCATAAATCATTTCATTTTTTCAATTTTTCATCATTTTTAATTTTTGTATCTATATAAAATAAATATCACTGTAGAATATTGTAATGTAAATTAACTGGAATTAAAAAAAAACAAGAATCATCTGAACACGTAAGTATGGGTTCAGGGTATACGTTTAGTACGTTGAGTAAAGATCTCTCGCGAAAAAGTTTTGTTTTCAAGATCTCAATCCATGGGGAGAATACGAAAAGAATAAAAGGATCTTTCATATTTTCTAAATTTAAAGTAAGTGAAATCATGAGATATTATGAAAAAAAATGTTTGCTAGACATATCCTTCTCTCTTCTTGAGAAAACGATCCATCACAATTGAAGTCAACGTGAATGACATATAAACCAATGAAGATTTTTCAAAATGTAATATCATTATTGGATGAACCATCCAATATTACCCACACACGACACCTACGTTTCCTCTCCGTGGAATTCAGAAAGAACTAAGGAATCGGTGGATACAGCGTGGTACAACGGAGAAATGTCCGCCCAAAAAAACGGTCCGGACATTTCTCCGTCGCCTCTACGCTGTTTCTCCGTTGTACCACGTTGTATCCATCCATATCCACCGTTCCCTTCCTTCTCCGCTGATTCCATGGAGAGACGACGTAACTGCATTGGCGACTGTCGTATACAGGTAGTTACAGGGATGAATTGTGTCTATATGCAGAGCTCATCAACAGACACTACTCACTCAAATTACCCTTCGACACTTCATGTCTTATAGATATATTCAAGACAGGTTTTTTCAACTTTAATATTATCTTGAATGAATGAATTGAAAATTGGTGAATCACATAGAATATGAATTTATGCAAAGCCTGCTATAATTTTTTTTTTTCATACAATAATTTTAGATGTTGCAGAAATTTAAATCCTTTCTGAAAATGAAACGAAAATTAAAACCCAAAGAATCTGATGAATGACCCTTATTCGTCCCCGCCAAACAACTCCTTGCAACTGGAAACATCACTGAAACTGAGTACCGCAAGATTTCGAGTCTTTAATAGCTGAATATTTCTTTGTTTAATCGCAAATTGGTTTCAAGAAAAGATTCAAACTTCAGCAACATAATTTTAGAGTGTTTTGGTAGTGAAAGCAAAAATCCCTGTGAAGGCCCATCACTTCCATATTCAGGTTCAATGATTTGAATCATTAATTCATTTCATTCTTCTTTATTGTTGGATAGATCAATCATTTTCATTGCTCCATTACTTTCATGTCTATTAACTGGCCATTTCGTGAAATTTCTGGACTTCGGATTTTGTTGGTAACAATATCTTTTATACCACTGTTGTTTCAGGATGGAGGAATGTCCAATTATAAGCCCATATGTTGGGCAAAAATTCAGTTCATTCAAAGAGTTTGAAGAATGGTTTCAAAGATACATGCACCGAGTGAAACGAATTTTCGTAAAACGTGACAGTAAACTTTTAAACAATTCTAAATACGGGAATGAACAAAATGCTCACCTTAAATATTATGAAGTCATGTATCAATGTAAATTTGGATGCAAACGTGATAGTGCATCTACTGGACAACGATGTGTTGAGTAAGTATTATGCAGTACTAATATCCAAACATCATAATGTTTAATCACCTATCCAAAAAACGTTTTATAATTGAATTTCATGAAATGTGTGAGTATACCAGGCATATATTCTACGTGTCGTGAGTATGCAGTAATGAAGGTTTTGTTGAAATTGGGATCGCCTTGGATTATAGGAAAGCACACATCAATTTGTATCAAATCAAAGTCTGCGATGTGATGAATTAACTAGGTATACTGTTCAGTCAACACTGCTGATGATCAAATTAATTCCGTATGAGGATGAATCCGATAACGTTTGGAGTAGATTTCGATGGAAAAGGTCTAGTGAAAATTTTCCGCTCAAGGTGATACTAGCACCAGCACTTTAGACAATTTTTATATTACAAATTACTCAAAAATGCTTGAATGAAATTGAAATATAAAAATTGGCCAAAGTGCCGGCGCTAGTATCACCTTAACATTTGGTACATTCATTATGTTCCCTAAAAAATACCGAGAAAGTTCTTGAGTGTGTTGGGTTTGGAGATCTTTCAGATATGATTCTTATGAGGTCTAGAAGTTATTAGCAAGTTAATTCAGATAACTTCCTTTGAAATCCTTTAGGAGGATGTTCCCTCCTGAGTTACACCTATATGACTCAGTAGTATGTGACAGTTATGGATACCCCCCACTTTCACCCCCACCACTTTCCCCCACCCTGCCTACCGACTTTGACCTACTGACTCCGGTAGGCAGGTTGGGGGAAAGTGGTGGGGATGACAGCGAGGGCGTCCAAAACTGTCACTATGTCCAACTTCTGACACCTTGTTCGTAGTGGAGCTCATCACATGCGTGTGATACAGTATTCGTAAACCTGGTAAAATTTTGAAGATGATCGTCACAATTACTGAAGAAATCATTAGCTTCTTCTTCAAAATAGAATTTATTGAGTTCATATGAATAGGATATCAGAATGATATAACTGTCACTATGTCCAGCTTCTGACATGCTTACTTAGGAAAGGAAGAAAGGTGTCACGGGCCTCTTTTCTTTCTTCCTATGAAAATATTTTGTCGCATATGACAATCGCACACGTATAACCGCACTTTAGCACGTGCTTGTAATATGATATTCATAATCCTATAGAATTTTGATGACGATCGTTACAATTACTGAAGAAATCATCATATTCTTCTTTACCTCGAATGTACATAGAGAAGAGCAATATGTAGAGAAAAACAGAGTCAAACTTTCTACATATACAGAAGAGTAACATATGAAATAAAATTCACATCACGTTGAACGCGTGTAGTGTGAATGAATGATGATTAAATCACACGATCGTTCTCATATAAATTAATACTAAGCAGTTTTTCTTCAACAGGATTTATTGGATTAATATGAAGAGGATATCAGGATGATTGCAAGGGATATGAAATTTCAACATCATTCTGAGTATATATTTTTTGATTCATTGTCTTTTTTTATTATTGAAATAGATTATATACATTGAATGTGTTCTTACATGATACAGGTTTACATTATTGATAATTAAGAATAACAATTAATTATATCTACACAAGAATAAAGCTAACACGATTTTGTGCAACATTTTTGTATACAAGGAAACCGTTTTTCCATAAAGCTATCACCTTTCAAAGAATTCGTTGTACATCTGTCTTCATTTATACATTTGTTTCTTCTTCTCATGAACGCATTATAATATTCACGTGCAATTTCATCATTTTTATTCAAGTTACTAGAAAATATATTACAGAATTCATGCATACCAAAACCTGTAGAAGAATGATGCAAAAACATTACACAAAATTGTCCACATACATCTTAATTTTCGCTTTGGAGTTGTGTGTTGAACTTGAAATAAGAACAATTTCTCCTCAATCTCATCAGGTGTTGTGGTATGAGTGGCGGTAACCCATAACTATCAAAATGTGTTCCACGACCGATTTTATCCACATACATGGCAATCCAATGAGTTCCAGGTTTCGTATGAATGTCCGTATTAACGATAATTGCTGCAGGTTCCGTCCAAACCTTTGGGATCTTGTCTGCTGGATATACCCTTACTGTATGGTATGGTATACAGTGTAGAGCTTGCTGAAGCTGGACAGTGTTCATACTCCAAATTTTCTTCACAACTTGAGTTACTAGTCACAGACAATGCATCCACCGAACTCTGCGTTTTATTTTTGGGTTGTAAATCAATTCTCCACAAAGGAGCAAAATAATCCGGTACGTCCACAAGCCATTTTTTCAATTGAAAAACATGCCTCAGAGCACTCGCAAAATCTGGATGTTTTGAACTTTTTATACCATGAAGTATACACAATTCATCCGATGATGGTAATTTTCGAAACGGTGGACAGTTCACTTCGTCCTCTAGATTAATGATGTTCCGACGTGCTAAAGAATGTAAGAAAGTTGATTTCTCCACACCACGGGTGAAGATTTTATTTGATATGGTCACTAAATTTTTGAAAGTATGGATAAAATGTTTGTATTCCACATCACCTTCAAACCACTCAATACCATGAGAGTTTCAAGACAACCAATTATATTGTACTTTGTACTTATCGGGTAATTTTCCGAAGGAACAAGGTGGTGATAAGATCCAATGACCAATGTATGTAACATCCAGCGATAATATGGCAATTCCTTTGGGAAGAAATTTCCCTTCCCTATCTTTAAAACCTTGAATATCCACTATTATATTCATTTTCTGACAGTCGTGATAGTACAAGTTGATGTTCTGTTACTCAAAGTTAGAAGCGAACTGAATCATTTTGACATTTCAAATGTGATTATATCGTATGAAAATCAGTATTATTTTGTGATTGATCAGCATCTTTGAAGAGTATATGTAATGAAGGTCACTGTGATCAACTTGCAAAATCAGCAATTATTTGTCTCGAAGAATAAATTCCTAGTACATTGTCATATTCAGCATAAAGTATACAATTCACTGTTGATTCAAGGGCTTCCTCAAAATGCACTTCTATTCTTACACTACCATGTTTCACAAGATTCCAGTGTGTGTTGCTATTCGCCGATAAATCAGGAGTCAAATCGAACGCGAATAAACAATATCCATTAGGATAGTCTTCTCAAGAAATAGGATTTCCCTCATTGAGGGAATGAATTCCTGTTCCCGGAAATAGGGTATGATACGCATCCACATACAAATTATTCTTCTCAAAATCTGTTTGCAGTGGTTTTGCTAAAATAGGCGTACCATCCACGTATAACGCAAAGGAATTCATTTTATAATTCTGAAAATTGAACGGGTTACGTTTTCTGTCACCGTTGAATGCTTTGTTGTCGAAAACCCTACTATAATTCTTTTTGGTAATTGATCAAGAACCACGTTATCCAATGTTTCGCTATGGACACCTGAACGAATTGTAAGAGTTTTTACTTCTACACGTGCGAGAGGATATTTTGCCGTGGATTTGGTTAGAGCTCTGGCATGTGCTAGTATGATTGATGGTGATGTTTTAGTACGTCGCATAATGAGCGTCGCTTCGACAATATGCACCGAGGAATTTGTCCCAGCATCCATGAGACAGAATGCATCTTTTGTACGTACAAGTCGTAAACGAACCTCTACTCCATTGATGAGAAACTTCTCTTGATTGAATACGTCGCAAGGCAAATGTCCCAGTGAGTTCACAGTTTTTCCACCAGTGATAAATGATTTTCGCCAACTGTATCCTTCATTATTATCGTTTATGGAATCCATTTTTTCAGGTGTATCATCACACCAAAGTACATTACTAAGATGTGATTCTTCCGCAGCAGGTCCATAATTCAATAATGTTTCGATATAAGCTCTATACGCGTCAGCGTTATTGAGTGGTGATACCAATTTTTGATTGAAGTAAACATCCACTTGATTGAACAATGAGTGCATGAAATTATTAACAGGACCATACTCAGGTATTTCCAGTGGCTTACCATCTTTTGCCTGAATATTATGTTTGATTTGCACTCGAAGACTGAGCATTGTATGAGCTAGATCTATGTACTCTTCACCTTGCCCAGGAACGACGAATTCTATTGGAGAATCATCACTCAGGGACGATATGGGTTTGTAATGAACCAATTGAGATCCTTCAATTGTTGTTTGTGTTGGAGGTGAGGTGAGAAGTTCTAATTCTGACTTGAGACATTCGCACGAATGTGTATGAAGAATCGCCATTTCAATGTTCTATTATATATGTTTATCGTTTATGAAAATATATCAGCGACCGTGCGAGGTTTGATTTTCCGTTTAGGTTGTTTCACTACTGACTTAACACCATGAATTTTCTTCTTCTTCGGAATCTCCTTCTTCTTCTTCTCATTTGTACTCCTTTTTGTTTTTACTGTCCGACGTATCGTAGATTTTTTCGTTTGGATACGAGAGCGTGTCTTCGTACGCCGACGAGTTGTTTTGGACTGGGCTCTCTTTGGTGTCTTCACCATCTTATATCCCGATCCTCTCATCAGTTGTTCGACACGTTCTTCTGCTTTTCTTTTCAAATTTCTACCAGCAGTTTTCAAATTCCCACGTGATGCTTCATCCAATGGTATATTTTTTCCAATAAATCGTCCGCAACATTCAACCCTGTACACAAAGCTTCTTTCCCGACAGCACGAGCACCTTTACGAATTAAAGGGAAAACTTTACAAAAAAGACCACCAAGAAAACTGGCTATACCATGTCCTCGTTGATATGGTGCCCCTACGTGAACATTCGACACCCCACCACCAACCTGGTCTTCGAAATAGTCTAAATAGTGACTCATATTTCTTGAGTGGTTCACAGGACACGTTTGAAATGTAGTGTCGTCGTTAATGTTCCGTGTTCAAATGGTATTGGTTGACCAAACTGGTCTCTTATATCGATATCTACTGTTTGAAAATTTGAACGAAGCAATGGAATGTATTTGAGAGACGAGGATGTCTTCACCGTGACGGTTCCGTATAAGTATTTTGTTATGTCTAATGGTACCACACGTAATAACGGAGCTTGTGTGTCACCTGTTATGTGAGATTTACACAAATCTGTATATACAAACAGAGTAGTAGGTGCAATTCCGACAAAGCTTGCGGGTCTAGAAGCTTCGTATTCAAATTTATTGTTAGCATCCACAATTTTATGTGTATTCATAGGTGGTACAAAACCAAGCAAATGACACAGCACAGGTGAAAGTAAGAACGAATGTTCAATTCGATCACATTCCGTATCACAAATACGTGTCACTGACACGAACCCTCCATGATTGAGAACAAATTTCAAATGACTTTTTATGGATGACGTCATGTTAACAGCCTCAATCAGCTCATCAATCGATCTGTATATTCCTGGTGCAACACATGATCTTTCTTCTTGATAATCAATATCATTCTTTTGTGGATTATTACTGTTTGAACGGATTGGTACACCGTTTGTTTTCATACTAACATAGTTACATTCTCCATCTTTAGGTACATGAAGAAAAGTGATAGGAATTTGAATTTCAGCTAAGGCGAGTACCCATTCTCCAGTTAAATGAATTTGTTGGGGTAGTCTTGTCGTGAAACAAGTAGTTGTATTATTAGGGAAATACTTCATGCTACTATTACTAGGGAGAACGATATAAAATTCGTCTCTCATGCTCACTTTTTCTGTTCTTTGAGCAAACTTTTTACACAAGTCAATGATATCCAAGAATTGAATACTTCGGGATATCCAAACCAACGAACCAATGCTTTTTCATGTGCTCCTCGTCCTTTAGTTTCTGAGAGTTGTTCAATACGTAAATGTTTTTCCTTTGGATTTTCAACCACTCGATTCAATTCCTGTTCATGAAAAATCCCGTCAATTTCCTCGTTATTTACATCACATAGTATATACACATATGGTCGGCGCTGAGTAGAGATTCGTACGACAGTGAATATTTTTTTGCTCCATCCACCTTCGTAACCTTTATCGAACGCTGCTTTGTATTTACTGATTCGCACATGATCACCCACCTTGTATTTAGGGGTTTTTGTACCCACTCGCGCATAACGACGCAATAAATTTCCACGAGCTAAGGACGCGTTTTTGAGCGTCACTTTGTCGGGGCGCATTCTTATAGATGTATCTATCGTATGATTATACGAATCTATAATATCCTGCAGCACATCAACGTAACGATTAGTTCTTGTATATGTAAAGAAACGCCACAAACACTCTTCCAAAGTGCGATTGAATCTCTACGACAGAGGCTTCCACGTCAGGATTACGGGCTGTTCTGAATTGGATGTTTTTACTTTCCAGGAATTCTTGAAATTTTGAACCTAGGAATTCTTTCCCACGATCAGTTTGGAGATAGATTAGTGATCTATCATTGTTGTTTTCGTGTATGTGTTTGAAAGCTTTTGCGACCGTTTCACAGGTTCCGTCGATTAGTAATCTGGTCCATGCATGTTTACTGAGTACATCTATGACGACTAAAATATACGTAAAACCATCATTATACGTTTTGATTGTACGCATATCGATCAGATCGGCTTCCCAAAGATCGTCAATGTTATGAACATGATAACTTCGTCGCAAAAACCTCTCCCGCGTAGGCTTATGAAGTGAGTACGCATCCTGTGTTTCAAGCCATGTCAAAACCTTTTCTCGTTTCATTTTACCATGAGTAGCTTGTACTAATTGCCGTGCACCCGAAAACGATGTTTCTTTTTCGGATCATAATACAAGTTTCCCAATATTTCCATTATTTCTTGTAATCGCTGCCACGATGTTGCTCCTGTCGTATTTCTAGGAGGTATATGATCGTCTTCACTCGGCACAAAAACACTATCTTCAGCGTCGTTGTAATCTCCGCTGTCGTTTTCTTCGTCTTCGTCTTCGTCTTCGTCTTCTTTTTCTTCTTCTTCTTCTCGGTGTTGGGATGATGTTCTCGAAGATGTTGGAGAAGGTTGTGGAGGAGATAGAAATGTACCGAAATTACCTTCTGCCCATAATTGAGGATCACCTACGAATTCTCTGGGTGTCCCAATAGACCGAAGTAAACGCGCGAAATGCCGTCGGCTATTAGAGTGTGCCGTTTTTCTAGCACGCATAGCCTCATTGATGGAATCAATACTATTTGAATGACGCAATTCTTTTCCATCAATTGGAACCAAACCTCTTTTATCACACGTGATATTATCTCTGGCATTGTTATGCAAATAACTGATCAGTAATCGCGCTTTTTGACGATACTTTTGAGGTACACTTTCAATGATTCGACTATCACTCAAGCGTCTTACGGGTTGTGGTGCTTTGATTTGGTGATGTCCATGATCTTGTTGTACATTTTCTGAGTCTCTTTCATCTCCTCGTGGCTCAATGCAATTGGAATATCGTTCACTACTTATGTGTCTCAAATATCTTTGTAAAATTTGTAAATATGCTTTACACTTTTCTCTCTCATCAGAGAAACCAGACGAATTGAGAATTTCATTCATTTCAGCATCGAGACGACTGGAAGGGTTCCCAGGGGTTTGAACAGACTGATAGGGTCCGCAAACATGTTTTTCCCATGTTGCTGTTGCTGTATCCGTTGTACATCCATTTCGGGTATGAGTACCATTTTTTTAGCATACTCCATTTTGTTCTCACAATTCCTCAGTCACGAATAACACGGGAGAGCAGTGTACTTAAAATCGGCGCTAATAACAAAGATAAGAAAGCTCCACTACCTTTCTGTACGATCAACTGTCCCTTCTTTCGGTAGGTGATATTTTTGGACGCTAATTTTCTCATTAGATTCGCATATGAACGTAATTGACGTGTTTGATTCGAATCTAATGGAACATTACCACGAAGTATGTTGAAGGCACATTCACATACAGCGCGTAATAGAGGAGCATCAGGTTCGTGTAATAAAGCTGTGCGTTGTGGTTTATTCAAAAAATATAATGCTTCTAGAATAGGAGAAATTTTTCTATCAAAAGGTTCACGGTGATTTCTAGGATGTGTATTCTTGTCTATCATAAATGAATCACTGGTAGATCGCGGGAATTGTCGTGACCTTTTAAACCTCTGCAAGGAACATAAACGTATTTATATAAATCACAAGGAAAAATACATGTCCGAAATCGACAGTTATCGGGTGTTCTTTGTTTCAAATCTAAAAGCAGATAGCCATGTGGTCGCGATGTTGCATCATAATATATTTCTTGTAGGAAACGTGTATTATCAGGACAAATTTGTCGAGCAAGATGATTGATTTGCGCACGATCACGAGGGTTTTTGAAAACGACAATGTAACTGGCATTCAATGAAATATCACGTTGACCACGCCCTTGATGGAAGAGGTTTTGTGTAATATAAATGACACTTAGATTTTCGGGATGACTCCCTTTGGTGAATAGATCAACCACAGCGTTGTTAGAGATTCACGCATGAGGTCATCGATCACTATTAATTTGGAACATTCTGGATCGTTCGAGTAATCATGTGGATTAGGAACACCTTCTCGGAACTCGATATTACGACCGATGAAACGTTCTTGATAAGTCTGTTGCCATTCCGCATAGTAAAAGAGTATCCGATCAAACCTTGGATCACTCATTTGATCCATATAGCGGAAGAAATTTCCAACAAAATGTGTCTCACCACAGTTTGTAGGCCCACAGATCATGGCTGTCCAAGGGTGTTTCCAGCTGATGTCCATGTTGTAGAATGAATTGAATTTCAAATGTTAAGACCTAAATATACGTTGCACATATCTTACCATGATGATATAGGGAAAAAAAACACGATTTTCTGATTTTTTTCATCGATTCTTACATCCTATTCCTGTGTTGATTTTCTATCATAAATCTTGTATCGTGTCCATCGTTGTTGCGGACTAAGTTATTACTTTCCGCTTATTCAGCAACATTTTGTTCTCGTGATTATCATCATCATAATTTTTGAAATTTTTTTATCTAACGATTGGGTGAGGAGAGATTGCGTCATTTGAAATGTTGATATGACAGTTTGATTGTAGATTCATTTTTGATGAGATTTGCAACTTTGTACTCCCCACTCTTCTTTCTGTACATATCTGCACTATGTATGTAGAGAATTTTTTCTGGAGGAGAACAGTTCAATCTAATTCTCAACAAAATACAGTTCCAAGTGATATTATCTGAATACAATGGAAACCACGGGTGTGTCGCGATTTCATCAAGAGAAATTTTCTTACCACCGGTTGCCTTTCAATCTACTACTGTCGACGACTTATGATTTGAACGTGTCAGGCACCAAAAAAGTGAGTGTTGGGATATCACTAGATGAAGACGACAAGCTCACACCCGTCATTCTCTTGAAAAGCAATTCTTCGAATCAAGGCCTGGAATTCAAACGCGATAATTGGATACACTTGGAAGATCATTTTCCTGAAGTACGGCAATATCTGGGATTTGTCGAAAAAATCAGTCCTGGACCGATTGATATAAATAATGTCCGAATGTCGTTCACTACGTCATACAATGTATGATCTATCTCTTTCGAATCATGTGAAAAGACGGGAACTTTTCCATCAACATCATCATCAGTATCAAGTGATCAACCACCGCTCAAAAAGAAGAAAACGTTCATTCCTAGTATAATAATGCAACAACCGACTTTCAGTCAATTAGAAGATATACACAGCTGTGTTCTTTCGGAGTACGAACTTTTGGAAACTATAATTCAAGAAGTGCGAAAATGTTATGAATTATACAAGAAGGAGGTTGAGATGAATCTTCCGAATAATTTCATCGGAACTGAAGACTTACTTCGAGCAGCTCATGTCGACGATTCCCATATTCAAAGTAGCATCAAACCAGAGCTATCTGACAAGTTTTAAGAGGAATATTTTGATTTGTTGTATGCAGAAATGAAATCAATATATTTATCGTACATCGCTGAAGCTATAGTTTTCGAGTGGAGAAGACAATTCGCTTATTGAGTCGGAAATTCAACAAATTTAATTTATTTTCATATGTTATATGTTCTTTTCAATATGTTGTGTTTTATTTCGCTTATCTGGTGTTTTTCATGGAAAAAAGTTTTTTATGTAGCTAATGTAAAATACAATTCCCGCATGAGTTTGTTATGAAGAAAAGAGAGAGAGAATGGCATAATTGGTTTCTTGTGAATAAATAAATATTCGAATGAATTGCATGATAATCACAGTTTTCTTGTCTCTGATGAGTTGATGTTATCTTGGGTGGTAAAATCTTAATTCGCGAATCTTTTATTTTCTAAAATCTTGAGAAGGCATCGATTCATTTGAACATTCTTGTTTCATTCACCATTCCTATCATTCTTTCCTTCAAATTGAATCCGTTTATCTGATATTCAAATCAAGGTTACGGAATCGAGGCAAGAAACAGTAGAGAAGAGAATTATTTTGCAGTAATACTCGTTGAATAATATGTACGCGATACCGAAACATGATAATTTTAATTTCACGTGCACTAAACGGTGTATAATATGCGTTGATCTCGTCGGCACGTGCATCTTGCTGCATCTACGATTACATCCATGTCTTCTTCCTGACTCAGTAGACCAAAATCAGCAAAAATAATTGCTTTTAAGGAATGAATCACTAGAAACAAGACAGATGCGAATATGTCTGAATCAGTGAAAGATGGTACCTTATGAGAGGATGACAATTACACAGTTCTGTCATTATTATTAGAATAGCATTAGACCAAGTTCACACAAAGCGCATGATCAAAGAAGTTGAATAGTGTTTCCTTTCATTCCATGAATCAGGAAACAAAATGTCTCTACGTGAAACTGTGTTAAGATGTGCAGAATATGTGTATTGTGCTAAAAAGTTATTCAATATTGCATATTTTGAACGCTCTTTATCCTCTGAAAATGTATCAGACCAAGTTGTGTTGAACTTATTCAGAGAAATGATATGTCATTGTGAACTCTTCATATTCTCAAGATTGTATGTTAGAGGTTTATTCAATGATTTCAATGTGTTACGTGATATGGTTGCTGAAAGGATGTTATATTCAAAACTCAACTTTTGGGACGAAAGCATGAAGAACTTGATGAAAGACTACTATTCTTCGATCGGTAAGTTATTTTACACATTCTTCGCATGATTTTAATGGAAGTTTGTAGAGAAAACCTCTGATATCACGGAATGTGATATTCACATTATTCATATGAATTTTGTAACCGAAACGTACATGTTCTACACATTATTTCAAATCAGTTTATATTCAATTCACATCTAAAATGGAATCAACATATGAACTGAATGTGTAATACTATGAAATTTCAGAATCATTAATGGAACTTGACGAGGATGATACTCCATCTCCACAGTTACAAACTTCATGTGAGCGACTATCAGTTCAAAAAAGTATGTATTATTACTGTAATCACATAATTCACAATGATCATCTATTGTTTTTCATCGATATTCTTCTATAAACAATGAAATTTTTTCTCATCAGCATCGAATGATAACAAAGAGACTGTCGCTTCAATACCGCAAGAAGCTGATATACCACAGGAAGGTAATATATATGAATTTTATGATAGAAGTTGTTATAACTATGATTAATATAGATATTATTTGGAAGATTTCTTTCCATCAGATTCAAAGGGAACTCATGAAATTATTTCAAACGATGATGATGATCCCCCTGCAGAGGAGGATGAGGAGGAGGAGGAGGAGGATAATCGAAAGCTGCTTCATCGTCAGAAACCTATGATTATTGAAGATGCTATTCTACTCGATCATCCCCTTTGTGTTTGTGATGGTATGTTGAAAGAAAAAATCTCAATCAAAAATTTGTGATGCATGAAAATAGTGATTTTCCGAAGAGTTATCATCAAAATTAAACTATTGCTTCATCCTTAAAAAAAAGTAGCTTCAACTTTGCGAGGTATTTTGAGCGATGCTGGCGATCCCCCTGCAGAGAAGGATAATCAAAGCCTGCGTCCTCGTCAAAAGCCTGTGATCATTGAAGATGTCATTCTACTTGATTATCCTCTTTGTATTTGTGAAGGTATGTTGAAAGAAAAAAAGTGTCTAAAAGAAAGAAACTCGTGATACATGAATGTATCGATTCTTCTTGAAAACAAATCAACATAAAGGATACCATTTTTCAAGACCAATTATCAGAATTCAATGATTTGTTTTTGTTTAAACGTAGCTTCAACTTCGCGAGGATATCAAAATCAACGTGGATGGGGTCGTAGATTTCCTCGAAAGTATATCGACATTGATGAAACCGCTGACAATGGGCATAACGACACAGAGGACAATCCAGTACACGAAAAACCAGATGAAGCGAATGAAGAAGAAGAACAAGGTGATCATGATGATGATCATGAAGAAAGAGAAGAGGAGGTAGAAAGGGGAGAGAAAGAAGAGGGGAGAATGGAAGAACAAGTAGAAGGAGAAGAAGAAAACAATAGGGATATCAATGACGATGGGATACTACCACCGGGACACAGGTTCGTGATTATGTCACAGCATAGGAGATACTTTAAAAAATTCAAAACTCGCGGCCGTGAAATTGAAATGAAATTCAATCTCCCTCAAGCTCAAAATACAAATACGTTGAATTGGTTGGAAACAGCCTTCCGTGATATACAAACATACCTCACCAGTTCATGTCGAAGTCATGATTATATAGGATTGACTTGATCCACTCTGTGAATGGATTCGAACATGGTGTAGTCTGGCAATCTTTTCGACCAGTTCGTGATTTTTCTTTTGAAAATCTGTGGGAACTTGTGAGTAGTGTTGCTCAAAGTTCACGTGGTTTCAATAAAGATGAATCTTGTGTCATAAATTCTTGTATTGTTAGTGGTACTCCTGTAGGTTGTGGGAGAAAATCTTCAAATTTTGAGATTGCATCGAAGCGATCGATTTTAACTATCCGTAATGACAATGATAAATTGTGTTCACCACGCTCTCTTGTAGCAGCAGATGTCTATATGCGGAGGGGTTCTGTACGTTCAGGAACTTTACAAAAAGAATGGAATAAAATAAGACAACCGCGATCGTCTTCACAGTGAATGAGAGCATGCGAGCTGATGAGAAACGCAGGGGTGTGTATCACTGCAGACGGTTGTGGTCCGAATGAAATAGAACGTTTTCAAAATTATTATATGCATAAAGGGACGGCAATCGTCATTTACAAATTAGAATCTTTGGGGAAAGGCGTGAAACCCTTATTTGATGGACGATCGAAAGTTTCCCGATTTTTTGGACATGTTGTTCATACATTATATATCGCTTATTATGAAAAATTAGCTCACTTCGAACCTATTCTGAATCAACGTGGAGCTGCGGGTAGTCGAGGATTTTGTGAGGCTTGTCATAAATCTGATAAACAAAATGCTATGAGGCATCAGTGTAATAAACAATGTTCACGATGTAAACGCAGTCCTCCATGCGATACTGCATCGAATCGAATGTTCTGTAGAGATTCGAATCGACATTTTTATGGTATAACTTGTTACGATTCACACAAAAAAACATTCAACACGTCCCCAAATTCAAACTCGAGTGTATGCGCATCCTTGAAAAAATGTAATAAGTGTTTAATTTCAATACCACAAGATCGCAAACACGTATGTGGGTGGAGATTTTGTAACATTTGTCGTAAGCAACAACCTTATAATCACCAATGTTATATCATGCCTCTCAAACATAGATATTCACGACAACCAGTCGTGTTCATTTTCTATGATATCGAAACGCAACAAGATCGAAATGTCAAAGGCGACCAAAATACCCGTTTACATGTACCTAGTCATTGTGTGGTACAAAAAAATTGCACATATTGTATCAATGAACCCAATATCACGATAAAATGTGATTATTGCGGTGTGCGTGAATATGTTCTTGGTTTGAGTCCTATTCAACAGTTTATTGAATTGATTCTTCAACAAAAACAAATTTTTTCGAAAATCGTGTATATAGCACATAATGCTGAAGGCTATGACGCTCAATTTATATTAAGATATTTGGTGGAGCAGAAACGTGATTCATATCCTCAATTGATAATGAACGGGACTAAAATCCTGCGGATGAAAATGGGTCGCATAGTTTTTATAAATAGTCTCAATTTCCTTCCCATGGCCTTGAATAATCTTCCAAAAGCTTTCAATCTACCTGGTGGGTCCGAAAAAGGGATATTTCCGCACCTTTTCAATACTCCAGAAAATCAAAATTACATTGCATCATTACCATCTATCGAATTTTACATGCCTGACACCATGGAAACAGATGAACGTGGAAAGTTTTTGGAATGGTATAATGAAAAAAAGACGAACGCCGATTACGTTTTTAATTTTCGAAAAGAAATAATTAACTACTGTCGAAAAGATGTAGAAATTCTACGAGGAGCATGCATTGTTTTTCGAAAAATGTTCTTGGATTGTGGTAATGTTTGTCCGTTTACAGAAATCATCACAATCGCTTCAGCATGTTCTAAGGTTTTCAGAAAAAATTATTCAGAAGAAGAGACCATTGGAATTATTCCTAAAAACGAGTATAGGTGTGCACAAAATTTTTCTCGTAAAGCTTGTGAATGGTTGTCATGGATTGAACACACACGTGGTTGTCACATTCAATCAGCTGCTCGCGATCGTGAATACCGTATACCGGAAGGCATACTTGTAGATGGGTATTATGAAGATCATGAAACGGGCTTAAAATATGTATTCCAATTCCATGGGTGCTATTGGCACGTTGTCCACGATGTTTCACTGTGGATCGAGATCGACCGTTGGGTGATGGTGGTTTGTCGATGGAAAGTAGATACGACAAGACAATAAACACCAGTGGCAGAATAAAGTCTTTCGGCTGTGTTTTGACGGAAATCTGGGAATGTTAATTCGCTGACTTTTTGCAGTCAAACAGTGAAGCACAAACTTTCCTGAAGAATAATGAACTACTCAATCACTCACCGCTCGATCCTCGTGAGGCTATCTTTGGTGGTAGAACGGAAACATATGCAACTTTGTACGATGTACGAGAGGGGGAAGAGATACGTTATGTTGACGTTCGCTCTCTTCACCCTTACGTGTGCAATTGTATGAGAAAAAATATATCGATCAAGACCGATGTACAACGAATTTCTTTTGTTTTTGAATGGTTTCATGGATTTCTTGATTATCAATACTGTGAACCTATATCATGTATGAGCGCATCCAATGTACATGATCAAGCGCAATGATAATAATAATAATAATAATGAAGAAAAAAAAAATATGAATTACAAACAACCTTGAGATTCCTTATTCCTTGCAATCATTCCGATATCCTATTCATATGAACTTAATAAATTCTATTTTGAAGGAGAAGCTAATGATTTCTTCAGTAATTGTGACGATCATCTCCAAAATTTTACCAGGTTTACGAATACTGTATCAAAAGCATGTGATGAGCTCCACTACGAACAAGAACCTTGGAATGTCAGAGATAAGTGAGCATGTCAGAAGTTGGACATAGTGACAGTTATGGACACCCTCGCTTCCATCCCCACCATTTTCACCCCACCCTGCCTACCAGAGTCAGTGGGTCAAAGTCGGTAGGCGGGGTGGGGGAAAGTGGTGGGGATGAAAGTGGGGGGTATCCATAACTGTCACATACTACTTGACTCATCGCGGTTCAACGCTTCGTTTTCACAAAGGTCATGATAATAGAGAAATATTTCACATAGGACACATATGTGTTTTAACGAGTTCCAACAGGCTGTATTCTTTATTTTTCATTTTGATGAAATTTTTTTCTCGTCCTACTGTTTGACTGAATCGGGTTACTACCCAGACAGCAAAAGAGTCCCTTCAAAGAGCTCCCGTTATGACAGTAAACATGAATTGATCATGAATACTTTGGATTCAAATTGAATTCTTAATGAATAATTTAGTGCTCGAAGAGAATTCATATTGCGAGTTCATCAAGAATTCTTCAGTCATTCAACATGTGTTTATTTTGAATACATTGAATTTATATTGGAGTCATTTCCACTGTCATAACGGGGACTGTTCAAGAATTTCTTGAAGAGTCTTCAAGAATCCAAACGGATTTTTCTTGCTATCTGGGTATGCGGGTTTGGGCGCTCGGGCTATTATTGCATCCATCGTCTCAAATGTTCCTAGAATTTGAAGGTGTATTTTTCATAATGATAAGGTCTTGTTTCAATTGTAAAAAATTTGATGATCATGAATTCTTTTTATATAGGACGTTCAAACGTAATTGTCCATCTGAAATTCGTCTTGCGCTCGCCAGAGATGGGACTTGCCTGGAAATAAAAAGCGTTAATCTTGCGCACACCTCACACGAAAGCTGAAGTAAGTGAAAATTCATATGTAAAATCATACCATATCTTTCGTATCTTTCATTATTTCCAACGGTTTCATATGAAATTGTTGGTGAATAAACTTGGTTGATATTATTTTCATGAATCTTCTGTTGTTGCATACTTCGAGAATATCTATGTTCATAAGTGATAAATAAACTAATAGGATTCAATTAGAGTAGAGTATAATTAATAACCCAGCCAGCAAAATCAAGGTAATGCTTCTAGCAGTGACGCTACCATCCACTTATACATTTAAGAGCTTTTTGTACACCTGGTGTTTGATTAACGTGTGAAAATGGGAGCAACTTGGTAGTACTTCAATCGCAGTACTACTTGGTAGTACTCCCTCGTAATACTGGTAGCGCTACGGTAGTGCTATGTTATAGACTGCAATATATATATGCTATGGTAGTAAGCAGTGCCAAATATATATGTGGTGCTACTACGATGCTACCGTGGCACTACTAGCAGCATAATCGGAAATTCAGGAGCGCTTTGCTGGCTGGAGAAACTAGAATGAATAACAGTCTGCAAAAGAAATCTTGTCAAAAAGCGCGGTAGAATTACTTCCAAACTACTCCCAAGTACGGGGTGTCAGATATTTCCGTACACTGAGAGAAATGATGATCAATATCAAGAAATTTAATTCATGAATATTGCTAAGAATACAAATTCTTGATTACTGCCAATATGTTATGGGCCTAAGAAATTTTTCCTGGAACTAAGAATACGATGCTTGAATCAAGAAATATTTTCTTGATTCAAGACGATTTCTTCTGAGCTAATAACATATCAGCTGTAATCAAGAATTTGTGATCTTGGCAGTATTCATGAATTGAATTCCTTGATATTAATCATTATTTCTCTCAGTGTAGAAGGGCGTAGAAGGGAATCCATAGTATTTTACGTATTTCCACGTCAGAGTACGGTAATACTACATTGAGTCATTAGAAGGGGATTGACGCAACTCATTCAGGGTCGTAGTGTTCCGTAGAAACTCATAGTATTCTACGTTCTTCTACGTCAATTTATGCAATTCTACAGACAATTGTAGAATCCAGCGATTGTTACTCAAGAAGACGTAGAAATAGTACATAGAAAACATGCAGAAACTAAGTACTCCTATGAGAAACTATGCCAAGATCAATTCTAATATGTCGAAATCCGTTGGGATTCTCAATTTTTGGGTAGTTCTTCGTAATTAGGGAATTACCATTCTGATTCCCACGCCGGACTGAGTATATCAATTTTCTTGGTTTAGTTTTGCATAGTTTCAACAAGAGTACGTTACTGTATCCACGCCCAATTACGTAATTTTATGAGAAGTAGTGTGTCGTAAATTACCGGTTCTCGTAGTTTTAGGCTTAGTTTGGCGTAGAAATATTTCCACAAGGGTATAAGCTTGGTTGATACGCTGTATGCTATTTTATTCTACCACTTTCGGCAACATATAACCCATACAGCACACATATATCCATTAGATGTCCATTGGATATCCAGGATATGTGAGAAATCCAATGGAAATCTAATGAACGTCAAATGGATATTGGACGGACATTTGGACATCTATTGGATATCTGATGGATCCCATATCCAATTGTGCTGTGTGGGGAGGTTACATATTTCAGAGGATATTTGAAAAAGAACCAAAACATGTCTCATAAGACAGTTTTCGTATACTTATGGGGGCTTTTGTTCTAAACGATACTTTACACCCCTGGTTAAAAGAATCCATTAAATCTGACAAATGAAATTCAATGAAATTTGGTCAGAACATTGTCCAAGTTCAATCGTAATTTAATGACATTTGGCCAGATTCAACGAGATTCACATGAAAGTTCGGACCAAATCTCATTGAAAAATCACCGGTGGGATTTGGTCACGTTTAATTGTACTTCAATGAGAATTGACCAGAATCACCGGATTCCTTCAACCAGGGACAGGTAGTATCTGTGTCATACAGATAAAATTGGAGTTGAAATCCTGCTAACATCAATCACACATTGTTGCCATAACAATATTGAGAGGATTGAAAATAATATTTCTCTATGTGAATGTTCATTGCGTTGAAAAAATACGTTGAATGTTAATTTGATTTTTGTAATGGCAGGATCTGTTCCAATACTTACCAGAAAATCGTAAATTAGATAGCGTCAAAGAAAACGTGGTGAATCTCCTGGAGTTGGGATGTAAAAAACAAATAATACAAGATAAACTGCTCGAAGAAAGCAATAAACACGTATCAAGGAAAGATTCACACAATCTTGCAGCATCACATCTGAAACACCCAGATGATGACATATTGCCAGCAGCAATACATCTTTTAACCAAGACCCACGGTATAATGATTGGAAGAAACCATATGAACGTAGAACACACGGATGAAAAGCAGGGCATAGTAAACCATTTTTTTTTGTCAACCTACCCAAATGAACGTATTGAATTGTGATTATTTGTATATAAACATTATTACAGTTAAATATCTCTATAATCTGTTATTCAAAATGGGTTCAAGAAAAGAAAAGTGATTCATGGGTCCCAGTTTACATGACCATTTTATGTGATAACACAGGCCTGCGAGGTTTTTCCCCCTTGGAACTGGTGACCATTTTCCGAAGTAATTTGCTGCGTAGAATCCGAATCCGGAGCCAGAATTGGGCTATCACGTCAGGATTTTGAGATATCTGAGGGTAAATACGCGAAAAATGCGGTTTTTCGCTACTTTTGAGGTTATGTACAGGACGCATAAAATTTTTTTGATCTTTTCTCTCAACTTCATCAATTTGCACTACTCTTCCCGTTTAAAATGAGCTATTGAACGTTCATGTACGATTTTTTCTCGCAAAGTTACGACCATTCTAAGTTGTGTAATATGTCCCAACAACAGAATGAGTATTCGCATTTATTACACTGATCGACAATGAAATTCTCCTTCAAATGAAATTCTCTTTTCTGAAGTAATTTTCTGCGTAGAATCCAAATCCGGAGTCAGGATTGGGCCATCGCGTAAGCATTTCAAGATATTCAAGATTAGGTCCACGAAAAATGGGTTTTTTGATTACTTTGGAATTCATGTACTGAGTGCACAATTTTTTTTAGTCTTTTCTTCTAATTGCATCATCCAGTACTACTCTTACTCTTCAAGATAAGCTATTAATCGGTGACCTACAATTTCTCCTTGCAGAGTTACGAGTATTCCAAGTTGTGAAATATATCCCCAAGATTATAATATTTCTAGGATCTCCTGAGGGTGCTGCCAGGATGTATGGGAATGAAAATTCTAATTTTCTAATATGATATTCTTATTCAGCGACCCAAAAACTTATATGTTCACATATTCAAGGAAAATTTCCCTTCAAAAAAATGGGTTCCCCAAAGGGTTGATAATTCACAGACCTGCGGAATATAAGTTTTTATTTTCCCTTCGAACAATAATGGTTCCTTTCCAGGTATTCAGATTGTGGAACTAAAATATAACGCCAGTTTTTTACAGCACATCAGGATTCATTTTTATGTGAGATATGAATATTTACAGTTTTTAAACAATTTGTATGAACGAAAAATATATACGTTTTATATAAAATTCAGACATGGGGCTGCACTGGTTTCAAACAAGACCTAAGATACTAGATAAATCAAAAGGACTTATGATATCTTTTTCTAGTTTCTTCAAAACTTCTGTTTGATCTCTTTCTGTTGTACTCATGATTCGGTTCATCTCTCTTTAACATCCAGCAATAGTCAGCCATCATTCTAACGTCCCACCTTCCTTGATATCTGGTCTCCATAACCTTAAGGTCTTGATGAAATCTCTCCTTGCTCTTCACTGACAGCACCAAGATTCTCGGGGAAAAGTCAATATGGGAATGCAAATAATGGAGTTTTATACTCATATTACAACCCAGGGTTTTGAAATTGTTAAGCATGCTGTTGACTATATTTTCATAATCAGGGCTTTTTCTGTTCCCTAAAAATGTTGTACGACTTCCTTAAATGACTTCCAAGCGAGCTTCTTGGTTTTATTCATAGTTTTTCGAAGTCAGGATCTTGCATCAATTTCCTTATGTCTGGACCAACAAAACGCCTTCTTTTATCTTCGCATCCGATAAATGCTTGAATTTATCACATAAATATTTGAAACAAAGACCATCTTTAGGCAATGCCTTTACGAATTGCTTCATAATGCCTAATTTGATATGAAGCGGAGGTAGCAGAATTTTGGAGCGGTCAACTAGTGTTTCGTGTACAACATTTTTACTTCCAGGGTTCAATGATGCTCTCTGTGGCCAATCTTTCTGGATCCAATGTCGTGCTCTATTCCTACTATCCCATTCACATAGAAAACAGGGTATTTTGTATACCCTCCTTGTTGACCAAGCAACATAGTTAATATTTTGAGATCACCACATATAGTCCAGTTATGATTGGAGTAATTTATTTTTGAGGACGAAATCCAAATTTTCATAACATTCTTTCAAATGAGTAGAATGTCCAATAGGCAAAGAAGCAAATTTATTACCATTATGTAACAATACTACTTTGAGGCTCCGTTTCGAAGAATCTATAAAAAGTCTCCAATCATTTGGATTGTATTCTACATCAAACATTTTGAGTAGGCCAGGCACATCACAACAATACACTAAATTTTTTTCTTGAGCAAAATACGGTAGAAAATTCTTCTCTCTATTTCTATACCAATAAAAGTTCGTTGTACGATCCAGCATGTTTTTTTCTTTCAATCTGGAACCGAGTAATTCCGCAGCATCTTTCGGAAGATTAAGATCTCTTGTCAAATCATTCAATTCACTTTGAGAAAACAGTGGTGGTGTTTCGTTGCACTCGTAATATTCATCGTCAGGATCTGAAGTATTCATTATAGCCTCTTGAAATAAACTAGGATCAGATGAAAATGGTTGGGCAGGATGGCATAACTCTTTGCTATCAGGATCTTTATACGTAGGTAAAATCACAGAACGAATATCAGGATAACTTATCGCTGCTTTATTTTTAGAATTAAATCCTTTCATGTTTGAACAGCAGAAGTAACAATCGTTGATATGATTTTGCGGTTCCATCCAAATCATTGGAGTCTGTAAACTAAAACAATGTTTTTCTCCTCTTGACCATTTCCGAAGTTCACGTACACATGTCGAACACACTTTATGAGGCGCCCATTGTTTGTCTTGGTTTTTTATGTTGATTTTGAAATAGCTATCGTATAGTTCTTCAATACATTTAGAAATTATTTGTTGCTGTCTCTTTATTACATAATTTCCACATATGTAGCAGAAGTTATCTGGAGCATTGATACATTTTCGAGAAGCCATTTGTGAAACTTTTTTTTAAATACACGAAATTCACAACAATTACTGGACACTCGATACTTGTACACGGAGGAAAAAATTAGAACAACAATCAGTACATTCCGAGTGAATTAGTGGAATAATGTCTGAACATAGCAACAAACAATCTACGATCTCAGCAGTGCTGGCTCGAAGGATATTACCGCCCGGCGCGAGAATTTTGTAGGCGTCCGATTATAATAGTGTAGCATATTGCATAAATATATATTTATGTGATATGCTATAAGCATTTTCTACCGTATTTCGCTCAAGAAAAAAATTTAGCGTATCGTTGTGATGCGCCTGGCCTACTCAAGATGTTTCATGTAGAATACAATCCAAAGTCAATCCCCTTCATTCAATCAACATTTTTCTGAAGCATTTTGGTGCGCTGAATCCGCATATGGCTCCAGAATTGCTATATCACGTCAGGTATTTGGGATATTCCGACCTAAAAATGTGGAAAACACTGTTTTTTGGCATATTTGAGGTTCCGTAAAGTCGAAAGGTAATTTTTTTCACAAAACCAATAGATGCACCTCAAAGTATCAGTCATCCTCTTCCAAATGCCGTTGAGTTTGCTGAAATATCTTTTTTTTTCATTGAGATACGACAATTTTAAATTTGTGCGCTCATGTACTCAATAAATAGGTGGAGACACAATTTTCAAACTGTCGTATCTCAATGAAAAAAAAAGGTATCTGAGCAAACTCAACGGCATTTGGAAGAGGAGGACTTATACTTTGAGGTGCATGTATTGGTTTTGAGAAAAAAAATTACCCTTCGACTTTACGTAACCCCAAATATGTCGAAAAACAGTGTTTTTCACATTTTTAGGTCGAAATATCTCAAAAACCTGACGTGATAGAGCAATTCTGCAGCCAGATTCGGATTCAGCGGATCAAAATGCTTCGGAAAAAGATATTATTGTTTGAGGGGGAAAAAAAAAGTCAAATTTCGCAGGCCTGTGTAATTGACAATAAAGAATTTATATGAATAATTCCAAAAAAAATATGACACGAAAATTCTGAACCAAGTACATTTTCTACATTCAGATTGAAGTGAGGGCACTTTAGTGAAAATAAACCATATATAAACCATTTGTGGACCATATATAAATTTTATGAAAATCATGTATTACCCTAGTAAAAAGGATTGTACACGCCCTATATACAATTACTGGATTTTATATAAGTATCATTCGAATCCATATATGTGACTATATATGAGGAGATATTTTCCAATAATACTTATATAAAATCCGATAATTATATATAGGACATATGTAATCCGTTTTTACTAGGGTACTCAGAGAAGATTATTATATGACGCGTATATAATGCATATATGACTCATATATACCTCATATATACCCCATGCATAAGTCACAGATGAGTGATATATGTTGTATACTGAAAAATTTGCATATACTGATTATATATGGGGCATACATGATTCATTTCCACTAGAGATCAGTAGCATTATCGTTAAGTTCATGTCCAAAGGATTCCATAATTGAGGGATCAATCTATTAAGCGTTTGCTCAACATTGCACATAAATTTGGATGGAATTGGGTATTTTGAACTGGTATGATATACTCTTCAACTAAACGGATAAATTTTCATTGGGAAAGTCACTTTAGAGATTTTTTGAAACATTTCCACATCCCACAATAGAAAACACTCGGATTTTTTTCTATCACACAGAACGATCTATTTTTGTTGTCTTATACTAAACATAATAAATGACACAGTGATGAGATTTTTCGAGAATAAAGTTTGAATTCATTGCAATATTTTATAATATGGCACGTGAGAAATGAACTGTTCGAAATTGTTAATCCCTGTTGATTCCTGTGATGCAATACGTTTTTCGATGAAATTATCATCACCCACATAACAACAATGCGTATTCTAAAGTTCCGTACTTGAACATACTCATGAATTTCTTTATTTTTCCATTTAGGTGCTGATGTACTGTTATTACACAATAATCAAGATGAATTTGGAGCATTGTATTTCGATACAAAAGCAATGCAAAAAGATTTGGCATCTTATTCAGGAGTCGTATTTATGGATGGCACATACAAAATATTCAAAAGAGGTTTTACGCTGAAGTTGCTGATAGTAGAAGATTCAAACGCTCAAACTCGAATTGTTGGAGTTGGGCTGTGAGCGAACGAGAAGAAGGAAACACTCCGATGGTTTCTACAATGTTTTCAAAAAGCCAATGAAGCAGCATCAGCGAACATTTCTTGTTTCATTACCGACAAAGATCTAACTGAAAGGTCTGTAATTCATGAAATATTTCCACGCGCGAAAATGTACCTTTGTGTATTCCATACATTGAAAACATTCAAACGTGAAATTGCTATGAATAAGATGCCCATATCTTCAGAGGAGAGGGATAAATGTCTCACTATACTTGATGAATTGGTCAGAAGCACCTCAGTACAACACTACGATGAATTACATAACCAACTCCATCAGGTAGCACCGGAAGTGGTATGGGAATATTTTCAAAGAAATTGGCATCCAATAAGAGAAGAATGGACTGTATACAATATGGAGCATAGGAATTTAGGCAATACCACCAATAATAGATTAGAATCTCTGAATTCGAAGTTGAAATTTATAATCAACACAAATAACACGTTAGTTGATTTCGTGAATAAATTTTAAAAATTTTTGAAATTTCGGGATAATGAATTCAACTTCAAGAGAGCACAAGACATATTGAAAGAAGATGTTGTTCCATACGATTCTGACAGCTGTGAACAAAAATTTAAAAATCAACTCACAAGTTACGCTTATAAAACGGTCATCGGGGAATTAAAACAATCCCAACACATTACATTTGGAACTGTAAACGATACTTCCACAGAATGCAAAATAGAATACAAACAAAGTATTATCAAAACCACGTGCCTGGAATGCTAATGCTCCAGTTGGCAGTCCTTTATGTTACCTTGTCGTCACATATTTGCTCTGAGACGTCATTTGAATCTGCCGTTATTCGATGAAAACTTATGTCATACATGATGGACCGAAGACTATTCTTCTCAAAGAAATCCTTTGGGTAGGAAGCATAAAGAAAAAAGTGAGCGTGAAAAGTCCTCAATCGTCATGACTCAAACATCTTCTCCGGCACTTGAAGACATTCATCGAAGACGAGCAGCTTTTGTTGAAGTGACCAAAAGTTTAGTGGAAGTTGGATCTATGGCTACAGACAGCATATTTTCACATCGATTGAACATTCTCAAACAGATTGAACAGTGTTGGCGGGAGGGTGTGGAGGTAACGGTGACTAAAGTTGGAGGTAACAAGGAAACTTGTATCGAACCAAGGACTGACCAAAATAATGTGATAGATTCCTTGAGTAACGAATCGAATTCAACAGATGTTGATAAAATCGAACTTGATTGCCACAACTTGAGCGATAAAATTAAAAATATAAAACTGCAAACCCCTTTGAAACTCAGAGGTCAACCGAAAGGGGCATTCGAATCGACCATAAAAATGCATCCCAAGACAAAGAGTCAAACCCAAAGGGGGAAAAAGAATTGAAGAGACTGTATGTGTACACGGAGAAAAAGATAGAAGAATTTTTACTATTTTTCATGCTAAACCTGAAACAGGAAGGCTTGTAATATCAATTTTCACATGAAAATAAGGGAAGATTGCAAATGAATGGCCAAATTTTATTATACGCTTGGTGAAATTTTACTATACGCTTTTTAGAATTTGGCCATTAATTCTTAATGTTCCATATTTCCATGTAAAAATTGATTTCACAAGCCTTCCTGTTTCAGGTTTAACATGAGAAATAGTAAAAATTCTTCTATCTTTCTCTCCGTGTATAATATGATTCATTATCGCTGAATGTACATATTCCTTCTTCCACGAGCGTTGAACGCGAGAAATGTGATTTGATTCTATCATTTTGATAATCCATCGTTTCTATTGAAGAATTTTTTCTCAAAAAGTGAACCATTTTCAACAATAAATGAATACAAACAGCTGAAAAAAAGTTATTCATGTTGTATTTTCATGGAAAAATAGATGTGCTATCTCCAGAGACTTGAAAAACAAAATGACATCTCCAAATTATTGATTATGAGACATCCATGCGAAAGACTCGTATCATCGTACAGGTAAAATTATATCATCTTGAATTTACAACTTCAAATTAATATCAGAATATTTTTACAGAGATTGTATAGAAGATAATACTAAATACAACGCAAAAGCATGGATTTTTGTTCCAAAAATATTCCATTCGACAAGACAGAATTTCTTTCTTCCAGAAGGGAGGATGTACAGTGCTTCACAAAATATCTTTGACTCCGATAAAAAGTGGAGTTGATTCAAAATCAGAAGAAACAGAAAATCGAAGCAATTTCGTATATACATTTCTGCTTTCAGGCTGAAATTAATACCAACTTTCGAAGAATGTATTCAATGGCTTCTGCAGGAAAATTCGATCCAACATGATGATCATTGGAATCAATTTGAACGCATTGCGCAGTTTGAAACATTAATTATTTCATTTAAAAATTAGACGGTTATACTCTTGGTCAGATTGATTACATCTTCTCTCAAATGTAACTGAATACAGATACTTATTTCCCAAGGTTAGAACAAACATGCGATAGGATTACCAACTTTAATGTCGCTTGTGAATATTTTCAAAATTTGACGCAAAGTACGGTACTAAAACTGTACAAGAAATATGAATTAGATCTCGAAATATTCAATTATCGCCCCAATAAATATATAGAATGTAGTAAAAAATAAAAGTTTTCATATTTCTTGAGAAAACTTGAAATCTTTTTATTGATTGGATATAAAAACTGTGTTATGAATGCATTGTAATGAGAGTAACGAATAAAAAATTTCTGCTGCTAGAACCGCTTGAGGCTTAGGAGCACAAACATAACACTCAGGTTCGGAGGACAAAAACACTTTTCCGGAACCAACAATTGATTTCGGTGATCCGCCTTCAAACGTAGGTATACGGATTTACTCGATTGTAATTTGTTCTGAAGAATACGGGACGCGTGTGAAACTACAACTACAGTGATTATAGCGTTTGTCGATGCTGATGCCGGAATGATATTTCCTGCCATCGCTGTAATGGATATGAATATTGATCATGAAGATTTCAAGTCAGGAAAGGGATATTTACGTACATTTGATCTCAAATCGTGTTTTTTTCTGGGATTTTCAGGATGGAAATTTAGATTCAAAAGATTATAAATTCGGTGAAATGATGATGATTGAATCCAGATGACCTCTCAACTTGATTATTATCAAGTAGAAATTGACGGAAGTGAGGGTGTATATGGATAGAACACGCATATCCACGCATAATTGTTCAAGTAATATTCACGGGTTTATCCTGATCAGGATGGGAATTAAGCTTCAAATATTTGGAAATTCGATGAAAGATTGATGATTGAATCCAAATGACCTCTCAAATTGATTATTGTCAAGAAGAAATTGAAAGAAGTGAAGGTGTACATGCATGTAACACGCATATCCACGCATATTTGTTCTAATAATATTTACGGGTTTATCCTGATCAAGATGGAAATTTTGGTTCAAATGTTTAGAAATCCGATGAAATGATGATGATTGAATCCAGATGATCTCTCAACTTGATTATTATCAAGTAGAAATTGACGGGATTCTGGGTATATATGAATAGAACACGCATATCCACGCATGAAATATCCACGCATATTTGTTCTAATAATATTTACGGGTTTATCCTGATGAAGATGGAAATTTTGGTTGAAATGTACAGAAATTCGATGAAATGATGATGATTGAATCCAGATGACCTCTCGACTTGATTATCATCAAGTAGAAATTGACGGAAGTGAGGGTGTATATGAATAGAATAAGCATATCCACGCATAACTGTTTAAGTAATATTTACGAGTTTATCCTGATCAGGATGGAGATTATAGTTCAAATGTTCAAAAATTCGCTAAAAGGATGATGTTTGAATCCGGATAACCTCTCAACTTGATTATTATCAAGTGAAATTGAAGGAATTCGAGGTATCTATGAACAGAACACGCATATCCACGCATATTCGTTTGAGTTATATTGACTTGTTTATCCTGATCAGGATGGGAATTAAGATTCGAATGCTTATAAATCGTCTGACGTATGAACATAAATCTAATTGTTGTCCATACCCTGGTTAAACAAAATCAGTTGATTCTCGCCAAATCTCACTGAATTACAGTTGAACTTGGACAATTTTTCTAGTCAAATTTCAACGGCATTTTTTCAATGAGATTCGATCAGGAAAATGAAGTCTTTCAATGTGAATCTCGTTGAATCTCGAGAATTCTTATCGAATCTCGGACAATGTTCTGGCCAAATGTCAGGAAATTTCATTTGTCAGATGCAATGGATTCTTTTAACCAGGGTACCCTGTACATTCGTTCGGAGAAAATTGGTAACACTACTATAGAGATGTTCAAATATGTACAGTTTCAAGTGAGTGAAATATGAGGTGGGAACTAAGTAATGTTCATAATTTATAATATTCAACGAAATTCTGAATCAAAATTTGGTAATAAATTGCGTGACAGCCATATAACAATTCCATAAATATGAGTTCCAAACTCACCTCACCTAGTTCTGTTTCACTTCGTATTCTTGGCAGTTGCTTCGTTTTCAAATCTGCGCGCCATTCCCCGTCGTGCACTTTTGCCGCTAGTTCACCCAGTCGATAATCAATATGCACACGATTACCTCTGTATATTTATATCCACGGAAAATGATGTGACCACGCATATCCACGCACATAGTAATTGTTTTTGTCTCCCGTGGGCATGATATATCCACTCACATGGTAATTATTTCCGTTTCCTGTGCGAATAATATTTCCACGCATATCCACGCAAAAGTACTCTTTCCGTTCCCTTGTACAAACGGTATATTCACGCATATCCCCGCAAAAAGTACTTCTTCCGTTTTCTCGTACATCCACGCATATTCACGCATATTCATGCGTTCCGTGCGAATGGACACTTCGTAAAGTTGAAGTATTGAATATTGAAAATTGTTAAGATGTATCGAAAAGTGAGTGTGATCGAGATCAAGAGAGTGCATAAAACTCGAGGAGCAAAAGTACTGTTGAATAAATCCACAAAACGACTGGATACTATCAGATAAGTATATTAGAATCGAGAATAATAATTAGAATTATTTCTTTGTTCAAAAGTTTTCACTTCTTTTTACAGCGAGAGAAAAAAAAGGCGTGAAAGAAGAAGAATCGGGATGATCTTCAACGTATGAAGGACAAATACTCCAAATCATGACAATTTCAATACGTAAGATAAGAAATTTTATATGCGGTGAGTAAGTGCATGTGTTTTAAAACCATAAACTTCTCAACATTAAACTTTCTGAGCATGAACATGGTGTATGCAATTCATCAACATAGAAGGATTTCCTTTCATTATTAATGGAAGGTCAAAAATTTGTGTTAGTCCAAATAATCATATATGCAAAAGTTCTAATTAATGATATAGCGAGTGTAGAAAAGTAGTAAGTAAAGTCAAAATGAATTGCGTACACCTACACCTGATCATAATTGACTTGTCGTTAACCAAACCCTGGTAGAAGTATCACAAGTTCTTCCTCATGACTCATGAGTTATTTGCAGGGAAAAACTTATTAAAATGAAACTAGTGAGCGACTAATGAATCACTTGTAAATCTTATCTGACTAGTGATGTTTGGATAAAACTTGTGAATTTCTTGCAAGATTAATCCAAACATTACTAAGATTAGATTCATATTAGGTGTACAAATAAGTTTCCGCGGTTTTTTATAAAAAATTAGGAATTTATTGTAAAGGAAAAGTACATTACGTTTTATTCAAAGTATTTTCCATCATTTGCCACTACTTTTCCCCATCTTTCTGGCAACATTCGGATACCCCGTCGAAAAAACTCTTCATCTTTTGACGCTATCCACAAATCTACCCAATTTTTGGTGTCTCCATATGATGTGAAGCTCTGCTCAGACAGACCATGTGCCATCGACCGGAACAGGTGATAATCAGAAGGGGCTAAGTCTGGTGAATACGGCGGGTGGGGTAAAACTTCCCAGTTGAGTGTTTCCAAGTATGTTTTTACCGGCGCCGCAACATGTGGACGAGCATTATCGTGTAAGAGAATAATTTTGTCGTGTCTGGAGTAGTAATGGGCGCGTTTTTCCTTAAGTGCCCGACTCAATCTCATCAATTGTGTTCGGTAGAGAGCTCCAGTAATGGTTTCGCTTGGTTTCAGCAATTCATAATACACGACACCAAGCTGATCCCACCAAATACACAGCATGAGTTTTTTTCCATGAATATTCGGCTTAGCTGTCGATGTTGATGGTTCGCCGGGCTTAACCCATGACTTTCTCTTCTTTGGATTATCGTAGTGAATCCATTTTTCGTCACCAGTGACTATACGATGCAAAAAACTCTTTTTTTTATTCCTGGCAAGCAGCATTTCACTCATGCATAATCGGCGTTCAACGTCTCTCGGCTTTAGTTCATATGGAACCCAATTTCCTTGTTTTTGAATCATTCCTAACGATTTTAAACGATGTGAAATTGCTTGTTGAGTCACTTGTAGAGTAAGTGCAAGTTCTTTTTGCGTTTGGGACGAATCTTCCTCCAATAGTACTTCTAATTCCATGTCTTCGTACACTTTCGGCCTTCCACTGCGTTCTTTGTCTTTAACGTCAAACTCACCGTTCTTAAACTTTTGAAACCATTCCTGACAACTTCTCTCACTTAAAGCAGCTTCACCATATGCTTCTAGAAGCAATCGATGCGCCTCAGCTGCAGATTTTTTCACATTAAAGAAGTAAATCAAAAGTTCCCGCAAATGATGCTTATTCGGAATAAAACTTGACATTTTTGCACGAAAAAAATTACGTGATGCTGATACGGAATCACTAGTACTTTAAGGTTATGGTGTTGCCAGATGACTAAACTTGGGATATTACGTTTTACATCTGACAATTTCTCCATAACCTTCTGGTGGGGCCATCTTTTGACAAACCGCGGAAACTTATTTGTACACCTAATACATTATCAACTAAAATCATTAATGAGCAGTTTTATTTATTACATCAATATTATTCATTAGATTCGCCAAATATTTATTAGCTTCATATTTGGATGAATTAATTTCTCTGGATGACTGGTGAAAAAATGTTTCATGCATGTACACTAAAAAATGTACTAAAAATAAAATTGAAAACAAGTCTTTTTATTCTGGAAATAGAATTCTCTCCAGACAGTGTTCTTTTGATGCAAGAAAACAATGCTACTACCAGATAACAAAATTCTCTGAGTTGAAGCAAATTTGTTCAAACTAAGAACATATCTGAATCAATTAGAAATTCAATAATGAGTTTTCATTTTTACCCTAATTATTCTCACAAGTGTTCTCCATGTTAGTTTCTAATAAGTTCCTCTTTAGATAATGATGACTGTTCCACTAGTTTTGATAAATGGAATCTAGTTACTTGGAGTGTTACATTCTAGTGAGTGCTTTGTGAGTTTTCCTCACTAGTGCCTTATGAGAAGAACAGATAAACTCGTAAGTGCCTCGTTATTCACTAGCGAAAAGTTCTACCTGGGAAATACTCATTTAAACTAAATACAGTATATGTATATCACCAACAGCGTTTGAAGTGAGGACGCACACGTCACGGAAGGAGAACAAATCTAATCAAGATCAGTGGTTCAAAGAACAACACTGAGTGGATATCAAAAATAATAGAAATTGAAGTTGAGGGGAAGGATGTCCAGGCTGCTTTCATTGGGCGAAGCAAATTGTACAGTCAGGATGTGTTGTACAATTCTAAGGTATGGTACATTGGTATACAAATTTCATTGATTTTTATGTGCATTACCTAGAAATATTCAAATTTTCAGATTATTCTATTTGACGGAGGGTCTTCATTTCTGATTTTGCCCTCGGTTATTCATGAGGTCTACTCGAGAAAGAGAGAATGTTTATGGCAACAAATAGCGTACTGTATAATGTCGGGTAAGGTATAGTAATATTTGTATATATGTTTTGAATTTGATTGAGCGAACTGAGATATTAATGTTATTTGTGTTTTTACGGATATTTCGACTATGTGAAGAAAACGTCGAAGATTGGATGCAGAGGAATATTTTAAATTTCCTCTTCATCGTGGGATATGTAGGAAAGGAACACTCAAGGTTCCTTTTGTTGATGGAAAGGTGCCGGTAAAAACCGTCACCTGCACAACTTGAGGGTCGTGTCTACAATTTTAGGTGTAGTGATTGTGTTTGTGTAGTTTTAGGGAGTGCTTGTGTGTGTGTGTGTGTGTCTGTGGTGTATTAGTGAATCTCGAACAAGTTTGAAGTGATAGTTTTAAGAAAAGAAGATTTCTTAAGAATGACTGACCAGAGTCGTCAATTTTATTTCTGAAATCTGTAGTTTTCAAATATTGTTTTGTGTTTGTGGTGTGTTGATTAGTTCCTATAGTCTAATGAGGACTAGTGTGCAAAATTTAAAGTGATTCGAAGTGACAGTTCTATGTGAGAGATACTTTGGTAATACCGACTAACCCGAGTCGTTACCTTTATTTCAGAACTTTTGAACTTTTGAGTGTCGTGAAGTGTTTTTTATGAATTTGACTTTGTGTTTAGTGGAATAGAATCTCGTGTATGAAATTTGAAGTGGTTCGAGGTGACAGTTTTGCATATGAAGTAAATTATCTCTTGCGACTAATGTTAATCGCTAGATTTATCCTCCAACTTTCATTCAAGGTTCTTCTCGTGGAATATGATATCGTGTTTTCTTGTTCTGTGGTGTAGTAAGTGATGTGTCAATGAATTTTAGAAAGTTTCAACTTTGTACTTTTGTCGAAAAGACAAATAATCAATAGCGACTAGCGAGAATCTTCAATTTCATCCTTGGAAGTTTTAGTTTTCAAATGTCGCTCTTGCTTTGAGTGTTGTGAATTGATAAAAAGTGCCTTTCTTTAGTTCGTGGGTGTGGAGGGAGCTAGTGTACCAACATTTAGGGAGTTTTAAATGGTAGTTTTGTGTGGAAGAGTGTTTGAATTTGACAGTATGGAAATTGTTGAGGTTATTTTTCTAAATCTTATTTCTGGTGTTGTGGAATGGTTTACAGTGTTTTGATTTTTCTCGTGGGTGTGAAATAAACTAGTGAACAAGATTTTGAAAAGTTTGAAGTGGTGGTTTTGTGTAGAAGCGTGTTTTGAGGTTCACGATATTGAGAACTCGGTGAACTTATTTTCCAAAACTTTTATTCCCAGGTTCGTTAGGTGATGAATTGATTTTATCCAGCTCGTTTGTGATGAATTCAGTATATTCTCTCAGTTGAGCACTGAATCTCATGAAAATTTCGATATGTTGAAGGTGAAATATTCAATGAATCATTTTCAATGTTTTCTTTCATTATAATTGTCATCCGATAATGAGATTTATTGAATGTATTGAATCATTGAAACATAATTGTTATTTTATTTCCAGATATGTATTGGAACTTCAAGAATCCATTGGTTTGACAAGGAAAGTTGTACGATCCCACTATTCCATTCGCTCAGTCCTACCGACTGCGCCAAAAATTTATGTCACGTCCAGGAACCTCCTACGACGATGCCTTTCTTCGACATAGATCAGAATTGGACTTCATAGGTGAATTTCATTACTGATCTTGATTCATAGATATTTGATTGACCGTTAGGAATGAAAAAGTGAGACAATCTGATTCAAATGAGGTGAAAAATGAACAAATCAATTTATTATAAAATATGATTAAAAATACGTTACAAATCTTCTGGGTGGTTCCCAAATAACCTCATACATATAACTCTCTCATTTTCTTCTTTGGTAAACTTAATTTCACTAATGATATCTAAAGAAAACTTAGCATACTTGTGAACGAAATCCTTACATACTATACATTTGAAATATTCCTGATTAGTTTTAATACATACATCACACCTACGTGGTAAGTTAGGTTTGTTCCTATTATTATCTTTGAGTTTAAAATTTATCCTTTCTTTGGGTACTAATTTTATAGCTTCATCATACTCTTTGAGAAATTCTGTATATTTTCTCGTTTCCTTAATTATTTTATTGCGCGTCCTACGTGCAGCTTTTTTATCTGATCCATCCCCATGTGTATTCTTCAATCTTTGCTCATTAACGACGTGCCTTTTTGTTCCGCGTAAGTCTTTGATAATTGACTGGATGTCACGAGTCACTGGAAATGGGAGGAGAGGAAAAAAACTTGAATTTCTATATAATCAATTCCAAATTGGATGATGACATAAAATGGATTGATGGGGGGGCAAATTTATATTGTTGAAATGAGACCTATGGCATAAGTGCGAATTTTCCAATTATTCAAATTCAATATGAGTTTATTTGGAATAATAGCCGCAAGTGCTATCATCATAACGAACCAAAAGTGTTCTAACTTATGAACACAAGTGTCATTTAATAAAAACAAACATCTCATGTTCTGGTTCCACAAGTGACCCAAAACATAGATATTAGAAGGAGATATTAGATATGGAATTAGAATATATCTAATGTTCTGGTTCCTCGAGTGACCCAAAAAATAGATATTAGAAGGGAATATTAGATAATGGATCAGAATATATCTAATGTTCTGGTTCCACAAGTGACCCAAAACATAGATATTAGAAGGAAATATTAGTTATGGAATTAGAATATATCTAATGTTCTGGTTCCACAAGTGACCCAAAACATAGATATTAGAAGGAAATCTTAGTTAGTAGAGTATCTCTATCTTGATTCCACAAGTGATTCAAATAGAGGAAAATTATATATATACTTACTGTTGAATTGGATTTTGTCGTCGGAATTTGGAATTAGAGTTTGTAGTCAAAATTTGGAATTGTACGAATTGTAAAAGTTTAAGGTTCAATGTGACACTGTATGTTGAAGTTTGGAAAAACTAGTGAGGTGTCAAAGGGCATTTCTTTGGGCTTCGTATACTCTTTTGGGAGCTGACCTTTGAGTGGGGATTATTGCTTGAAAGAGAAGAGACAATGTTGTCTTTCTTCCTATGGTCTCAAGAGTTTTTTCTATACGTATTTTCTTATGGTTAGATATTTCCCGAGGTTTCTTATGATTTTGAATGAATTTCAGGCTTAACAATATCTCTGAAGTTCATAAAATAATGATTAATAAGGTGTGTATAGCCTAATTAAGTCTTATCATTCATAATGACAAATGGTCATGCAATTTGAATGCCATATAAATTACACTTCTCAAACAACGATTTGGCAGCCAGAATTCTTATGGAATAACTATATTGACACATCATTTGCAAGATTGATTATTCATCAATAGTATTGTTCAAGAGTCCAAATCAATGTTCAAATGTAGTTCATGGATATTATTATTCGACAGTGATATGATAATTCATTACTCGTGTGATGAGTGAAAAACTATCATTGTATTTGTAAAGAATCTGCTGGTTTTTCAATGTTGTTTGTGAAGTGATAGAAGGAAATATTTATTTAAAACATTTTGTAAAATAGGCTTATCGTTGATGATATGATTTTTATTCAACTAATGAATGTAAACATCATTATGTTATAGTTGGTCAGGATAGAAGATATGAGTATATTGTGAATTTCCAATGATAATTGTATTAATCGAAAGTTATTTTATATTCTAGTAGCCATGATCATTTCTGAAAGTGCACGTAGGCTAAGGTTTTTTCTATATAGACTTGAGAAGAGCATAGATTCGTGTTGCATAGCTGGGTAGCGAAACAACGCAGAGCATTGTTCTGGTCACATTTTTTTATAAATGCTTTTCCATTGCATGGAAGGGTTTCCCCTCAGTCTGTCACCTAGATGTTTACATAGTCTGCAGTGTTTGTATATAGAAAGAAATTCCTTGCATTATTTTTTTCAAAAATGATTCATAGTTTGAATTAGCTTAGTCTTTCATTGAATCAAAAGTAAAACATTTGATGAAGGTGTGTATACGTTCATATGTATGTGTATACATATTGAAAGTAAAGAGAGAGAGAGAAGGAGGAAGGGGTCAAAGAGAATAGAACAAAAGTAGAAAAAAATAGGTATATATATATATATGTATGTGAATTGCAGGTTTTGAGACGCCCCGTTTTTTTTATGAGAACAGACGGGAATGGTGGTGCTGAGCACGTAGTTATGAACAATTTCATGTAAAAGTGACGCGAATGGCGAAGAAAGACATTAAAGTAATGAACGCATGATTTGAGGTCTTATCAATAGCGAGTATAGTTTGAGGACGTGTCCCCAAATTATACATGGGATGCGGGGAGATTCAATGTCCCAGAAACATACGATAGAATCCAAAGTGGTTGTTTATGTAGAGCGTATTTTTCAGGGACAAGTGAAATACATCAGAATAATTGATAAAGCGATTTTTCAGATCAGATCGGACGGGTATTGGTGAATATGTCAATTGCATGTTCTAAGACCTCCCATTTTTTCATGAGAACAGACGGAAATGGTGGTACTGAGCATGTAGTTATGAACAATTTCATGTGAAACGTGACGCGAGTGGTGGAAAAACACATTTGAGTAATATACGCATGACTTGAGGTCTCATCAATAGCAAGTATAGTTTGAGGACATGTCCCCGAATTATACATGGCATGCGGGAAAGTTCGATGTCCCCGAATCATACAATAGAATCCGAAGTCGTTGTATATTTGGAGCGTATTTTTCAGGGACAAGTGCAATACACCAGAATAATTGATGAAGCGATATTTCAGTTCAAATCGGAGGGATATGGGTAGATAGAATCAGCAATCATTCATTGTTATTCGTTTGGCTGTATATTGAGATTGAGAATACAAGAACCGGGGACCCAACCACTCATTTGAATTCCTACTGCCCTGTAGAATGAGGGTGGGTCACGAAAAATGAGGATGTCGCGGAATTAATACTATCAATTCCAAAGAATAATTCAAATCACGATAATCTCAGGAATTTTTCTTCGTATCATACTGTTTACTGCAGAAGTACAACTATTAGTTACGAGTCTCCAAAAAATACGGGATGTGAACAGTCGCGACCATACAGTGTGTATGTTCCAGGGACATGTCTCATACGTGCTGTATCATTCAACCTACCGAGAAGTGTCCCTGAAATATTTGGAAATTATTTGGAATCGAGAATTACTAATACGTCAATTGTGTTCTGAATTTGATATCACAATAACTGGGAACGAATTTTGAATATCCAATCCAATTAATCCATGCGATAGGTGAGGATACAAAAAATGAGAATATCCCAGAATTAATGCTTTCAGTTCTAGATTGGGGTTTGAATCATAGTACAACCCTAAAAGTAACAAGGTTAAGAAACGTTCGAAGAACGTTCGTTTACGTTCCTTGGAGATCCATTGAATGTTGAAATATCCGTACGTTCGTTGAATGTGTATGCAATATTGGGCGGCCATATTGTTCTTTTGGGGAATAGACTCTCTAAATGTGTCTTCCGACCAGCGATGCCGATAAAATTACGATACGCAATGCTAAGTGGTCAGTTCTTCTGAATCAACCAATCACATCGTCGATGCTATCAGAATTGACCAATTGACGCCGTGTATCATAATTTCATTGACAACGCTGCTTCCGATCACCTTTTTCAACTTTTACATGACGGGAAGTTGACAGAAAAGGACGGATGACACATTCAGAGAGTCTACTGTAATCTCAGCAGAATATCTTCATATTGCTAAAAAAACTGGAGAAGTACACTTATCATTCCCAAGTTTTTGAAACATACACAACGTAGGAAGTCGCGAACATACTGCGCGTGTGTTTCAGGGACACTGCTTTCACGTATTATGCAGAGCCACCCAAAGAGTGCTCTCAAAATAGAAAATCAGCTAATATCGGAATCTAGATATTGATTTCTCTTGACAATGATGTGCATTGATCACACTCAATTGGAATGCAGGATCACAGCAAGAAATTTGGTAGGAGCAAGAATGAAGAAGAATTAACAATTTCTCATCCCCTTCAATTCATTTGAATTCGAATTTCTAACTCACTCAAGGGAATAGGATTGATTTTCCTGAATTCCAGTTCTGGATTAGGGCATATATATATATTCTTAATTCATATGGAATGGATCCAATGTATCGTTTCTCTGGTCAAAATCCAGAAATGAAGGAAGCGGGTATTGGAACAAATGAAGCGTGGGAATGTTCCAATCCCCTCCTGAATTACTCTTAGATGACTCTTTGTGACGCTTAGATGACTCTTCCCTGTGAAAAATTATCTATTCAAAAGAATTCAAGGGCATCGGGAATTTCAATGAGAATGAGTACGATTTCTGAATTCTTCTGAAGGAATACAAATCCAAATCAATCTCTAAAACTAGCTGTTTCAACTGAAAATGTAATTCGGAAGCTCTTTGCATTCGGGCGGATCAAGACATTCAGGAATTCAAATTCAGAATAATATGAATTTTCCAATCAATCGCATAGAAGTTGAGTGATACAGAATAAAATTCAAATTGTATTTTAAAAGAGGTTAAGAATTGACAGGAATTGGAATAAACAGATTTCAATGGTTGAGAAGAATTTCGGAGGAACTGATGATTGAGAACAATTCACAAGCAAAAATTTGAATCTTCCAGAAGGAATTGAGGAGCATTAGATTAGAAAGATATTCACATTCAATTTTTCCAATGGTCATATATACGACAATCGTATTCATACGTGCGATTCTCAATTCCTTTCAACGGAATATTTTTTACAGGGTTGGCTTGCGTTTTTTTCGCGTTCTTGTCCCGCTTCACCGCTTCAATTCCACCAGGGTTATCTATAGTTCATATCTGCAATTTTTTGAAGTGCAAATCTTTTATCGAAACGAATTTGTAATTGGAGGGCCGGATTGAGTAATCGGTTGTGCGCGTGACCTCTCGTCTAGTGCACCTGAAAGTAGGCAACCACCGCCAATCACGTTTCAGGACTTTCATATTGAAAACATACAAGAAATTCGCAATACTAAGAAAACTTCCAGCGGAAAAGTTGTTGCAAATGTATTCAACAACACTCTGACGAATTTTGAGACGATTCCGTATTGTAGGTTAGAAATTATTGCAGGTCGAGTGCAAAAATGCCATGTGCATCGATTGAGATGTTACAATATGGGTGTTTTCAAAGGGGATGGAAATGATTAGATACATGAAGCTGTGCAAAAAAAATTCTCAAATGCACTTCACCCAAATCGATTAAATATTCCACACTTTTTTTCAATACAACATAATCACATACATGGAAAAATGTATGATAGTTATTTGAACGTTTCATTGGAAAGAACCAATAATTGAATATTGGCACATTTGAGAACATGGACGTTTCTGTTCCTCTGACATGGCTGTTGAATGATGGTTCCACTCTAGAAACATCAATTTTGCGACAGTGGATTTCATAAACAACACATTTACTCGTCTTTAATTTAGATTCCGTTTCAATGAACGATTCGAAGTTTGAGAATACAACAAGTATGCCTTCCCACTGGAAAAAATAATAGGAACTCGTACGTTTTATTGAAATCTGATAAAAGTGTCCAAATGCCACTATTGAACCTAATGAAATCTTATAAACATATATGGGGATTCTAGAGCGGTATATGAAAGTCTATGAGATTTTTTCAACGGCGTCTGAATTAAAAGAATTTTTATTTCAATACATCATATAAATCTCTCCCATATATCAAAGGAACAACAAACCGAATATTATAGAATAAAAAATGGAATGATAAACTTAAAAATAAATCATACGAATTTCAGAATTTTTCTCATCATTCACAAAGTTCTTTATCGTTTTTGTTGGGATCACGAATTGTCGTGTTTTTGAAAAGATTCTCATAAAAAGCTCGACCTTACACGCTCAAATATTGCTGCAAACTTTTTAGATCCCTCGATTTTGCGCTTGAAATCCCTACTTCAGGCGCCGGGGTCGCATTTCCCAAATCATTGAATGAAGTATTCACCTCGACAAAAATTTTCAACGGTTCTCCTTTGTAATATACAAAGATTTTGTTATACCCCTTTTTTCGTAATCCAAGGTGCGAAGCATAATATAACGAATTACAAACTGTGTTTTTTCCTTCCTTGAGTATTCCTTCAATGAAATGAAACATATTCTCCATTCAGAATCGAGCAAACACAGTTTGTAATTTGTTATATCATGCTTTGCGCCTTGAATTACAAAAAAAGGGGTATAACAAAATCTTTTCATATTCTGATGCTGCAAGAGGTCAAAATAGAAATGATATGATGGTCCTTTTTTTGTCAATGTTCTCTCAAAACCTCGAGGTTTTTATTGAACATCTCTACCCTGTCCGTGGACACTCGTATTGTGAATGTTATAGGAATTTTGGTAGATACGGTTAGAAGAAAGAAATGCAAGAAACCATTGAAACACCCGAAGAGTACATTGAAATCATTGAAAATTCTAGGAATCCTCCTTTTACAATGATTGACGCTGTACAATGCAACGTAAGAGATTTTGAATCGATTTTACAAAAAAATCCTGAGATTCGCAAGATCAAAATAGGATCTGCGGTGAAAATTGTTTGTTTCCCAAATGGCCGAATTAACGTGTATCATCAGTACGAAGGAGAACCGTTAACAATTTCCGTCAAGGTGGATACTTCATTGAATGATTTAGGAAATGTAGCACCGGCGACTGAAGTAGGGATTTCAAGCGCAAAATTGAAAGGTCTTAAAAGTTTGCAGCGATATTTGAGCGTGAAAGGTCAGGCTTTTTATGAGAATCTTTTCAAAAACACGACAATTCTTGATCCTAAAGAAAACGATGAAGAGCTTTTGTGAATGATAGGACAAATTTTGAAATTCGTATGATTTATTTTTGAGTTTATTATTTTATCTTTCATTCTATAATATTTGGTTTGTTGTTTTTTTAATGTATGGGAAAGATTTATACGATGTGTTGAAATGAAAATCCTTTCAATTCAAAGGCATACTGGTTGTATTTTTAAACTTTGAATCGTTCATTGAAACGGAATCTAAATTAAAGACGAGGAAATGTGTTGTTCATGAATTCCACTGTCGCAAAATTGATGTTTCTAGATTGAAACCATCATTCAACAGCCATGTCAGATGAACAGCAACGTTCATGATCTCAAATTCGCCAATATTCAATTATTGGTTCTCTCCAATAAACCGTTCAAATAACTATCATACATTTTTTCATGTATGTGATTATGTTTTATTGAAAAAAAGTGTGAAATATTTAATCGATTCGGGTGAACTGCATTTGAGAATTGTTTTTGAACAGCTTCATGTATCTTATCATTCTCATTTCCTTTGAAAACACCCATATTGTAACATCTCAATCGATGCACATGACATTTTTTTTCACTCAACCTGCAATAATTTCTAACCTACAATACGGAATTGTCTCAAAATTCGTCAGAGTGTTGTTGAATACATTTGCAACAACTTTTCCACTGGGAGTTTTTTTAGTATCACGAATTTCTTGTATGTTTTCAATATCAAAGTCCTGAAACGTGATTAGCGGTGGTTGCCTACTTTCAGATGCACTAGACGAAAGGTCACGCGCACAACCGATTACTCGATCCAGCCCTCCAATTGAATATGAGGATACTATTTCATGCACACTTTTGCTTTTCCTGAATGATACCTAATCAGCCTTTCTCATTGGAAAAAATGGAATCTCAGGCATTGTTATCGATTTTATATATCAGATTTTGTCATATTTTATTGCAAAACCATCTCGGTAAACGATTCGAATTTCAATACCATGTGTTTGCATTCATCCTCTCATGCATCCTCGTGCACATATTATTTGCATTTCACAATTGATTAACCCAATACTCAGTTCATATTCACACAGTGGAGTAAATAAAATAACAAAGCAAAATCCTAACCTCAAAATATTTTATTGCGATATTTTATCTTCCATCACTTCTAATACTGAAATTTCAATAAACATAACATCTAAAACTTGTCTGAAACTGTCGCGTGAGACATTTTTCAGATATTTATTGGATTCCTTCTAGACGAATGGTCTAAAAAATGTCTAAAATATATCTCACACGACATTTTAAGACAATTTTTAGATATTACGTTCAGTGGGAAGACGTATCAACATTCCCCAGACATGAACTTATTGATTAATTAGGGTGAGGTTGGAATCAAATCTTGATGAACATAAATTCAATTTCAACACTTCAAACCTATAATTTGATATTGCCTCTGATTTCATTTCCATCTGTCAGGTAGATGAATTCACAGGGTAAAATGTTGATATATTTTGGAATAGAAAGACGATTATATATAATACCTATAGATTATAGGTATACCTATTTATCGGAAGAAATAAGAACTTTCCTCCATCATACATATATTCGGAGCATAAAAAATTTTTATTCTCAATTCCGCGAACCAATGTTGAATTCCTATTCTATTGGGAATCCGTATTTACATTAGCGTTCCCGAGAAATTGACAGGAGAGAGATAGACACAATTCCTGGATACGCCACCCAACTAACATTCAGATATCTTACAGATATCTTTAGGAAAGCTCAATGCGTTCGTGAGAAGTCTTAAGAGCTGTTCTACAAGATACCGAAACGAATTCTACAAGATGTCTTATGGAACACGAAAAGAATCCGAAAAGATATCTCGGGTACTCCTGGGTACCCAGTTTGAGGAGAATCCGTTGAATTTTGAGATTTTTGTCCGTCATATTGAATTTGCCATCTCAAATTTTGGAATCTTGACAACAAATTCAAAATCAGCGACCCCAAGAACTATTGAATACCGAATTCGAAGGAAATCCGATGAATTTTCGAACTTTTGTCCGCCATTTTGAATTTTGAAAATTTGAGAACGGATTCGTAATCAACGACCTCAGAAACCCCCGAGTACTGAGTTTCAAGCAAATTTGGTGACTCCTTATAGTTGTGGCCAACTTTTTGGCATTTGGCCCCACTGTGCGACAGAATACCTCCTCATCGCTCAGGATGCTGCAGAAGTACATCAGTCTGAGTCTACGAAACATATGCGACGTATAGAGGCGCGGACATACTGTGCGTGTGTTCAGGGACATTTCTTGTACCGAATGTATTGTTTAGAACCACCCGCATAGTCTCCCCCAAATATACGATGAGCGGATGTTCTGAACTTGATATTGAGTTCCTTCTCAGATCGTGTGACACGCGTGAATGATTATTCACTTGAGAAGAACGAGCTTATCGACAGAGCAGGGTGTTTTTCTAACCAAATGACACGGAACTGAATTCTTAGAATAATCTGAGCTTTTCACAGACGATCCGTTGGGACTTTAACAATGTAGTCAAAGTATTGGAGAATCATCTTTGAAAATTTCAGGTTACTCCATGAATTCAGTTACGAATAATTTGGTCGAAAAAACCGTGCTTTGTTCGATGAGCTTGCATTCTTCTCAGAAGATATCAGCGAAAGAAATGCCAAATGTTTTCTGACAAATTATTCGGAAATGGAGCAATAAAATCCCAATATCGCTCTATACAAACCATCTTCATTCATTGAAAAAGCTCTGTATACACGGACCGAAATGTTAATTATGAATGACTATATTGCTAGCATGTACGGGTCAGACTTGCTTAATGATAGCATCCACTCATATACTTCCTAGAAAACTATTATTCCTGATAGTACAATATGGAAGCATTCTTCTATGTCATACTATCGGATATACTAATTTACTGGAAAGTATATGAGTGAATGCTATCATGAAGCAAGTTTGTCCCGTACAAGCTAGCAGTATTGTAATTTATAATGTAATTCTCAAAACGTGGACCTCAACCATGAATTTGAATCCTGTTCACTCCTGCATTGAGTCGGGGTACTAAGAATGAACATGTTGCGAGAAGGAGTACTTTCATGAGCGGAGTGCCCCCAAATTATACGCGGCGTACAGAATCGCGGACATACTATACGTGTGTTTCAGGGACATTGCTCATACGTAACGTGTTATTTGAAGCCACTCGAAGAGTTCCCTCAAAATTAAAATACATCTTTTGTCTCAGAAATATTATATCTTGGTATCATATTCTTAACATGAATGGACATCATGGATCATCATTTTTATGATGATTGGTAATATGAATGAATGCTATTGATGTTTGGAATATTCATTCGAAGTTAGAAGTGAGTTCATATTTCGCATTGATTTCGTATCTACTTCGTTAATACCACGATAAGAATACACATATAAAATTGAGATGATCTCTTTTCTCCAAAATACCATGATATGTTTGGTATCATATTCATAAAACTAACATGAATACGTACGTACATACACCAAATAGGATGAACTTCATAATTAGTTGAAATGCGAATAGTCTTAGCAGAGTTATATAATTTTGAATACCAATAACCATAGCATTACAGCCATTTTGAATAACAAGATTTGAATACCATATTGGATAATTTTGAATACTATCTGAAGGATAGCGGTAAAATGACATCCATGTTGATAAAACTAATATAAAAGGGAAATAATAATGGGGCATCATTCCCATTTCTATACCCTAGTAGCCCCGAGAGAACACAAACCTTCAGGAACGTTAATTGATTTTTCCTGGACGTTTGCGAACGTTCATCGAACATTTCCGAAGGTTTGTGTTCTCTTGGGGTAGGAATTATAATTGGGAATCAGATGGGCCCCAACTAATTTTCCCAGATGTTGAATTGGTTTCTAGCTAGTTTCTCAGCTCACTTTCTAGCCTGTGTCTATCTAGATGTCCCAGAAAATAGCTAGAATGTAGTTCAAATCCTCATTGGAAATGTGAAATCATGTTTTCTCAGTAAAATCACACCTATGGATAAGGTAAAAATGTATTTCCAAATGTAATTTCAAGTCACGTACGTTTCTTTTGAATTCATTCCCATAAAATAATCCCAAATGACAAATTGAAACGTTTGAGTTTCATTTTATTTCTCTGACCGTGTTCATGGACTATCAATGTTGCAGTGCGATTATTCGAAGCATGAAAAATCTACATGAACCAACTAAATGTTTGAGCACTCAAGTCAAATTGATTGAAATGTGTTATCTAGTTGCCTCCACATGGGGCCCACCTAGTACATGGATGGTGAGTGAGACACCCAGATAAATTTCCACCAGGGTACTTGAAGCAACAAGCAGCTTGATTTATTAATAAATTCTTTTCTGTACTTTTATCCATAATATCTCATAAGATTTACCAGAAGATTAACCCAAGTCAACAAATTAGACATAGCCTGATCAAAACTATACATGAATTGTGTATGGAAATGGGAATGGAAAACTATACGTGTTCGAATCACTGATTTATTGGTCTCCCTCCAAATAACATTGATAGTTTCTGCATCCCCAATCCCTGGTGAACATAAAACGTGTCACAATGTGCGATTAGTATGTAGACAATATGAATCTGTCTCATTCCCCACTGTCTGCACGTTGTGCCACAATATTGTGGCATGTTTTATTTTTACCAGGGTTTCCATACAAAATTTATGTCTAACTTCCCAATGGGAACACAATTATCAAAAATACGTCAAGTTGATGTTGTTTTGATGATCGATATATGATCAAAGTGACTACGCCAAAAAGACGTAATTCTGGCGAAAATTTTCATGATATTTTGACCATCGGAAGAAAATTTACAATCCTGAATGAAAGAAAAATTTATTCCATTTGGAATCCAACTTAGTAATCTAAGATCCGACTTCCTTGCCTCTCTGCTATGATTCTGTGAGAATGTAGCCTTTGAAATTTATATGAATCTCACTTGATCAAAAATCATTCATAGATGAAATAATTGATCTAGTTCACAGAAACCTACTGAATTCCATTTGATTTTGTCAAAATTAACCGAAGGTGTGATTCAATCTCATCTGATTATTTTGAGGATTGGATACATCGTAGGTAATAGGAGATAATCGCTCACGATAGTTCCCATGAAGTACTCCTCAAATGAACAAGATCATGATTTCAATAGGTATTCATTGAACATACATTGACCAACCATCTTTTGGTGTACTCGAAGACTACAATCGGTTCTTGGGACTCCATTTCATCCGAAATTCGTTTGAAGTCCTGTCGGTGGACGAATTCCACGACGATTGGAGAACAAACAGCATTACCGGATACAAGGAAGAATCAAGTAGGAACAGATTTTTCAAACTTCCTCCATCGTTGTGAATTACCAAATTTCTCCCGTGTATTCTTTTCGCGCTCCCGTTCACCTGAGAGGAGTCTGAATGAAGAGCGGGAAACATGAGTCTGTCGTATATTTTGAGGACCATCTTCCAGTGGCTCCGAATAATACGTAACGTATGAGCAGTGTCCCTGAAACACGCGTATACTGTGTCCGCGTTCCTTCAAGCCGTGTATAATTTGGGGACACTCCGCTCGTCCACGTGCTCCGTCTCGTAGCACACTGATTTGACATCCCCTGACTCAATGCTGGAACAATCAGCATCCACATTCATGTTCGAGTTCCAGGTCTCAAGGTATCAAACCGAGCAGCCAAATCCTCAGGTTGTAACCAACCATCAGAATCGAATCGGCCGAAGACTCATCGATCACATCCCAACCAACAGTTATTGAATACAGGTGGTACAACGAAGTTTTGGAGATCGTCACATCCCCACTCAATATAAAGCGTGAGAAATGTCATCATCATTGACATTTGGTGTGGTATAAATGAATAATTCGAAAAACATTTTTCAACATGAACCCACACCTCCCGGCGTGATAAGATTCACATTTCCACCCCACTTGTTCACCGATAATGGTGATATTTCCTCTTATGCTGCCAATCTTGTATAGATGTGGTGATTTCTTAATCTTGATCCCCCTCCGTGTATGAATCGTATCGCGTGGAAGAGCCGATGATGCCTCGAGTGGAGATAAGAGACGTGAGAAGAGAACCGTGAAAAACATCGACTGGGTTCTCTCCCAACCTGATCAACCTCACAAGCCGTCTGAGCTTCAACTGGATCTTTCATTCCGGTGTGAGGATTGTTCTTGATATGGGCACAAAAGAAACACAGCCCATGTCGAAAAACCAGGTGAAAACATATCTGAAGTATGCATTGTATTACTACACTCATTCGACAAAACTGAATGCGTCGTCGTCGATTTCTCTCCGATCAAATTACGAAACTGACGTCACAAAATGATCGTTATATCAAGGAGTCAAAAATCCGTCGAAGGTCCCGAAACTTCGCCCACGACACAGTGATAGTTCGGGGCATGTCCCCAAATTATGCAAATGTCCCCAAAATATACGATGCGTTGTCAATGCGTCTCCAGTATATGAATACACGTAACGGAGGTCTCAAAATAATCATTGTATAGATATGCCACATATTTTCTCGAATGTTTTGGAACTATGCGTTGGGCATGAGAATGGTTCGGAGTCTGTCACCGACCTATGAAGTGGTCTTCAAATATACGATGTGTTCCTGAAATTTGTACGGTATAAGCACGCAATGGAGGTCTCTAAATAATAGTTATATCAACATGTCAAAAATTCGCCAAATGTCACCGAACTACGCATTCGATACAGTAATAGTTTGGAGCACATCCCCAAACTATGCAATGTCTTCAAAATAAACGATGCGTTGTCAACGCGTCTCCAGTATATATATACGTAATGGAGGTCTCAAAATGATCGTTGCATAGATAAGTCGAAAAAAATTGCCAAATGTCCCGAAAGTATGCGTTAGATACAAGACTAGTTTGAGGACTGTCCTCAAAGTATGCAAATGTCCTCGAAATATACGATACCTTGAAAATACGCCCCTAAAACATGCTTTTTACATACATTTATTCATATGTATATAAATCTGAACATGTAACAGGTATGTAACGAGAATGTTACATAGAAGAGAAGTGAAGGGTGAGTGTATATATATATATACATATTTATATGTGTATAAATTTAAAAATGTGGTGAGAATGTAACGAGAATGTTACACGACCATGAATTCACTTCGGGATTTCCTTGGTGGGACAACGCATTCTGGTGGGGGGGGGGAGTGAGTTGGGGTCGACGAGCGTGGACTCCTGGAGGTCAGGCGGACCCCAGTCGCCTTTCCCCTGTCTAGTTCCTCTCGTTTCCATATCCGGGGCCATAATTAGATCCACGAGGGGTGCGACACTGTTTGGTGAAATGCCCGCGCCCTCCGAAGCGCCAACATTCTATTGGTCCGTCCGGATTTGAGTCTGAAACTCTCCGGGTGGCTCGTGGGGAATGATCTGGGGAATTTCTGGGAGAACTATCGGGTGCATAGCCAGGGGGTACGGGAATGATCATCAATAGTTGGGGTTTGGTAGAGGATGGCAATCGTGGGGTCTGATTTGCTTGTGCGAATCGTCGGGGGTTGGGTGGAGGGGATGCCAGTAGGGCAGCTCTTCCTGCATGTGTGGGTCGTGGGGTAGGAATATCATGAGGCGGTGGGTTGAGTGTCTGTTTCTTTTTGAGTCCGTTCGTTTAGGGGAATTTGGGGATTCCTTGGGGCGTTGGTGAGGCAAGGGAAGTCTCTGAGGAGGATGGAGATTGGGAATTCTCAAGTTGGGTCTCCTTTGACTTATAGGTCAATTCCGGGAGGACTAGTTGGGGTGTGGGGAGTTGTATAGGTATTTCCTGGGGCCTGAGGGCTCGCTCGACTTCAAGGGCCCGCATTTCCATTCGCTCGTAGGTATTGGAGGATGCCCTTATCATCTGGCAGCGGTACTCTTAACGGGTCTGCTGAGCCGAATCTGTATCGGAAAAAACTATAGAAGGAATCCAGGGAGGTGAAGGAGGTCCTCTTGATGCGGAACCATTGCACGGCAACGTCCTCCAACACCGTGGGCATTAAGTTGAGGACTTCCAGATCCGACGGATTTGTCATGGCTCGACATTCGTTCAGTCTCAACAAGAATTCCTCTAAATCACCGTCTAGTCCGGAGAAGGACAGACGACAATCCTGGGCAATAGCAGCTAAATTGCTGCGATGAGCTCCGGCCGGGACGTTTGGGGTCATGTGGGATGGGAGCTGGGTACTGGGCCACGTGTTAATGCTGGTTGGCTGGTAGTAAGGGACCAAGGAATAAGAGGGTTGAGTCATGGCATACTGGGAGGTAAGGGGGGTAGCAAATGGGCTTGTTGGTGCTAATGAGGGGTGACATGTAGGTTATTCGGGGTTTGGGACGACGTTATCGAGGAGAAGTCGACTGGCGGTTGGGAATACAAGGGCTGAGTAGGGATCGACGTTACTGTCACGGGGGTCGGGGCACGGGATTGAAAGTGTTGGGTCACGGGTACCGAACTTCTGGGATTATTCATGCGACCATAGGGTTGGGCCAGTTGAGGGCCGGGAGTGCTATGAACTCCATGAGTAGGAACGGTCGTGAGGATCGTCGGGGCGATATGGCTCTCTTGTGACCATCGGTTGTGAGATCGAAGGGGTGGGCGCAATCTGCGCCGAGGAACGGCTTCCCGAGCCGTATTGGGTGGTTACTGGGGTAGACGGGGGGATATCACTGAGATTCACGGTGTGACTAGGGAGGGTGGTCGGAAAATATCGGGGATGGGTGACCAGGGGTAGGCTTTGAACGATAGCTGACCCAAAGTCACTGACATTGGCGGGAATAATTCGCCTTTGGGGAACAGAGGTGATTGAGGGGGTTATAGGGGTGCGGGTGTCCACGTTCACGATGGTTGTCGTCGTGGTGATTGTGGTGGGCGATATGGCATGGTACGTGGAAATATGCTGGGAGTTGTGGGCTGATTCGATGTGGGTGGACTCGTGGGTGTGCCCCGATGAGAGGTCAAAAGGGGAGTTAGTATCTCCAGATGTGTCTCTAACGGCTTCGGGGGGTGCGGGATTCGAAGAAGATTCGGACTCAGAAGGCCTGAGTTCCGGGGACAAATCCATCCCCCAATGGATGGTTCTGTTCCCTTGCGCCCACCGGTAATAACGATGGGCCTGATCTCGCTTCTCCTCCATAGTTCCCGCACAGTTCAGGGAGTGGCCCACTAGGAGGGCACTAGTTTGTCCGGGGCAAGGGTGTCGATCGATGACTGATCATTGGAGTCTTCCGCGTATGTTGAACTGCGCGATGAGGGTCGATTATCGAGGGAGTCATTGGGATCTTCGAAGAGTCCCGAAATTCTGGGCAGCATGTACAAGAGGGTGGATTGGGTAGTGACTGGGGAGTCGATAATAGGGTTCAGGTGAGCGTGTAACCGCTCACGCGATTCCCTCTCTGATCCCTCCGTGAAAAGGCCGAAACCCCGCAGTCGTTCCAAGACTTCTTCTAGGGGAACTTAAGAACTGGTGCCAGGTGGGTTCATGTTGAACCTATGAGGGTCTCGGTTGAGGGAAATCGCCCGCTATCAACCCAACTCTTACTGATTCCCAACCGTAACGGAGTTGCGATTGGCACAGAAATGGAAAAAAAGTAATGAGGAATCGCGTTTCCACAATTCGGGATGAACGAATGTATATCTCGAAGCGAGAGCGAGGGCAAATCAAGAGGGAACACTTCGAAATTCATCCGGGTTACGGGGTCAAGGAAGTAGGCTTTCGTATTCCCTAGAAAAAAAATTGGAGACGCGTCACGGTTCTGATCCCATTTTTCCCAACAGGGATACCAAAACAAAAAAGTCCGATCTCCGAAATCCACCCGGAATCGATTTCCGATTCTCAAATTTCGCTGGCGAGGATGTTGATTACGGAAGGGAACAGGACGTCTATCTATTCCGAACTATCTTCGAACTATCATGAATATCTCCGGAAACTACGAATGAACGTATTAATCCCAACGATTCTATATATTGAATCAAATTCACAGTCTTATTGGGGTACGCGTTGGGGACAGGGAAATGATCTGTTCATTTCAGGGAGTCCAATCAGAGACAATGGTTCCCCCGTATCCGTTATGGTTTGTGGGGTTCAATGGGCGCCACAAGCTGGAAATAACAAATAGACAAAATGGCAAAACACAATTCAAATGGCGAAAGAAGAACCTACTGAATATCAGTGTTGAGAATTCTCTGTTTCGGGCAGTCAAGTTTATCAATTCCAAAATGGGAGACTCGTTACGAAAATGTAAAGGAAATCAAAGATTCTCTGTAATTGCGATCAGTCAAACTATTGAATCTTCGATTGGACTCAATTCAGAACTGCACGAGTGGCAAAAAGGACAGTACTAAGTTATCCAAGTATATTCATAAGTGGAGATTATATCAAAAAATCGCGTAGGAGAATAGAATACAATGATTCAATTTCGATAGTCAATTCCTCATAATATCATTGAAGAATCAGAACGAATTTTATCGTTCACTTTTCTGAATACCTGTTTCTGTCTGTTTAGTTCTAAATATCAACCGCAAGAAAAAGAATTCGATTATGACAATCGTACGAACCATTATAAGATGAATCGGTATTCGAAACAACTTATGCGTATGGATGATAAGAATGATTTTCCTTTGAATTCATTCAACTGTTTCATCCAATCAAAAAAAATCCACAGGAATAATATTCGTATTACATTTGATTTGACTCAACGTTCTGTACAAAGTATTCAATTTCCCTGTTCTATTGAATAGAAAAGTTAATTTCTCAGAGACTGAGAAGCGAAATGTTCATATGAATAATCTGTTGAATTTTCAAGGATACGGTCTTCTGGGATTACTCAATGGGTTAGGCCTAAATCTGTATGCGAGCATTAACACAATCGTAATTATATTTCAAATACAAGAGTATATTTTTCCCAAACGATATCTTGTGGAATTTCTTACTCGATATTCCTATATGATTCCCAATTCAATAAGAAGTGACCATTTGGAACTCTCGAATTCTTCGAAATGGTTAACGTATTCATACGTTGAAACTTCAATAATCATTTCCCAGTCCACTGAATGAGAGAGGCGAAGTGAAAGCGATGATTTCTATGACAAAAAATCAAGAATAACCACGGAAGTATTCCCTACACAAGGGTAACGGAAATATCCAAAAGTATTTAATTGTCACATTGGGAGAAAATTCCTCCTAATGAAATATCTCCGACCACTGAATGTAAGGAAATCCTCTACCGGTCCTTTGTATGCACTGTATACCATAGGTACGTAACCTCGAACTGTCAATTTTTCACTCTCACCACGGTTGTATAAGGGTGAGTTCAATCTCGCATCACTGAATCACTCTCTCGGGAAATAACAAGATGATGAAATCGGAACGGACTCACCGGGACGAGAAGATGCAGTCAACAATGGATGAGATGTACGAAACATATATCATAGAGACGACTGGCAATATTTATTCCCTTCGTGCCAGTAATTTCCCAATTCAGCCACCACCTTCGATTTGCACGCAGGCAAGGTCGGTTTCTTTCTATGGCTTGCGTCGAACTAGTGTAGATACGTACCATACACCACGTCACACATTTTCCACTATCGATTCCACAGAATCGCCCCAATGATATCAGGTTCCTGTGAAAAAGAGACTAATAAACAACACTTTCGAGGGCTCGTAGGGGATCTAGGGAGAAACGAGAGTTGATAGGAGGGACAGACTGGTTACGGAATCATGGATTCGTTGAGGTATCAACAAGAAAGAAGAATCTAACCTCAACCTGTCATTACCAAAATTCAATAGGGAAAGATGGAGGAGAGCAACCAGTAAAAACAGTTGAACTACACAAACTGACCAGTTTGGAGAGTTTACTCTGATTCCAAGCAAAGCGTGGCACCAAAGTCACCAGAAAGAACTCGATATTGATTGCGTTTCCCAAGAAACATTGAGATAAGACCTGACCAGAGTGACGTCCCATAAGTTTTGTGCCTCGTCTAAGCTTAGTTGGGCTCTATGGGTAACCCAACAGTGATTCAAGGTCATTCGCTTGGACTCGACTACCAAGAGACAGTCTCAAACACTCCTGCTGCTTCCTGGGGCTTGGCAGATGCTCCGAGCTTAGAATTCACACACAGGGCCCCACTCTGGGCGCCAGATTATGATGGGTCTACTTTGAAACCAAACACAAAGGCGCATATGGTTTTGAGCGCCTCCACGACTCCCGTCGTGGATTTATAAGTAGTGGCGGCACCTGAAATATGTCGAAATCGAAGAAGTAGAATGTTCACGATAATGTGGATGTAGTCGAGGGATTGGGAAAGCTCAGGGAGAGGAGTGGGTTGATGTTAATTCACTAGAACACACAATCTCGACATAGGACCAACCACGTGCCAGAGCACGTATATATTCAACGTTGAAGATTGATACAGTACATACGCGACATTGTCGCGGAAAGGAAAACCAAAATATACACGATACTCGGGGTTCGATGTATCGGTCTAGGGGAACACGGGGAGTCCAAGAAACACGAAGGGCACGACCACGAGGGAATATTCTATACGGACCACACCGTTTACATTCGCAAAGAAGGGGAGGGCTCAGGGAAACCGCGACCATAAAATAGTACACGAGGGTGGGCTAAATCGGACGAGGGGGTGATTCGAGGGAGCAAACAGCAAGGGCGAAGGGAAATTCGAACGAGGGAGCACGTGGAGGATGCCACGAGGAGGAAACCACACTGGCACTCTCATTCCGGATGAATAGTCTGGCAGCTGCGCGTGATTATTTTTATTCCAAAATCCGACCCGAGCGGCACCGTTCACTCATCGCATTCCAAATTTCTCGCACAGAAACTCTCTCAGGCGAACGTCGCCGTGGCTCGGTCACATAAGAAGTGAAAATCCAAGATGGCCTTTTCTTCTTCTTCACCAACGGGTGAGTTCGCAAAGTGATACACGGAACCCCGTCGGTGACTTTCCGTTGGAGCTCACCTGTTGAGCTCATTTCATTGGTTCTGACGGTGGTGGTCTCTGATTGGTCGTTAGGTGAGTGTCGATATAAGTGAGGCGGGGTTCTGTCCTTCTCCAATTAACGGATTTCTCCCGTGTGAGAGTGACGGGAAGTGTCGGGGTTCGGGTTGTCTCTCTCGTCCTTCCATCCTCCTCTTCTAGGGGCATATTGAACGGCGGATGCGGCTTGCTCCTTTCCTTCGGTTCGACAGCCTTGGCGAGAGGGCGATAGGGGGCGTTCCTCCCTCCGCTGTCGTTCGGCCTGGGGCAGGGGGCATAAACTCCATAGGAGAATTTTTAGGATGAATTTCAGCGCCCCCTAGGGGGAGGAGACATGAAGTACTTGGGAATCCCCTCACATGTATACAGGCTGGTTGAAAAGTTTCTGCGCTCGAATGAAAGAATACTGTTTTTGTTACGAAATATATTCTTTTATTCAATATAATCTCCTAGAAGCTGAATACACTTGTTCCAACGATCTTCTAATAATTTTATTCCATCCTTATACTGGTTTTCCGGAAGCTCTGTAAAATAACCGTCTACGGCTGCTATGGCCTCTTCATTCGACGAAAAATGCTTGCCACGAGGAAATTTTTTGAGATTTCTGAAGAGAAAGTAGTCGCTAGGAGCCAAATCTGGAGAATACGGTGGGTGTTCAAGCAATTCGTACTTGAGTTCTTTGGATTTAGCCATCGTCAAAACACTTTTGTTAGCAGGTGCATTATCTTGATGAAAATTGATTTTTCTCTTCTTCAAACCAGGTCTTTCCTCACGAATTTTTCCATCCAGCTGATTCAAAAGGCTGCAGTAATATTCGGAGTTGATTGTTTTACCTTTCTGAAGATAATCAATGAACAAAATTCCTTTTGTATCCCAAAAAACTGATGCCATAACCTTCTTTGCTGATCGTTGTGACTTCACCTGCTTTGGAGCTGAACAACCAGCTTCAGTCCACTGTAAACGTTCTTGTTTCAATTTAGGATCATGGTGGTGGATCCGAGTCCCATCCATAGTTATAAAACGACGCAAGAAGTCGGTTTTATTCTGCTTAAAACGCTCCAAATTACGCTGAGAAATTTGTCTTCGATCCAGTTTTTGTTGAATCGTTAACGTGTGCGGCACTAACTTTCCAAACAGTTTTTTCATACGTAATTCTTCATGTAAAATATGGAGTACTCGTTCGTCTGAGATGCCTATGGCATTAGCAATTTCACGCTTAGTCAAACTTGGATCTTCACTACCCATATTATGTACATGCTCAATGATTTCCGCTGTGGTTGCAGTTTTTGGTCGTCCTTCGCGTGGATCGTCTTCAAGGCTAGTACGACCACGTTTAAATTCACCAGCCCAAAATTCAACGGTGCGTTTTGAAGGTGAGGACTCTTTATACACTTCTAACAATTGGTCATAAATTTCCTTTGCTTTTAAACCCTTCAAAACAAAGAATCTAATGACTGCACGATATTCAATTTTTTCCATATTAAGAAAAATCAATGACACGTCAACTTCAAATGGCTTGTAAACAAAGAATGAATTGACAGAATGACTTGTAACTTTGCATGTGTTCTCAGGACAGATATACCAACTTGAGAAAAAAAAAGTTTTGAGCTAGCAGTGCTATCTCTTTGTGAGCGCAGGAACTCTTCAACCAACCTGTACGAACACATTGATAAATCATTGCTGACGCACACATATGTATGTTTTCATATCTGTGTAGCGTCCTTACAACCGCCATATCGATTATGGTTGTTTATATACATATCCTTTTTTTGAGAGTTGGATATATGGTTTGTTCGAGTTGAATAATTAACATTCCAGTGAAATAATCGATAATTATTCCCAACTCCAAGATTTGGGTCAATACAATGGAGGTAATATATTACTACCCATCCAAACATTTGAGTTAACGTCGTAAATAGGTAAGTTGTAATTGAAATTCTCCATCACTAGTTCTCAATAATAGTTGAAATATTTTTTATACTCATACAAATGTATAATTTGCATAGAAAATAAAATGCATGAATTGAGGTTAATTGTCTTCGCGTTGACAAAAATTCTCCATTAAGTATTCATAAATCTTAAGTCAGACAGAAGATTCAGGAGGTTATTTTTTCTCCATATTTTCCTTATAAATTTGGGTTTATGAGAAGTAATAAAGGAACTTCTGTCAAGGTGACATGTGAAATCTCATGGTTGATTCCTTTAGAATCATTCAAGCGTGTTGAGATATTTGAAATTAATATTGTATATTCGCAGTAATTTCCAGTGATGGGATATGGAACCTGTGTTGTTCCTGACTGTAAGGCAGGGCGGAAAGAAGAAAAATCATCACTTTCCAAAAACAGAACGGAGCGGCAGAGCTTGGCTGAACGTCATTGCAAATCCATGGTTAGATACAGTACCGTATGAAGGAATAATAAAAAAAGATATGAGAGTCTGCAACAGACACTTTGCTGAAGATGGCTACATGTGTTTCAACCAACGAAGGCGGTTGAAATTTGATACAATCCCGACTCTCTTTCTGCCTGAACAATTTTCAAGAAACTGCAAGAGACCCGCAGAATGTTTGGTAATTTTATGTACTTTACAATTCAAGTAGAGTATACTGAAATGGAAATAATTGCATACATAATTTGGTACGTAGCAGATGTTTTTGAGCTAGAATGTATGGAGAATTTTTAATGTGACAATTTAATTTGAATTCATTTCCTACAAATCAAATGTAATTTAATCGAACCTAATATTTGTGTAAGGCGGTATGAAATTCCTATGTTGAGCGTGGAATTCATGAGATTCTCAAATAAGATTGATAGTTTTCACATCATTTCAAACACATTATTCCATTCTCCTCAGCATAGTGATATCCCAACAATAATCCTATAATAATACAACGTAAAATTGTAACTTGATTCTTCATGTTTTACATTGTATATCAATTTTCATATTTTTCAAGTATCACGATAATAATACATGAATTGGATTGTCAGAATCAGAAAGTGGAAGGATCAAACGAATCCTTGAATTTGGATGCAGGAGGGAAGATGATTGAGGGATCGAGGGAGTGTGATATCGAATACATACATCTTGACAATCTGTCGACATCAAAGCAGGAGGTAGAAGATTCTCCTTTATCCTCGATCTTCAAAGAATACGACAGTCCTACTCAGTGATGCCAGATTCGGCCGACCGACTCGGTGTACCTCCTCCATCACGCTCTACACAATCAAATTCCTTTTGTCGGTGGTTTCATTGTGTGTGTGAAAGTTCTATACAGATGGGTGTAATGGAGAGGGTAAACCGAGTCGGTCGGCCGAATCTGGCATCACTGGTCCTACTGTACAGAATAAAAAAAGAAAATATTCGGTGAGTGATGTATGTATACAAGTATTCATACAACGAAACAATGAACAGAGTTTACGTCAGTATCATTCACTGGATACATTACTGAGTTACATTTACTGAATTCACTGGATTCATCGTAATAATTCGGTTTTTTTGAATGTTGGTTAGGACGTTATTGCATAGAACCATCCATTTATTGGATTGCACATTTTCATGATATAATCATAATATTAATTATCCATCAATTGAATTTACAGATTGAAGAAGCCGAAGAATCGAGTGAATCTCCAAATTCATACACGTTCATTGAAGGAAATGTGATTTCTGAATCGATCAATGGGTTTGAATATATAAATATGGGATGCCCGTCAAAATTGAAGAACGAGAAGGAAGATTATTTGTCAATGAGTAGCTCTGAAGATGTTCTTCTCTGAGAAGAAGTACTCGAGCAGATGAATGAAGAAAGAAATCTTTTGAAACACATCGTGAAAAGGAGAAGCAATCTTATAGGACACACATTACGGCATGAGAGTTTATTGAAAACAATATTGGAAGGGAAAATGAATGGTAAAACTGGTAAAGGTAGACCTAGAGCAAGTTATATGAAGCAAATCGTACAAGACAAGGGATGTAGTAGATATGTGGAAGTTAAACGCTTGGCGGATGATAGACAGGGGTGGAGGGTTTCATCAAACCAGTCGTAAGACTGATTACTTCATGATGATGATGATGAGCTCTGAAGATAATGAGAATCTCCTTTCACAAAACGGGAAGAGAAATTGCCCGGTGAATAATATGCAGACTATTCACCAGTTCTTGTATTTTTCATAATATTGAGAACAATACAAATCGAATACATTTTCCTTACAGACACCGATTGCAGAGGATTCCAAAAACGAACAAACCGTCAAACGAAAGTTTTCACTTGGTGTAGAAACAAACAACAACAATTTATTATTGGTTTGTTAAGGCGTTATTGCATGAAACCATCCATTTATTAGATTGGGCATTTTTTATAATACAATTATAATATGAATGATATATTGAATGAATTTTCAGACTGGAGAAGCGGAAGAATCGAGTAAATCTCCAAATTCATACACGTTCATTGAAGAAAAGGTGATTCTCGAATCGACCGATGGTTTTGAATATATAAATATGGAATGCCAATCGAAATTGAAGAACGAGACAGGAGAGTATCTTTCAACATGCACCTCTGAAGATGATGACAATCTCTTTTTACAGAAGAGAAAAAGAAAATGCCCGGTAAATATGCAGAATATTTGCCAGTTTTTGTACTTTTCATAATATTGAGAACAATATCAATTGAATACATGTCTCTTACCGACACCAATTGCAGAGGATTCCGAAAACGAGCCAGCCTTCAAACGGAAGTTTTCTCTTGGTGTAGGAACAAATAACAGCAATTTATTATTGGAAAAAGGGACAAATTCCAAAACAGTAACACCGATGGCTCGGCGACTGTATAAGATAGCTGGGCATCTGAGAAAACGGCAATATAATAATTCAAAAGCAATTGCTAGGTGCGTATATGTTCAACTTCTTTCAATAAAATGTTAAAAACTGTTTTGTATGCACGGGAAAAATCTTAGCATAGCATTCATAGTCCATAGCATCTGATGAAACGAGACTTGGAATAATGTATTTTAAGAGTATATAAATCATGTTCAAAACCTAATTTTCATTTCAAGTTCATCATGGCAAAACAGCTGATCAAAGCCGCGTGCTACCGTGCATCTCAACGGCAGTTTGTTCACTTATAATTTCCTTGAAAAATCAATAACATATTGTTCATTCAACTGATGATATATGGTAATCATTGAACTTTATAACATACTGGAATGAGCACTCTCCAGATCAGCGCGGTCACGGGATATTGTTTGTTGAATGAGAGGGAAACAGATGAAAGCACCCGGCAGATTTCCTTTCTCTCTCTAAAATAGGTGTATTGGAAGAAAATGTCGGATACCGGCAAGCGGTTTTCTCTCTCTGACCGGTCTATACTATAGAAAATTGAGGAAGGGCGCATTCCAGTATGTTATAGAGTTCATTGATCGTGGTGGAGTATTATTCCGTTCAGTAGTCCTACTATTTACTATTGAATAGTTTAATAATATTTAGACACCTAATACAATTGAAATATATTGATTACGAGTATCAAAAATCTGTGCAAATTACGTTCGAATCGCTTTCCAATGGAAAGCGACTCAAACGAGATTGTACTTTATAATCTGCAATAACCGTTGTGGATTGGAAGCGATTAACTTCAATTGTATTTTGTTGATTTCAATCGTAGTTTATGATTTTTCATTTGCTGAGGCGTGCAAGTTGAGGAAGAACATTTGAATAAATTTGATATATTTGAAATGAAATATATATACATATTCCTCCAATTGAACAGTAAGCACAATTCTCCATCCAAAAAAATCCTAAAACGGAGAAAATGATCAATGCTGAGTTTGATGATAAATGATTGAGTGCTGTTATCGAGTGCTACATTATGAAGTGGTATTATTTCCTCTTCAGACAAATATTCCATGAAATAGAATGTGTATGATATGCACGAATAAGGTTGCAGGGAAGTTTTCCGCATAATTGTATAATGTATGTAAATCTAATCATCCTATCTTTCATTATACCAAGCTTTAAGGAGTGAATTTCGACTAAAAACCGAAAACTACCAATCATATGATCATGTATTGAACATTTCCAAGATTCAGGTACTTTCGTGACACGGAATAAGGAGCTGGTGTTATTGGTACGTAAAACGAGTACTGGAAAAACTGGGTCCGTTTAATATTTGGCACACATTACAGGACAGAAGTGGATAATTATCAACATGGATCATTAGAGCAATAGCAGAGCTGCCTGAGGGGAAGTTACCCCCACTATGATCTCATGTATATAAGTTACATATGTGTAAAGGGTTCTTATAAAGGGAAAGTATGTAGATGAACGATGGTGGGGGTACTATTCCCCTCAACGGCAATGCCCATCTGCAGCTCTGGGCGATAGTACAGACAGCTGGTGAAATCAGCGGTATGAATTCAATCAGTATTAATGTTTTTTATTTTGGATGTTGTAGATATAAATCTCGACTTAAAGCTGCGAAAAAATTTACGGAATCCAATGCCTGCCAGTATGTCATGAAAAATTTCAATGTCACCCAAGAAACGTTATTTGATATGCAATATCGAAATTCTTCAATTACTAAACGTAGAGGTTGGAGATTTACGACGAAAGAAAAAGTAATGTCCATGGCATTATACAAGCAATCACCAAAAATGTACAGATATTGACAGAAATTCCTTATTCTTCCATCACCTGTAACCATAAGACGGATGTTGAAAAAAATTCCAGTAGACACTGGTCTTCATGCTCAAGTGATAGATGAATTGAAAAACATGAGCCGAATAATAAAAAACAACCAAGACAGGTTGCGTACATTGATGTGGGATGAGGTATCTTTGGAACCTCATTTACAATATGACATGGTATCAGACAAGATTATTGGATTCGAGGACTGGGGTAATGAAATCAGGCCAAATTTTGCTGATCACGGACTCGTATTTATGTTTAAGTGGGTCAATAAACCTTGGAGAATCCCAGTGTATTATGGGTTCAGCGAACACACTACTACGTCTGATGTTTTGGCTAACTTGATACAAATGATCATCAAATCAGTGTGTTCGCGCAATACGAGGTCGTGTGAGTTTTCACCTCTGATTCGGTAATCGGGGTGAACCGAGTAGCTTCGAAGGCCGGTCAGGGGTGGGAATTCTCACACCTCTCCTCTCACGCTGCGACAAGGGACTAGTTCCTAATCGCGTAGGCGAATAATTGATCGTCGATCATCGGCCTCGAAGAAGGAAATACCTCGCCAAGGGTCATCGTTCGCTCGTCTCGGTTTACACGCACGTTTTCCAGGTCTTATCGTAGTTCAGATTCTCAGGTCAAAGTGCTGTGCAATATTCGAACTTTAAGGTTGTTCCTAAATGTATCACTTCTTTGATTCTTCCATTTGTGGAAGTGAGTGAATCAGCGTTGAAATTCAAACAGTGTCTCGCGATTATTCACCCGGCTCGATTCCCGATACATGCGATCCTTACCACCATTTCTACCATCTTTCTCATTGAATCCCATCCAAAAATCACCATTCTTTCCATCTCAACCCATTTCCCCCGCCACAGTGAATGACGCTGGATTTATCGTCGTCAGCACGGTATGCGATCAAGCAAGTCCAAATGTATCGGCTATCAAGATGTTGATTCGCAGTATCCCGGAAATTTGTATCGACTAAACAATGAAGATGCATTATGTAAGTTTTCTTCATTCGTATCACAAACTTTATTAATTCATTGTCAGACATCAGTTTTATGTAAAGCTGAGATTTCATGCTGGCGTTTTTGATGCGGTGGCACATTAGTTGAAAAAAGAGGTCCTGTCTCAGAGGAAATCTCAGCTTAAGACCCGAGTCACATGGAGCGAAAATCACGCGGAAAGCGGAGCGCGAAACCCTTGGTTAAAGGGAGAGGAGAATATTCACCTTTCCGCGTGATTTTTGCTCCATTTGACTCGGGCCTAAGGTGATAGACTCTATACCCGATCAGGAACTGGAACTCGATCACTGTCATTATTACATGAATTGATGAAGCGGTTCAACTGGAAGTTTCAAATGAAGAAGCTAATGCTTAATCCATCGATTGAAAAAAAATTTTGGTTGAAGATTTTCTGCACAACTGAACCATAAAAACCTACAATATAAAGATTGATCGGGTTGACGTTCACTGATCGGCTACCGGGTCTCTTATCTTATCATTGAAAAACATTTTCATATCGAACCAAATATTGTGCAAACTCAACTGCAAACACTCAGAGTTCGATGTTGAACCTAATCGAATCAAGTCCAATCATAGATTCGCGAAATGGGATCATATAGATTTGGCTTATCAAATGGATACCAGCGGTTCAGATTTCAATAGGAGACTGCCTAAGATTACTGAACAACATATTAATAAATCAAAAATACCAAAAATGCGCGTGAAATATGCTGTTGAAGTCTTAAGCAGAAGCTTGTCTACCTTCATTGCATCTGAAGCCAATCATCAAAGTACATTTACTCATATAAAAATGAAAGTAGTTTTATAATCAAATTACACTATAATATGCATTATTATGACAATCATATTTCTTATCCCGAAGAGAACACAAAGCTTCAGGAACGTTCATTGAACGTTTGCAAACGTCCAAGAACATTCAATAAACATTCCTGAAGGTTTGTGCAGAGATGAGCTGGGAGAGATTGCTGACGCTATTGTGAAATCGTGGACAGTTCAACTTTTGTTTCTCACCAAAAATGTATTCTAATTGGTTAGATTATTACGCTTGATTTGAGCGAAGCAATCAGAAGAAGCGGTTAAAAAGAAAACGTTGAACTCTTCCACTCAGAATTCAGACCACGTTTTTGTATAGCGTTAGCAATCTCTCCCAACTCATCTCTGGTTTGTATTCTCTTAGGATGGAACAATAATAACATTGTTGTAGCTAATGTTAATTGTAAAATTGTTCATACTTTCAGGACCTATATTGATAACGGAAGGACTTATGCAACTGCCCCAAGAGGAAAGAAACACGGCTCACATTCTCAGATTTCTCAACGATATTTTCGACTCCGTTGATGCTCACGTCACAGATAAACCAACGATTCAAGCACCATGGCGAGAACCTGTTACTAAAGATAGTGATCACGCCCCATTTTGGTTTGATTCGAGACAAGAATTATCAAAAATGAGATTCGTGACAACACAAACACTTGAACCAATGCGCAAGGTTCCTTGTATTGACAATTTAATTTTCACGTTGAATAATTTTCAAATACTCCAACAAAAAATCATAGACGCCGGAATAAGAATATTTAGTCCACGGTCTATGAATCAAGATCCGTTGGAGAATTTGTTCGGCCAAATTAGAGCTCAAGGATTGCGAAACAATAACCCATCATGTTGGCAATAGAGTGGTGCGTACCAATCATTGTTGAAAAATAATTTAACGTCACCACATGCACCTCATTCAAATTGCGAAGAAGATAAGAACAGTTATATATTCAATTTGATAGATATGATAGCAGAAAAAGAATCACCTGCATGTTCTCCTGAAATTCATGTAATTTCATCAATACCACCGACAATTGATGGAGACCTGAATGATGCAATACATGAAATGGAATTTGCGTATGCCACTGATGAAAACATCTCTCATGCAACATACGGTCCTAATTGTTTAATAAGAAAAATTCGCACATCCAATCAACGGATAAGAAAATGTGACCAATGTAAGAATTGTTTAGTTGCTTGTGATATGTTTGGGCACATGATTGTAAGAAAAATGTTTAATCAAGTTCATTATCAACTGTCAAGATCGATTTTGCATACATGCCATCATCCTTATACACGAGAAATCCTTTCAAAACAAATCCGACAAGTACTAGATTTTGGATGGATCCATTGTGACGAACATCGAACTTTACTTCCAGACTTGTTTGTAAAACATATAACTTCCATGTTTATTACGTATTGGGTTGGAATGGTCATTCAGATATTATGTGGAAAGCTTGTAAAAATTCAACTCAACATGATATTCCAGAAAGCTTCTAAGAAGGCTGATGAAAGAAAGAAGAAAGTTAGAATCAATGAACCTACTTGTATATCTATGATGCCTTAGGGTATCATTCATCAACGTTCAATTTATTGTGTATTTTTTTGATACTGTACTTTCCCTGGTGAAAGGGAAACGTGTCAAGCGTGTAGCAAGAGTATGTATAAAGTTGAGGGAATGTGTATGGAATGTAAACTGGAACATTTTGAGCGTGGAGTTGTTTCAGATTACGCTTCCTAGACACTGTTATTTTCACCAGGGTTGATTACAGCGCCGGGTTAAAGGGTAGGCAGACTAGGCACTGCCTAGGGGCCCCCACCAATAAAAGGCCCCCGCCAAGGGAGGAAAATTTGTTTTTTTATAAAAATTGATTATTGACAGTTCGTAATTTCATGAAATAAATAAATTATTGAGAATAATTATATAATTTACTATGTTCGTGTTATTTTTCAATGATTTGAAGAATAGCTCCCCTTACATAGGCCCCCACCAACATTTGCCTAGGGCCTCACATTGAAGTAATCCGGCGCTGGTTGATTATAATTGTTGTGATACTTGGTGTTTATATATTACTTTGAGGATTATGTGCTTGATTTACCATCAACCGTACTCATGAAAGTTCATGAGGAATGATTGTTCAATTCGTTATAATTCTCAAAGCATTGAGAAATATATATTTTCAATAACTGAACAATACCTGGTTCGACGTTTGAGAATTTCATTTGGAATTTTATGTGACCTGTTTCACAATAAGCAAATATTACAATTTCGAAACACAATTTTGCGTATGAAATCACATTGGTTGATGTCTTGATGAATCCCATTTTTGATTAATATATAAGATTTTTTTTGGGAATCTGATTATATTCTTTATATACATACATCTTGAATTATGTAGCAAAATTGTCTCTATCTCATTCCCAAATTTTTGTTTATGTTTTGAGAAAACACAAGGACAAATCACCAAAGAAGCAGAGAAATTTTACATGAGCGAGGAAAACTTTACTAAGGAATGCATGCGTGTACATGAAATCATACATGCGTATGATGTGCAGTAGATGTATCATATTGCAAAAAAAAATGGACGTGAAATTATGCAATATATCATTGGTAGTATTATATTGTATGATACATTTTATTCAATGATATATTGTGGAAATTCACACAGGATTTCCAATTTTTAATTTTTATCAACTGATTCATTTTGTAATTTCAACCAACACAGTGATTTTACATAACCTACCGTTACAATACACAAAATTAACGAATTCATCATTGTGGAAATTACTGACATTCCGTATGATTTCACATAATTTGTTCATCTTCTTTAGAAGAATTTACTTTGTTCTGATCAAAACGCCTAATTTTTCCTCCAATTCTTTGGAGTGAAAATGAAACGTTTTGATCAAAATTTTCCTACGGGATGTATACATATAATTTTTACAATGATAAATTGTATTTTTTTTCATTTTCACGGTAGGTTATTTACAATCACTGTGTTTGTAAAATCACAAAATAAATCATTATATATATACGTATAGGACACAAAATGGCGGATGTGAGACGCTACACAGATATAACCTCATACATGTGTGTGTACTCAAGCTTTGTCAACGTGTTTCCATATATGTGAGGGGATTCCCATGCAGTTCACGTACCCTTCCCCTAGGTGACGCTGAAATTCATTCTACAAATTTTCTTATTGAGTTTATGCCCCCTGGCCTGGGGTGAGAGAGGATGGACTCCCGTGATTGGTGGATCGTCCTCCGGTGGTGAGGGACCGCCGTGTCACCTTATGGCAGATGGCATTGCCTCCTCGGGCCGGGAAACCTCGACAAATCATAGAAGGACAGGGGTTAGAGGAGGTCAGGATTAGTTGAGGTCAGGATTAGTTGAGGAGGGGAAATGTGTTCCCGATTCTCATGTGAGCGAGCGACAGCAGTGTTCTCTCTACCGAACTGAGGTGTTCGCAATTGACATGACAAACTCTAGCGATGATGTGCAGCGCCACCCCGCGATTCTCTCTGTGACAAGATATCACGTCACAATCTTCTGATCGTGCTCTTGATGCTGCCATGAAATTCGAATTTTCATCATTGTCCGCCCCGCGTAGTACTAATCCTTGCCCCCCTAAAATTCGCAACCTACTGAAAATCTTTGTCAAGGCGGTACGATGAGTCGTCATTTGTTTTTGTGATGCAGTCGACAAATGCTGTACAACACTAATAGTGCCACGGTTTTGTAGGGCTTCCGCACACTTCAAATGCATAGAACTATGATTGTGCTCTCTTATCCGCTCAACAGCATGTTTCCAATTGTTGAATTCATTCTCAATCCACAATGCTTTGGATTGTAAATCTTGCGAGCGAAGACTTACAATCAAATTATCATTGTACGCTGAAGTGCATATGGTGCAAATGGCTCGATTATTTTCGTTTGATTTGGGCCATGGGTTGTCCGCTTTCCAACGTTGAGATGATCTTGGTAATGGCTGTTTCGTAGAATCTAGCTCTGGGAATAATATGTCTTGATTGGAGATTCCAATCCCGGGATTGCGGGATTGTAGTTTTTCATTAATGATATCTTGATAGACAACCGATATATCCTTTCGTAAGAATTTTACGATGGATGAACCTGAACCTCAATGGAAGCCCATGCTACTGAGGTAAAATAATTGATCTCCTAATAACAAGGAAGAATTTCCTGGCCCAATCCCGCAACTGCGGGATTGGAATCGAGATTTAGATGTCCTCATTTCGGGATCAATTATTATTTCTCAGTGGCATGAAATTCTATTCAGATTCATGCGTGTCTATCGTATCATTGCTGCCAAAAGAGATCTTGGTTCTCCAACAAGATATCATTAATGAAAACCTATAATCCCGCAATCCCAGAATTGGAATCCCTAGTCTTGATACTCATTCCCAATTTTCACGTTTGAACATTTTTCGCGAATAATACTACTATGTTAAGCGCAGAGGTCGTCACTTAATTCCTGACCATTCTGAGATATCCACAGTTTTTACTTTACAAGTTTCTTAATCTCTGAAAATTATGAATCTACTTTTATAGAGTGATTTTATTATTGAAAACTGAATTGAATAATTTAAATATAATATGAAAATTTTCACCGATTACTGTTATATCATCCAACACTCATAACTCATTTTCGTCAAGAAAGAAACAGTTACGCCCTCTACGCTTTGCACGGCAGAATGGATTGGAAGGGGAATATTGTTTGATTGAAAAGAATTAGAAATGAACATTTACTCGTGCCCTCTTCAAGAAATCTTCAATAATACTTATGTAATGTCATTAAGATGAAAAGAATGATGTTTTCTGTCTGATGAATGAGTTGTTAGAATTCAATAATTACTTGCACCAATTGACCGTTTTTTGTAAGTACTCACGTGCGAAAACATTTCTCTGAACAAAATCTGAAAATTCTATGAAAAATTTCTAGAAAATTCTAATTTTCTTCTGAAAATTCCTACCAAATTCTGAAGAAGTCGAAATTCTTCTTTTATTGCATGAAAAATTTCTGAAAAATTACATGGAGAGGAATCTTGAGGTATTGAATGACGGAACTCTACGTGATTCTTTATGTCGCAACTGATGTGGAACAGAATCAATCAATTGACGATTTCCAGCCCCAATTGCGTGATTTTGAATCAGCTAACTTGAACGGACTGCTTGATTTTAGATCTCCAATTCCACGGTGAACACGAGATTCGGAATTTATGTTTTCCGATGGTGTGATTTTCTGTCACGCAGTTCGGAATGAAGAATCACGTAAAGTTCCTCAATTCAATATCATGTGATTTCTCTCCGTGTTTCGAAACCGGAACATTTTATATATATGCGGGCATTTTTCCTTTTTCTACTCATCAGCAACAGAAACGGTTCTTTTTTTTGGTGGTTTTTCAGTCAAGTTTTGTCATTTCGCATTCGAACTGTCAGGTGGGGAGTTTCCACAAGATTCACTATGAAACTGGATTGGCACCTGCCCCTGAGTATGGTCGTTGCTTCCATTCGTTTCATCGTTTGTTCTTTTACGTCAGGTAACGAACCGATCCATTTTTTTTCTCTCACTCACACGCGCAGACAGATGATCCTGAATCTTAGCCTCGAGGGGATATTAACAGTGATTGTCGTATCAATGTTTTCTCTGTTCACGCCAATAAAACAGGACACCACTCAAACTACATACCGCTCCCCATAGATGTCACCATCAAAGAGCAGATGTGGTCTCTGCCACAACGCGCTTGCGTGATAATCCTCGCGAGTACCCTAACAGCACATCCACCGATCTCTACGACGCATCTTCGTAGACTCTACGTGAATGAATGGCAAACGTGAATAGGAGGTGGATGAACGAAGATTCCACGTGGAGACAACGTAGAAATGTCCGATGCTGTACACTGTTAGCAATTTTTGCATTAATTTTAATGTATTTGCTAGAAGTTTTTTATTCAAATACGTGCATGAATTGAGTTTCATACACATTTCACATTAAATTTGATGTGAACTATAGCAAAATTTATGTTTTTTCAATTTTTTGGTACATTAAATTTAATGCAAAATGTGTATTAACCTGAATTCATGTACGGTATTGAAAAAAACTCCATAATATTTCTGACATTGTACAGGTAGTGTTGCCAACACGTAAGATACAAGATATAAGAGTGAGACATAAGGAGTGTCGTCTCCATATAACAAACATAACATATTTTTTGGGACAAAATTATAAATCATGTACAAGAATGCAGGGTCGACTGGTCGGTTTTATATCACGAATTGAAAATAAACTGAGAATAGAATTCTTCAAACTCTTCCTGAAATCATCAACTCCTTCAGAGCTCTTCATGAATTCATCAGTTTTGAAAGAGTTCTTGGAGAATTTTATTTTTGTTCTTGAAAAGGAACAATTGATCTTCGAAAGGAACGAAGACAGAAATTCTTCGCGTGTTATCTGGGTATGTATTATCGGGCTCTAAATATAATTTCTACCAAGTTTCAATAAATTCAGTTCATTCAGTCAATTCTAATCAATTATTCCCCCTCACTATCTTATTGAATATTAGTAAGGATATCTGCAACGAATACGTGATACTTATGATATGACATCTGAAACAGTGTTGATTCCAAAATATTCGTTCAATTTCCCTCCACAGAGGAAAATATCGGGGTGGAAAAAAATCGCGGAACAATTTTTCATTCGAAGAATTTCAGGTGGGTAGTTATGCCTACCATACCATGGGGTTGTGCCGGCCCTGGGAACAACATCCATCTTTTACATCATACGAGTGCGGAATGATGGAAAATCGACTTTATTGCTGAAAAGACCGTGAAAAGACCATGAAACGACCGTGAAAAGATCTTCGCGAATAATCACACTTCGGAATATTTCCATTCGCGGGTCATTATTGAACATAAAAGATGTGGACAACATCGGTTTTTTTCATCATGCGAGTGCGGGATGGAGGAAAATCAACTGCAATGCTGAAAAGGACGTGGAAAGACCGTGAAAAGGTCTTCGCGAATAATCACACTTTTGAATCATGGGCCGTGCATGGAAATATTCCGCTGGAATTAACAAAAAAGTTAGAAGAATGATTCAAAAGTGTGATTGTTCGCGAAGATCTTTTCACGGTCTTTTCAGCATTAAAGTCGATTTTCCTTCATTCCGCACTCGTATGATGAAAAAAACCGATGTTGTCCACATCTTTTATGTTCAATAATGACCCGTGAATGGAAATATCCCGCTGATATGAACAAAAAAGTTGGAAAAAGGTTGAAAAGTGTGATTATTCGCGAAGGTCTTCTCACCGTCTTTCCACAGTCTTTTCACGGTCTTTTCAGCATTGTAGTCGATTTTCCATCATTCCGCACTCGTATGATGGAAAAAACGGATGTTATACACATCCTTCATGTTCAATAATGACCCGTGAATAGGAATATTTCGCTGATATAAACGAAAAAGTTGGAAAACGGGTTTAAGAGTGTGATTAATCGCGAAGATCTTTTCACGGTCTTTTCAGCATTAAAGTCGATTTTCTTCCATTCCGCACTCGTGAGATGAAAAAAACCAATGTTGTCCACATTTTCCATGTTCAATCATGACCCGTGAATGGAAATATCCCGCTGATATAAACCAAAAAGTTGGAAAAATGATTTCAAAGTGTGATTATTCGCGAAGATCTTTTCACGGTCTCTTCAGCATTAAAGTCGATTTCCCATCATTCCGCCCTCGTATGATGGAAAACACCGATATTGTCCACATCTTTCATGTTCAATAATGACCTGTAAATGGAAATATTCCGCTGATATTAACCAAAAAGTCGGAAAAAGTGTTTAAAAGTGTGATTATTCGCGAAGGTCTTCTCACGGTCTTTTCACGGTCTTTTCAGCATTAAAGTCGATTTCCCTTCATTCCGCATTGATATTAACCTTTCTCTCAAGATCTTTTCAGGGTCCCTTCACGGTCTCCTGCGTACACAATGAGATGATCTTTCGAAGGTCTTTTCAATGTATCCATGGTCTACCAGGGTATATACAGGTCTTGGAACTGTCTGAATTCTCGATGGTCGGAATGACCGGCTTACAGCAGGTGTTTTTGGTTACGAATTCGACCGCTAGTCAGAGTTATAATCGGAGAGAACAATGGAAATACAATCCTATTTCTCAGTGCGCATGTACGACTTATACTAAACGTGGTGAAATTGCAATAATAACCCTCTCTACTGATACGATTTGAGTTTGGGGAACGATTTTGAACTTTTTAGAGGGCAAACCATATTTCGAAGTTATTATTCGGTAAAATTTGGTAAATGTATGTATATATCAATTCCCGTTCTCTGTTATCACAGCGACGTTCAGTGGCTACATTAGGAAACAAAAGTGAACGCTGTAAGCCGGTCACCCCCACCACCGAAGTTCCCAGACCTGTGTATACGACCGTGGTGTAGACAGACCTCTACCCATACAGCACCGGACATTCCTACATTGCTTCTACGTGGGATCTTCGTCTATCCACCTTGTATCCACGTCTACCATTCATCCACGTGGAGTCGACGAAGATGCGACGTGGACATCGGTGGTTGTGCTGTTCGGATATAATTTACTATCACGATTCAACACTGCAATTTTCCTGGAAGTAAAATCCTCAGCTTCCTTGTAGATGCAATGCACACTTACGCCTCAATTTTTCTCTCCAAAGGCACAGAGTTATCGGTATTTAATCAGGAGAATATTCCAGGTAATTTAGATTGGTGTGAAATCAAATTTTCCAGCTTCATGGAATTTCGAAGCTAAGAATCGGCGATTAGTTTTTCGGCACCTTGCTTACTCACCAACATCAGGTATCTGTAACGATGGAAATTTCAATTGATTTCGGGTTCTCCTCCGACCTATGAATATTCGTGAACATTACGCATCTACCAAACCAATACTGATTCCTTGGAGGATAATTATCTTTACATTTCCAATGATTATTGGATCAATAATTACAAAAATATTCTTTGTATCACATAGATGATGAATCATTTGCAAGTATGCAACAGAGGCATAGTGTATAAGTATCTTCAGAAACCTTTATAAACAGTCCTTTTTTGCGAATGCAGTTTACAGACCATGCTTTTGAATCAGATATTTCAGTGATCACATACATGTCGATGAGCAATGGAGCACAAGGATAATTTGGTAATACATTTTTCACTGCCAATCCTTCGGAAATGATGAACTCCTGATTTGATTTCCGGCAAATGCTCCCAATCAATACGATATCACCATCATTCATATAACAACAATTGTCAGGTTTTTCATTGGATAAGATAGAATTCTCAAAATGTAAGGGACGATGGGCATCATTATATCCTTCAGGAAGTTTCTGCTCCACCAGTTTCGAGAGATGAGGATATTCAACACAATTCGGTGTTTTTTTTCTTGATACACAATTATTTTGTTTAGAATGTTCAACTCATCTTCGATGCAGTTGAGATAACCGTTTTCCAGGTTTCCGTAAATGTTTCTCAATGGTTTGCATATAATTTTCAAATGAGAAAGCACTAAAAGTTCCCAGTGGACCGTAAGTCAGCGCTTCTTCATTCAAATGAATTGAATTGTGAATGTTGTACGTAATATATTTTGCACCGAATAATACTTTAAATTCTTGCACAAACCATATCAAGAGTTCTTCTGCAAATATATTCTTTGTTTTGTATTGAATAAGATCACATAACATCCTAATTGCACAATTCAAAGCATTGAAATGCAAAACACATCCTTGCGGTAAGAATTTCGGTCAAACAATAGGAGCCAAGTATAATAAGAAGGTCTGGAGTGCCGTGGCTTCCCATCTGCGTACTCCATCGAGCTCTCTTGGTTCTCTAGGGAATTCTCATGGCATCCACTGTGATAAACATATTATAGAATCGGAGAGTTCATTAATTTTCTTTGCTGGAAGTCATGGAAGACGTTGCGAATCCAAAAATATGATTATCCCAGTTTTTGTTTCTCCTGGATATATCAAATGCTTCGGATCCAACGGTAATTGAGTGACCATGTTTATTAGAAGACGTTGTAATGGAGATATGCTGTGATGATATTCCTCATCTTCTTGGTCTCTGAAATTTTTATCTGTTCTTAGAGGATGTTACGTCGAAACTTCTTGGTCCTCCTGTGACAGCGGGTAGTATAAGGAATACACTGAATCATAATTCAATGTTCCCTTTGATACCCCACTTCAGCTAGGAAATATTATTCTAGAAAAGGACTGGGGAGGGGATTTCATGGAATGAAATATATTCCGTTTTTATGCTGTAATGCACTAGGATTTATTCTCATCACTAGGGTTCACATGTTTTAGAGGGATGAATTTATCTGATCAATTCGAGTCATACAAATATAAGAAATGAAAGGGAAAAGACCATGCGACAATCTTCTCTAAGGGTCACTCAGTAGTAAATTTTATAAGAGCTTTTTTTGAATATTAATTTGAGTTAAAAATGACAATTTGGGAGAAAATAGGGTAGGAATTGGAATAATGGGATTTATTGGAATGAATCTGAGGTTTACTAAGTAGATATTTCGTTTCATTCTATAAACCTTGTAACGGTACGAATGTATCATAGACATCCACACGGTTACAACACCGCGCGATAGTGAAAGAACATAAAATAATTTCCAAGTGAAAAATTAATAAATCAATTATGAAGAGACAAAGACGTGTTCATATGCATTCGATGAAAAGAATGTATACACGCAAAGTATCGAGAGATGAGAAGCGAACGAAAAGTCGTTGAGCGAACGCGTTATGAAAAAATGTCAACATCGTCGGCACACGAACGATGTATGTATTCAGGTACCTACACTAGTAACTAACGTATAGGCGATGACATAATAGCGTTCGATCGACGAAAAACGTGGAAAGAGAATAGAGAATCACATGCGAGTGCACCAGACAAAATTCTAAGAAAGAATTAAGGACCGCGTCAGAATAAAACTATGATACAAACAATCATTAAAGATTTCTTGCACCTTCACAGCAAAGTCTCGGAATGTAAGGTCATTCAAATTTGACGAACAATCGATCCATAATCGATATATAATATTATACATCAATGACCAATGATAAGATACCTCGCGCGTTATCAAATCATTCGATAATTCGATCACAAAACTTATAAACAAAACCGACAGATGTTGTAGTCGCATGTGATTCAAAATAAACATTCCACAATATGAATATAGGTGAAAATCAATGTAGAATTGAACTTGAGAACATCTTCGCTCTTGCGCATTAGATTCTCAGTATTACTCGCATTACACGTGACGTCAAATGAGAGGTTTACCTGGTAGTTTTTCTTTCAGCAGAATCCCCTCGACTTCCCCTCATTGCGAGCGGAACATACAGGTGGATTCTTAGTGAAGCGCAGTGTGCATGCTCATACCTGAGGTACGGTTACCGTGCTTATTGCAAGCGACGCATACCGTATTTTACGTATGTAGTTCATAGAAATAGGTGGAGATTTTCCTCAGTTTCCAATATCAATTTATATGCGAGCAATTAGGATAGGTCAATTATTTGTGAATTTCCATTTGATTATAGATTCGAAGTCAAAACGAGATACGTGAGGAGGAAGAAGAGATATTTTACGATACGAGATTTTTATAGTTATGGAATAAATTCTTCCTTCGATATTACATAGGCTTTGTTCATTTCAACTAACCTAAGAAAGGTTCCATATCCCTCTCGATCGTTAGATTGTAAGTCATTGAGATTTTATTCGGGGTGTGATCCGTCCAACGGAGCTCTTACGTTCACGAGAGGAACCATCTTGGAGAATATAGAAAGGGAGTGGCATATAGTCATTTGAGGTAAGATACAGAAAAGTCCCTTTTAAAAGTCAATAAGTATCCTCATAGCACATTAGTTATCATCAAATAAGACATTAAAATCTTGAAGGTAGAAAAAGAAAATAAAAAGCGTGTCTATAGAATACTGTACGTATTATGATTCCTCATGGTTCTGCTTGGGTTGCGGAGTTCATGAGAGAATCATACATCACTTTTTAATGCACAAAGCGGAAACCTATTTTGTATATTTGTAAAAAAATTTCATTTTTCATGCTGGCACATTCATATGGTTATGTGTTTTTCTTGCCATGAAGAAGTGTATAAATGTGCCCATCTGGGTAATGAAAATGATGTATTCTTGTAACGATTGGCATTGCAATTGAGTACACCCATGCAAGAACCGGTTAGCCGCTCGGAAGCGTGGAGAAGGAATCTGAAAGTTGACTCAAGAGGGGTCGAAAAAAAAATCGGAATTTTGAAAATCTAAAAATACTGAGAGGTAGAGCTCGAAAAGTCAATACGAGTCTCCGTTGACGATTTTTTTTTATAATTGATAGTTTCCGAGAAAAAAAATAAAAACTACCTATTTTTTCGTACTAAAATTAATTGTTTTTCAATCTTAAACTCGCCGTAACTCGGGCAATTCTCAACGTATCGAGATAAATCCTGCAGATTCTGATTCGTGAAACTCCCCCAAAGACGACCGCGTCCGAAAAAATCGTAAAAGTTAATGACAATTGATTAATTTCTTAATCCAAAGTGGAAACTATGTTTTTCATGCTTCGCACGAAAGAAGTGTGTCACGAAATATGAGCTACAAAGAACTCCCAGTGACAAAGTTGATCGTTAGTGTGTGGACAAACTTTTTGGAAAGTTTCAGATCGATTCGACTATTAGTTTTCAAAATACAGCGAGCTTTCTATGAGCGCGCATCGAAAATTGTTCATAATGTCGCGTCGTCCACTGGGTGAATATCAACGTTCGTAAGAAAGATTGCGTTCGTTCGATCTCTCAACGTAGGTTTATGTTTTTTGGGTCAGAGAATTCGAATATTGAACTATATTCGCGAGATTTGTTATTCATTCTTTTATTACAAACAATTTCATGGTTTATAACGTTTTTGTGCACTTTGAGAAAAATTGTCTCGAACGAAGTTCTTCCGCATTCAAGCAATTCCTTCGTACATGAAGTCTTTTCAAACAAGTAAAATATTCATTAAAAAATGAGATCGCTAATGACATCACATGATATCTGCATATATTACATAAAACAGTCACAAAAGATTTAAAGATTGGATTTTACGCTGAAATTGGATATATTAACACATCTCTCATGTATTTAGCTGTCATTGATCAGTGGGAATCTCTAACGAAATTCTGTCATAATTTTTCATAATTTCCCATAGTCCCAATCCATGGAGAAAATATGAGAAATTCTATTGTTCTTTCCTCACATTCTCTCCTTGTTTTGGGACTACAAGAATCCATGATACAAATTTTCGTCAGGAATACCTTTCCAATTATTCATTATTTCCAGACTCTCTTCCGTGTATTTCGAATTGATGGATTTTTATACACTCAGGATTTTCGCCCTGGTTACAAAAAGAAAGGAAAACACAACCTTCCTAACACCAAACATCGAAACCATTTTTATTCATGAACAACAAATCGTCCGACTCAAAATATTCAAAATCAAACGAATCAAAATATCCAGATACGAGGTCTATAATGGGTTCTTATCACATTTAGATTGAAAATCAAGATGAATTTGTGTTTTCATAATTATGATGAAATATTTTTTTAGATTCGGGGGAAATGTTTTGACGATTTGTTGTTTATGAATAAAAATGGTTTCGATTTTCGGTGTTATGAAGGTTGTGTTTTCCTTTCTTTTTGTAACCAAGGCGAAAATCCTGAGTGTATAAACACACATCAACTCATCACAATTCATCAACTTGAAATACACGGAAGAGAGTCTGGAAATAATAAATAATCGGAAAGGTATTCCTGACGAAAATTTGTATCATGGATTCTTGTAGTCCCAAAACAAGGAGAGAATGTGAGGAAGAACGATAGAATTCCTCATATTTTCTTCATGTTTTGACGATTAGGTCTATATGTATGCGAAAAATTTGATAATCAATGCTCCCCAGGTCGACTTACATCTATGTAGATCAAAATATTCAATTTTCATGAACCATCTGAAAGTACGGCATGTGACGCACGCAAGTTGTACTTAATTAACGTGAAATTTTTGTTCATTTAGTTCTATTCGGATCTAAATATATCTACATTTTCCATTTTTTGGATCTAATAAGATCTGATTACATCTACGTAGATCGATATCATTTTTCCCCGGAAAGTACATCGTATGATTTCTCATAAGATTGTGATTTGAATAGAGAAAGGAAGAGAGGGAGAGATGAGAAGAGGTGAGCAAACTGTAACTGTATTCATAAATGTATTCTAAAAAGAGGGGACGAAACAGAATATGGGTAAGGGAGGGGACAGAGAAGGGAGGGGGGAGAAGAGGACAATAATAAGGGTCCCACACAGCCTATAATATTGCTACAATATTGCAGCAATATGATTTCGTAATATTGTAATATTGCAATGTAATATTACTGTGATATTGCTGCAATATCTTATGTCCGCGGTTTCTTATCACAGCAATATTGCGGCGAAATTATAGTAATATTATAATATTGCAGCAACATTATAGTAATATTATAATATTGCAGCAACATTAATTAAACTTTTAGTAATATTTCATGAATATCATGTAAATATTTCACTGCAATATTGAATCAATATCACCAAAACATCTATAAAACGATATCACCCCCCCCCCCCCAGATAGCACGCAAGAATCACAAATGAAGTCTGGAAAACGAACTGTACAAGAAATCTTTTAGAACACACATAATTCTTGAAGAGTTTTGAGAAGAATTTAATTCATTGAAAATTCACGAATTCTCTTGAAATTTCATGAGACTCTTTTGAGAATTGAACGGACCCGCAAATGTCTGACAAATCAAATTCTTCACGGAGGAAACGAATGTGGTAGGAAGTCCCATAATTTATTGAGGATCAGCGCCAGTCTGTGACGAATTACGTTATCTACTTGAATTTACTCCTAAAAGCACCATAATTTCTCGTGGAAATACATCTAATTATGGTACTTTTAGGAGTAAATTCAAATAGATACCGCCATTCGTCACAGACTGGCGCTCATCCTCAATAAACTATGGGACTTCCTACCACATTCGTTTTTTCCGTGTTTCGAAACTCCTTAAGAACTCTCTGTATTCCCGTCCCACACAGGACAGTCACCGAGGAATCACGTCACCTCTCCGTGGATTTGAGGGAGAAGAAAGGAAGCGGTAGATATAACGCGGCATGACGGAGAAGCAGCGGAGATTCGACGGAGAAATGTCCGCATGGAAAAACGGCCCGGACATTTCTCCGCTGCCTCTACGCTGCTCCTCCATCGTACCACGCTATATCCACTGATCATTTCCTTCGCCCTAGATTCCACGTAGAGGCGACGTAGGTCTCTTGTGTGGGGTGGAGTTCTTGAAGAGTTCTTCCTTCAAAATTCATTCACTTTTGCTGATATTCACCCACTCAGCACAAATATTGCAGTAATATCGCTGCAATATCACTGCAATATTCCAATATTACCGTAATATTATCGCAATATTATTTGCTGGTTTAGTCGGAATGACCATTAACCGATTCTCCCTGGTATTATCATTACTTGTCCGATGAAGTGCCAACAATCAATGTTTGGAGAGTATCTTGTGAAATATTTCTTTCGAAGTGATCTCTGGTGAAAATGTACTAAGGGGAGAAAAAGTTTTATATCAAGCATTCTGCATTGCATACCGGTTCACAATGAAACAGAACATATTTTCTAGTTGCTGAGAAATTGCTTTTTGAATGTAAGATATTTTTATAATTTTGAAATATTGATGCAATATTACCCTGCGATCTGTGATATTACATCGATATTGTAATATTGCGGCAATATTGCGTTGTGCTTCGTAATATTATTGTACATCAAGATTTAAATATTGCAGCGATATTATGTACTGCGTGAGGTATATCAGGTATGTCGTGCTGGAATATTGAGTATTAGTACACGATCTGAATAAATGTACGTCGGTGGTCGTATATATTATTACTTGGATATGTATTCATGGCAATATCATTATAATGTATGGAAGCGAGTGCTTCAAAATTAAAAGTGAACAAAACGAAGAAGAAAAAGTTGATTTTCCGAATGTCCAAAATCAAGGGTGAACTAAAAAGAAATTCATAGATTTTCATACGAGCAATTAATTAATCCATGCTAGGAGTACACCTTGCTGAGCACGATCTCAACTGAGTTTTGTTTCATGTCTCCACCAATGACTGTAACCCTTCTCTCTCTCTCTCTCTCCAATAAATGCGTTGCTGATTGAAAAACTTGCAAAATTTAAGATATCTAGATCTGTATTGTGCTGGTTCTGGAGTTATCTAGCTGGAAGGTATCAAGCGGTCAAAACTCCGGCAGGGATTACTAGCCGGATACCAGTAAACTCAGGTGTGCCCCAAGGTTCAGTGTTGGGACCGCTGTTATACGCTCTTTATCTGAAACATATCAATGAGTCCATACAGTTTTGTAAAATATGTAAATATGCAGATGGTTTACAAATATATTTCCATTGTCTTCCTCATTTATTGAGTGATACTATTGTGTTGATCAATCTTGAAATAAAACGCATTGTTGAGTGGTGCAATAATAACTCTTTGAAATCAAATCCCAACAAAACACAATGCATGATGATTGGATCTTCTACGTACATCAATTCGCTCGAGATGGATAACCTACCTAAAATCTGTGTCGGGGATGTGTCGATTCCCTATGTCAATCGAATCAAAACGTTGGGTGTCACTCCTTCTTCAGCGTTGAATTGGAATGAACATGTGTTAGATCTACGGAGAAAAGTTCATCGTGCCCTACATCAGTTAAGACTGAATGGCCACCTTCTCTCAATCAGCATGAAAGCTAAATTGGTATCTAGTCTAATTATCCCTCATTTTGACTATTGCTGTCTTGTTTTCACGGATATAACGGGGACAGAGAATCTGAAACTACAACGCTCCTTTAATGCTTGCGTCCGTTTGATTTTCAATGTTAAGCGAGATGAACACATAACTCCCTATTTTCTGAGGTTACGTTGGTTGAAGTTGAAGGAACGACGTGAATACTCTCTTGGTTCATCTGTATATCAGATGTTGAGAACACGAAAACCGTCATCTCTCTATAATCGTTTCAAATTCACCTATCAACACTCAACCTTCGATACTAGATCTGATCGTAACGCTCTAGTTATCCCCCTCCATCGTACCTCAACGTATGGGAAATCATTTACGATTTCGGCTGCAAGACTTTGAAACTGACTCCCAACCCACATTCGGAATCAGCCAACTCTTGCTTCCTTCAAAAGAGATCTACATCATCTTCTCATTAGTAGATACTCATGATTGGGTCAATAACTCGAATGATGATTTTATGTTTGAATTATGAATGGTAGTATGAAATGGAATGAATTATTCAGATCTACAGAGCATGTAAAGTGAATTTATTAGCTTCCAATTAGTTTTATAAGTTCTTTTTATTGTTGCTAGTTATTTAGAACCGCTGTAAAATACTATACTGTATTTGCCCCATAGGTTTTCCTAGGGCATGATAATAAACTTATCTATCTATCTATCTATCTATCTATCTATCTAATATTCCATGATTATGTACGACCTAATTATTGAAGAAAGTTTCACCGTTACCGTACGTTTGAAATTTACAATGTTAGGAATGTCTTTGAACTTCATATATTTTTCAAGTACATTTATGAATGAAATTTCAGATTCTTGGTAATCGAATTGAGAGCTCATGTACACGTGACATAATTTTAGATTCTCGCTAAGGTAACTGACCCCATTAGTGAACATTTATGAACACAAGCACTCTAAATATAAATTATTTCATGAATAATTTCTTCAAAATGAATTTCCACGAGTAAATAAGGTAGATTGAGCATTTCAATTTTCTCTTACCGTGATTTTTTATTCATTTTCTAAGTGATAACAATAAGAATAATGAAATTAATGGAATCTTAACGATACCCTCATTAGTGAACGGGTCGCATGAATTAGTGAACGCTGATTGACCCCATTACTGAACGCGTAGAATCTGAAGTTGCTCAGATGAGTTATTATCACTTTCCTGATGATATTCGAAATATATTCTGTGCACATTCTAATGAGACCTTTTCATAGGTGCTATGCATATTCATCGAACGTATGTAATCGAATATATGACGGGACGTCAGTCGAACGTCGATTGAATGAATATCGTACATTTGAAATGTACTATGTACGTTCTGAGTGTATTTAAAACAGCTCCATTCGTATATTCCATGAACTTTCATGATATGTTCTCCGTATCTCATTCTCAAATTCTACCAACGTTTTTATTTCATATATACTTTGAACTTCTGTTGCTGCTTGAGTTACTTTGGCAAAAAAAATTGTGAATTTCAAGTAGAGTTTATAATGTTACATGTTTATTCCAATCCTTGGAGAAATTCATAGATTGATTGAAAAATTATGCGCATTATGAGAATTCATGAGAAAATTTTCCTAGAGCAGATACCTATGATATGAATTGTTACGTTTATTCGTTCAGTAATAGATTCACCGATCATTTTCGTGTGTGTATTTCTGAACGCGCAATTTTCTGGGTTAGCGACTGACAGTTATTGAAAATAACCCTATATTATGTCAATTTAAATGATATCAATAGATTGGATACATAAAATAGTTCAATGGTCGCATTAATACTATGAAAATGCACAATTGAAAAAATGTCCATTCTTAACTCACCTTGTGAGATTCACGAAGGCAAAGCTCGTTGTGACACTCGGCATGAGTCTTTATTTATTTCCTGAGTTACATTTCTCTTTCTTCCATTTGTTTTCGCATTCATCACGGACAATAATGTTTGAAGATTGGAATAATCTTCACAGCACGTAATAGGTAAACACTTCTTGTTCGTCAAACAGGTTTTATCATCTCGAGGTTCACTAAAGGGGTCGCGTTCGCTAATGGGGTCAGTTAGCTTATATGATATCATGTTGCTGAAGTTTGAATCGTTCATTGAATCGAAACGAAAATTCAAACCCACAAAATTTGTTCGTCTGTCTGACTGATCGTTATTGAACTCGACAAATCGATTTTTTCAAATCGAACTCGGAACATCACCAAAAAAGGCACTGCAGAATTTTGGATCTTCATCAACTTAGTATCCAAATGTTGAATATGTCCCATTTCGCTTGAAATGATATGTCAGATTTTGACAAAATCTGATCGGTTTTTGGAACAATATGTCATATTATGTCAGAATATATCAGAATCTGACATCCACTTTCAACAGGGTTGAAATTGAGGGGATTGTGTACCCCCTCAACTGTGATACTAGAGTGGACAAATTTTTTGAATTATATTCGGTTTATATAGAAGCATATATAAACTATATTGGATTATATATACATTATTTTTTGTTTTCTACCCTTTTTCATCAAATCATTAAGAAATATTCAAAACAGCTAAACTATAGAAGCCACATGCATTAAATAGTATTCATGTTTTTTCAAGTCATCGATAGCTAAATGATTTGAGTACTTATTCATAGCGTTGGATTGTTGCATCCCTAATAATAATGAATTGATACGGATTCGATGATGTGAGCAAGGAGAATGAATTGAGGCGAACCGATATGAATGCACATAGTCCAACATGAATTTCATTGGCATTTGTTATGAATTTGAAACGATAAATCACATTCCGTAGACGAGTTGTGGAAATTAATGAGAATTAGAGAAATTGAGATGAATTGCAATGGATTCAATTTAAATTCTGATGAATCATTTTCAATGTCTTTCCCGGATGAAATGGATCTTTCTGAATGGAATTCATCCTTCTAGGTTGCCTTCACCTCCAAAGAAACTTTTCACAGGAAAATTTCGTCTTTCACACACTATGGAAAGTATTCCGTGTAAATGCTTCGAGATAAGGACCCCGTGGTTCGTCACCCCCACAGTATTTATTGACTCCAAATTCTCTCTAAAATGTGTTTGTGTGAATAACACAAATTGCTTCTCCAACATTTAAAGATTATTTGAACATCAAGGAGTCAATAGTCGGATGATTTCCTATCAAGGGAATCCCCTAGCAGAAATTATTCTAGGCATTCTCTAGTTATCTAGAGTCCCTTGTGAGGGACTTGCAAGGCCTTGTAACAATCTAGGGAATAACTGGAGTGATTGTATTGAGGTTATGTTTACATAATCGTTGTCAATCACAAACTTGAGCAGTCGTGGTGCATGTGGAATGAATGATAGATAGTCTATCGTAGTTTATGTGATATTTCACATACCTGTTTTCTATCACAAATCATGTGAATTATCATGAACTATTGGCACGATAGATACTTATAAGGGACAGATTGTCAAAAATTACTCAAAAATAACTTCATTGAACTATGCATGTAGTTATAAATAATTATACATGAACAAATTATTAGGTCCATTTGCAAGAATCAGAATCAATTGAATATTTATATCGTTGCATGTGAGGTATGGTAGTGAACGAAATTCCCTATGCTTGTGATTTGAGAGATGATCTTTCTAACGGTAAGAATCTCAAACTACATGTATCATTCAATGAAGTTATGTACAAATATTTTTTGGAATTAAATCACAGTCAAGTATCCATCATACCAATTGTCAGAAAGAATGTACTATCACTACCACTTTTGTAAACCTCTGATGATTTTTCAGGTGATCAAGTGGAATGAAGTGATGTCATTCCTTCATTCATAACCACATATATGTATTGTTCAATAAAGTGATGTAGAAATACTCTTTGGAAGCAAATCACAGTTAAGTATCCATCGTGCCAGTAGTTCATTCTGATCAGAGAAAGGAAATTCACTGCGCTTCCAATATGAGTGTGAGATAATATCTTCAACGATTCAAGTCATACTTATTCGTAGACAATTTATTCCAACAAACTTACAGTTCATTTTATAATATGCACATTGTTTGAGTGAGCAAGTAATTTCACGTCACTTATCAAAAAACACTCCACTTCACTTTAAGTGATTAAGGTAACTCAATCAGAAGCTCACATATATAAGTGAGCAAAATGATAATGAATGCCAGTGATACACGATTTTCACTTTGAAGCATTAAGAGAAACCGTGACCGCTCTTTTCCTTGAATAATCTAGATGAAAGAGATCTCTGTGACTTTTACATACTATAAATATGATTCCACAAAAGTCTCCTCAGGGATTTGATTTTGATGAAAAACAGGGACACTTGAAGAATCATGACGATACATTCATAACTTGTAACATTTCCTAGTTCACTTCTTACACATAACATAATCATCATGAAGTAATCAGTCTTACGACTGGTTTGATGAAACCCTCCACCCCTGTCTATTATCCGCCAAACGTTTAATTTCTACATATCTACTACATCCCTTGTCTTGTACGATTTGCTTCATATAACTTGCTCTAGGTCTACCTTTACCAGTTTTACCATTCATTTTCCCTTCCAATATTGTTTTCAATAAACTTTCATGCCGTAATGTGTGTCCTATAAGATTGCTTCTCCTTTTCACGATCTGTTTCAAAATATTTCTTTCTTCATTTATCTGCTCGAGTACTTCTTCATTTTTGACTTTGTCTATCTATTTTATTCTGAGCATCCTCCTATAACACCACATTTCAGAAGCTTCAAGTCTTCGTTGATCAGTTTTCCCCATTGTCCAAGTTTCGCAACCATATAATGCTGTGCGACAAACTTAACTTTTCAAGAATTTCTTCCTTACTTCCAAGCTTATATTTTTTGAGCATAATAACTGTCTCTTTTGATAAAAAGCCTGTTTCCCTTGTGCTATTCTTGCTCTTATATCTCTTTCGCTTTTGCCGTTCTCTGTAATTATGCTTCCTAGATATTTGAATTCTTTCACCTGTTCAATTGTCTCGGTATCTATTTTGATTCTCGTTCTTCTAGCTGTTTCCGCTGCTGTACACATCATGAATTTTGTTTTGTCTTTATTTATATTCATACAATAGTTTTCCAATAATATTGTTCTCATGGTGTTGAGAATATTTTCTAACTCAGTACTACTCGTGGCCAATATAGCTATGTCATCCGCGAATCTCAACATACTTATATTTTCTCCCTGAATCTGTAATTTCGATTGAATTTCCTCCTTCACTTCGTTCATTGCTTCTTCTATATATAAATTGAACATCAGTGGCGATAATGAGCATCCTTGTCTCACCCCTCTTCTTATTTGTGCTTCCCCTTCCTGACCCTCTATGTCTATTATTGCACTTTGATTCTTATATAATTCGTATATTATTCTTCTATCTTTATAATTCATTCCCACCTTCTTCAGGATCGCAAACATCTTCTCCCAGTCCACATTATCGAAAGCCTTCTGTATATCTACAAAACCTATGTACACAGATTTCTTCAGCGCCATCCTTTTCTCTATTACTGCCCTGAGTGCTAAGATTGCTTCTCGCGTTCCCCTATTTTTTCTAAAACCAAACTGATCCTCTGCCAATCTACTCTCTATTTTATTTTCCATCCTCCTGTATATAATTTTGGTCAGTATTTTCGAAGCATGTGAAGTTAAACTGATCGTTCTGTAGTTCTCGCATTTGTCTGCCCCTTGTTTTTTTGGGATAGCGACAATTTTATTCTTTTGGAAATCTTCCGGTACTTCTCCTTTAACATAACATAATGTGAATAATTTTTCAATGGAAAGCACAAAATAATAAATTCAAACCAAAATATAATCTTATCACAAGAAACACATTATTTTATCACTGTTATAAAGAATTTTATGTTTTATTAGATACAGAACAAAAACCAATTCCAAAAGTAGGGTTATGTCTTTATGTTATGTTTATTGAAATCATTTTTCTAAGCACTGTCAATTTCATCACTTATATTTTACGGGAATGAATTTTGACAATTTTTCAGCGCGATGATTCCGATATGTAAAAGTACGAAGAATGTGTAGTTTAAATGTAGCGGGTCAACTTTCGTGGTACAACCGCCAGGGGACTGGTAGAACTGTTCACTAGCAAATGTCTCTATCAAATAAGCTCTGAAATTCAAAGTGCGAAATAGCTACGTTGGCAAGGTGTTGGGTTTCGGTAGGTTAGGTAGGTAGGTAGAGCAGGTTCGGTTCCCCGTTAGATTGAAAACTTTTCACCATCGTCAATAAGGTTATTCCAGACATAATTGAATAATGTGTGTCACATTGCCTTTCTACCAACACATAGTGAAGCGAAGTTTGATGTTTTTTTTTTTCATCATCTTTGAATAAATCGAAAAAAGTAAATTTAGTGAAATTCCACGAAAAGATATGATAAGTTAAAGATGATAAGTTCAAGTTGGTATTTATATAAAATTCCCAGATAGCACAATAGTTTAAAAAGAGGTCTATATGAATACATTGTATTCACTATGAACTCTTCCAGAACTCTTGTGCTATCTGGGATTACTACATCTTTGACCGGCATTTTTCTCCGTGTAACCTTTTCATGTATAGTTTTTTTCAAGTTTTTCACTATTTTTTGATGAGTAACTAGTGAGTATGGCTAGTGAGTGCCTCATTATGTTGAGCGTTACATAATTTACAAGGCCCTTGTAAGTTTTACTTGCAAGGCTCTTACTATGACAAGAGTTGAACTTGCGAGTGCCTCGAATTTTACTTCAGACAATTTCTACCAGGGTCAATTTCGATCAAAAGTAAGATGTTATGCATAGTTTCAGCCAAATCGAACTATTTCGTGGCCTGAGGTCATTCTTCTGATGCCTTTTGTATATCGTTTTGGACGACATTTTCTCATAATGAGAATCTGTAATGGGCATGTTGCAAGTTTCCAAGCCATATGCTTCTAATGCACTTCTAATCACGCGAATTACATTTAATAATTCCGCACTCATTCTATTTCTTGTTTCAGTTTTTATGTCCGTGACAACAGAGAATACTCTTTCCGCTCTTGCGTTAGAATGAGGTATGCTACGGATTCGATTGACCAGCGCTCTCAAATTTGGGAAAAACCCCGTGCCTTTCGTAGGTGATTTGTGATTTAAAATTGATGACCACATTTCATCAAAATCCATAGTCATTAAAAACTTTCTTCCACCTTCTTTAGGTGAACTCAGTAGTAAATTTCACTCAGTTTTGAGTTCTGGCGTCACAATGTGACCTAGCTGCTGTGCAACGAAGGACACGGAGTCGGAAGATCTGTCCCGATTTCCGTAAAGTGCAGATTCTGCTTCGAATACGGAAACATGTCGATAAAAGGAATCCGACGTCAAGTTCAATCGCTTCGACAATTCGGAAATCGCTGTTCGACAAAAGTCAATACAATTATTTCGTATATCAGTGACAGCCTCGGAATTGAGATGCTTTTTATATTCGGCTTCAAGGGAATTTAATCTCTCCTGATCTCTGTCTTCGCTCGATTTCAATTCAAAAATAGCGTCCTGTGAAAGAGCACTTCTTCCAAGAGATTGAGAAATAAAATGTTCGCATTTCAATCCTAGATCTATGCGTATTTCATCATTTCGCAAATTACTCCCATCGAACAAATCGAGGTGCAAGATTTGATCAGAGATTCCTGAAAGAGGTTTGCGGACGAATCTCTGGGCGAATTTCTGCATCAGATCTAACGAATCGTCATAAACATCTTGAATTTTGGTGTTTCTTGATTGAAATGAAGCATTGTGAACATTTGAATTTTGGAGAGCAGTTTCTAAGAAAAGGAAGTAAGCTTTCAATTCATTGTTGATCATAGTCGTGAGCAAATCAGTGGCTGGTGATTTTTTTGAACGACGAGGAGTAGCCACAGTTCTCATATTTTGCCTCTTCAATGTCAAAGACACAGACTTAATCGTGACCTTTTTTTCATCTCTCGCACAGCAATATAAAGCTTCTTCGATTGTTTCCCACTCTTCAAGAATTCTCTGAACACAATGCTGCATTTCAAGCCATCGCACAGTGGGGCCAAATGCCAAAAAGCTGGCCAAAACCCCAAAAATGAAGTTTGTAGTTGGGGATATTTGACCCTTGGGATAAGTAAGGTGATGTCCCAAGTATTGGAATTCTGATATAAGAAGATCTGATCCCCTCCCCCTGCCCTTGTGTACCAGTTGCAAAATACCCTCCTTGAAGTATAATCCGCGTGATTGAAAGACAGTAAAATAACGAGCATGTTCAAAAAGACGCTGTGTCTCGGAAAATGAACCGATTTAACTTTTTCAAATTGGAGTCTATTACTGAAACTATGTAGAATACACTAAGAATTAAGAGAATATCAATTTGATGAGTGGAAGATACTGACAGAGCAATGATTGGATGTGATTTCTATATCTATAAATGAGAAAATGTGTTTGGTTTTTGAAGGAATAGTAGAGAATTACGCAAAATTACGTCGTTTAACTTATTGGAGGTGGTAGATGGGACTCTTACCTAAACATCAGAAAAAAAAACGGCTGCCCTTGTCTGCCCCTAAGCAATTCCGCCATGTTTTTGTGCAGGAAATCACAAAAAATTAGACGGAGTGATGAGGAGTCCTTAGATCCGTCTGAAACTTAATATGCAGAAGTTTGTGGGGTCGCTGATTATGAATCCGTTGTCTTCATTTCGGAATTCAAAATGGCGGATCCAATATGGCGGACGAAAATTGAAAGAAATCATCGGATTTTCTTTAAATTCGTTACCCAGGGGTTTCTGAGGTCTCTGATTACGAATCCGTTGTTTGAATTTCAAAATTCAAAATGGCGGATCCAATATGGCAGATGAAAATTGAAAAAATCATCGGATTGCCTTCAAACTCGGTACCCTGAGGTTTTTGAGGTCGCTGATTCCGAATCCGGTGTCTGAATTCCGGAATTCAGAATGGCGGATCCATTTTGGCAGAAAAAAATGGAAAAAATCATCAGATTTCCTTCAAACTCGGTATCCAGGGTTTTGTGGGGTCATTGATTACGAATCAGTTGTCAAATTCCAAGAATCAAAGATAGCGTATCTAATATGGTGGACACAAAACTCAGAATCCAGTAGATTCGCTTTGAATTTTATCTCAACGTTAGTATGTGTTTCATTTCCAGTGTACATTTGCTGCACGAGGAAAACTATATGAGATGGATTACCGTTTGATTGATTCGTTTTTCTTCTCATCGCGGGCTTAGGGTACACAAAAGCCAGAAATCATTGATATTTAGGAAGATGATGGACCATTGAGAGAAAAACAGTATTGCTGGAGAATATTCGTAGTGAATTTACTATGAGTTGATGAATTCACTATGGGAAATGACAATAAAACTACCAACATTCAGTATTATTACTACGAATTTTTGGTAACTTCACTGCTAACATTCTTCAGCGATGCTCTTTTTCCCTAAAGTAACCGTCATTTTCCTAAATGTTTATAGATGTCATTCAAGTATTGATATCTCTTTCCTTTCGTGAACTGAATCATGACTCGCGATTTGGTGATCGTTCTTATGTTATCCTATCGTTTCCATGGCAACGTAAATAGTTGGTTGTAATCGGTCTGATTTCAAATGGTGCTCATCACAATTGTGCAATAGCTGTCACCGAATTCTCACTCTTGCTAGTAATCGTTACCGTAAACTTTTTTCCGCGTGCAAGTTTGGAGCTTGGTGAATATTTTTCGTTTTTTGAAATCATTCAATGTTAACATACAATTCCAAATGAGATGGATTCCGCTGCCATAGTTGAGTGTTTCAACAACCTATATTTTCTTAGTAGTTCAATTTGAACAGTTGACTGCAAAAAATATTAGCTTAAGAGGGTTGAATCCAACCCAAGAAAATTAGGAAAATTTTTAGAAACACATGGGGTTTCTGTAGCGACTTTTATCGAATTCTACAACGTTTGTAGATTTCAAAGATGATTCAATATCTATGACTCGGAGAGAGATGTACAATATTTTAAGGAGCAGTCCTCTACCTACGTTGGATGAAAAGTTCACTTCCCTTCAAGGAAAAATCATCGAGATAACGTGTTGTCCGGATAACAAAACTACAGAGATCTCTAACCTTTTATCCACTTCTGAATGTGTATTTAAAAAGAGATGGAAATCTTCTCGAAGGACCGAAGAACGATTTCTTAAAAATAATGAAGAATGGTTAAAACAAGAGGTAGTGTTTTGTACTTTCAGGAATCCCCATTCTGTAACTGTTCACACGCAAGTGGGAAGACCTCTTGTTGAATTCAACGAATGTTCAGAAAGAACGAAACGTAGGAAAACGGAGAATATCAGAGTAAATACTCCTATCTCAGAGCTGTCTTACGCCACACAAATGTGTTTGAGAGCGTCTGAACAGATCGAAGCCGCAAAAATTGTGAAGGATGTTACATCTTCTGATCCTGAGCTTGCCAAAATGTATATGAAAGGTTATCAAACTTTCAAGCGAAATGAGCCAAAGATGTTGAATGATCAAGATGCTCTAGCTCTCCTAGTAGATGCCGAGCTCTCAAAACATCAGTACTGCTTATTGCGTGAAGCTGATCCGCGGAAATTTCCACCTTATAAAAAAATTCAACTCGCCAAACGCATGTGTTTCCCTGACAAGGAATTTATTCAAATAACAGAAACCTGCGCTGTTGTGCAACTACAAGCACTTCTTGATCACACAGCTACACGTATTTTAAAGCTACAGAATCCGGTTTTGTCAACTTTATCTGATGAAGAGTTACAAAACCTGGTACTTATTTCCAAATGGGGGTTTGATGGGAGCTCTGGCCACTCCTCATACAAACAAGCATATCAAAGTTCGGAAGCTAGTGATTCCGCTGTGTTCATTACTTCACTTGTGCCTCTCCGCCTACACTGCAATTCAAAAATAATTTGGCAGAATCCAAGGCCATCATCACCCAGATTCTGTAGGCCAATCAAAATAGAGTTTGTGAAAGAATCAACTGAAGTTTCGGTTGCAGAGAAGCTACGGATTGATAATGAAATAGAAAATCTGAGGGCTACTTCTTTCAGAACTGATGAAAAACATGTTTCAGTGAAACATGAGATGATTTTTTCTATGGTGGATGGGAAGGTATGCAATGCCATAACTGAGACAACCTATACCCAGAAGTGCTATATATGTGGTGCCACATCTAAGGAATTCAACAAAATTGATGATATAGTATCCAGGCCGGTCAAAACCGAAAACCTCCAGTTTGGTTTGTCTTGTCTACACGGCTGGATACGATTTTTTGAGGGCCTCCTGCATTTGTCTTATAAGCTACCTATTCAAAAGTGGCAAGCACGAAAACAAGATAAAGCTTTGGTGGAAGAACGAAAAAAGGTTGTACAGAAAAGTTTTAAAGAAAAATGTGGCCTCATTGTCGATGTTCCTAAGCCAGGGTTTGGGAACTCAAATGATGGGAATACCGCTAGGCGATTTTTCGCACAACCCGAAGTTTCTGCCGAAATCACAGGGGTGGATGTCAACCTAATACAACGACTTCATGTAGTATTAGCTACCGTTTCAAGTGGCCATGAAATAGACGTTGAAAAGATTCGGAGTTACGCTTTAGACACGGCACGCTACTACGCGACAAAATATCCGTGGTACCCAATGTCACCTACGATGCACAAGTTTTTGATCCACGGACTTGAAATCATTGCATCTGCTCTTCTACCTATAGGCCAATCGACTGAGGAAGCACAAGAGGCTCGTAACAAAGATTTTAAGAGGTGAAAATGATGTATATCACTTAATAATAGTCTATATTTGTCACAGTGGACTCGACACTTTGAAGGGAAAAATTTGACTTCTCAAGTACTGCAATCAGTTTGATACATTGCACAATACGTTTTTGACTACTAGGCAAACTATATTTTTATGGTAACTACGAGAATATATGTTCGCGAAGATTGTTTTGTTCTGGTAAGGAATTCGGGGAATTATGAATATTCATATACTTTTTTTTATTAATAAGCCACATTGTTCATCCTCTGGAAACATAAATTCATAGACTAGAAAACAATTTTGAGAATCAAGTAAACTTATGAATTAGAGGATTTATTCAAAACTTTGTACTGATGACCCCAAAGTGCAGCTGCTTTTTGTTTTTCCTTGATTTTGCTTGTCATGTTGAGATCGAAAGCTTTAACGGTGTCGATGAATACATAATTATATTCAAATATCTCAACAACATTCATTTCCAAATGTACCGAGAGCATCACTCCAGGAAATGCGGTAGAGAAAAAACGAATGAAGACATTTTTAAATGGTTCCTTTTGAGTTCTGATCCAATGTTATCGAGTAAAAGACAGTTGCCCAAGAAAAAACTAAAGTTTCTCCCTAGAGACGTGTTGAGCCTGATCAAAACTCCGGATATACTTGATAAAGACAACGTAACTTCCCCATTATCTTCCTCTGAGAGTGGAGAAGAAGACTGATCTGAGTAAAAACAGTGTGGCAAAAGTAAAAACCATTACGATTTCAGTTTTTTATATTATTGTATAGATTGTGAATGTATATATCTTTCGATTCAACACATTTGGTGTGTTAATATCATTCGATAATTATATTAATAATGATTCAATGTTGGAAATAATAATAATAATGATCATAATAGGAACAACAAAATGGGCCGTTTAGTTCTTGTTTAATATTAAGTTATGAATGAAGTTTTGATTTTTGGCATCCGCCATCCTGAATTTCGGAATTCTGACAACGGATTCGTGATCAGCGATCCCGAAAACCCCTGGGTACCGAGTTTGAAGGGAATCCGATGATTTTTACAATTTTCGTCCGCTCTATTGGGTCCGTTATTTTGAATTTCGAATTTCAGACCGTGGATTCGTAATCAGCGACCACAGAAACCCCTGAGTACCGAGTTTGAAGAAAATGCGATGATTTTCTTAATTTTTGTCCACCATATTGGATCCGCCATTCTGAATTTCAAAAGTTTGACAACGGATTCGTAATTGGTGACCCCAAAAACTCCTGGATGCCGAGTTTGAAGAAAATCCGATGATCTTCTCGATTTTATTCCACCATATTGGATCCGCTATTTTGAATTTCGAAATGCAGACAACGGATTTGTAATCAGCGACCCCAAAAATCCCTGGGTACCCAATTTGAAAAGGATCCGATGATTTTTAAAATTTTCGTCCGCCATATTGGATTCGCCATTCTGAATTTTGGAACTCAAACAGCAGATTCGTAATCAGCGACCCCAAAAACCCCTGATCACCAAGTTTGAAGAAAATCCGATGGTTTCTCCCAATTTTCGTCCACCATATTGGATACGCCATTTCGAATTTCGAAATGAGAACAACGGATCCGTAATCAGCGACCCCAAAAACCGTTGGGTACCCAATTTGAGGAGAATCCGATGATTTTTAAAATTTTCGTCTGCCATATTGGATTCGCCATTTTGAATTTTGGAACTCAAACAGCAGATTCGTAATCAGCGACCCCAAAAACTCCTGATCACCAAGTTTGAAGAAAATCCGATGGTTTCTTTCAATTTTCGTCCGCCATATTGGATCCGCCATTTCGAATTTTGAAATTCTGACAACGAATTCGTAATCAGTGACCCCATAAACTTCCCGAGTACGAAGTCGCAAGCGAATTTGAGAGCCCCTTATAATTTTGTCCAGCTTTTTGGCATTTGGCCCCACTGTGCATCGCGTGACAGACAAGGACAAGATTCGTTTGGGTACAATGCCTTTATTCTTCACTATGTCAATAGTAAGGTCATTCCGTTTTGCACTTTACCGAAAAAAGGCCACTACATCGTTAATGAAATTTGAAATCGTGTTCGGCATGAATTTACTTGAATGCATTGCCGCTAATGCACTAATGTGACATACACAGCAAGGAATGAAAGCGGGACATTTATTTTTTAGCAAAGTGGCAACGGAATTGTTCTCCAACGTCATCACGGCCTCATTGTCTGTCGATGAGGAGCTTATATTCCTGAAGGAAATTTGATGATGCCAAAAGCATCTTTCAAGCGCAGCAAATAATTTTTTATGTGAACAATCAGTTGCTCCCATCTGGATCATTCCCAATAGCTGACTAATAGGCGTACCTGATTCCTCGTCAATGAAACGTACAAATAGCCAAATTATTCTCATTTGCGGTGTCTACTGAACCGTCAACATGGAAACCAAAAGATGTATTTTGAAGTTTTTTGACCAATTCATCCGTTTCAACAACCGCAACATTATTAACAATAATCACAGTGATTTTATCAGCTCTTAATTGAATTCCTTGTGCGATTGCAGAATCCGTGGAAGCAGCTTTCAATGTATCAACTAAGGCAGAGGCCACAAAAATAGGAATATTGTGTTGCGCAATGAAAGTGGATATTAAGATTCCAGCGCGAGCAATATTTTGATCAACAATCGAATGTTCCCCTTCATAAGAGTCGAATGTAGCGTGTAAATTTGTCGGATTACTTGCCATTGGCAGTGATAACGTGTCGTTCTGGGATGAAGAATTCGAATCTACATCCTCTTTGGGATCATGAGGCTGTTCAGAAACATCCAAAAAAGCTTGAGACAAAGTGAAATTTCCTCGCTCCAGTGCCCACTGAATGACCGATTTTCTGCTGACAAGAGAAGATGATGGAAATGCATCTATTGGGGGAGAGTCACAGGCAAATCCGTACGGATCCATTTCTGAATTTCCTCTTACGGAACTTGATGTTGATGGCAAGCCGCGAAGATCAACATTCGTTCCTATGATACACTTTTCAATATTTTCCAGATGCTTGGATCGTTTGAAATGGAGATCAACTCCATGAACTCCCCCTGCATGAGTTTGGCAGCATGCTGTGCAATCAAAATTGTTCGATTCACCCGGAACCACGCGTGAATGATGATAAAATCGTTCATCGGATACTAAAGACTCAGAAAATTTTCTATCGTACACTTTGCGTTTTTTTGTCTCAACATTTAACTCTGTATCTGAAGAGGGACTCACCTTTGACAAATGCTTTTTGGAAAGCAAATGCTTTTCAGCTCCGGAATTCCCTCCTGAATAATTTCTTGAACACAGAATACAAAAAACCCATTTTCGAGGCTGTCGATCGCAGTAATATATTTCGCGAAATTAGGATTGTCGGATTCCTTACTGAAGTTCAATCGTTCTAAATAAGTTTTACGCTTATCATGATCCATGTTTCCACATGGATTCATGATACACAACAAAACAAAGAAAAAGGTGTAATAAAATATAATAAGCAGAGAAATATATAAATAATGAACAGAAAATATATGTAATGTGATAATGTATATAACGAATAATGGAAGTATATAATAATAAAACGATCAAAAAACAATGAATACCGCACAAGAAACTTCACTATTACTTCGAAAGAGCTTTGGTTACATCGAAAATCTATGAAAAACGCAAGACACAATGATCACACAGCGAAAGACAGTGGAACAATGATAAACAACGGTGGAGCATCGATGGGTAACGATTACAGGTCACCCGCGAGTCATTTTTTGCAACTTCACGTAACGAAAAATGACAAAGGCGCCAAACCTTATCCAGAATTCAAATAGTGATTGGATATCCCTGATTAAAGAAGCCCATTAATTCCCATTAGACGTTCAATGGGTTTCAATGACGTTCAATGAACGAGTTCCTTGAACTCGGGATGATAGGGATTTTTGTCATATTATTTCCATATCCACATCCCATATTATTCTGGATTCTTGATCAATCCAGATGGAATCTCATCGATCCTGTTTCAAGTACACATGTCACATTGCATACCCAATAAACACATCGTATCACGCAACAGGTTTCGCCAAATTTGAGACGTTCTGTTTGTTGGGTACCTGTACACAAATATTCTGGTCTATGTGAAAACTTCGAATTGTAAATGCTTCGAGACCTTGGTTGGAAAGGAGAGCAATATACAATCTGTTTGATCAACCAAAGTTTTGAAACATTTACAACTCAAAGTTTTCACATAATTCTAATATTTCGCTCGAATAATAATGAATAATTTCTGAAAAAACATCGCATTTTCTCTGCAACAGCTTTGCCAGACTCTGAGAATGTATGACATTTTGATGGAAAATCCAATACATCTGAAACCCTCTGTACAGAGTTTTTTCAAAATATATAAGAGTTTTTTCATTTTTCTTCAGACAAATAGGAAATAATGGATTGTGCTCTGGAGAAATCATTACGAGATTATTTAAGTTCTGAAATTTTACTGAGCATTGAAGAATTCAAAAATTGTATGAATACATTCATGTGCTGTATTCAAATATCATGTGTGGAAAGTGTTTGGAAATCAAACCATTTTTTTTTCAATCCTCAGAAAAATTTCGAAAATTTATTGGAATTTCGTCAGAATTTTTTCAGAAATAACAGAAGAAATGTTATAAATTCCAAACAAATTCTGAAAAAGAAGTGAGTTCAATCAATTCCCAGAGTTTTTCAGACTTTTTGCTGAGAAAATGCCATCTTCTCGGGATATTATTCATGATTATTCCAGCGAAATATTTCTGTACGGTTGAACTTCTGGTGATCGATTTTCATCAAATTTGATGATAGAAGCTAAAGGTGCCAGATTGAATCCTATCGAACTCTATAGTCCCTATAAAATCTCACGGAATCCCATAAAACTGTTTCAAATGAACATTTCAATTGATAGGATGGATCTGTGATTACACGGGGATAACGTCAATGATATTCATCATGTGTATGTATAGGAAAGATAGGAGTCCTTTGACTGGTCAATTTGAGAGAGGAGGTGGCGTGCTGATAGCTGTGAAGGATACAATTCCGAGTTCTGAACTCTGCTCCCCATACGTTAACGTCGAGCATCTTTTTGTGAATGTGAGGTTTGATCATTCGCATGCGATTTTTGGAGCTGTTTATCTTCTTCCGCCGTCACCTTCTCATCTATACGAAGATCATTGTAAATGCGTAGAGGACATTTTGAGTGCAAATCATGATTGCTCTATTCATCTCTATGGGTGTATAAAATCGTACACTGAGTACAATACATTGTCCACTTCCATCGCTCTGGCTGCTACCCCAACGATAATTCACACTCTGTACATACTCACACTCATACACATACACTTACTTGCCGCCTAAATATTCAACCTGTACGACAATCAGAGCCGCCTGAACCGTCTAACGATACAGTCTCCTGTCCTCAGTTGATTCTAATTAAACCACGTGTCGCAAATTATTCAGTGTGAATTACTTAAACATCCTTCTTATCAATCCTCAAGCTCATTCTTCCCATTCATAATCATTCTATTTTCCTAATTTGTCCATTGGTCCTTCGAGCCGGATGGCTCAAATCTCATCCACTCCTATATTCCTTGAAAAGTGAAAATTTCACGTGTTCGGTCACCGTACAACGACGTTACCGCCATTACTCGCACGGTTCAAGACATTTTCTGAATTAAATTACTCGAGGAGTGGCTGTGCTTTTGATCTCCGAAACTTCATCTGAACAAACGATAGTGATTCGAGAATCACACCTAACAGTGCATCGATGCAATTTGGCTGTATACTCGCACTGTGCAGTATTATATGCACTGCAATTCGTTCTCGTGCTGTGGGAAAGACCTGAGAGTGCGGTGACAAATACATTGAACGATGCTGTTTTGTCGTGCATCACACGCATTGTTCGATGCAGCATAAGTTTCCACTGAAATACATGAACATAATTTGTGTAATAACTCGTACATTATCACATCAGTTCATATCCAAATTCAACGTTCGAGACGAGGATACAGGAGAATTCGTCGTTGAAGGTGCGCTCACACTGAATGAGCTAACAGCTGAAATTCTAACTCTTCGCTGTGCCTTTACTCCGCTTCATATAACTCGACAACGGTGTGGATGCTGCTGTAACCATTCCTGTACGACGGTGACCTAATCGACGGCTCAACATCAACAACATACGATTCGTATCATTCTTCTTTTCTTTGTATATTTTTTTGAAAGAATTCAAATACATTTTCGAATCAACATTTAATTCACATCGAGCATGGATATCTCAAACGATTTCAATCCGATATTTATTTCGAATTTTCTTGAGATCAGTATACTCATCATTTCATATCAACTATTCTCTCAACTTTCACAAAATTAATTCCCACTCCTTTGTCGATTCAATGACATCAGTTATTATTTATATTCTACTTTCGAAGCTGTTGTTATGAAGATGTAATCACGGTTATTATCGAGTCATTACCGATTTATTATTGATTCTTTTCTATAATTGTGAGCGGATCACTAATTACTGCTGCTCTCAGTCATCTAATTTGATCCAATTAAGCGTTTCTCCATGTTACTTGCTTGAATTTTATATTTCATCTACCATGTTTGTAACATCGATAGATATATGTGTTTGTTTTGTATAAATCTATTACATTCCTTTCAGCGAATTAATTCTGAATCGATATTCTTGATTCGTTTTCATAATAACAGTTCTTACGTCTTGTGTGGTTTTCATATTCACAATTTTTTCATATCAGCGCACGTAACTACGCAATTCTATAACCACACATGATTGAATTATGTATGATTCAATTTAATTGAGAACAACCCTGTGTCCTGTATATATTTTGATAACAATATTTGCATCAACATACAAAATTAAGCAACAATAGTAACCATAGAATTTTGGTGCCCATATTCACTTTGAGACAACTCATTTTGACTTTCATTATACTTTTCGCAAACATTCCCCACGGTGCTGAACAAATTGCTTAAATCTATTGCATATTAAACAAACTTTACATCCATATTCCCACAGTATCTGAATTAGAGGTCAATTGTTCTTACTTTACCGTACCTTGTAATAGATCAACCATTGAGACTCGGATTGACGAAACCGGTCCAAATTTCAACTGTCGAATACGTGCCATTACGATAACAATCGGGTTTACAAGCAGGGATCTGACTGGGTTCATTCGATATTTCTAACGTTCGGTATAATTCCAGAAAATAAATCATGTCTGATCAAGACGTTGTTAGATTATGTGCACGCCAAGAACGGCTCGTCGGGCTAATCACCCGATCTTACTTGAATTTCACGAAACTAGGGGCTGCAAGCATGACAAAGGGTAACTGTGAGGCTCGACTTGCCTCACTTGAACAGAAGTGGTCACAGTTTTCGTCTTAACACGAGGTACTATTCGACTTTCACGAAGAAGAAGATAAGGATATTCCTTATTTTCTGAACGATATTTAAAGTTCTACGGAAGGAAGTTACTCGAACGAAAAGGGTAAATTTCTGGATAGGATGGGCGCTTACCCGGTCGGCGAAGCTTCTAGTAGCCATGCCCTCAATACGAGTATACATAATGAGCACCAATTGCGTCATCAGCTTCCTCGGATCAATACACCTAAATTCGATGGCAATTTTCTGAATTGGAATTCGTTTAAGGACTTATTTTCTTCACTGATCATCTCAAATAGCTCTCTAACCAATATAGAACGAATACATCATTTGAAAACGAGTCTCAGTGGTGAGCCATACAACCTTATTCAAAATTTTCCCACTACCGCGGATAACTTTACAAGGGCCTGGGATATTCTCACTAAGCGGTATCAAAACACCCGCTCACTGGTCAGTGCTCAACTTTCGGCACTAACCGCCTTAAAATCTATGACTGTTGAGTCTGCCGATGACCTCAAACGATCACTCAACGGTACTACCAACGCGATAGGTACCCTCGAAACGTTGGGTAGGCCAACCGACCACTGAGACGATTGGATCGTCCACATCACCACCAGACGGTTGGACCCCCGCACACTTTGGGATTGGGAAAATCACATCGGCTCAAAACAAGATCCCCCAACATTCGATGAGTTGAAGGATTTTCTCAGTACTAGGGTGAACACGTTGGAATCTCTGGATCACTCCAGTGAACAAACTGACGCTTCTATATCTCCCGCTAAATCTAACGTTCGCTCTTCTTACTCTCGTCATTCGCCACAATCTGCAAAGGCACACCCAGTTACTAAAATCACGACAGAAAAGAAACAAAATTACAAGGCCAAGGTCAATCAACATGTTCCGCGAAACTGTCCCTCTTGTGCACTGTAAAAATTCTGACTGAAAGTGGCTGCATCTTACTTGAAAACTTGACTGGAATTCAGTCTTTTCCATTGTGTCGGCATTTGTTTTGGATGCTCACTTTCAGCTGAAACAGGGCTAGTTTTGGCTGCATCTTCAAATAAGCCGATATCAAGGTTGGAAGTGAGTTTTACTCTTTACTGTGTTCACAACCGCATTATCTGGGCGCCTGCAAGTCGTTTAAGGCCAAAATACTTCCACTCAGACACGAATTCGTGCAATCCCAGAACTTGTGTACCAACTGTTTGGGGCACCACAATATTACCTCCTGTCGATCACACACCGTGTGTAGGTATTGTTATCAACGACATCATTCGTTGCTTCACAACCATATTCCATCACCAAAACCGACTCCCTCCTCCAGTCCGATTCAAAGCTTGAATCAGCCTGTAATGCAACTCAATACCGCTGGGGCGTCGAATGTGAGTCTCGTTAGCTCTCTCGTGTCTGAAACCACAGTATCATCATCTGGGCCAGTACTTCTGGCCACTGCAATGGTAACTGTGCAATCTGATAATGGCTATTCATCGTGTGCTCGGGCCCTTATTGACCCTTGCGTTGAAACTAACTTTGTATCTGAGGCTCTAACACAACATTCACGACTGCCACGTCGTTCGGCTCCAATCATGATCTCCGGGATTGGTGGGGGTGCTAGCGAGGGTTACGAGGTTCGGTTAATTCTCTCATCTCTCTGTACAGTTTTCACTCGCGGTCCCAATTACCTATCACTGCCTTAGTTTTACCTAAACTAACTGGATATCGTCCTCTCCGACATAAACCTGTCCTTTCCTGGCCTCACTTGAACGGCCTTACATTAGCGGATTCCAACGTTGGGTCCTCCAAACCTATCGACTTGCTGATCGGTAGCGAGGCCTACGCCTTGCTGATGAAATCGGGCTTGATTAAGGGTCCTCCAGGTACCCCACTGGCTCAAGAAACATTTTTGGGTTGGATTCTTACTGGCCCTGCCACACCTGATACTAGTACGAACACTCACAAAAATTCAGTGGTAGGACTCACTTGTGTTCTGCATGATCCGTTACCTTCTCTGCTCGAACGGTTTTGGGTTCAAGAGGAAGTATCCGATACCAATACCCCGAAGTTCACTCCGGACGAGCATTTTTCTGCTACACACTCACGCACTCAAGATGGTCGTTACGTTGTTCGATTGCCGTTCATTGCTCCCCCTGAAGGCTTAGGCGACTCTCGAACACAAGCTGTACGCACTTTACAGCGTATGGAACGACAGTTTCAGAAATCCACCGCTCTACAACGTTCCTACGCTGCATTCCTTAATGAATACCTGGCGCTAGGTCACATGGAGGAGGCTCTGACGGAGGCACAACCTAATCCATCCTTTGACCTCCCAACATTATGGGGTGATTAAGGAATCGAGTTTCACGACAAAACTCAGGGTTGTGTTCAACGGCTCACAGAAGTCGGCATCCGGACTCTCGCTCAATGACATTCTTGCAACGGGACCCAAACTCCAGCATGAGCTTCCCGTAGTTTTAACTCGATGGAGGATGCATGAAATCGTTTCCTCGACCGACATCGAGAAGATGTACAGGCAGATCGTAGTCCATCCAATCGATCGAGATTATCAGCGAATATTATGGCGAGAGCTGCCGCACCAACCTCCACTAGCCTCTCGCCTGAATACCGTAACTTACGGATTGAGATGCGCTCCTCATTTGGCCCTACGCACCCGAAATCAATCAGCTTCAGACGAAGCTGCTAGATATCCTAATGCCTCCATGATCTTAGAACGTAACACCTATGTCGATGACCTACTCGCGGGAGCTCCAGATCTAGCAGCTGCTCTGGAACTCCAACGGAATTGAACGATCTCCTCATGGCGGGTGGATTTCCACTACGAAAGTGGATGTCCAATGATCCGCGCCTCCTTGATCCCATACCATCTGACTGGGTCGCCACTCAGCCTTCACTCTCTTGGCAACATGACCTTGCATTTCCCGCTCTGGGGCTACAGTGACACCCTGAAACTGATGAATTCGCATTTCGTTTCGTTCCACGATCTTTCCACCAGTATTACCAAACGTGCTGTGTTATCTAACATTTCCAAAGTGTTCGATCCCTTGGGCTGGCTTGCTCCCGCTACTGTCTCATTCAAAGTCTTCATGCAATCACAATGGCTCTTGGGAATTGGTTGAGATGATCAGCTTTCAGTGAACGGAGCACGACATTGGAATCAGCTCATAGGTGATCTCATACATGTTCCTGAGATCAGAATCCCAAGATGGCTCGGAATTGACCCAAACTCGGGTCCACTAGAAGTGCATGGGTTCTCAGACGCCTCTCAGCGTGCTTACTCAGCAGTCGTATACCTACGCTATCATGCTAAGGGCGAACAAATTCATACCACGCTTCTCGCAGCCAAAACGAAGGTTGCGCCTTTGAAACAAGTTTCTATTCCCCGTCTCGAACTGTGCGGAGCACAACTATTGGCCAAACTCGCTTTCCACATGACCCAATGCCTCTCGCTCTCTAACATACCGCTACATCTATGGTCTGATAGCACAATTATCCTTGCCTGGCTCCGAGCTCCTCCAGTCACTTAGAAGACGTACGTTGCTGATCGCGTAGCCAACATACAAACCATAGCTCCGAAAGCTCATTGGCATCACGTCGGCGACTCCGACAACCCGACTGATTGCGCTAGCAGAGGTATCACTTTTGATCAGCTAACTTCCTTCCAATCTTGGTGGCATGGCCCGGAATGGCTATCCACCGACCGAGAACGGTGGCCCTTCCTTGAGGTAACCACAGGAACAGCTACCCTATAGGAGCAACGGATGTTTGCGCAGATTCAAACTAAACCCAGAACTCATGCTGAATGGGAATTATTTCACCCAGTTGCATCTACTTACCAAAAGCTGATCAGCGTCACTGCCTGGTGCCTCCGATGGCGTCTGAAAACGGAAACGGCTACTGAAATGAGGAAACGACTACCCCCTACTCACAATACGTTCCCGCATTTCCTCACAACCTTTGAGCTCTCCAACGCGCGCGTCTCTTGGATACATATCGGTCAACACATAGAGTTTCCCGCCGAGATCAGGACAATGACGTCCCTTAACCAACGACCAACTGATAACAGTCCTTTACTCGCATTGCGACCAATTATGGACGAAAATCAATTGCTTAGTGTGGGAGGGAGGTTGAAACATTCACTTCCCGACCTTGACGAACAATATTCTATCATCCTGCCATCTAATTCCATCTGCACCGAACTGCTCATTGAGGCAAGTGAACGGGACCGAACTTGCCTCAATCAAGGCTCTCATAGACATGCCTATCGACCGATCAGAAGAATGGTGAGGAGTCTCTGTCAGAGCCGTGTCAACTCGTGGGTTCCAAAATCTATATCATTCGAAATGGAAGCTGGAACGTGTTTTCAGAAAGTTTTTTCGACAAATTATACAAAATCTTCAAATAACGTTTTCCATATTTTGAATTGGATAATGGTTTTGAATGAGAAATATTGAGGAATCGTCTTCATTCATTATATCTTTGAATCACAGATGATGAGTATGAATCCAGCTATCTTTTCCAACAATCATTTTCCAGCGAAAAATAATCCTATTTCAACATTACAACCAATAATATTATGATTCTCAGTTTTTATAAACATAATTTTTTGCAACATATACAGGGTGGGGCATTTAAAGTGTCGCGGGCGTTTTTTCCAAAAATAAAATGAGATACGAGAAAATTTTTCGGACAAAAATTGTAGGGTATCAAGGGGGACATCCGATGGTGGCCTTGGCTTTGACCTCAAATCTCATCTTCAAGGGCATTCTGAGATCAACTCTTGTTTTTTAAATAGCATCTCATATTTTTTACTGCAGATTTGGATTCTAGGTCAAAAACCAAGAAACTTTTGTCTGAACCATTTTCCTGAAATCCGCAAAGATGGCGCTCTAATCGATATTGTTCCATACTGAATCTGACATTAGAATAACTCGAAAACGAAGGGTCTTGGAGGAGAATGTTTCGGACAAAAGTTGTCTGATTCCAAGGGGGACCCCTTGAACTGAAACGGAGGTGATGGGGTATAACAGACAAAACACAACGCATTTCAATCGTCTACATCACTTGGATAATTTCAATGCAGTAGATGCTCAAAATGATGGCCTTCGACTTCAATACACATTTCAAAACGTTTCACAGAAGATTGCTGAACTCTTCATTGATGCTCGCGCATGCATTGATGATTCGTTGACGCATATTCTCAGGTGTAGTCAGTGCTTGTTGATAAACTGTATCTTCTATGTATCCCAATAGGTATGTCTTCAAGTAATGTTGGAAGTACTTGATCTAAGAAATGTCTGTACTTCTCTGCATTTAGCGTATCTGCAATGAAGTACGGTCCAATTACTCGAGATCGAAAAATACCACACCAAACATTCACAGCCCATTGTCTTCGATGCTCTACTTGACGTAACCATCTTGGATTTTCTGTCGCCCAGTAATGCATATTATGTCGATTTACTTGACCATGATTGGTGAACGTCGACTCATCAGAAAATAATATGATGATGAAGTTGTTATTGTGCATTTGCGCTAGACCCCATCGACAAAACTGTACACGATTTTCGAAATCAGGTCTTGATGCAAACAAATGTGATACGGATGGAATTTGTGACGTTTTAGTATTCGAAGAACACTTTTCCGAGGAATTCCCGAATGGAGTTCAATTTCACGAGAGCTCACGTGTGGATTATTGGCTACTGCAGCTAGTACATTAACTTCCGCATTTTCTCCGCTAACAGTTCTCATTCGATGTCGTTTTTCCCTTGTAACACTTTCCGTTTCTGAGAATAATTTTGTAATGCGTCGAAAATACCTAATGGATGGCGTTGTTCTTTCAGGAAATCGTTCTGCATACAAGTCATATGCTTGTCTGGGGTTCTTATGCACTTCACCGTAAATGTAGATCATATCGATCTTTTCAGAAACCGTGTATCGGATATCCATGATTTTCAATTTGTCATAAACCAAGTAATAATCAAATGTAACTGACAAACTGACTTTCAGTATCGTGAATTTTCACTGAACCCCGTCGTTTGTTCACATCGCGTGAGGTCTGAATGGTGGTAATGTAGACGATTGAAATGTGTTGTGTATTGACAACTTTTGTACGAAACATTCTTTTGCAAGACCCTTCGTTTTCGAGTTATTCGAATGTCAGATTCGGAATGGAACAATATCGATTAGAGCGCCATTTTTGCGGATTTCAGGAAAATGGTTCAGACAAAAGTTTCTTGGTTTTTGACCTAGAATCCAAATCTGCAGTGAAAAATATGAGATGCTATTTAAAAAACAAGAGTTGATCTCAGAATGCCCTTGAAGATGAGATTTGAGGTCAAAGCCAAGGCCACCATCGGATGTCCCCCTCGGTACCCTACAACTTTTATCCGAAAAATTTTCTCGTACGCGACACTTAAAATTTCCCGCGACACTTTAAATGCCCCAACCTGTATATTATTCAATATTTTTTCACAATAATCTTAAGGGGGGCGATACATGTAACATCCTCATTTTCGGTCATTTTTCAGAGGCATATTTGATAGGGAAGGAATGAGTGAATCTTTTTGGCAAAAGGCATACTTATTCATTACTCCTTCAACTACATGACACAGAATTTTACTCATTTTTTTTTTCAAAATGGCCGCCGTACTGAGCGATTTTTCAAAACCCTCGCGGTGGGACACACCAAACGGTGGGATTTTTGACGTCCGCAATATCAATCTGAAATCAAAAAAATTGGTTGGAGTGTGTTCATGAGACATGAATATTCTATTTGAACCAACAAAAAATAAAAAGAGTGAGAAAATGTCCAATTGGCACGCATCAGTAGGAAAAATTCGATTTTCACCCCTGTTTTTAGATGGTTTTTGGATCAAAAATAGTCGTTCTTGGAAATTTTTTTGGAATGTTCGAGGTTCAAATAGAATATAATACTTCAGAAAAGATGTGTAACAAATTTCATTAGAATCGGTTGAGAACTTTTTCAGTTATCTTTCCCGCAAATTCCAAAAAAGTCGTTCCGAGAAAAACGCGTTGAAAGTTTTGACACATAAAAACTCTATGATAACAGCGGCTCACTCACTAGTCAGCGATTCCAGGCCCATACAGGAGTCCTTCGGCGTGTTCATAGAACTCGTTCTTCTTCCTAAACTCTTCTTGACGTACTTGACGAGCTTTTTGGGTCATCAAAGAGCTGCGTCGATTTTCTCGAGTCACCCGTTGTTCATCAATTTTATCTTTGTATGACATACATTGGCAGCCAATCACTATTTGTAATGAGTTCATAACTCGTAAGAGATATGTGTGTCCATCGTTGAACAACCCAGCTGATATGAACGCGCTAATTTCTACGATTTTCAACCCACAATTCAAATGCTTTGGACAGAGACGCCAAATAGTAGAGTTGAAACTTTCATTTGCATTCTGCGTGTGGCCACCCAAACATCTTTCAAGCAAATCATTCCGGGATAAATCCTCAAAAATAGGCTTGACATGAGTCTGAACATCATGATGTAATGGAGCAGGATGTTTTATCAATTTAGGATCTTCCCCAGGAGCTTCAGCTTTGCGCCACTTACACCAGCTAGTGGAACCTGACGGACATAACTCATGTTTCGGTTCTTTGTCTGTGGAGCACATATGATAGTACGTCGCCATAATTGCATTTTTCATGTCGTTGACGCAGTTAACGTTTCTCCGAATAGCTAATCCAAAGTACAAAGACATCTTCTTGATCGAAACTTCAGTAAGTTTACCTCTTCCTCCCAGGTGATTGTTTGTTCTAGCTTTTCGAAGCCGAGTACCCATTCTCTTCTGCACGTGGCCAATGCATTCACTTTTAACAACTTGGAAATCATCACCATATGGATTCAAATCAAGAATTCCTTTGAAGGTTTTAGAATCTCCATCTCCAATGTAGTTTCCATATTTGACGCCAAATAGTTTTTCGGATCGTGAAAACATCTCTTTCACCGCTTCGACTTCCATAGCACCAGAAGAGCCTTGATGGTTTTCTTGGCAGTTTGGTTCATGTTCTTCATACCATTCACGATATTCTTCAGTATCTGTTTTATTTTTCCAATGAGCACACGATGCACAATAACTACTTTTGACAACTAAGTCAATTACTTTGCCAGAATAATATCCAATAAGGGTTGTGACTCCATACAACGACTTGAAGCCCCGTTTCTTCCACGAACCATCCCCTGACACTTTCAAATTTGAGATTGGTCGTCCAAGTTTTTCATTCTCAGCTTTTTCTTCATTGACAGCTTTCAAACACGAAGCTTGAAATGCTGATTGTGTAGCGTTGTATAAAAGCGAGACAATACTATTTTAGGAACTTTCAGCTAAGCCATTACAAATATCCATCATATTACAGAATAAATTAATTCCCTCTCTAGCAACACCTAATAGACGCATCACGAATACGATTCTACGATTCACTTCGAATCCATTATTAATTAATGGTCCTGAATGAATTTCTCTGCGACCACACCGACATAGCACTACAATTTTAAAACCCAACCCTCTTTTTCCACTTTCTTCGAAAGTAACAGGTAATTTACAAACACGACATATCACCATTTCCGATAATGCTGTGAAGACCGTCAAAAACTCAATAATACGATACCCATGGTACTGATTATAATGAATATCTTCACCACCAGCGTTGGCGAGTTTTCTTGCGCTTCTACTCGGCGTTTCAGTTTCTTCTCGTTTATTATCATGTTGATTTCCATGGTATTTTCTTTTTGGTGGCTTTGAGGTACGAGCTGAGTTACATCTACTTCTTTTTGGATAGCACTGCATATTGATTTTTTTCACTAACTCAATAACTCCGCACAGGACAAACTCCAGAAAACACTCAACTCAAATAACAGCAACACTGGTTTTAAGATACTTTATACCAATTATACAGTAGTAATTTCCACAGATTTAACAGAAAAACGATTTTTCAAACATTTGCTTACCCAGATCTTGAATCCAAGTGGTCCCAAGATCAGAAATACGAAAAGCATTCAGCGAGAGTCGACCGCTCCGATACAGACTCAAAAGCGCTCAAGCGCGGAATTGAGGCGGAGCACTTTAACGATTTATAAATAAAAAAATAATGCGAATTTCGTTCTGAAACTTCACAGGCATATTCTCGAGACCTTATTCTAACTATTCATGCAAAAACAAAAAATTCGATTTTTTGAAAATTTTACATGTATCGCCCCCCTTAACTACACCTTTTGATGCTTTTAGTCGCAGGTATACCTTTTTGAATCATTTTGAATGTGAAACGACAGGCAATATGTTCAGGAATCCTAGTAGAAATTATTCTATAGATTACTTAGCTGAAACGAAGTTTTTAAAAAAAGTATTACATATTTCTTGGTAATATTTTTTTATCACAGATGATGAGTATGAATTCAGCTATTTTTCTTCAACAATCATTCCCCAACGAAAAATAATCCTATTTGAACATCACAACCAATAATATTATGCTTCGCACGTATTCAAGAGGAGAAATGCATGTATTTATATTTCAAAACATAACCTAACCTAATATTCACAAACTGATATTGAAACAAATGCAACGTTCTCGATCGTGTGGACTACGGCACTGACCAACACATCACATGACTCCCCTCCCGTACGACACAATGAGTGGAGTAGGAATGAAACTTGCCTCAATCGAGGTTTCTTCAATCGGGGTTCTACTGTACTTGGGTTTTCAACCCGCCAGGCGCCTCCCACCACGGAGGCCTATCGGAGTCCGCCGTGAAATCGATTGAGCACCATCTCCGTCGCATAATGGGCGAAACCGTACTCACCTACGGAGAATTGAGTACGTTAGTAACCCAGATTGAAGTCTGTCTCAATTCGAGACCTCTACATCCCATGACTGACGACTCTTCCGACTTAACGGTACTTACACCAGCTCACTTCCTCATCGGTGCCCCTCTTGTATCCGTTCCTGAACCCTCTTCATCCGACCTGAACATCAATAGGTTATCACGATGGCAATTGGTTCAACGAATGAGGGATGACTTTTGGGAGCGTTGGTCATCTGAATACCTTCATTCTCTCCAATCTCTATCAAAATGGCGGAACCGCGAACCGTGCATTCATGTTGGGGATTTGGCTATTCTCAAGACCGAAACGCAGCCGCCGAGTAAGTGGCCACTTTGTCGTGTTACAGAGGTTCATCCTGACAGTGATGGTCAAGTTCATGTGGTGACAATGAAAACCGCTACTTCTACTCTCAAATGACCCATAGTAAATTTGTGCTTGCTACCTAAGTCCGCCGAACCAGTCCGCGCTCTGAACGAAACCAAATAAACATTTCCGGTCTAAATTATCATTCTCTCACTCCACTTGCCAACAGTTGCAATTCGAGTTAACCAATGATTGATTCAACCGTAGTTATTTCTGCATGTCACTCCCAGATTAAGTCCCAAAGTTCTTTCGTTTCCACATAGAAACGAGGCGGGTGGGAATGTATAAAATCGTACACTGAGTACAATTCATTGGCCACTTCCATCGCTCTGGTTGCCACCCCACCGATAATTCACACTCTGTACTCTCACACTCATACACATACACTCACTTGCTGCCTAAATATTCAACCTTCACGACAATCAGAGCCGTGTAAACCGTCTAACGATACAGTCTCCTGTACTCAGTTGATTCTAATTAAACCACGTGTCGCAAATTATTCAGTGTGAATTACTCAAACATCCTTCTTATCAATCCTCGAGCTCATTCTTCCCATTCATAATCATCCTATTTTCCTAATTTGTCCAGGGGATCATAATCTCCCCCACGCTTCCTATTACGCGAGTGAGGAAGCTTTATCGTATACATTTCGATCCGCAGCAACTCACGAAGAAATGCAATCTATTCAAACTGTTTGTGAATATTTCAACTTGTCCAACTTATATCAGAAGAATAATATTCGTAATGTTTTTGGAACTTCACTTGATCCGTTGTTTTCAAATGATGACTAAATAACGACGGTTCTTGCTGATAAACCGCTCCTTGACTGTAATAACTTTCATCCAGCTCTCGTTCCTAAGTTGGATAGTGTATCATTTAATTGAGGTGCCGGGAAGAATGACGTGCTCAGCGCTCGGAACGCATTACAAATTTGATCCAAACAGTCCCGTCAAGGGTCGAAAAAAAAAGTCGGAATCTTGAAAATTAAAGAATACGAAGTCAAAGACCTTGAGAAAACAAGGTAAGTGTCCCTTCATCATTTTTTTCTAGGATGAATAGTTTTCGAGAAAAAAAATAAAAACGACACATTTTTTCATCCCAAAAATCGATGTTTGCCAACATTAAACTCGTCGGATCCCATTCATTTTTCAGCGAATCAGAATGGAACTCACAGATTCTGATTTGTGAGACTGCACCGAAGACGACAATGTCGAAAAAATTTGTGGAAATTAATGGTAAATTAATTCATTCTTCATTTGAAGTAAAAATCACGTGTTTTATGCTTTGCATTGAAAAAGTGTCAAGGAAAGTGAGCTCCAAAAAACTTCCGGCGACAAAGTTGCTCGCTAAGGTATGGACAAACTTTTTGGGAAGTTCCAGATCGATTGGATTATTAGTTTGCAAAAAACAGGGATTTATTCATTAGCGCGCAACGGGAGTCTATCACGATTATGCGTCCTTTACCGGATGACTATCGGGGTCTGTAGGGAAGATTGTACTTCTGTGGGCAAAAAGTAAGGTGAATTTGTTTGTGAAATGGAAAATCTTCATTTATTCTTCTACATCAATTTCATCCCCTTCAAAGTAATCCCCTCTTGATGAAATACACTTATGCCAACGTTTTTGCCAATCATCGAAACATGCTAAATAGTCCCTTCCCGGTACAGCTATCAGCGCCTTCTTCGATTCAGCTTTTATCTCCTCAATCGACTCGGAACGCTTTCCCTGGAGTGGTCTCTTGAGTTTTGGGAATAGCCAGAAGTCACACGGAGCCAAATCAGGCGAATACGGTGGTTGCGGAACGATATGCGTCGAATTTTTGGCAAAATGGTCACGAAGAACGAGTGCATCATCGTGAGGCAAAAACCAAGAGTTGTTGGCCCATAATTCTGGTCTTAATATCCTTCTCATATTCCGATCATATCAGTGAGGTCTCTAACAGTCAAGCGACGATTCTTGAGCACTAATTCCTTCAATCCATCGACGTGTTGGTCATCTGTTGACGTCGATGGTCATCCGGAGCGCTCCAAGTCATCAACACGTTCTCGACCCTCTTTGAAGTCTTTGTACCACTTATAAACATTTTTCTGCGACATGGTAGAATCACCAAAGGCCTTCCGCAACATCCTCAAAGTTTCCGGAACCGAAATTTCATTCCGCAAACAAAATTTGATTGCACTCCTCTGCTCAATTGGATCAGACATTGTAAAAATCGAAAAATGCACTCTTGGTCGTTTGGTAAACACAAGCGTGAATGTATTACTGATAATGACATTGACATGAAATTTGGCACAGATGTCATTAACAGTCCTGCCAACTTAAGAAAAAAAGAACAAGCCTGAACTGTCAAGCCCGCGAAGTTTGAATTAAAAATTCACCTCACTTTTTTCCCACAGTAGTATTCACTTACTTTTTCAACTTGAGATGTTTTTTTGGGTCGTAGGATTCGAATATCCAAATATTTCCACGAGATTTCATTTCCTTTATCCATGTTTTCGTTATAAGGAACTTGATTGAAGTTACAGAAAGATGTAACGTAAGCGTTACAAGAGCAAAGAGATAGGAGGAGGGGACGCCAATGAGGAGGTAGAGGTGGAAGAAGCGGCGAGACTCGTCAATGAACCAAGGCGGCGATAAGGGCCAGTCTCCTGTTAGTACTCGATACGTGCTCTAGTCCTTGGATAACCATACCGTGCCACGAGTGGCTACCACAAATTACCGCAGGTAATTTCCGCAAGTGAGTACTGACTCATAGCGTTTCTTCAACCGGACACCCCTGATTCAGACCGCACCATCCATCCTCTCCGAGGACCTCCACTGAAGGACGCCCCCAACCCCATAAACGAGAGGGAAAGGCCGGCCGAGAGACGAGACGTAACGACAAACACATCCACGACACACACTTCCACACAGCACACTTCTTTGTGGCAAGCCATACTTATTGTAAACGACACATCTAGAATTCTTTGGATATACACATATACATTTATTTCAACTTATATCGCATTCTCTCTGTTCTCATTCACCCGCCCCCTCCTCCATGAGAACCTCCTCTCCGTCACCCCATTATGAAGAATAACTCGCTGAGTGCTTGAAGTCACGTAGGAAAGTGATCATATTGGGCAATGAAAACAAGTAGGTGGGAACAAGTAATAAAAAATATACATATTCAGATTTTTGTAAGTAAAACTTCCTATTCCGACACATATTCCTCAAGATGAAAATGATAAATCAAAGAACTTTCTCGGTCTCAAATCAATAGTTGCGAAAACATACCTCACGTCTACTCAGTCGTTTGTACGCGAAATCGAATGCTATTTTCAGGATGTGTGCTCAATAGTATGTGAATTATCACCAACTATGAGATTCTGTGGGAAGCATAATGTGTTGAATTTCATTCAATCACAAATCAATGGTAATCGAAAATTACGTTCCACGTACTCCGAAGGAAAGAAATATCGAAAGAATTTTTATGCCACTGTGAGAAATATAACGAGGAGAATACTCGTAGTGCATGAGAATTTCGATCCTACGATGTTTCTCTGATGCTTTTTACACTAGTACAGCCGACACAATTCGATTTTCATTTGTTTACAAACTGCAGGATCCAACGTTATTATCACATTTGTCGTATTACATTCAATGTAATCGTGAGGTATGTTGTCAAAACTATCGATTTGAGACCGAGAATGTTTTTGATTTATTATTCTCATCTTGAGAAATATGTGTCAAAATAGGAAGTTGCACTTACAAGAATCTGAATATGCATATTTTTTATTACTCGTGTCCACCTACTCGTTCTTATTGCTCAATACGATCACCCTTTCACGTGATTTCAAGCACTAAGCGAGTTATTCTTTCTGTAACTTCAATCGAACTTTTTATAACAGAAACATGGATAAAGGAAATGAAATCTCGTGAAAATAGTTGGATATTCGAATTCTCCGACCCAAAAAAACATCTCAAGTTGAAAAACTGAGTGAATACAATCTTTCCTACAGACCCCGATAGTCACCCGGTAAAAGACGCATAATCGTGATAGATTTCCGTTGCGCGCTAATAAATCAATCCCTGTACTTTGCAAACTAATAATCCAATCGATCTGGAACGCCTTAAAGAGCTCGTCCATACCTTAGCGAACAGCTTTGTCGCTGGAAGTTTTTTGTAGCTCATACTTCCCCCGACACTCTTTTAATGCAAAGCATAAAACACGTGATTTTTACTTCGAATGAAAAATTGATTTATTTATTATCAATTTCCACAAATTTTTTCGACATTGTCGTCTTCGGTAAAGTCTCACAAAGCAGAATCTGTGAGTTTCATTCCGATTCGCCGAAAAATGAATGAGATCCGACGAGTTTAATGTTGGAAAACATCGATTTTTGGGATGAAGAAATGTGTAGCTTTTATTCTTTCTTTCGTAAACTATTCTCCCTAGACAAAAATGGTAAAGGGACACTGACCTTGTTTTTTCAAGCTCTATGACTTTGTATTTTTCAATTTTCAAAATTCCGACTTTTTTTTTCGACCTCTAACGGGACTGTTTGGATCAAATTTGTGATGCGTTCCGAGCGCTCAGCGAGTTATTCTTCCTGGCACCTCAATTATCTTTCGCGTAACAATACTATTCGTTATAATTTCAAGTTGGGTGATTTCAGTGCTATGAGGGATATTTTGAATGTGATTTCATGGGATGTCATTTCCAAGGATTCATCGGTTACGGATGCAATTGAATTCCTTTATAAGCAAATATAAGTGGCAGTTGATATGTTTATTCCCAAGTATTGTGTTCATGAATCGAAATCCCTCAAATGGTTCTCACCTGAGTTGATCAAGTTGATTCGTACTGAGGGAACAGCTCATCATATGTATAAACTTTCAAACTTGTTGCAGGATTATATTGTTTTTCCTGATCTGCGTTCAAAATATAAGAAATTAATGAAGGTATGCTACGATAATTATGTTCAATCTATCGAATTGCAAATTCCCAATGATGTTAAGTGTTTTTGGAAGTTTGTAAACTCTCGTCGTTCCAATAATAGTTTACCTAATAGATTTGAATTGGATGGCATTTCAGCTCCTTCTGAACAAGATATAGCCGATCTATTTGCGACACATTTTGAATTCGTTCATACTTCTTACGACGATTCTCTCCTCAATGTTGTATCCGACGTTTAGATTGACATTTTTGATCTTAACATTAATATTAGTCAAACATTTCCAGAATTAAAGTCATTGGATGTCAATGAAGGTCCTGGGGATGATGGGATCCCACCTGTATTTCTGAAATCTTGTGCTTCCATGCTATCACGACCTCTATGGTTGATCTTCAATGCCTCCCTGTCTTCGGGTTATTCCCCTTGGCGTTGGAAAAATAGCCTGATTACACCAATTCTCAAATCTGGGAGAAAATCAGATATGAGAAATTATAGACCGATCTTGATTGTAAATGTTATACCAAAGTCATTTGAACGTATAGTTACCAAAAAAGTTGCGCCTTTGTTCTCGAATGTCATTAGGGATGAACAACCTGGTTTTGTGCCTGGTCGTGCGACTAGTACTAATCTAGCTATTTTCTGCAATTATGTTTCTACAGTTCTCGACGATTTCCAACAAGTTGATGACATATACGACGATTTTAAAGAAGCTTTTCATACTGTTGATCATAGTATTCTTTTGTCAAAATTATATCAACTTGGTTTTCGTGGAAATATCCTCAACTGGATCGGAAGCTATTTAAAGGGTAGAACTCAGACTGTTAGAATTATGGATTCCACATCAAGGATTATCGACGTGTCTTCAGGTGTCCCTGAGGGTTCTCATTTAGGACCATTACTTTTCTTACTTTTTATCAATGATATTGGTAAAGTTCTTAAAAATGCAGAGTTCCCACTATTCGCCGATGAGTTGAAGTTGTTTCTTAAAATCTCTGCCATTGCTGATGCTATTGCTTGACAAACGGATCTACATAACTCGCAGTCTTGGTGTTCCAGTAATAAAATACAACTCCATATTGATAAATGTCAAGTGATGAGATTGTCACGTAAATTAAACCCTATAGTACTCTCGTACGTGTTGAATGATTCTGTTTTGGCTGCTGTAGAAAGTAAATGTGACTTAAGTGTTACATTCGATTCTAAATTAACTTTTGTTCCTCATTATTGTAACATTGTCAATACGGCTATGAGGCAGCTTGTATTTTTGAAGAGGATATGTGAGGATTTCAATAAACGTTCAACGTTACTGACATTATACAATGCTCTAGTCAGACCTGATTTGGAATATGCTTCTTCTATTTGGTCTCTTTTGCAAGATAAATACTGTGTTTTGATGTAGAGGGTACAGCATGAATTCTCACGCTTCTTATCGTATGAGAATGATGATCCAATGCCTATCACGTGCCATGACTATGCACCAATACTAGAATCATTCGAAATGGACACTCTTGAAACCCGTAGGTTGGTTAATGATATGTTATTAATTTTCAAGATTATCAATGGTCAGATCATTTGTCCTGAAATCTTATCATTGCCTCATTTCAACGTTCCATCTAGGGCTCTCAGGAAGCCACTATTATTTAACATTCCAACCTACAGGTCAAGATTTCTTCAAACTGATCCGATTAACCGGATCTGCAACCTCAATAATGAATATAGCGATAAGGTTAGGATAGCTCTTATCGCGACTTCAGAAAAGGAAGTGAGTGATTACTCGCGGTTTGATGACTATTACAATGTTCACCCGTTGTTTCCGTGATAACGTAAATAGTTTATCGTACTCAATTCGATTTCGAATGGGACTCATCACATCTTTGAAATATCTGTCACCAAATCACTATTCTTCATAGTAACCGTTACCGTATACTTCCCTTCATGTAAAAATGACGCTGCAGCCCATTATCTCATGCTTGTAAACAGTTCCTATAAAAACCGTTTCCAGTTAGAGAACAAAGCGCCCGTTCATTGTTTTGTTTTCCTCTATATGTCTTTGGCGGTGCGTGACTCCGTGTCGCCTGTTAGCCCCACTATTCTTCCCAACCAGTGATGCCAGAGATTCGCGACCGCGAGAGAGATTCGCGACTGCGAGAGAGATTCGCGAGAGATCCGAGACCGCTTTTACTCTCCCCACCGATCGCTTCCCCTGTCTCCCACCACGCGGATCAAGTCGGACAAGCGAGCGAGTGATGGTGACTCTTTCTCTCTCGCTCGTCCGACTTGATCCGCGTGGTGGGAGGAAGGGGGAGCGATCGATGGGGAGAGTGAAAACGGTTTCGGTCCCAACGCATTTGTTCTACAATCTACAATAGCAAATACTTCATTGGCACTCTCATCCGATAGAGCGTGGGATCAAATCGATTGTTGCAAATAACACTACAGACATGACTCCGACTATCGGTCGTCCGCGATCTGTAGATGTCAATAAAATTATTGAAGTTGTGAAACGGAATAAATCGGCAATATTTCGTGATAAAAATAAAGTAATCTCTAAATTGGATAAGAGGTGGGCAGAATTTGCGAAGCAGGCAAATGTTACTGCTGCATATTGATATACTATAATAACATGCAATCGGTTCGATATCAAAACTTCAGTTTTGGGAGAAAACGCATTTTCTGACGACAGTGAAATTCATTTTTCCGATACGAAAAATGATGACAGTGATCCTGGAACTGAATCAAATGATGTGTCATTAAATGATGAGAAAAATGATCTTCATTTCATATTTTCAATGGATACTGTCGATTTCCATCGCATGATTATTGAAAAACAATATCGCCGTAATGTGCGTGGACAAAACCGCAGGAAATTATGGCAAGTTTCATCACCAGGATTGTGGCAAGAAGTGTTCACTGCTCAAATGTGGCAGGCATCTTCCATAAAATGTGGATTCAATTCCAAAAACCATTATATAACATCAGATGAAAAAAGCGGATACGTTAATGGTGGGTATATTCTTTACATTCTCTTGAAATTATTGGAAAACCTATTCAAAACAAATTACTGAAAACAATTGTGGTGTCCAAAACGAAATAAACTCTGATCATCTCGAATTGGATTGGATATGAAACCTCATGTATGTTAGATTGATAATTACGTAAATCATTCTCTGAGTTCATTTCGTTTAAGAATCTTTTGTTAAAAGTTGATGTTGCAGTACAGTTCATGAGCACAATGAATAGGAGTAATCAATGGAACATTTGTGTTTTTGTGCAAATTTCAATTGCATTTCTTAATTTAACTTTCTGACATCATGATATGCATCAAATAATAGAAGATCTCTCGATACAAAAGTTTATCATACAATTTTGAGAACGTCTTATTGCTACGCTCTCAGAGAGATTCATATCATTGTGTTTGCAAAGGATTTGAGGTGATTTCAAATGTATGTATTGAAAATTATATGAAATCGTATATTGAATCTTTCAACTTAAAATTCGGATGTCAATTTCCTTTTGGGCTTATTAAAAGTTCACCAACAAAAGTCAACGAATCGTTAAAATCCAGTGCACGAGTTCATTTCGAAGGTTTGCTCTGTCCAAATGGGACATACTAGTTAATTAAATTTTGGATTATTAATTTCTTCCGTATAATTCTATGATACATACTTTTTGCCGTGCACCAGCGAGTGTTTGAATTTCTATATCAGATGCCTTACAGTCTATATTTTACGAGCACACCCTGTTGAATTTCATGAAAGATTGTAAGGTAAATATGGCACAAAATTATCAAAAAACCGAGAAAAACATTTCTGTTGATCCGATTGCTACCAAATTTCACAGGATCCCTCGCTTGGCTAATCTGAAGATGACCTGAAAATTTCATAAGAATCACTCCAGCCGTTTTGGAGTCAATAGGGAACATAGATACATACACGCATCGATTTTTATACATATAGATAGATTATTCTCGTGAAATTCAAAGTGACGACATTTCAACGGTGAATTTTTGACCTCATCAAAATTGTAATTCACCATTCTAGATGGGTAATGAAATGAAAAATTTGTAAAAATCACAGAAATGATCCAGTGTTAGTAGTATCAGGAGAAAAAAAGATGAATATAATACCAATACGTTTTCTTACATATACATATATGTACATATTTATTGATTAATTTATTTATTCATTCATTCTGTGTTTATTGGATCTTATGCTTGAACTGAAATGACATATTTTTTTTGTTAATTTTTAGCATTTAACAACAAATATATGTATCATTTATACACATTTTTCCAACCACAGGATGCTGTAATTGTGGGAGTGTATTGCGATGCGATATACAAACGGATGACATACAACAAGTAGTATTTGTTGAATGCAAAATAAGAACAAGTGTTTCCAGCAAGTCTGGGAAAAAGTGTGGCAAAATGTACTGTCGGCAACCAATTCGGGAAGATATTGCGAAAGATTCAAAGGGAAAATCTGTAGAAATTTATCGTGCTGCTGAAACGAATGAATTGATGCGTGAAGGTCAAGTTGAACCACCTCATCTATACAAGCCAGAAGTCTTGAGAAAAATCAAGCATGAGGACTTGACTGCGAAATATATCGATTCCAATATTTTTAAATCTCTATTTATGATTTCAAATTTATATCCGCATTCGATTAGGGAAATTTGTCACCATCCGTTTCGTGTGCACTATTGGACGAACCATCAGCTTCACGTTTTTCAGAAATACACATCACAAACTAAAACTTGTTTATATATTGATGCGACTGGTAATGTTGTGAAACTGATTGTCAAAGATGATAAAACATTGTCACGTCACATCTTTCTATACCTTGGTGTAGTGAATTGGGAAGGACAACAATTTCCAGTACTACAAATGCTGAGTGGAATCAACGACAGCAATACGATTTTATCTTGGCTAAATGCATGGATCAAATCTGGCGCCCGATACCCACATGGAGTGGTCTGTGATTACAGTTTGGCAATTTTAATAGCGGTTGTTAAGAGCTTTGGATCGCATGATAGCATCGAAAGTTACACTAATGCACTCTATTCAAACAATTTGCCACGGTGCTATATCGAATGGATGTTGCCCATTGGATGAAGATTTGGAAGATATTTTTGAGGCCATTAAGTTTCAGAATGAAAGTATTTTATATGGCATGCATTGGTCGATTGGTACTGTGCACTAATCTAAAGGATGCGGAGGAAATTGTGCGAGGCCTCTTAGTAGTTTCTCAATCAGAAACTGAAGGATTTTTAGAAAATGGCGCCCCTACTGTTTGTGAAACTGAGAAAATCAAATTGAAACATATGATTACAGGTAAATCTATTTTTCACCACCTCCACACTGAAGAAAAGTGAAGTGACTGATGATTTCAAATATTAGTGAAAAATTGGGTTTCAGTTGATTACATCTTACTTCCAAAAATCATTGACATTTCTTACATAACTTACTTTCAATTATAGTTGAAGTATAATGATTGAGAATCATAATCTCCGGTTTTGTATTTTTCAGCTGGTTTATTTCTATATGATTTTGACAAAAATCTTCACTGCTGGTTCACTTTGGTTTCATTATAATTCATTCATCTCCCATCAAAACATCTAGATAGCAAACAAATTCCCAAGTTCAAAAAGGAGCAACTGTTTGCATCAGACCATAATTTTTCAAATCAATATTCATTTCAGTCTTTCGAAACTATCATCAGTCTTGAAAGTTCTTTTGAGTTTCACCAAAAGAGTTGTAGGAATGAATTTTGCGAAAAATTCTGATTCCAAGCTCCTTCAGAATTCTTGATTAGTGAGATAAACTCTCAAAATACCATTTTGTGCGTATGAAAAAATCCATACACTGTTAGAAATTTCTGCATGAAGCTTTAATCACATGTAATGGAAATAATTTCCACTCACGTGATTGAAAAAGTTCTTGAAATTTCAATTACATTTTAATGAACATTCAGTTAATAAACTGTACTATTATGGGTAGTATAATATAGCAAAAATTGAACATTCAATCACATGTGATTGAATTCTTAGTTCAAACATCAAGAATTGGAAATTTCATGGACAAGTTGACTTGGAAAATGAATGAAAATTCAAGCAATTCTTAACAGTATACACAGTTTGGAAAATATACTCCAAATATTTTAACAACTCTCAAATACTTGTTCATTTGAACTCTTGAACATTTTTTGCTCCCTCGTTAGAGGGGAGCCTTGTGATCGTTTTCAGGAGCCGAAAACTTTTTTTTCTCAAAACTCAAAGTCTCCTAGACCAAAATGTACCTCAAAACTCGGGGAACATTTTTGGTTTTGTGTCTGTCTGTCTGTCTGGACGGAGCCTCCCTAAGTTGCAACCGCGCATATCTTCCGTTCTGCTTATCCGATTAATTCGAAATTTTTATCACAGTTGTGGACCAAGGTGATAGTGGTCCCATTCAAGTTTCAACCCGAATCATTCAGAAGAACTGGATGGGTGAGAAGAAATATGACAAAGAATGAACATTTTGCGACCGCCTCCATCTCTGCATCTCATTATTCGATTGTGATCGAATTTGAACCACGTTGTAGTCATGACCCGATAGTGGTTCCATATAAGTTTCATTTCATTCGGTTGAAAACTATCAAAAATTTTTCTTTGCGATCTGCATTTCCTTTGAAAGTATGCCTTCCCTACGACCGTATCATCCGAATATCATGGAACTTTGAGTGTGGACAGTTTACGAGGTGTTAGTTGTATGATATAAATTTCAGGCAAATCGGAATTGAGGGGAGAGGAGCGTAAGCACTCACCTTCGAATTTGGTTCCGTTCCTGTCTGTCTGTCTGGATGTATCTCCCTTAGTATTGCGATCACGGATATCTTCCGTTCCTGTTATTGGATCATCACGGAAGTTTGACCACGGTTACATTCGGTGTCAATAAGTGGTCCCATATGAGTTTCAACTTGATCTTTACAGTGGAGTAGGAGATGTGCAGAAAAGTGTTATCAAAAATTGTGATTTTGCGCTCACACATATCTCCGTTTTCTATTATCCGATATTAATGAAATTTGAACCACGTTTTAGCCATACCGTCATAGTGGTCCTATATGAGTTCCATCCCAATCGGTTGAAAATTGTGTAAATTTTGTTTTTTGCGATCAGCGTTTTTGACAATATTTTGAAAGCATGCCTTCCCTATGTCCGTGTTGTCCGAATGCCATGGAACTTTGAGCGTACTCGATTCACGAGGTGTTAATTGTACGGTATGAATTTCAGGTATATCGGAATTGAGGGAAGAAAAGGGCAAGCACTAAGCTTCGAAATAAAATTTGAAAATTTCGTGAATACCGTCAGCATGGAGATAACTTTCGTTCCTATCATCCGATCGTTATGAAATTTCCACCACAATTTCATGCAGTGCCCATAGTGGACCCATATAAGTTTCAACCTGACCCTCACGAGGAAGCGGGAGACAGAAAGGAAACATGTTATCAAGAATTGTGATTTTGAGACAAGGGCATGTTTTCGTTTCCTGTTATGCGATTGCAATGAAATTTATACCACAGTCTAGTCATGATCCCATAGTGGTCCCACATAAGTTTCATCACAATGGGTTGAGAAATGTGGAGAAGAAGTCCTTAGCAATCTGCATTGTTTAAAGATGTTTTAAGAAGTTTTTATTCGGTTATCTTCCGTTCTTATGATCCGATCATTATGAAATTTTCACTCTGATTATGTGTTGAAGTGATAGTGGTCTTCCCAAACAGCATATATGATCGAAAAAAGGTCGAAAAGAGTTCTGAACAAGTATTCTGAATGAACTATTTTTTTCTAATTCTTTTGGACTCCTTTATGAACACATAGAGCATGTGAAGAATTCTTCCAGAGTTCATGTGGACATGTATGACATGTTTTCAGAAACGAGGAAGCTTTGTGCCTATGAATTGGCAGAGTATTTTCAATAAATTCAATAGGTTTCATCATATACTTCTTTTTGAAAGACATAATACTAGTATTTATACTTTTATATCGTTGACATATGGGTCGGACTTTTGACAATTTTTCCGCATACTTGGGATTTCAAACAAAACTCACTTTTGCAAAATTGATTAGGTTTGAATATAACAGACAACAAATACCAAACGAGTTCGATGGATTTGATAAATCAAATTTCGCGGAGTATTTCATAAAGATTCATCTGGTTACTTCTGGTGGTCTTCAAGCACTGTTTCTATGAATTAAAAGTTAACGAAGTTGGCGGAACTCTGTCATCTGGATGGTTGAAATGATGTTAATGAATTTCAATGAGGTTTCATTTTCAGATGTTATATCAGAATATGAAAAACAGGTAACTGATGACGGAAATACGGAAGAGAATGAGGACTCGAATACGTCTGATTCGGGAACAGAAACACCAACTACATCAGTTACAAATATGTGGAAACAATGGGGTGTGAGGATAAATAATGAGGTGGAACAATCATTAAAACTGCATGGAGATCGGGAGAATGCGTACTCTTTACCAAAATTGGCAAAACGCTTAATTGAAAAAGATATTCCCATATTACCGCTGTGGACGTGTGTTTTTCAACCCCAATTTGGCTATGGTAGGATTCCTGCCTCCAGTGCTAGCGTTGAAGGAGAATTCAACAAAATTAAGGATCGTCTCCTAAAACAAGAGGAACACCGATCGAGGGCAGATGAATTTGTTCGAATTCATTCAGAATATCTAAGTGGCAAAACAAAATTAGTAGATGCTGCGAAGTGCACCGGTCAAACGGAAATGAGGAAAAAGGATCCGACTATTGTTTCAGATCAAGCCTCAGAACGTACTGCGAATACAGGTATATGATCCAAATCATATTCGGAATATGAATGAGAACATGTGAAGTAAGGATTAGGAAACCATAATGCACTGAAGGGAATGTTTATTTATATTTAGTGAATCTCTAATTAGATACTGCGGAATAAATGTCTATTTAACAGAAACGTGGCTGATTCCCTTGAAATAAGGTTTATCAACTGTTCAAAAATGTTGAACGAGATCTGAAAAGATAGTGATTACCCTTATTTGAAGGAAACGAGCCATATTGTTGTAAAATAAATATTCATGTTCCCGTATCTATCTAAAGATGGTTATCGCTATCCAAATAACAAACACACCAATCGGCTTCCGTAATTACCTTTTAGCTACCGTAGTGGATTTTTCAAGTGTATCAAATTTGGTTGGGAGATGGTTTCCAGTGTTCTCAAGAGTATCTGCAATTGTTTGAGATATGTTGTGGGTGTTCTAATGATGAAGTTGAAAGTAACAACCGATTGTTGTTACTTCTGAATAAAAGTTATTGAAGGCTTGTTAACACCAGAAATCTATCAAGTAGTATTCCCCTAGACGTTCCAGATTCTCCAATCCTTGATGAGAGTTTTGTATAAGAAGGTAAGATAATCGGCTGCTAGCTTTACGGCTGATAGTTTAAGCTACGTGTCCTAATTTGGTGAACGAATTTCATCAACCAGATGTTCAGGGCCTCTTAAGATTTTCCTTACGTACAGTTTCCGGATTCTCACCTGATCAGGATCTTATTAGAAATAGGGAATGCCTGATCAAATTTCTACTAGAGCTATGTCTTCCTTGAAATGTTATAACTTGGATCTGAAAAATTTCTTTGAACCAGGATTACTATTTATCATATTCAGCTGTAATAATTCGAAGAACTCACGATTTATGTTTGGAAAGATAATTTCTCTCCTTATTGTAGAATTCCCGCAGATTGTATTTCTGGTTTTGAAATCTATTTGAAAGATTATTTAATTTCACAAATAATCCACCAAATCAATGATTCTGTTCACAATTAAGCAGTGAATCGAGCCAAGCGTCACGACCATTTGGATGTTTTTAAAAACCACCGTCATCAAGAAGATCTTAATTTCTCCGCTGTCTTCGCTGATGACGATCAAGAAAACTTGCTTCAAGCAAACGAAGATGTCTCAATCACAACTGAGCAAGCCTTGCATTGTCCAGTCTGCAACAATGGAGATGAACCGACCGGAGCGCATTCATGTGCCATTTGTGAGAAAGCCGTGCACGCAATTGAGCCATGCTCTTTTCCTTTCAATGAAGAAAATGGAGGTCATGGTGAGCGACGACTTTGTGAAGACTGCTTCAAAAGTGAGTCTGCCAGAGCCATTTCATTGGCACGGGAGACGGAGAATTGGCGTGGCCAACAGAAAGAGAGCAAGAGACGAAATTTGTACCTAGGCAGCAGCAAACACAAAATTCAGGATGCTCTCACTTTGAAAAAACATAAGAAATTAGGTATTTTAAAGAATGGTAGCTGCGCATCATCACACGCATCGAAAGTTGATGATGAAAATATATCACTGGTGAATACTTGCGGATTTGACAGTATTTATCAAATTATTCTAAGTGCATTTCATGATTACAATCAATTGAGACTAATGGTATGTTGATTTGAACATTTTTCTAATATAAAGGAAAATGATTGTGATGAAAATACTAACTGTGCCAAGTTGGAAGTACATTCTTTCTGAAATCCTTTCAAATCCTGAGTCATAATTGTGATCCTCTTGTTATTCTCCGGAGAGGTTTGGGATAATATTGTGGTGATCAATGTGTCTTTACATCCTCAGATTACTAGAGGAGGAATAACTTGTATAAAGAAAATCATCATTTCTTGAATGATTGAGACTTGGCATTTTTTAAATCATTTCCCTCTGTATTTGTGAGAATCTAGAATCAATGTCATTGGAGGAAATTTGTTGAACAATTGTTAATTCAACGTTCAGATAAATCAGATGGAAGTGCACAATGAATTATTTACAATAAACGGGCGAAGATCCTTCGTGGCACACATGATTCCAAATATCCTCATTTATGGATCGTGAATTACCAAACAAGCGTTGGGGGATTGGCTGCTCATTTGTTTAAAAATATACCGAGCATGACAGAAATTTCTGAATGCGAAAACGGCTGTACACCACGAGTGGAACATCTCACCACGTTGGCATTGAATGCAGATTTGTTGTTCGATAACGAATTTGAAAATGTTATCAATAACCACGTGGTTCTGAAGAAAACCTGCAGATGCTGCCAGGAAGATTGTGAAGGAATGGAATTGACCAGGGTACAGTCACTTGGTAAGAGAACCAGATTGATTACAAATATAATAATAATTCAATTCGAAAAATCACCGTACAATTTCCGCAAGTGGGGGATCAGTGGAAATTCTCTGAAAAATCATTGCATGTACGATAAAATACCGGGAAAGTAACCCTCTCAATCATCCGATCAGGGAACTCGCAACTTTGTAGAGCACTATCATAAATGGGCTGAGTATAATTATTAACTGTCATATCAGTACCGCTGAATTTCATAAAAAGATATACGTATGGTAACCCAAGTAGAAGAAAATTATATATGGGCTATATATAATTATTGAAGTTCAACAATTATATATGGGCTATATATAATTATTGAAGTTCAACTGAGTATTATTGAAATTTATGACAATAGGGACATATGTGTAGTTCATACATAAGACTTTATATGGGAAATAAGGTAATTATATGCGATGAAAATTACATATGTTTCTCTATACACATAAGTATAACAAGCTTTCAAATATACTACCATATATCTATACCTCGGTGGAAAAATTTCTCTGAGAATTTCTGAGAATCTCTGAAGACCTTTCAAAATTCGAACATCCTCTGTGAATCTCTATAAGACTATAAAATTCAGAGAAATTTTGAAAATCTCTAAAACTATTCTGAGCATTTCAGAGATGTTCTCAACTTTCGAAATTGGGATTTCCACCAAGGTATATGCAAGTTTTTATACAAATTTCAACAATAATCACATAAACTTCGAAAATCATATATAAGACACATGGAGTTCTTTCTGACTAGAGTATATATGCGGCTACATATGTTCTTACATGAGATTCAATAATTATAGACAATAATTCAATGAGTATTCTGATGATTATTATTATATATTGAGTTGAAATATAAAGGGTTCTTGTTGGGGTAAACTGTACAGAATACATAATGATTTTTCGAGGAATTAATTCCTTCTGTCTCTGGGAAAATGGAATTTCACGATCATTTGTATCTAGAATTTAATTGGAAATGTCGGTTTTATAGTGATACAGTGAGGGAAGAAAAGTATACGGGTGCTTTGAAATTTGTTATTTGGAACTAGGTCCTCTTGTGATTTTCGATGTATATTCAATACATGACGAAGCCACGACGATCAAACTCTGCGATATTCCAAGGACTTTCAGAGATGTTACCAGTGATGAAGGAACATACGAATTATTGGGCGTTGTCAATTACAAGGGACCAAATCAACGCACGCGGAGATCAGATTCGGTAATAGGACATTTCACGGCTGTGGTTCTACGAGGGGATAATTCATGGATTGAATACGACGATTTGGCCACAAAGGAGAAACGGATGAACGAAAATGCTGAAATCGACCCGCAATTGATTTTTTACTATGCGATACCTGCTAAAAAACGTGATAACGTATAATTTCGGTTACATGGTCGATTCAGTTTGAATGGGAAAAAAATGAGAATGTAAGGAATGCAAAGTTGTTGCAAACAACTTGTTTCGTATGTGAGACCCATGCGAACCACTTGATTCCCACCGGAGACCCATGCGAATTTGGGAACCCATGACTGGGAATTCACAGTACGATTTTTGAGTGGAAGGAGTAGATGATTTTATTTTGCCGTGGAAATGCAATTTTGTACTACAAATTACTTGCAATTCAAAAGTTATAAATATTTTTCAACAATTTTTTCAGGTAGATTCTAGTCCTAGGTCCTAGAATTCTAGTCTCTAGTATTTTCATATCCGGGCATATAAGATTATAGGCTAACAACAGGATTAGACTCTTTTTTTAATATTGCCATAAATTTTATTCCGGTTGCTGAGTTAAATCCATTCCCAGGATATTTTATTACGTCACATAATTTTATGACATTCTTTGACCGCAATCCTAGTGTATTTTCCTTCGACATAATTACGAATAGGGTGCTATTGATTGCTTGATATGATACTATTCATTTTATGTATGAAAAAATATAAATTTCGAGACAGATTCTAGTCTTGAATTGTATATAAGATTATGGGTTAACAATAGGGTCGGACTCTTCTGTGAATAGCGTCTTAAATTTTATGTATGTTGCTAAGTCAATTGCTTTTTACGTAGAAATAGATATTTTTGTAACCAAATGATCTCAAAACATGTAGAGCAAAAAATTAAAAAAATCGGATTCAAATCAAAAATTATTGATACAACCCATTAACGCTCAAGCGCCTCGATTTTATGTCAACTTTTCGACGCGATTATTTGTAATGTTATCGTCTTTGAAAGAATTCAGTTTTCACATATTTTGGCGTGAAATTTCATGCTCTTTCAGGGTCCGTGGTCAAAATTATGATTCGACTTCTAGGAAAAAAGATATGGCCGAATTAAACTCAAAAAACGTGAAAATTGAAAAAAAAAATTTCCTTGATTTTTTTTCATAATGTTATCGTAAATAATTTGTGCTCTAATTATGGACAAAGGTGGACAAAATGCTCCAGGTTTGAGGGGAGATTTTTGTTATCGAAGTGAAATCGCTTTTTTTCACAAAATGGCGGCAATAACGTGAAAATTTCATGAAAAACATTACCATTTTTTTTCTCGGAAACTATAGACTTCATCAAAAAATTCAAGGGGACAAAAATGTCCTGTAATTAGTGAAGGAATGCTCAAAAATTTTTCCAAATATTTTTGACACGTTCTTGAGAAATCAGATTTTCTGAATTTTCAAAAAAATCTAAATTGTCTCAAAAAATTCTCAAAAAATTTGTGAGCGTTCCTTGACTGAGTCTAAGACACTTTTGTTCTCGTAAACTTTCCGATAAGGTCTATTTTGGAGAAAAAAAACTAATTACCGTTCAAGCGTCCCAATTTTCCAACAATTTTTCAATCTGATCATTTTTTGTTATCGACGTTGAAAAAAATTTCTCTTTTACATATTGCCACATAATTTTTCTTACTGAATGAAATCTAGGGAAAAAGAATAGTTGGGTATCAAATTTTCCATTCATGATGAGTTGAACGTTATACTTGATTCAAGTGACTGGAGAAATTTCGCTATGTTCAATTTTTCTCATACGTCTTTCAGGACGAAGACAAAGGATTATAATTTCATCAAAAAGTGTTCGTTTCCAGACTTCGATTGAAGTGTAATAAATAGAACATAAAGGGATCATAAAATTTTTGTGAGAAGAGCAGTTTTTTTTCATTTCCTAATGTTACGCTAAATTTGTAAAAAAACAATTCGTTTGTTATTCTCTGGTCTGTGACTGAAAAAATAGTGTAAAAACAAAATAATTTCCATTTAATTTTTTTCAATTTTTAATTTTGTAAAATGCATCCAAAACGAACACGAAATTCTGCTAATAGTCAGAGACTTCGCGAATTTGATGATTCTCATAATAACTATGACGAAATAATTGATTTACCAAATCCAGATGATTCCGGAGATTCTGCACTGTAAAAAAATTTAACCGGAAAATTCCAGTACATGTACTGGAAGCAATTAACCTGCACATGTACCGGAAAAATTCAGCACATTTGTACTGCAAAAATTCAGTGCAAACGTTATGGAATTTCAGCATCAAAACTGGAAATTTTCTGAGCCTCGGTACTGGTATTTTCCAGTACACGAACTGGACTTTTCAAGGACATGTACTGGAAAATTAATGCTGAAAATATCCATGAAAATTGAAAAAAAAATTGCTCACGCAAAGTGATTTTGCAGGGTCCTTGTGTTCCAAGATGATCGAGAAAATGTTGATCGTTCATTTGGATGGACAGAAACTCATGTCTACCTAACGGGATTTGAACCTACACTTTTCCACCTGCCTACCAACTGAAACCTAAGACCTAACCGATGAGCTATAGCGCGACATGTTGGAAAGCCAGCTTGGGTTACTACATATGCTTCATATCTAGAATACACAAGAGGATAAGTCTTGGAAAACCCTCATATATCAATTTTATTGGCTACAATTACAATTATTATTCAAAATCTCAATCAGGAAATTTTTAATATAAAGACTTGAAATTTTTCCTGCCAGAAATGACGGAGTCCACTAGAAGTGGAAAATTTCAGTGTAACAGTGATTAAATTCCGTTGCATAGCAACTGGAAAATTCCATCACACGACCTGAAAATTGCAGTTCAAAACCTGTATAATTCAATTGCATAGTAACTGGAAAATTCCATCACAAAACCTGAGAATTGCAGTTAAAAACCTGTATAATTCCAGTATACCAACGATTAGGTTTTTTTTTCTAAATTCCAAATTTTTTCTCAAGTCCTTTTTGAGGGGATATTTTTTTCTGGTGCACAAGAACTATAAAATTGTAGTACGAGCCGGTAAAATTTTCACGAAATCATGGCAAAATTTCAGTACATCATCTCAAACTTGAAAATTCCAGTACAATGACTGAATTTTCAGTTATGCTTGGTAAATTTTCAGTAACGTAACAACAAAATCTCTGTACATGTACTGGAATATCCATATTCCAGTACTAGCACTGGAAATTTCCAGTCCAGTTGCACAGTAAATTTCCAGTTTTTTTTACAGTGTGATTCCGGATCCGAAGGGGACCAGTTTGATCATGAAGATACTGAAAATATTGTATCACAGTATTTATGCAGAACTATTTCTAAAACTTATTCAGACAGTCAAAGTGAACTAGAAAATGATCATATTCATAAGTGGGTAACCGGTGAGAAAATATATAATGCGAATCTTCAAAATGAATTATTGCTGAATAATACTCAGAAGAACAAAATTTGAGGATCTAGTTCTGTTGAATTATTCGAGCTATTCTTTTCAGATGACATGAAAAGTTACATTCCAGAAGCTACGAATGGAAACGGCTACGATCTTTCAAGAATGGACCTAGAAATTTTTTTGGGAATAATTATTCTATCTTATTTCAATAAAAGGAAATCCCAACGAGATTACTGGTCATCTGATGTACTATGATCTTGTGGTATAGTTCAACAAGTCATGTCACGATCTACTTTTGAAGGAATCGAATCTCATCTAAAATACTTCGCAGCTAAAGATCATAATCCTGGTGACAAAGCATGGAGAGTCCGAGTTCTGTTGAATGAGTTTAGAAAAAATATTCAAGATTTTGGATATATAAGTACAGAACTCTCCATAGATGAAATGATGGCCAAATCATATGCCAGAACTTCCCTTAAACAATTTATTCGCGGTAAGCCTATTCGATTTGGTTTGAAGTTTTGGGGGCTTTGTACATCAGATGGATTTTTATCAGATTTACATTTGTACTGCGGCAAAGATTGAGGTGTGAATATTCTGAATAAGTGTGCTCTTGGTTCAAGAGTAGTAATAAATTCATTGGATCCATTTTTTAAGAAATCGTCAGGTTCAGAAATTCCTCAATATCATCTATACTTCGATATTTATTTCACTTCTTCCGATCTTATATTACGTTTACAAAAACTGGGCCTAAGACCCACAGTTACAATAAGAGAAAATCGCGTACCTGGAGAAGTGAGACAAATAATTGATAAAAAGACTCCGAGAGGTACTTGTATAGCACAGCATGACCAAAACAGTGGAATAAATTATATCTCTATCAAGGACTCTAAGCAAGTATCAATAGCTTCAACTGCCGCTGGTGTGACTCCCCAATCACCATCTAAAAGATATAACGCAGAGAAGAGAGCGAAAGATGAGATACTTTTTCCATACACTTTTCATGCTTACAATGAGTTTATGGAGGGCGTTGACTTGCACGACAATCATTGCAACAATCTTCTGCCGTGTATGAGGTCCAAAAAGTGGACGTGGGTAATATTTATACAACTCATACAATCTGCGATTGTAAACGCACTAGTGTTGTACAATTCATGTAATGCAGAAGAAAAAAAGGGATCAAAAGATTTTGCAATGAGTATCACCAGACAATATCTTGAAAACGGTAGAAGATATAGAACAAAATCGCACGAGGTTTCTTATGTGAATCCTAAAAAGAACTGCTCATCGGAACAATGTCCGATTAGAACCTCTGAATATCGTAAAACATGTGCTTTGTATTATTGTAAAACTTGTTTCAATAATAATCATTGAAGATTACTCAAAAATACTTCTACAAAAGCCCAAATTAAGGAAAAAAACAAAAATACATAATTTGAGATTTACAGGAAAGAAACAAAATTTCCGAAAGAAATGAAAAAAAAAAAGGAAATAAAATGAAAAAAAACAAGTTAAAATGAATAAAAATTCGAAAAACAAAAAAAATGGAAAAGGAGACTCTCGACCGTCCACCTCCACATGGTGGGAGTTGGCAAACGTTTTTGGAAAACGGTGAACGGACGGAATATACGGAAACGAATTTTTTTCAACGTCGTTAACAAAACAATCATCAGATTGAAAAGTTATTGGAAAATTAGGACGTTTGAGCGGTAATTAATTTTTTTTCTCGAAAAGTAGATGTTATCGAAGAGTTTATGAGAACGAAAGTGTCTTAAAATCAGTCAAGGAACGCTCACAAATTTTTTTAGAAATTTTTGAGACAATTTATTAGGTGTACAAATAAGTTTCCGCGGTTTGTCAAAAGATGGCCCCACCAGAAGGTTATGGAGAAATTGTCAGATGTAAAACGTAATATCCCAAGTTTAGTCATCTGGCAACACCATAACCTTAAAGTACTAGTGATTCCGTATCAGCATCACGTAATTTTTTCCGTGCAAAAATGTCAAGTTTTATTCCGAATAAGCATCATTTGCGGGAACTTTTGATTTACTTCTTTAATGTGAAAAAATCTGCAGCTGAGGCGCATCGATTGCTTCTAGAACCATATGGTGAAGCTGCTTTAAGTGAGAGAAGTTGTCAGGAATGGTTTCAAAAGTTTAAGAACGGTGAGTTTGACGTTAAAGACAAAGAACGCAGTGGAAGGCCGAAAGTGTACGAAGACATGGAATTAGAAGTACTATTGGAGGAAGATTCGTCCCAAACGCAAAAAGAACTTGCACTTACTCTACAAGTGACTCAACAAGCAATTTCACATCGTTTAAAATCGTTAGGAATGATTCAAAAACAAGGAAGTTGGGTTCCATATGAACTAAAGCCGAGAGACGTTGAACGCCGATTATGCATGAGTGAAATGCTGCTTGCCAGGAATAAAAAAAAGAGTTTTTTGCATCGTATAGTCACTGGTGACGAAAAATGGATTCACTACGATAATCCAAAGAAGAGAAAGTCATGGGTTAAGCCCGGCGAACCATCAACATCGACAGCTAAGCCAAATATTCATGGAAAAAAACTCATGCTGTGTATTTGGTGGGATCAGCTTGGTGTCGTGTATTATGAATTGCTGAAACCAAGCGAAACCATTACTGGAGCTCTCTACCGAACACAATTGATGAGATTGAGTCGGGCACTTAAGGAAAAACGCGCCCATTACTACTCCAGACACGACAAAATTATTCTTTTACACGATAATGCTCGTCCACATGTTGCGGCGCCGGTAAAACATACTTGGAAACACTCAACTGGGAAGTTTTACCCCACCCGCCGTATTCACCAGACTTAGCCCCTTCTGATTATCACCTGTTCCGGTCGATGGCAGATGGTCTGTCTGAGCAGCGCTTCACATCATATGAAGACACCAAAAATTGGGTAGATTTGTGGATAGCGTCAAAAGATGAAGAGTTTTTTCGACGGGGTATCCGAATGTTGCCAGAAAGATGGGGAAAAGTAGTGGCAAATGATGGAAAATACTTTGAATAAAACGTAATGTACTTTTCCTTTACAATAAATTCCTAATTTTTTATAAAAAACCGCGGAAACTTATTTGTACACCTAATAGATTTTTGCGAAATTTGCCATAATTAGAACACAAATCATCGGCGATAACATTATGACAAAAAATCAAGAAAATTTTTTTTTCTTCAATTTTCACGTTTTTTGAGTTTCAATCAGCCATATCTTTTTTCCTAGAAGTCTAACCATAATTTTGACCACGGATCCTGAAAGAGCATAAAATTCCACGCCAAAATATGTGGAAACTGAATTTTCTCAAGGACAATAACATTACAAATAATCGCGCCGAAAATTTGACACAAAATCGAGGCGCTTGGGCGTCAATGTGTTAAATCAAATAAATCCGAGTAATTTGATTTTTTTATGAAAATCATGGTTTTTTCCCAGCCCCGCCACGAACCTGCTCAAGGCACCGACGCAAAATACTGCTCAAAAATCATACACGAAGACAAAAGAACAGTGACTGATTACTAGAAATACAAGGGATCATTGCTAAAAAGAGTTAGAAAATTGGTGACAACTGAACTTCCCTATCAACAGTCCCTCATGCGGGGAGTAGTAATAGTTCCTATCTTCAGATGAAGATCACTGCTAATCCATTTGATTTCTATTACAATATGGACTAAACAAACATACTTCCTATCCCTCATAGAACTTGGTGTTCGATACCATCATTCAAAAGAAATATGCCATGAATTGTCCTCGAATGTTACGCAAAAAAAATTAATTCCTTTGGATTTCATACTTCCACGACGATTCTTCGTCCCATTGATTCAGATGCATGGCTGTAATGGGAAGGAATTTTTTCCTCAGTAATGGGAATTCGAACCTACCTACTGAACTAACCTAAATTGACCGAAATAACGCTTACACTGACTATACCGCACGATTGAGATTTCCAACTTCCTGCCAGTTTATGAATCGTTCGTAGGTTCATGCTTGAACCTCAGCAACTTACTTTATGAATAATGCTAGAGATCTAATAATTAAAATGCTTGAGAATCATTGCCTCGAAATGTTATGAATCATTCCACACCATGCAATGGTTCCTGTTGTTTTCTTGTGTTTCGGAAAATGCTCTATGCATGGCTTGGCAATCATTGCCTTGGAATATCATAGACCACTCTCTACATCGGGCAATACGAAGTTCAATATCCAATTCTATGAGGTTTTTGTCATGGATGAGGGAACCATCGCTAACTACGTTCACCACTCAATGCTCCACAGTATAGGGATGATTGATACCACTTTTCATTACTATGCAGAACATTACCCCTTGCTATTCATTCCTATCTTCACAAGCACTCATTGCTCATTTTTCGAGGAATGGCTTCAATCGTAGAGGGAGACAGTGACCATTACTGCCTATTTCAGAATCATTTTTCTGCGTGTGGCACAGTCGCGTATGATGGGTGTAGAATCGAAGCCCACAAATGACTTTTCAAGATTACCGGTTACCAAAATACTAGTGACTCTTGAGATGACTCTGGTCTTTGATGCTCGATGGATCATGACATTTCATCGTCCCCTCAACACTATCCAGCATAGTTATGGGGAAATCTGCCGAACAATCCCAGCACAATCATATTCAAATACGGTGAAATCGGAGTCCAAGGATGACTCGTCAAAATTACCGGTTGACAGAGTTCGAGTGGCTTTGTGAGGAGTGCTGTAATTTGGGGCTCGGGGGGTTTTGGTGTTCAATAGGACCCTCAACCCTGTTCATGAGAGTTATGGACGATGATATCTGGTAATCGCAGCATAATCGCCTTTGGAGACTGTGCAATTGGAGTCCGAAAATAACTGGTGAAGATTAACTCTTCACAGAGTTCGAGTCACTTTTGCTAGGGTTCTATGATTGGGTGCTTGATGAAGTATGATATCTCATAGGTCCCTTGACCCTGCTCATGATGGTTGTGAACAATAACATCCGGGAATCTCAGCACAATCGCCTCTGAAGACGGTGAAATTGAAGTTCAAAAATAACTCGTCGAGATTACCGGCTTACGAATTTCGAGTGACTTTTTATAGAGTTCAGGAATCTAGTGCTCGATGGATTATGATATTCCATGTGTCCCGTGACCCTGTTCATGACAGTTATTAACGATACTATTCAGAAATCCGAGCACAATTACCTCTGAAGACGGTGAATTTGAAGTTCGAAAATAACTCGTCAAGATTACCGGTTTACAAAGTTCGAGTGGCTTTCTATGGAGTTCAGGAATTCAGTGCTCGATGGATTGTTATATTTCATGTGCCCCGTGTCCCTTTTGATTCCAGTTATGAACAATAACATTCAAAAATCCCAGCACAATCGCCTCTGAAGACGGTGAATTTGAAGTTCAAAAATAACTCGTCGAGATCACCGGTTTACGAATTTCGAGTGGCTTTTTATAGATTTCAGGAATTTAGTGCTTGATGTATTATTATATTTCATGTGCCTCCTGACCCTTTCCATCACAGTAATGAACAGTAACATTCAAGAATCCCAGCACAATCACCTCTGGAGACGGTGAACTTGGAGTTCAAAAATAACTCGTCAAGATTACCGGTTCACGAATTTCGAGTGGCTTTTTATAGAGTCCAGGAATCTAGTGCTCGATGGATCATGATATTTCATGTGTCCCGTGACCCTGTTCATGGCAGTTATGAACGATACTATTCAAAAATCCCAGCACAATCACCTCTGAAGACGGTGAATTCGAAGTTCAAAAATAAGTCGTCAAGATTACCGGTTTACAGAGTTCGAGTGGCTTTTTATAGATTCCAGGAATTTAGTGCTCGATGTATTATTATATTTCATGTGCCCCGTGACCCTTTCCATCACAGTTATGAACAATAACATCCAAAAATCCCAGCACAATCGCCTCGGAAGACGGTTAATCCGGGGTTCAAAAATAACTCCTCAAGAAAACTTGTTCACAAAGTCCCAGTGGAATTTGAGATAGTCCTGGAATCTAGTGCTCGATGGATTATGACATTTCATGTGCCACGTGTCTCTCTTCATTACAGTTATGGACAATAACATTCAAGAATCCCAGCACAATGCCTTTGAAGACGATTAATCCGGAGTTCAAAGATAACTCCTCAAGAAAACTTGTTTACGAGGTCCCAGTGGATATTCTGATAGTTCTGGAATTTAGTGCTCGATGGATTATGATATTTCATGCTCCTCATGACCCTTTTCATGACAGTTATGAACGATTCTATCCGAAATTCTCAGCATAATTGCATCTGCGGACGGTGAATTTGAAGTTCAAAAATAACTCGTCAAGATTATCGGTTTACAAAGTCCGAGTGGCCTTTCACAGACCCAGGAATTAGGTGCTCGATGAACCATGATATTCCGTGTGTCCCGTGACCCTTTCCATTACAGTGATTAACAATACCATTCAAAAATCCCAGCACAATCGCCTCTGAAGACGGTGAATTTGAAGTTCAAAAATAACTCGTCAAGATTACCGGTTTACAAAGTTCGAGTGGCTTTTTATAGGGTTCAGGAATCTTGTGCTCGATGGATCATGATATTCCATGTGTCCCGTGACCCTGTTCATGACAGTTATCAACGATACTATTCAGAAAACCGAGCACAATCACCTCTGAAGACTGTGAATTTGAAGTTCAAAAATAACTCGTGAAGATTACCGGTTTACAAAGTTGGAGTGGCTTCTTATAGAGTTCAGGAATTTAGTGCCCGATGTATTATTATATTTCATGTGCCCCGTGACCCTTCTCATCACAGTTGTGAACAATAACATTCAAAAATCCCAGCACAATGCCTTTGAAGACGATTAATCCGGAGTTCAAAGATAACTCCTCAAGAAAACTTGTTTACGAGGTCCCAGTGGATATTCTGATAGTCCTGGAATTCAGTGCTCGATGGTATATGATATTTCATGGTCCTCATGACCCTTTTCATGACAGTTATGAACGATACCTCTCGAGGATCAAAAATGACTCAAGAATCAAAGTTCAAAAATGACTCGTCAAGATTACCGGCTTTCAAAGCTCGAGTGGCTTTTTACAGAGCTCAGGAATTTAGTGCTCGATGGATTATGATATTTCATGTGTCTCGTGACCCTTCTCCTGACGGTGATGAACGATACTATTCGATTATCCCAGCACAGTCGCCTCTGAAGACGGTTCATCCGGAGTTTAAAAATAACTCCTCAAGAAAACTTGTTTACAAAGTCCTAATGGATTTTCAGATAGTCCTGGAACTTAGTGCTCGGAGTATTATGATATTTCATGCTCCTCATGCCCCTTTACATTACAATTATGAACAATCACATTCAAAAATCCCAGCACAATCGCTTCGGAAGACGATTAATCCGGAGTTCAAAAATAACTCCTCAAGAAAACTTGTTTACAAACTCCCAGTGGATTTTCTGATAGTTCTGGGATTGAGTGCTCAATGGATTATGATATTCCATGTGTTTCGTGACCCTGTTCATTACAGTGATCAACGATGCAATTCAGAAATCCGAGCACAACCGCCTCTGAAGACGGTGAATTTGAAGTTCGAAAATAAGTGGCAAGATTACCGGTTTACAAAGTTCGAGTGACTTTTCATAGATTTCAGGAATTTAGTGCCCAATGTATTATTGTATTTCATGTTCCCCGTGACCCTTTCCATAACAGTTACGAACAATAACATTCAAAAATCACAGCACAATCGCTTCGGAAGACGATTAGTACGAAGTTCAAAAATAACTCCTCAAGAAAATTTGTTTACAAAGTCCCAGTGGAATTTGAGATAGTCCTGGAATTCAGTGCTCGGTGGATTATAATATTCCATGCTTCTCATGACCCTTCTCATGACAGTTATGAGCGATACTTTTCAAGAATCCCAGCACAATCGCCTCTGGGGACGGTTAATTCGAAGTTCAAAAATAACTCGTCAAGATTACCGGTTTACAAAGTTCGAGTGGTTTTTCACAGAGCTCAGGAATTCAGTGCTCGATGGATTATAATATTCCATGCTTCTCATGACCCTTCTCATGACAGTTATGAGCGATACTTTTCAAGAATCCCAGCACAATCACCTCTGAAGACGGTGAATTCGAAGTTCAAAAATAACTCGTCAAGATTACCGGTTTACAAAGTTCGAGTGGTTTTTCACAGAGCTCAGGAATTCAGTGCTCGATGGATTATGATATTTTATGTGTCCTGTGACCCTGTTCATGACAGTTATGAACGATAGTATTCGAAATTCTCAGCACAATTGCCTCTTGGGACGGTGAATTCGAAGTTCAAAAATAACTCGTCAAGATTACCGGTTTACAAAGTTTGAGTGGCTTTTTACAGAGCTCAGGAATTTAGTGCTTGATGGATTATGATATTTCATGTGTCCAGTGCACCTTTGCATGACAGTTATGAACGATACTATTCTAAAATCACAGCACAATCGCCTCTGAAGACAGTGGATTCAAAGTTCAAAAATAACTCGTCAAGATCACCGGTTTACAAAGTTCGAGTGCCTTTTTATAGAGTTCAGGAATTCTTTGCTCCAGGCCCTGACGCAACGGGGCGTTACATCCCATTTCATGCCTTGATCTAGGATAAGGTCACCCAGATTTGGCCCCGACCGAATTCCCAACATGATTTCCTACTCGGGTATATTTTAACTTCCGTTTAGGTCTGACAGCAATCTTACGGTTATCACCGCCATATGTTTTTTTCCAGTATAGAAGTGCGTGACTGACACTCAACCGATCGAAAATAACTCGTGGCAGGCAAATAAAGTGCAAACAATTGACAAAGACAAATCCTATCGCGTTAATGCGCGCTCCGCATCGCACGCTCCGAGTGTACGATGCACTGCTCCACATTCGAAACCGACAGCATTCTACGTTATCAATCGTATTCCAGAAATTATTAAGGTGCCCACTTTGAAATTTTTATGCGGTATTCTGTGAAGATTGATAAAAAATTACATCAGGAAAAAATCACCTCCGAGCATGTCTGTTTCTTTTGTAAATTGAATTTGTTCATAACTAGGCTATCGAATTTCATGCAAATATCGATTTTTCATGGTACATTTTACCTGTAAATTTCACATCAATGATATGAAACAAAATCTAGTATCTTCCCTTTTGAGAAACAAGTATGTAACACACTAGTCTATGTCGTTGATGTGGAATATGCAAGAGAAATGTAACATGGAAAATCTATATTCGCATACATTTCCGCAGTCTATTCATAACATTTGCAAAATACATGGATGAAGTAAGAAAAAAAATGTATGTCATACTTGTAATTCATAAGCTCATACAAGATACGAAGTTCCATTATTAGAAGAGTTTTCCAAAATTGGAACGCTTTCAAAATATCTGTGATTGAAAATTGTTCGATTTCGTCAACTTCAGAAGTTTGAAAAATCGTACCTCGAACACAAAAGTTATCACAACAAAGTAGAAAAATATGCAAGAAAAAATTTTTGTTGAAATTCAAATTTTTGTTGCAAATCTGATATGGAATGACCCATATGATACATACATATCTAATTGTTCATTTATCTATATCCAATTCGAGGTATCAAATATGGTACTTTTCTTCCATCCTCGCTGATTTTGCCATGGGCTCTAAAGGATCAACCAGAACCGTATACAGGATACTGTACGAATCATCGATACGGATATATAATGCATCCCACCCCAAGCAGAATTCCATGTCCTTCAAATTCCGTTCTATTCATATTCTGTATGAAATGTTTGATCCTTCTTGTCCACATCCGCAGTAACATACATCATATCTCTGACCCCACTCCCATGCCTTGAGCTATTCACAACGCCTCCAACCGTCTGATCCTATTATCCCCTAATCTTATGCATTTTTCGACCTGATTTCTACTCCATCTTGTAGCACTTAATTAGCACTTAATTCCTAATGCATAATAATATCAATAAAATCCATTTGTATTAATGGTTGTGCTGACGAAACGTTCCGCCAGCACAACCTCTCATAAAAAAAAATTTAAAGAGCACTAAATTCGGGAATAGGGCACTAAATCAGCACTAAATTTCTGTATGGTTCCCAAGTGATTGTGCTCAAATGGTTGTGCTAGCGGAACGGACGTTTATCCAATGTTATTCCTTGAATCTCATTTCGAAGACCACCTTGTTGTATGGTTTCATAAAAAAGATTGGCGATGGCCGCACCAGTGTGACTTCCTCGGGAGGAAACGAAGTGTAATACCAATGATTGCATATTCCAATCATTATCAATGAAGTGACATGTTATTCCATAAGAAGATTTTCTATCAATGGATGTCCATCCATCTACAGTGGAACTCATTTGAGAAGTGTTCGAATTCAAATATTGTAGAACTTCTCCTCCGCACACGGTGAACCGATCCAATGCTGTTCGTTTAGGAAATTTTAATTATGATATTTCAGAGAAGAACTGTTGCGATATAGGGTCATCACGAAAACTTAATGGAACACGCTTTTGTGCGATAAAATCAATCATGTGGTCCAACAGATCGTTTTCTAGTTCTGGACGATTATTCTGTAAAAATAAAATCAATTCCATGAACCTATGAGTTAAATGAATTTGTCAATATTTTGGTTGTAATATTTCTAGGATTTTTATGTTCGAAGTTTATTTTTGGATGTCTTCTGTTACATGAACATCATGTCTACTATTACTGAATTGAGGTAAGAATGGTCCTATCATTCCCTATGATGTCTTCCAAAATGGACACCGAATCAAAATACATAAATAATTTCAATGGAATATTTGTTACATTCTCATAACATCAGTACGTTCAAAAGTTCAATTCGAGGACAACTTACTTTGAGATTGAGCATATTTGTCAATCGTTGTCCTTCACGGCTGTTCTTTGCGGAAGATGAATCAGGGTATAGAACATTATATTCATTGAAATGTTTCTGTTGCAAGTGTCTTTTCATATTTGTTGTCTGACCTTTATATTTCAATTCGTACTTGATTCCTTTTTTGTCGCATAATTTGCATGGAGCGATTTTCTCATTTTTTGAATTCATATGTATATTAAAGTACGAGGGTGGATTGATAAGTTTCCGGCCTGACCAAGAAAAACAACGTTTTTAGGAATTTTTTTTTTTTATTTCTCAACATAATCTCCTCCAAGGCTGATACAATTCTCATAGCGGTGTTCTAGTCTAGTGATGCCATCTCTATGGACTGATTCGTCAAGCTCCTCAAAATACCCATTTACAGCTTCGATTACTTCTTCATTGTCCGCAAATCTCTTACCGCCAAGCCATTTTTTGAGGTTAGGAAACAGATAATAGTCACTCGGGGCTAGGTCTGGAGAGTAGGGAGGGTGCGGCATCAATTCAAACTTCAGATCGTTGATTTTAGCCATCGCAACGATTGACGTGTGTGCTGGTGCGTTATCGTGATGAAACAAGATTTTTTTCTTCGCCAGATGAGGTCGTTTAATTTTCACTTCGTGGCTCAAACGTTGCAATAAGTCTGCGTAGTATTGACCAGTGACCAACAAGGTTATGGCTACTGTTTTTTGGGATGCAAGAGGTATTATATACATTGATTACCTTGAAAAGGGTAAAACTCAGTAGCCATAACCTTGTTCGCCGAAAAAATTGTTTTTGCCTTCTTTGGAGTTGGTTCCCCTGGTCCAATCCACTGTTTAGACTGTTCTTTGGTTTCAGGAGTGTAGTGGTGGACCCAAGTTTCGTCAACGGTTACGAATCGACGCAAAAATTCGCTCGGATTACGCTTATACAACGCCAAATTGGCGGTAGAAATGTTCTTTCGAATCAATTTTTGGTCGACTGTTAGCAAACGCGGCACCCATCTTGCACAGAGCTTTTCCATATACAAATGTTGGTGCAAAATATTTTGTCCACGTTCATATGACATCTTACAGGTCTCAGCTATCTCACGAACTTTTAATCTGCGATCTTTCAGCACTATTTGATGGATTTTTTCGATCATATCTGGAGTTGTGACCTCAATGGGGCGTCCTGAGCGACGCTCATCAGAGGTGCTCACACGACCCTTTTTAAACTCGGAAACCCACTGCTTAACGGTTGAATATGATGGGGAGGATGTCCCCAGTGTTGAGTCCATCTCTTCTTTAATTCCCTTCGGCGTTAACCCCTTCAAATAAAAGTATTTGATGACAGCACGATTTTCCAGCTTTTCCATTTTTACGAAAAACACAGGGGCGTCTTGGTCAGCGTGCTCTCAAAACTATACTAACCTGGCGATCAGACTGAAACTATAGCTACAAGCTATCCAAGGATGGTACTATAGAACGCCACCTCAAGGTAGGCCTAGTGGCGCCATCTCTTGGTCAGGCCGGAAACTTATCAATCCACCCTCGTATTTCGTGTGCCCCATTTTATTCCCAATTCCTTGTGAATGTCCATTTTTTGAACTCTTCATTAAATTAATATAAATTAACAACTGCATAAATGCTTTGTCAATGTTGAATTAAATGAACAATATGAAACTTTATAACAATATCCAGAAGAGAAGAGCACTGGACCCTAAGAGCATACCCACCGACGTTCTCATCGCATCTGCGTGGTCTCCACGTGGATAATGTCAACCTCCGTGAAATCTACGTGACGGCACCGAAGACCTTGGTGGATGTGCTGTTAGGACAATGTACAATACATGCCGAACTGAAAACACTTGCAAGAAAAAAGATTTTGAATCATAAATTACCAAAGCTAGTTAATTAAAGATATAAATGAATATAAATTTATTGTGATGCTCCATGAATATATGATAAATGGTGTTTCACACCCTCATGCACCAAATGGACGATATGCACGAAGAAAAGTTATCTGAAAAATTGCTAGACTTCATGGGAAAGTGAAGACAAAGTGACATGTTGAGGTTACGTGACATAGTTTATCGTAAGAATCATTATTCTAGCTAATGAAGAATGACAAAATCCTACTATCGATTTATTGATGAAAAGTGTGGTGATTTTGCTCATAAGATATAACATATAACCTCACAATGTGAATATGTACCCAATTCGCTCTGAAGTACTTACATGTGTAATAATTTTACAGGTCACTTTTTCTGCGAAAACCGACACTTGAAAAGTATAATGTAAACGTACTTCGGCAAAATACAAGACTGTCTCGTCACAAGGATATTCAAGTATTTTACAACAGAGAGTTCGATTCGTATATGAAGCATATTGGGAACATCATCTTCAAAAGCAAATACATCCACAATTTTCCAGCAATTATTTCAATTTATGATGAAAAATATTTTTTGTAGAACATTTGAATAACACTTGAAACAAAAGAAAGATCATTTATAATGAAATACGTAAGAATAATGTGTTGATTGACTATAATGTAGTTCGATATACGTGAAGATATGAAAACAATACTTACATTATAGGTTATGATGAATAGATCTTTTCACTAATGAACAGGATGTATAATTTAATCGTGATTTTCTTAGCATTCGTGTAGAATGTAGTTTTATTCAATGCTGACATGGACTTGAATGAATATTTCATAAGATGTCAATTCTATTGCGAAAACATAGTTCGCGGTTTCATTCCAGGGTAATACCCGTTTGGTTCTATCAGAGAAAAGATGAGAGCGCTCACGGCCGGGGTTCCATCGCTTGTAAGTGGATCACGTGAAACAAACCCACCGACCCCCTCTCTCATTTTTTCCTTTTCCAATTCGTTATAATAAAGAATCATATCCATTCAGAATCGATACGGGAATCAATTTTGATTAAGTACGTATTGAAAAGTATTCAAAAGGAATGCGGAATTTTTGGCTGTTGAAAAATAAAATCGCTGTGGGTCTACTTCCATGATCCAACCGCCAGGAGGCCAGTGGAACTTTCACTAGCGGCACATAGATGCCCGTGAGCGCTCTCATCTTCTCTCTGGTTCTATTCGCATTTCGAAGCTCAACGATTGAGGCCTAGACAGAGAACTGACGTTACCATGGACGTAAACTTCTAGGCCTTCATGATCTGTCTATACAAATTCTTCCAACATGGACAGACGTAACCGATTGCGCACAAACTCATATTCAAAATCTGCGCAACTGGTCACGTTTCCATTCGTGCTCAAGGTCTAATGGCTCAGACACAGAGGTGACAGAACCATGCACTCAAACGTAAACGGCTGCGCACTAAGCCAGAAAAACGTAACGCGCAGGATTCCATTCCTTCCTCCAACGTTCACGTGGCTTGTGTTGTCTAGGCCTTTATGTTCTGTTTACAGAAGTTACGTTATATGGAAAAAAGGATCTTGTTGAATCCACAATGTTTTGTTCGATCACCATAGAAACATTACGGGGTTCTATGGTGATCTAACAAAATATTTCAGATCCAACAAGGTCGTTTTTTCCGTGTAACATGAAGAACTTTCGAAGATTCATCCCTGGAAATTTCAGACTTTTTATGCGTCCAGTTTCTAGTATTTTGGTCAAGAAAAATGCGACGAGATGGAGCTACCCATGCGCTCGTATCCTCTTGAAGAGATGCTAGCATCGATATAAGACCTCTTTTTCTATCTGATGATTGTGTCTTCTCCAATCCAATGAAGTTTCATTGAAAAATTACCTTTCCTCACACGAATAGATGATCTCACTTCACCTCTGCCTGTTGAAATTTTCATACAAAACCACATAGGCGAATTTCACAAGTTTTCAAGGAATCCACCTATTTTAATGAATATTTTAAAACTAGACTGAATACATAAGAAGGAATAAAATTTCATCGGATCTAAGAATATCATTAACTTTTATGGTAGGAGAAGATTTATGGTTTGCTGATCAAATCTCGTCTTTATTTTGTATGTTGATATTTGTCCACCATGTCTGCACTGTGAGAAGTAAATGTATACATTTCCTCTGATCTGGTGGCAGGGAAAATCTCACACGTGAGGTGAATTAATTCTCGCTATATTTTGAGGGAGTTTTCCTTCATTGTGGGACATTTCCTTCAGAAAGGGGAAATTTCATTTCAAATGAAGGAAAATCCCTCCAAAATATAGCGGAGATGAATTTCTTCCACGTGGAGGGTTTTTGCTGCCACTAAATTTGGGGGAAAATTCACTTTTACTCATTACAGTGTGCTCAATTGTTGAATCAATATATCACAGAAAATTGATTGAGATACAATTGTTGATACTTCTTTGAATTACGCTTCCAGCTCGTTTCAGCTCAAGCTAGCTCAGTTCATCAAACTGAGCTCGGGCCAAGCCGTGATTTTAAAATTGCGAGCCGAGCCGAGCTGAACCAATGTGTAAAACTCGACTCGGCTCGGCTCACGGCAACACTAGTGCCGACGACCCGCGTTCAATGCTCATGACAGCGATGTTTTTTTTCGACTTATAATACGTAGTCCCTTTAGTCATCTCGTACCATTTATCAAGAAAGAATTTTGTTCTCTTCCAAAATTGTACTTTAACAGACGAGTATTTTTATTTGCAAATACATTTCTTCTGTATACATAAGAAAGTCCTCCCCATGGGATGATCGTGAGTCTTCCGGGGGGATCTTCTTCATACCTGTCCTTGATATCTTTTTTATTCATCCTTGGTAGTATCTGCTCCCTTCCCGTGGTGGGGAGGATAAATATCCCAGATTCAGGTCTCCGTTTCGGATAGAATAGACTACTCGGAAAGGAGAATGCAAATTGAGGGAAACTGAGTCATCCCAACGCCAGGAACATCGACGAAAACGAAGGGAAAGCAAGGGGAAACTACCTTCCTTGACATCTTTTGATAATCCCGAGGAAATGAAATCTTTTTCCAAACCCTTTCAACTTATAATTTATTGACAAGAATAACAAGCACAACATGATGGCTTTCTCTCGAGTGGAACATCCCGGAGGTTAAATAGCCTCCCTTTCGGATTTCCGGGTGGAAGCTGCTCGATTGAGCTTCATTACAAAAGATAGAGAACCAAAGAAGATAGGGAAAAAAGAAAACATTCTCTGAGTCAGAGCGTGGAATGTTAGATCACTGAGACGAGAAACTGAAACAAGAAAATTGGAAATTAGGAATTGATAAGTTGGGTATCGGTGTAATGGGAATTATCGAAATGAGATGGCCGCAAGAAGGGGATGTCTGGAGTCGGAATTATAGAATAATTCATACAGGATTAGAGAAGGGTCAAGCAGGTGTGAGAATTATAATGCATAAGAGGGTAGGAAATAGGATAGAGAATCATTAGCAACCTAGCGAACGCCTAATGATGGTCAGAGTTAGAACAAAACCGGTAGACACTGTTATAGTTTAAGTATACAAGCTCACATCTGCGTGATCAGGAGAAGATATCGGAAAAACGTACGATGAAGGAGGAGGAGTGGTAGGATATGTGAAGGGAGAAGAGAATTTAATGATCATAGGCGACTGGAATACGGTAGTAGGGCAAAGGAGAGGGAGAGCAACATGATAGGAGATTTCGCGTTGAGAGAAAGAAAAGATGAGGACAACCTCCAATCGAATTATGTGGAAGTCATAAAATGGTTATTCACAACACATTGTTTCAAAATCATCCAAGAAGAATTGATACTTGAAAAAAGTCAAGGGATATAGTAAGATATCAAATTGATTACACATTAGTAAAACAACGATTCAGAAATCAAGTAGAAAGCTGTGAAACTTCTACAGGCGCAGATATAGGAAGTTATCACAATATGCTGCTGATGAAATGTTCTCTGAAATTTCAAGCTCTGAAGAAGGGAAGGAAAATGCGAAGCAGATGGAATTTGGAGAATCCTAAACAAGAACAGACACAGGAGGCATTCAAAGTGATGTTGGATGAAAACTTGGAGGATCGACAAGAGAAAGACTTGGAAATAGAAAGTAGATGGATGAAGGGGAACATAGAACAATGTGGAAAGAAAATTTTGATAAACGATGGAGTAGAACCTAAGGAACCATGGATAACGTAGGAAATTCTGGTCTTGAACAATGAAAGACGAGAAAACAAGAATAATAGTAGCGAACAAGGCCAGCAGAGATACAAATCACTGAGGAGTAATATAATAAGGAAATCAAGGGAAGCGAGAGAATAATGGTGAGAAGGGAAATGTCACGGGATAGGAATGCGATTACATTTAAGAGGAACAGATGACGCATATCGGATTGTTGAGAGATTCTTTGGACGAATGAAATATAGAAGCAGTAAGATTGAAAATTCTCTGGGGAGACAATTGATAAGAATCGAGGAAAAGATAGAACAATGGATCAATCATTCAGAGGATCTGTATGAAGGAAGCGATAATATAGGATTCTTAGAGAGGGAGGAGAATTGGGAGATTCGATCTTGAGATCAGAATTCAAGAGGGCTTTGAAAATATGGAGGAATAATGGAGCACCAGGAGTGGATGGCATGAGCGCGAACTTTATCGATGCCTCCAGCCAAAGAACTCGTGACGCATTCTTCGAATTGGCCAGAGATATGCACAAAAATGGAGGAATTCCAAAAGATTTCCAAGAGAACAAAATTGTTGCCATTCCGAAAAAACAAGGAGCAAATGCGAGAACTACAGAACGACTAGTTTGACTCCACATTTCTCGAAAATACTGACAGAAATTATGTATAGGAGAATAGAGAATGAAATAGAGAGTAGATTAGCAGAAGATCAGTTCGGTTTTAGGAAAAATAGGGGAACGCGAAAATGGATCCATTTCTCATCACCAGTGACCATTCTATGCAAGGAAACTTCTCTTTTCTGCCGTTGAAGCACCAATTCACACGTCAAAAAACACCTCTCAGTGTCGCTTGGTGTCAATCCATATGGGATCCAACGTCCTTCCCTCTGGATCATGCCCAAACTTCTCAGACGTTTTCCTACCATTGATGAGTTCACTCCCAATGATGTCGACAATCCTTGAAGGGTTTGACATGAGTCTTCATTGAGAAACGTCTCCAAATCAGTATCTCCAAATTTTCTTGGCTGGCCAAGTCGCTCTTCATCATCGAAGTCGAAATCGCGAGCTTTGAAACGTGCAAACCATTTTCGACACGTTTGTTCGGCTGAATCATGTTCACCATGAACTTCCAGTAGAATACGATGGGCTTCCGCAGCACTTTTGTATGAAGTGGAAGCTGTCGGCCGCGAGCTGTCGGCCGCAGGGGTTATGTTTGGGGTGGGACTGTACCTGAACAAAACGACCGAACTATTTTGATATTTTCTCCATAAGAACATGCTGGAATGAGATAATGATGATATCTGAAGATATGAATTTGTAGTCTTTGAGACGAGGAATTCGAAAATGGAAGATTTTTCACGATACGAGGTCGTTTTCATAGGATTTTTTGGAGAGAAACGAGGAGTTATATATTGGTTCTAACGAATTTCATCACCTACTGATGAGACGACGTCCGATTCGGAGGATGAAATGCATCAATTATCATAGGATTTTGTCTGAGGAATCCGATGGTATATGATTCATTTTGGTACGCGGCGGTTTTCATGGAGTTTTTGTCGAGAGAAGTAGAGGATTTTGTGAATTTCCACAGAATTTGCAAGAATTTCGTTATTTAAAGACAAGTCGACGTCCGATTCTTGGGGTAAAATCTATGGATTCTCATGAGGAATTGTCTGCAGAATCCAGTGATATACGGCTCATTCCGGTACGCGGCCGTGTTCTTGATTTTTCACGCCAAAAGTTGTTGACTGGTATTTGACGGAATTATCAATACACATGCAAATTCTTCCATCGGCTGCAGGGTTCTCGTTCGATTGAAAGAATCTGATACATCGATTCTTATAGGAAATCGTCCAAGGAATTCAATGGTGTATAGCTCATTCCGGTACGCGGCCTTTTTCATGAAGTTTTTGTCGAGAGAAGGGGAGATTTTTGTCAATTTCCACAGAATTTGCATGAATTGCGGTATTTGAAGACGAGTCGACGTCCGATTCTTGGGGTAAAATCTATGGATTCTCATGAGGAATTGTCTGCAGAATCCAGTGATATACGGCTCATTCCGGTACGCGGGCGTGTTCTTGATTTTTCACGCCAAAAGTCGCTGACTGGTATTTGACGGAATTATCAATACATATGCAAATTCTTCCATTGGGTGCAGGGTTCTCGTTCGATTGGAAGGATCTGAGACATCGATTCTTATGGGAAATCGTCCAAGGAATTCAATGGTGTATAGCTCATTCCGGTACGCGGCCGTTTTCATGGAGTTTTCGTCGAGAGAAGGGAGATTTTTGTCAATCTCCACAGAATTTGCATGAATGTCGTTATTTAAAGACAAGTCGACGTCCGATTCTTGGGGTAAAATCTATGGATTCTTATAAGGAATGTTCTGCAGAATCCAGTAATATACGGCTCATGCCGGTACACGGCCGTGTTCTTGATTTTTGACGCAAAAAGTCGTTGACTGATATTTGACGGAATTATCATTGCATATGCAATTTCCTCCATCGGCTGCAGGGTTCTCGGTCGATTGAAAGAATGAGATGCATCAAGTCTTATACCATATCGTCCAAGGAATCCAAAGGTGTATGGCTCATTCCGGTACGCAGCCGTTTTCAAATCCATAGATTTTACCCCGAAAATCGGACGTCGACTTGTCTTTAAATAACGAAATCCATGCAAATTCTGTGGAAATTGACGAAAATCTCCCCTTCTCTCGACGAAAACTCCATGAAAACGGCCGTGTACCGGAATGAGCTATACACCATTGAATTTCTTTGACGATTTCCCATAAGAATCGATGTCTCCGATCCTTCCAATCGAACGAGAACCCTGCAGCCAATGGAAGAATTTCCATATGTATTGATAATTCCGTCAAATACCAGTCAACGACTTTTGACGTCAAACATCAGGAACACGCCCGCGTACCGGAATGAGCCGTATATCACTGGATTCTGCAGACAATTCCTTATAAGAATCCATAGATTTTACCCCAAGAATCGGACGTCGACTTGTCTTCAAATAACGCAATTCATGCAAATTCTGTGGAAATTGACAAAAATCTCCCCTTCTCTCGACAAAAACTTCATGAAAAAGGCCGCGTACCGGAATGAGCTATACACCATTGAATTCCTTGGACGATTTCCTATAAGAATCGATGTATCAGATTCTTTCAATCGAACGAGAACCCTGCAGCCGATGGAAGAATTTGCATGTGTATTGATAATTCCGTCAAATACCAGTCAACGACTTTTGGCGTGAAAAATCAAGAACACGGCCGCGTACCGGAATGAGCCGTATATCACTGGATTCTGCAGACAATTCCTCATGAGAATCCATAGATTTTACCCCAAGAATCGGACGTCGACTTGTCTTTAAATAACGAAATTCATGCAAATTCTGTGGAAATTCACAAAATCCTCTACTTCTCTCGACAAAAAGTCCATGAAAACCGCCGCGTACCAAAATGAATCATATACCATCGGATTCCTCAGACAAAATCCTATGATAATTGATGCATTTCTTCCTCCGAATCGGACGTCGTCTCATCAGTAGGTGATGAAACTCGTTAGAACCAATATATAACTCCTCGTTTCTCTGCAAAAAATCCTATGAAAACGACCTCCTATCGTGAAAAATCTTTCATTTTCGAATTCCTCGTCTCAAATACTACAAATTCATATTTTTAGATATCATCATTATCTCATTTCAGCATGTTTTTATGGAGAAAATAGCCAAATAGTTCCGTCGTTTTGTTCAGGTACTGTCCCAGCCAAAACCTAACCCCTGCGGCCGACAGCTTCCACTTCATCACTTTTGTTCATATTGAAGTAATGGAGTGAGACTCCCCGCAAAAACACTTTATTCGATATAAATTTTGACATGTTCAAGGAGTCATGAAGTGTTGGTAATAACGCATCAGAAAAAAGTTATGTGAAACAAATGACGTCCAATAATAGCTGTTTCACGGTGAATAGATTATTGTTGGTAACAACGGAGTACTGTACTACCTACGTCAGCTTCTGTATGGCGCTACGAATTATTTCCAACACCTAATACTCTCTCGTGATGATAATAAATGACTCGAAGGTGAAGTATTAGCTAATTACATCAATTACTGAACACGTGAGGATTATCATTCATGATCTTATGCTAATCGACAGGCACACAACGTTCTAGAAGTTCGAGATTGTATTGGTGACAAAAAATCCGGAAAATTCCGGAGGATTATCATAAAATTAGCCTGCTGACAATTGATAAAAACGCTCGGAACATAATCAACAACTTCATTCGAATAATTCAACCTATCCTGACACACCATTAACGTTTTATGTCAAAATATAACTCAAGGTATCGTTCTCTTCATCCTTCAGTGACTGTTTGCATTTGGTGACATTCCATTCAAAGGATATCACAAAAAGGGAACATAATAATCATTCGAGCAAACTTTCAATACTCACATCTGTGATTCATTTTTCTACTTTCAAAAGAAAATAATGAGTCAAAAACATTCATAACATGAACAGCATCAAGCATCAACTAGTTGCTTCGGAGATTCGTGTTTATGAACAACAATGCGTTGAATCTATAAAAGTTGAAGAACATTCCAATTACTTTGAATTCTCTTCAAAATCGCGGAGATTGTGAATGGGAAGTTGTATTGAAAAAATAAGCTGGAAATGAGAGGTGGAATCTCTCTGAATTAGAGGAGATATTTCACTCCTATTTCCTTCTTCAATTGAGAATATGCCTCTGCGATTCAGAGTATTTTGGATGAATGAAAATCGGGCAAATGAGAATTCTTTCACTACAAAGATTGATCCTCTCACATGGAAAGTATTCCTCTCCATGTAAGATGGAAAGGATATTACATATTCCAGGAGTTGTTGTATCAAGATGAGAGGGATCAAGAGACGCGGTAGCGTCTCGACGCCAAGTACATGAAAAAAAATCTTGAAACAAAGCATTTTTCAAATAAAAGAGCAGAAGTCGTGCGCTACCGTGTATCTATACACGTAAACTGGGTTTTTACCGACCGAGAAAAACTTCAATGCATAATAACTCACTACACACTGTATTTCACCACAAATTAATTAAACTTCCATGATATAACACAGATATGCACTTTCGATTAGGCATACTTTGAACTCAACCCGTTCATACGATAATGAGATATAAACATTTCAAATTTTGATGCGATCAAAATATCTTCAATCCCACGTTTCTGGGTCCTCATCGATTTCTTCTTATAACTGTAGATTGTTCATCCAGTCTGTCTCTTTCTTTTCTAATGGTTGATACAGGTTGGTTGAAAAGTTTTGAAAGCGACACCTATCAACCAGTACAGGAATCAAAATTTATACACTATTTTTATATTTCATCCTTCATTTGAACACACACACAATTTTATCCCGATCTGTCGATTCATTCTTTGTTTACAAGCCATTCGAAGTTGACGTGTCAGTGTATTTTGTGAAAATGGAAAAATCCGAATATCGTGCAGTGATAAAATTCTTTGTGTTGGAAGGTTTATCAGCAACAGAAATTCATACTAAAATGAAGGAAGTGTTGAAGGAATCTGCTCCTTCATTTCCAACTGTACATCGATGGGTTTTAGAGTTTGAACGTGGTCGTACAAGCGTTGAAGATCAATCACGTAGTGGACGTCCAAAAAGTGCAACGAAATCAGACATCATTGAGCAAGTCTATGATATTGTTTGTAAAGATCCGAGTTTGACTGAGCGTGAAATTGCGGATACCATAGGCATCTCGGATGAACAAGTACTCCATATTTTACACGAAGAATTACATATGAAAAAGCTTTTTGGAAAGTTAGTGCCGCATTCGTTGACAATTCAACAAAAACTGAATCGAAAACAAATTTCTCAGCGTAATTTGGAGCATTTTAAGCAGAATAAGACCGGTTTTTTGCGTCGTTTGGTAACTGTGGACGAGACTTGGATTTACCATCATGATCCTAAACTGAAACAAGAACGTTTACAGTGGACTGAAGCTAGTTGTTCAGCTCCAAAACGGGTGAAGTCAGAACGATCGGCAAAAGAAGTTTTAGCATCGGTTTTTTGGGACGCCAAAGGGGTTTTGTTGATTGATTATCTCGAAAAAGGTAAAACAATTAATCTGAATATTATTGCAACCTTTTGGACCAGTTGGATGGAAAAAAGTCGGGGAAAAATACCCGGTTTACGGAAGAAAAAAATCATTTTTCATCAAGACAATGCACGTGTTCACACAAGTGTTCTGACGATGGCTAAACTGAACGGATTGAAGTACGAATTGCTTGAACACCCACCGTATCCACCAGATTTGGCTCCCACCGACTATTACCTCTTCAGAAATTTGAAACAATTCTTTCGTGGAAAGCGTTTTTCGTCGAATGAAGAAGCTATTGCAGCTGTGGAACAGTATTTTGCGGAGCTTTCGGAAAATCATTACAAAGATGGTATAAAATTATTGGAAGATCGTTGGAATGAGTGTGTTGAAGTTGAAGGAGACTATATTGAATAAAAAAAATAATTTCATCAAAAGATACACATTCTTTCATTTTTGCTTTCAAAACTTTCCAACCAACCTGTATATCTGTGTCTTTTTCTTTTCCAACATCATATAGCGGTCATATGAATCATCCGATAGGATGGATCATAGATGCATACTGTCTCTTTCTCTCTACCACCGTCCAATAGCAATCATTTCAATATATGGGACAGTTCACGTTGACCGTTAAAGTGCTGAGTCCAAAATTGAGGGCGTTGGAATTGGATGTTTGATAGCTCAAAATGTTCTTCTATTCGAGTGCTTTCGGAAGCCGGGTGGCACTTTTTGGGGGATCCATATGGCGGCGGCTATACAGCATAGAGAAACTAGGAACGGGCTGTGCATTATTTCGTGACGTGGATTCTCCGCGATAATCCTCACGCGAAATATCTAAGAATGAGTTCTGAGCGTGATTCTGGGTCGCTGAATACGAATATGGCAACAGATGTCACGAATTCGAAACGGGTGACCCAATATGGTGGCCTAGAACTCCAAAATGAAGGAGGATTTCGACGTAAATAGATTTTCAGGGTCATGTGGGCAGTGTGAACTCATAAATTGGACTGAATTTCGCGCATCCAATATGACGGCCCCAAAATGGTGGACAGGAACTCCGAAATCGCAACAGAGTTCAATAGGAATCTGATTTCAGAGTGATTGCAAGTCGCTGAACATGGATATCATATCAGATTGTGGGAATTCAGCATGATAGACCCATGTACCCATCCATCCATCCATCTATCCATCCATCTATTCAACCATACAACCATCCATCCATACAACCGTCAATCCATTAACCCACCCGCTCATCCAGCCATCCATCGACCTATCGATCCACCCAACCATCTACGAGGGTGGATTGATAAGTTTCCGGCCTGACCAAGAAAAACATCGTTTTTGAGAATTTTTTTTTTTTATTTCTCAACATAATCTCCTCCAAGGCTGATACATTTCTCATAGCGGTGTTCTAGTCTAGTAATGCCATCTCTATAGACTGATTCGTCAAGCTCCTTAAAATACCCATTCACAGCTTCGATTACTTCTTCATTGTCCGCAAATCTCTCACCGCCAAGCCATTTTTTGAGGTTAGGAAACAGATAATAGTCACTCGGGGCTAGGCCTGGAGAGTAGGGAGGGTGCGGCATTAATTCAAACTTCAGATCGTTGATTTTAGCCATCGCAACGATTGACGTATGCGCTGGTGCGTTATCGTGATGAAACAAGATTTTTTTCTTCGCCAGATGAGGTCGTTTAATTTTCACTTCGTGGCTCAAACGTTGCAATAAGTCTGCGTAGTATTGACCAGTGATAGTTTTACCCTTTCCAAGGTAATCAATGTATATAATACCTCTTGCATCCCAAAAAACAGTAGCCATAACCTTGTTCGCCGAAAAAATTGTTTTTGCCTTCTTTGGAGTTGGTTCCCCTGGTCCAATCCACTGTTTAGACTGTTCTTTGGTTTCAGGAGTGTAGTGGTGGACCCAAGTTTCGTCAACGGTTACGAATCGACGCAAAAATTCGCTTGGATTACGCTTATACAACGCAAAATTGGCGGTAGAAATGTTCTTTCGAATCAATTTTTGGTCGACTGTTAGCAAACGCGGCACCCATCTTGCACAGAGCTTTTCCATATACAAATGTTGGTGCAAAATATTTTGTACACGTTCATATGACATCTTACAGGTCTCAGCTATCTCACGAACTTTTAATCTGCGATCTTTCAGCACTATTTGATGGATTTTTTCGATCATATCTGGAGTTGTGACCTCAATGGGGCGTCCTGAGCGAGGCTCATCAGAGGTGCTCACACGACCCTTTTTAAACTCGGAAACCCACTGCTTAACGGTTGAATATGATGGGGAGGATGTCCCCAGTGTTGAGTCCATCTCTTCTTTAATTTCCTTCGGCGTTAACCCCTTCAAATAAAAGTATTCGATGACAGCACGATTTTCCAGCTTTTCCATTTTTACGAAAAACTCAGGGGCGTCTTGGTCAGCGTGCTCTCAAAACTAAACTAACATGGCGATCGGACTGAAACTATAGCTGCAAGCTATCTAAGGATGGTACTATAGAACGCCACCTCAAGGTGGGCCTAGTGGCGCCATCTCTTGGTCAGGCCGGAAACTTATCAATCCACCCTCGTACCTACCAACTCATCTTCACCACACCGAATTCGTTTATACAGCGTCTATCCAACCGGTCCACTTTCAACGTCCTCCGTTTCGGGAAGTCAATCACCTCCAAATAGTACAGTCAATCAAATTTTTTTGCTCACCATCGTCTAAGGATTCTGATCAGTGTTTTGGGTCTATATGAATTCCGCGTGTCATATTGCAAGAGCTATAGTTTCCGACTCTTCCATGTCGATTTCACCTGCAATTCGATAATCATCAACCCTTTCTGGAATTAAACCCTTTCATTCTCAAATCCAAGTAATCCTTTTTCCCAGAAACCACTCTCAGTTCTGCCTACGATCCATCATCTTTGCGCACTCATTATTGTCCTTTCTGAGAACTTATCATCAGTCTCCTTGAGTATTATCCATCAGTTCTTCTCGGAACTTCTCATCAGTTCTTCTCGGAACTCCTCATCAGTTCTTCTCGGAACTTCCCATCAGTTCTTTCCAGAATTTCTCATCAGTTTCCCTCGAAACTTCTCATCAGTTTCCCTCGAAACTTCTCATCAGTTCTGTCCAGAAATAAGCGTGTATTTCCCCCCCCCCCCACAAATGATCATGACCTCATGATCATTCTCTTCCATCATCGTTGATGCGATTTCTCCCGAAACTAAAGAATCCTCTTCTGAAAATTATTCCTGCGTTCTCCTGGGAATACGAGTTCTAATCCCATTTTAACACATCGTTCATTTTGTCACTTACGTGTTAAGAACCATCGACCATCATCTCCCGTCAGGTATCCCTTATGATTCATCAGTTTCTCGTATGAAACTGTGATCATTCGCGGACAATGGCGAAAGCACAAGAACGATCTGATTATTCGAACACAGTTATCCGCTTCGATAGATGTGTGAACCCTTTTGGAATAGATGGACAGTAGTTTAAGAATTTGCGGAAAATCCCGAAGAGGCTCCCAAAAACTTTCCCCAATCTGCCTACTATAAGCTACCTACTATGAGCTATAAGGATGTTGATGCTAATAAGTCTGTCAATTCAGAATCCGATTCATCAGTCGATGTGGATGCAGACCCACAGCCTTCTTCATCCAAAAAACGTGAAGACAATTCATCCAGAGAAGAATAGATCTGTGAGTTTCCTATCACCACTATCAATTTGCATTACAGATCACAGATTGGATTCAATTGATAATGAATCCTTAGATTCTTGAAGTATAATTCCACGTGGATGAAGAAAGAACAGGCAAGATGCAGATATATCATACATCTGTATATCACGTACCAGCAGGATCAATATCAATAGGTAGCGTCATAAGGGAATGGAGGAAAGACAGGAATAGGATTAGGAGCACAGTGGATATTCAACAAGTTTTTTCATCAAGTATACTACTATCAGGTTCTTCCAATAGAATCACTGGTGGGAGGAGGAAAAGCAGAAAAGATAAAAGTGTACCATACATCTGCGCATAACATAGCAGCATGATCGATCATCAATCAATGATGATCAATATCATTATGTGGCGTCATGAGAAAATGAAGAAGAAGCAGGAGCGCAGAGGATATACAACAGGTCCTTGCGTCGAGTATACTACTATCAGATTCTTTCAATAGGATCACTGGTGGATAGAGAGAAAGCAAGGAGGACGCAGATATACTATACATTTGTACACTGACTATCATGATCATCAGGTAGCGTTGAAAGGAAATGAAGAAAAGACAGGAGCGTCATGAATATACCACAAATTTTTCCATCAGATGCACTTGACTGAACAATTGACGAATGATTACACAGGGCCACAGAATGAAATTGAGGTGGAACATCTCTCACCGTGGTTGACCTCCATGTTTTTTGGGTCGCTGATTACGATCCCGGTGTTGATATAACTCCATCACGTCAGGATCAAGGTCAAATGAAGGTCCAACACCTTAAACCACGTGATATGATTTTTTTTACTCCAGATTCTGTAAGAACGGAAAATTTTACATCAAGATCCACATTGACTTGTTAGTCGAAACAACCTTCAAACCTCAGCTGATGTCTTCGCTAGGAACAGGTCTCAACTCAGTTGACTCTTATGGTTTGGGGTTAGCTGGTTACAGATCCAGTATTGATATGGCTTCGGCGTGTTAGAATCAAGGTCACATATAACGCAAACAGCTCAATTCGAATGATACAATTCTCATGAAATCCCCCCGCCCCTTCCACCTTCTTATTCTGCTCGTGTGTGTATATCCGTATAAGTGAGTGCGGTGTATGGAATCGTATGTATTAAAACCGCCGAATATCCTAAGAAGGACTGTCCGTGGAATAAATATCGCCAAATGAGAACTTCATTGAAGTATCCTGAAAAGGACCGGCCAAGATATTCTTACCTCACCTGTGGAGAAAAATCTTTTTTTCAATTTGAGTGAAGACATGTAAAGTTCACTCAGCAATAACCAAATCTTCAACAAAGTTTTCACATTGTGATAGGAGCAGCTTTCAAGCCGATATTTTCGTGAATGATGCGTTGGATGATGCGTCCCGATTATTTATCTCCTGATACTCCGTGCTGATATACTACAAATACCGATGAGTGCCTAAAAAGGCTTATACATCGAAACTCTGATTGATAAGATTCATAGATTTGTTCAATGATTTATGTTCTCGGTTTATGAAATATGATAGCAAAAAAGCTTGTCATTTCCATGAATACAAAGAAGTATGCATGCATATATGTGAAAACATAATAAGACGCAAATTTCCGTTGAAATTCAGTAGTTCCACTTACTTTTTTTTATCCATCTCGATAATATCGATGATGATCATATCGATACTTTACTTTCGATATATCGTAGGTATCGATAAGTGGGCTGCGATAAATATCGATACTTGGACTAAATATTACCCATCCCTAGCTTGGAGTAGTTTCAAGGAAATTCAGAAAAAAGTTCTTAGTCAATAACAAAGAACCTGATTACGAGAATATTGCCAACAAATTGTTGAAGAACTACCAAAAGATGGGATGTCTGATGAATTTGGAGATCCACTTCCCCCATTCTCACATTCGTTACTCCCCTGAAAATCTGAGGGACTTCAGTGAGGAGGAGGATGAGAGATTCCACCAAGACTTGAAAGATTTTGAGAGAAGATATCAAGGGGTTTGGAATGTGAACATGATGTCAGACGATTGTTGATCTCTGAAAAGAGACTCGTCAAATATACACAAGAGGAAATCCTTTTGCAGATCTTTCAACAACGAAAAAACACGTCGTACATGAATTTTCAGTTGGCACTGAGTATACGACTCTGCTACACAACTCCACGTATGGAATCCAATCATCCAATCAAAACGATTCCAGTATAAAACGTCTGAACTCCAATTTTGAATCAGAATTGCGTCATCATCCGCATTTTTATCCATAGGAACCCTTGGAAAATGACCGCAAATAGATGTACACACACACACACATACTCACGCGCCCGCCTGAGTTGACACAACACTACGTGCACGCACACACAGCATATATGTGAATGAACGAATACATACGATTCCATACACCGCACTCACTTATAAGGATATACACACACGAGCAGAATAAGAAGGTGGAAGGGGCGGGGGGATTTCATGAGAATTGTATCATTCGAATTGAGCTGTTTGCGTTTTATGTGACCTTGATTCTAACACGCCGAAGCCATATCAATACTGGATCTGTAACCAGCTAACCCCAAACCATAAGAGTCAACTGAGTTGAGACCTGTTCCTAGCGAAGACATCAGCTGAGGTTTGAAGGTTGTTTCGACTAACAAGTCAATGCAGATCTGGATGTAAAATTTTCCGTTCTTACAGAATCTGGAGTAAAAAAAATCATATCACGTGGTTTAAGGTGTTGGACCTTCATTTGACCTTGATCCTGACGTGATGGAGTCATATCAACACCGAGATCGTAATCAGCGACCCAAAAAACATGGAGGTCAACCACGGTGAGAGATGTTCCACCTCAATTTCATTCTGTGGCCCTGTGTAATCATTCGTCAATTGTTCAGTCAAGTGCATCTGATGCAAAAATTTGTGGTATATTCATGACGTTCCTGTCTTTTCTTCATTTTCTTCCAACCCTACCTGATGATCATGATAGTCAGTGACATACAAATGCATAGTATATCTGCGTCCTTCTTGCTTTCTCTCCATCCACCAGTGATCCTATTGAGAGAATTTGATAGTAGTATACTGGACGCAAGGACCTGTTGTATATTTTGGCCGGTCCTTTTCAGGATAATTCAAGGAAGTTCTCTTTTGGCGGTATTTATCTCACCGACAGTCTTTTTCGGGATTGTTGGCGTTTTTTCTCCGCAAGTCAGGTGAGAATATCTCAGTCGATCTTTCTCAGGATAATACAAGGAACTTCTCACTTGGCGGTATTTATTTTACCGATAGTCCTTCTGAGGATAGTTGGCGGTTTTCCTCCGCAGGTGAGGTGAGAATACCTTGGACGGTCCTTTTCAGGATAGTTCAAGAGCGTTGCGATTTCACGGTGATCACTTCACCAACAGGTTTTGTCGGGATAGTTGGCAGGTTTTCTCCACAGGGGGAGTGATAACATCCTGATTGGTCCTTTTCAGGATAGTTCAAGGAGGCTTTTCATTTGACGATAGTGATTTCACCGACAGTCCTTTTTGAGATAGTTGGGTTTTTCCTCCACAGGTGAGGTGAGAATATCTTGAACAGTGTTTTTCGGGATAATTCGAGGAAATTCTCATTTGGCGATATTCATTTCACCGACAGTCCTTCTCAGGATAGTTGGCGGTTTTTCTTCTCCAGTGCAGATAGTATTTCTGGAGCGGGCGTTGGTTGAGGAAATGGCTGAGAAAGAAGCTCGGAGTAGCGGTGAATCCGAAACACAAGAAGAAGACACTGGGAACAAAGAATTTGATGCCGTTGACTTGAAAGACACCGTCTATGATGTAACTCAGATCTTTGATGATGCGCATTCTCACCCATCAATCGAAGATTTTGAAGGTAGCACTGAAATCAACCTAAACGCTCCCATAACCGGAAATTCACTGATAGATTTTTTCAATTATTTTTGCGATTCTTCCCTAGTTGAAAAGATCGTAACGGAGACGGATCGTTATTACGCCCAAAGACCTCAAATTTCATATCCCCATACGAAAGACTGGTGCCCTCTTACGGAAGATGAATTCGAAATATTTCTTGGTCTCTCAATTCGTATGGGCCATGTTCGAAAAGGTGATCTGAAAGATTATTGGTCGACTGATCCTTTGTTATATACTCCAATTTTTCGAGAAACAATGCGTCGTGATAAATATTTGCAAATTCTGCGACATTTACACTCTTAAGATAATGAAGATGATTCAGAATTTGTCAACCATTCCTCACGGAAAATCAAACCAGTGGTAGATCACCTACAAACCAAATTTTCGGGAGTCCTCATTCCAGGCAAAAACCTGTGCATAGTCGAAAGTCTGTTATTATGGAAAGGTAGGCTTCGATTCAAACAATATATTCCTCTCAAAAGAGATCGTTTTGGCATCAAGTTGTTTGAGTTGGTAGACTGCGATATCGGATTCATTCTAGGCTTCATTGTCTACACTGGAGCAGATACTGAATATCAAAAGTTCGGATAAGGTGTCATCGGTGATATTGTCGCTCACTTCCCACAACTTCATTTTTATAAGGGTCATGTTATATACATAGACAATTGGTATACATCCCCTACTTTGGCTGAATTCTTACATGATCGCGATACGGGAATTGTGAGACGGTCAAAGCCAATAGAGAGGGAATGCCAAAGCTAGAAAATAAATTACACCGAGGTGAGGTACTAATCGCTCATAATTATGTTTGGATGGCAATGCAGTGGGAAGACCAACGTAGTGTTCGCATGCTTACAAGTGTACACGAACCAGGATTCTGTGCGCCCAGAAAACAAAATTATAAAACCGAAGTAGACATTATGAAGCCAACGTGTATTCATGAATACAACAAAAATATGGGTGGCGTTGACAATATAGATAGACAACTATCGATAACCGAAACAGTACAAAAAACAATGAAGTGGTATCGGAAGCTCTTTTTCCACCTTATCGATTCATGTCTATGTAATGCTCATGCTATCCATAAAAGTACACACCAAGAGTATACATCGTTCCCTTCATTTCGTTCACAAATAGCTAGAGCATTATTGAAACTGGAGTTACTAAAAGCATTCCTCGTAACGAACTCTCTCCCACTCAACTAATTCATCTCCACTTCCCGCAATCTACCACGAAACGGAGGTGCCAATTGTGCGCTCTGCGTCAAACGACGGCGTGAACAAATTACATATGCCCCATTTGCAATATCCCTCTATGCATTACGCCATGCTCCGGAAAGTACCACACTCGAGTGATCTCACCGTGAGTTCAATTAATTCAAAACAACGTGAGAGGAAAGGGGACTCACGAAAAGCAAGCACGCCGACGTGAGAGGCTGGGGGACTCACGGAAATCAAGCACCCTGATGTGAGAGGCAATGGGACTCATGAAAATCAAGCACCCTGACGTGAGAGGCGAGGGGACTCACGGGAATCAAGCACTTCGATGTCAGAGGCAAGGGGACTAACGAAAATCAAGCACCCCAAAGGGATCAAATTTTCATCACGTCCATGTCGCTGGTCCTGGGTCATGCTGAGAGCGGAAAACTATGTAGTAGTTTAAGTTTCCTGACAAACTGTACCACAAGCTCAAATGAATTATCAGAATTTTCACACCAAAAAAAGTATTACGGAAATGAAACATAAAATCCAAATCAATCGGAAGAAATATATCATCTTTTTTTCCTTCTTTAATGGAACATATGCTTCTACAACTGAGAAGGTTCTGGACAAATGAAAATTCTTCCACGACCCTGACTAATCTTCTCAGATGGAAGAGAATACACCTGATACCATATATCAGAGGAGGAGTTGCAGAAGAATGATGGAGATACGATGTGTTTTTTCTGTGGTTTGGCCGTCAAGGAAGTTGGGAATGTCTCAGGCCGGAATCAGGGAGACAATATTGAACCTTGAAATGTTTGTATCCAAGATCAATGGGTCTTCTAGAATTTTTCTCACAAGTGCTCTCCGTCCTCAGTACAACGAGAAAAATAGGCGTACACAGTTTGAGCTGAAAACACGGAAAAAATAGAATTGGGACTTGGGATGACCTTTTTCAAGGTCAAGGACGCGTCCAGGATCCTTTCAACTATTTCTCTGGTACTGAGCACACCAAAAAACGTAGGCATGCACAGTGTGAGCTCGAAATACGAAAAAAAAGAAATTGGACCTTGAGATGACCTTCTTCAAGGTCAAGGACGCATCCAGGATTTTTTTCACTATTCTTTTCGTACTCAGCTCACCAAAAAACGCAGGAAAACACAGTTTGAGCTCAAAATACGAGAAAGAAGGAATTGGACATCGAAATGAGCTTTTTCAAGGTCAAGGACGCATCCAGGATTTTTTTACTATCCTTTTCGTACTCAGCACACCAAACAACGTAGGCGTACACCGTTTGGGCTCAAAATACGAAGAAAAAGAAATTGGCCCTTGAAATGACCTTCATCAAGGTCGCATCCAGGATTCTTTCACCATTTTTCCCGTACCCCGCTCACCAAAAAACGTAGGCATACACAGTTTCAGCTCAAAATACGGAAAAAAAAGAAATTGGACCTTGAAATGACCTTCTTCAAGGTCAAGGACGCATCCAGGATTTTTTTCACTATTCTTTTCGTACTCAGCTCACCAAAAAACGCAGGAAAACACAGTTTGAGCTCAAAATACGAGAAAGAAGGAATTGGACATCGAAATGAGCTTTTTCAAGGTCAAGGACGCATCCAGGATTTTTTTACTATCCTTTTCGTACTCAGCACACCAAACAACGTAGGCGTACACCGTTTGGGCTCAAAATACGAAGAAAAAGAAATTGGCCCTTGAAATGACCTTCATCAAGGTCGCATCCAGGATTCTTTCACCATTTTTCCCGTACCCCGCTCACCAAAAAACGTAGGCATACACAGTTTCAGCTCAAAATACGGAAAAAAAAGAAATTGGACCTTGAAATGACCTTCTTCGAGGTCAAGGACGCATCCAGGATTTTTTTCACGATTTTTTTCGTTCTCAGTGCAGAAAGTCACCATTAAAAACACCCAAAAACCATCGCATAGTTTTCCTTTGCATTCACCTTTCCCTCCCGGACGGGACTGGTCCCAAACGGGACCACCTGTTCGTTCGGAGGTTAGTCGTGAGTTATATATTCGATTCATATGTAAAATACACGAATCAAAACAGGTCGATTTGCACTGAAAATTCCCCGTCCTCTAAAGGTTCAAATCATGCAGTGATTTTGTAATATGTTTCGATGAATCACTGAACAAGGTGGTGCAGGAGGGGCAATTGGATATTCCCGTGAAATACTTTGATATCGACACCCAAACAGTTCAAAATCAATATGACAACAGCGTATTTTTGGGAAAAACCAAACGGGATTCTATTCGCTTTCAATGATGGTATCAAACCACTTCCAAGGCAAGACATTTCACAGGTGTCCATGGACGGACCAAACGTCAACTTTTCCGTTCTAAAAAAACTCGAAGAAGGAATCAAACTAGAAGATCCTGATGGAAAAAAGTTGATCAATATCGGAGTATGCAGATTGCATGTGGTGAATGGTGCGATCAAAACAGGAATGAACGCAGCAAATTGGGAATCAGACATATTCCTTCGTCATATATCATATGTTCAATGATTCACCAGCTCGTCGAGCTGCGTATACAGCCCTTACAGGAAGCTTCCCTCAAAATACTGTGATACAAGATGGTTGGAAAATGTTGATTGCATAGATAGAGCTTTGCAAAATCTAGGAAGTATAAAAAAGTTCATAGAAAATGCTAAACCAACTCACACTAAATCATATAAATCTGTCCAAGAACACATCAAAGATCCTCTTTTGGAATGTAAATTGTCCGTATTCAAAGTAATATCTTCAGATTGTGAGCCGTTTTTGAAAAAGTTCCAAAGTTCATCACCTCTTGCTCCGTATTTATATACACATCTAATAGATTCGCTCAAGAGCTTGATGGCACGTCGCATAAAATCAAAATGCCTGAGTGCAGCGGATTCAGGGAATAAACTAATTTCTATTGATCTTGATGATTCTCGAAATCTGTTAGAATTAGGAGAAATAGGTATTGGATTCCAAGCATCAAAGTTTCTTAAAGAATGTAGAGTATCTGAAATTGACATTTCACGCTTCAGAAAAGGATGTCAAAAATTTCTTATAGCTACCATAAAGAAGCTGATAGACCGAGGGCCTTTGGAATACAAAATGGTTAGAGAATTGGCATCTTTAGATCCTGTTGTTATATTTCATCATCCAGAAATTGAGAAAACGAGAGCAAATCTTTTGCTCCAAGTATTGTATGAACAAAATCGAATATCAGATGCGATTGCAGGAAAAGCCAACCAACAGTATGCGATCCTATGCAAAGAGGCAACCACAGGTGTTTTGAATTCAACATCTGATTCATTTCTCAAAAAAGTTCAGTCTGAAGGACAAAACTGCAACACGGCATCCTCAAGATTGGATGATTTTTTTTCATGATTCATGAGTGTATATGCCAATTATTCTGAGCTATGGAAAATCATTGAACTGGGACTTATTTTGCACATGGGAATGCGTCAGTTAAATCTGGTTTCCCTGTACATAAATCTCTTTGAATAGAGAATCAACAAGGAAAAAGTATCAGCGCTCAGAGACAAGTGTACGATGCTTTGAAATATCACAATGGTATACAAAATATAACTCTCTCTCATAAAATGCTTCCTGCTGTTAGATGTGCTAAAAGAAAATATGATGATTATTTGCAACTAATTAGAGAGAAAAAATGTGAAGGACAAGTAAAAATTGACGATAAATTAAAAATCCGGAATGAAATAAAAAAAATACAAGAAGCACGCAAAGTTTTGAGAATGAAGCAACAAATTGAAGACAAAGATATTGCGGAAAACATCCAGCAGTTAGAAGAATCTAATATTCACAATACATCTTGAAACTTTTCCATACTAATCACTTGGCTTTTGTATTATCCATAAGTCATCATCGTGTCTATACACATATAAAGAAATACACAGAAATTTTCAAGAGCCTGAGAATTACGGAACAATTTTTTGAATGCTAAAATAACTGTTTTGAAACTCTCGGGTTCTATAGGTACTCTCAACTTCCTATATCCCAGTCATAATTTGAAGAGATTTTCTGACTGAAACTATTTGAATCATCGTTCAAATGAATGTAGATGATCGTATGTAGATAATCAAATTTAGTGTAATTTATAAAACGGTTAATTTCATTCAAATGGTGATAGAAGTTCAATAGAGTTTACCAATCAAAAAAATTGGAGTTGATATATTTATTTTTTCATGTATATTTTGTATGTCCATATTAATACCTACAAAGATAGAAACTTCAATAAACTTCAGCAATACCGAACTGTAAAAGCGTTTTAATATCCTCAGAAAGCATTTTGTATTCTTGAATGCATGAAAACATTGAACTCTTCCAGAGTTCTTGATGAATTCATCAGTTTAAAAAAAGTTCCTGAGGAATTCTGTGCCTGTTGTTGGAAGAGAATTCTTCGTGTGCTATATGGGTATACTTATTTGAGAGTCAGGGAAAATTTTGAACATGGTCGGTGGAAGTCAGGGAAAGTCAGGGAAAATTACTCTTCAAATTTTGGGGGAACCATGATAAATGAGATCGATTCTTCTGGATATCACTCGTGTATGTATTGAATATTTGGTCTGTAGAAAACAAAAATGTTCCTTGACATTTCATATTCTCACTAACAGCTGTTCATGTTGGAGGGAGGATTTTAAAACTCGCATCGAAATACGTCTGTGAAGGCATATTGTTTCCTCAAATTCTCTAACGTATGAGAAAGAAAGTAAACAATTGCAGCGCTTTATCAAATACTTGCGAGTAGGGATGCCCGATATTTGTAAAATCGACTCTTTTGTCATACCCATACGTCACCGTGTAATTGAGATTGCAGAATTTTACCATTTGAAACATTGGAATATTTCTATGACATTGCTGTGTGTCACACTAAGGTTTCAGAGTCCCTTCAGAAATATTGCAATGTCCGCTAATCTTACATTTCAATGCAATATTTCTGAATTATTTCTGCGATGTTTCAAGAATATTTATGAAATATTTCATTGTAATGTTTCTCTCGTAATATATTTGAGACATTGCAAGGCAGTAACATTTCAATTGACAGATTTTTGACATATTTCTGTGAAAGTATACTCAAATGTAATGAAAGTGAAAGGTTGAAATGTAAATGAGACATTACTGAAATCTGTAGTGCTGTATGGGAATTTTACATCGATATTTTATGATTCGAATTATTCACGAATTCTTGTACTTTATTGTGGAATGCATCCTTCTGCATTGAAAAATAATCTGATGTGGTTGACATATGATTTTTGTATGAAAAAAAATACATACAAATTATGTAGCAATTTCATATCAAAAGTATACAATTACTTGACAACTCAAGAAAAATAAAGGCTTCAGAATATAAATACGAAAGAACTTTTGGAAATTTCGAATAAGCGGAATTTACCTAAAAGTATCACACATGAATGAATTATTGTCAGAATCAAGAACAGAGTGTAGAAAAATTCGAATCACGCTTTCAGTTTCCCTTTCCAACGCCTACGAGCAAAAAGAGTACGAAGATTACGCGAACCCTCCATCTCGTTATCCTCGTTATTTCCGTTATTTTCATACATGTCTTATTATAGAATAAGGGTATACTGCGGTTCGTCGCAGGTGCGTGTCTTGACTCGGGACATTTGGCGTGAAAAACATGGAATTAAAAAAAAAAGGGGCGAGAAGGGTACAAACAAAAAGGGGCTGATGCTTTCGTGCCTCCCGTGTACATTTAACACGTACCTTTCACTTGAGAGCGCACGTGTCCAGGAGAACTCATATTATGAACGCACGTGCGTTGTGTGACACGTGATTTATACCCACTACGTCAGATTTTAACCGTGACTCTTTTTCTGTGTTACGTAGTTGAAAATATTTACACTGCCCTCATTTGTTTCGATTTTCAGTCCAATGAATAGTTACAGGAACATTAAGAGTCTCTGAATCCTTGAAATGTGGACCAAGCTTCTTGAATCAAATTCATCGATAGGAATTCATAAAAGGAATCAATTGGAAGTATGAATATTCCGCATGAAGGAAGGATTGGATTTCTTCTCAACCTAGGTTTTATTTTCTAAGAAAATTATTTCTCTGATTCAGGCGAATATTCTCTTCTTAAGAAGATTTTTGTTCCTCAAAATCAGTTTCACACTATAAAATTGTGTCGTTGTGCGTTGGGAATGAGTGATGAATCAGAATTTTGAATACTCCTAATGGGGTTTTATGGAATACTGATCCCAGGGAACCTAATGAATAATCAAATATTGGTGAATCTGAGAATATGAATGTTTGTAATATTCTTCAATGTTGTGACCAAATAACACGTTTTTTTCGAGAGCATAAATTCTGCAATGATGGTTTTCATAGCACAATGTGTTCCCTCATACTTAGTCTACAGTTTGTGTTGATAATCGATTCGAACTTCAATGAAATTCTGTGGAAATTGATGAATTTCTTTTCGAATTTTGTGTTTTGATTTCCCGAATATCTTCATGAGATGTAAATCGGATCTGAAAAGTATTTCAAGAAAATACAAAATTTTGAAAGATATTTGATGTACATGTAGGTCAAAGGTGCGAACAATCATGCGTTCAATAAATCTCCATTGATTGCGATTACCTATCCAATTTCTTGACGAAGCTCAGGAAATATGCATTTCGCGATACCTATGAGTTTTGCGAGTAGATATATGTGAAGACTTCGCATTGAGAATGTTTGGAAACCTTGGTTATGTCACGTCAAGGAATATTCAAAGAATATTACCTTCAATAATAATGAGGAAGGAACTATGATAGAATATTGATCCCTCAAAATACAAATTCCTCTATTTGATGCCGTGGATAAGGATGGGGAGAAACAGTAATTGAGGAATGAAGCTTGAATGAGAACGATGAATTGTATTGAAAATACAATGATATTCACTCAATTGAAGATTGAAACATGAGGATATAATATGTATATTACTTTGATTCCCGTACGCTTTTAACAGTCATCAATCCTACTCATATGATCTACTGTTCCTTCGATAAACAAATGAAAATGTTAGAATTGAAGAATCAGGTTTATAAAAATTTCTTCGAAGATTCTCACATTTTTCTCATCCCATGAGCGCAGAGAAAACTCTTGATTCCTCTCCAGGTGTCCTTTGCAGAAACATATCGGGATTTGCAGAAAAATTGCTGCACCCGATTGAAATATGCGGAATTGTTGTGAGATTCAGCAGAGTTTTCCGGTACCAATTTGCACCAGCAATCCTTCATTTCGCTCAACTGCTCCCTGACAGAATTCTGCAAGAAAACTATAGGGGTTTTGTTGAGAAATATTTCTATTGGGGCGATAATAATTTTCGAATGTTGTAAAACTGATGAGTTCTTTCAACAACACAAATAGCTGCAGCAAATATAACCCAAACAGCACAGAAAAGTCTCTCACATGTTTTAGAAACATAACCTACACTGTGAAAAATGCGGTGTCAAAACAGTGTCAGAATTAACACAGACTCAACATCACACGGATTCTGTACATGTCCACCCCAAAATCGGTGTCAAAATAACACCAAACGGTGTTAGAATAAAACTCTACGGTGTGAAAATGACACCATGTGGTGTTAGAAGAACACTTTTTGGTAGGAACTTTTTCTAGCATTGTCAATTCTTTACAGTGTAGGTTCAGCGTATCTTATTTCCCAAGGAGTACTTATTTCAGATTTTTAGAGAACTTTCACTTCCAATGCAGCTGAATATGAGCTGGAAACGTTTTTCTCGTGTACTACGAGACGTTCTTGTGATGTTTCCTCATCGTACTTCAATGGAAACTTACACGGAGAAAACAGTACAGCAAAATATAGCAAGATTTATGTACAATTTTCCCATAATTTCTAGAAAACTAGCGCTCGTCCTTATGTCTTTAGAAAATTACCAAACCTCATGGGGGAAATTGTTAACAGTATAATGTATGAAACTTCATGTTGTATGTTCCAATAATCTATAAGTCTCCCACCAAGGTAATATATGAAGTTTTGTGTACATCGATATAAAAAGGTCTCGAATGATCAGCGTTTAAATAATGGCAGTGAATATGGTACTTTTTTTAATGAGTATACAAATCTTTATGAAACTGACAATAGGTATTCATTCCAAACAGTACATCTAATTTTTGCTGGAATATAAAATTGCATAAATTCAACAAAATAAAAAATTTTGACAATTTTTTTCCTCCCTCGCCACTCAACCCCACTCCACTAACAACCACCTCACTTCATCTCGTCCTACCCACCCACTGTTTGGTTTTATTTTTTTGACTGCTCAATTAGGTGAGATCGGCGGGTGGCAGAAAGTCTCAATGGTACTTCCATTTGATCCCCCTCAGCTGGTCTTGGATAGTTGATGTCAGATCTGATCCTGCAAATAAGAATAAAGGAATAACATGACTGCTCGGAAAATTTCACCAAAGTTACCAGTTCTCTTTCCTGCCTCTCCGTGGATGGTCTCTGCTGCTGCTGCAAATTCAAAGTGAACACCTTACAATTCATGATACAACATATTTATAAACATCACATGACGTCATGAATACGCTCTCTCATCGATTGACACGCCTTATATGGGAATGAAGTTTTCTAACGCCACTCGCGAGAAAAATAGAATTCAACGTAGCGTTGATTGCGCTGCGGTGGCGTGCAACTGAATAATTTTAAACAAGAGGCGGGAAAGTAAATAGCATACTTAAAACCCCATTCTCAAATGTATTGAATACAAGTGACGCATTTTGAACAATTCTTCTTTATCAATTATTATTCAGTAATCAATTAGCATATTTCCTGAAAATTGATTGTGGCTATTGATATATCCAGATTCAATGTCTCATAATACATCAAACATCTTTGTGAGGGAGGATTTTGATGTCTTTGGTAGTTTTTTTTCATTTGGGATGAACGAAGAATGAAACAAATGACAGGTGAATGATGTGCAAACAATGAAATCCAGTGCTTTCTATTTATAAATCAAATCAATAATTTTCACAAAAAAAATGTCGAACAAATGAATTTTCATTCCTCAAAAATTTGCAAACCGCAAGTGTGAAACTCATTTACATCCAATGCTTTCCAAAATAGAATGAACCATCATTTAATCGATTTTTACCAGTAAAAGTAGCGCTTTCCAGCATTTCTGTATCAACCAAAGTCCAAGTGATATCATTCATATCATAAACTTTATATGCTCTGTAGTGCTCATTGAAATAACAATCGAATTTTTTCGCGATAATGCATATGTCTTTGTTCATTACACGTATTGCATGCACCATATGAAATTGAGGACACTCTTCAGTAAATATAACAAAAGTGCTACCAATTTTTAATTTTTTTCCTTTATACTTTACCCACTTGGTTACATAAATGTGTTTTCCATTTTGTAATAAATTTTCCACAAAATAAATACTATCTTCAATTTGTTCCACTTCAATAAGTTTTTCCTTGCCTATGATACATTCATCATCAGTTATACATTGATTAAGCAATCTGTAATTGAACATCAACTGATGTTTTATGGCTATTGTTTTCCATACGTTCGTTCTACTGACAGAAGCATAAGAAGCTTCTTTACCTTCACGATGTTTTCCTCCATATCGCATGCACGAAATATTCCACAATGGGCCAACGTTTTTTATTATACGTGGATAATGGATTAGTAAGTGGTGTTTTGGCTTCAAGTGATTAGGTACTAATTCTTGTAAAGTACTTAAATATTCTTCAACGGCAACGTACAGAAATTCATGGGTCTCCTCAGTGATCACTGTGCTGAAAAGTATTTCAAGTGAGTTTTGTGAAGACAGGAGTAAAATCCAGTACTTGTTTCTCGCTGGAACGCAATCCCCGAAAATAATATTGAAATGGGTTGCTAATTGTAACATTTCAGCTAATGAGATGCCAATGAGCTTATTTTTGAGATGTGATTCTAAAACTTCTGGCGGTTTATTAAAATTATCTGCATCGCCATAATGACATCCACGTATTCTGTTATTCAATCCTACCAGTGTGAAAAATGAATCAACGTAGACAAACTGATGTAAGATAAGCGCTATGTCGGACCGACAGACTCCCTCTAGTAAATCATGCATTACGCCGACCGCGAAATTTTCTGTGACATGAAAACCTGGAATTTCATTGAAAATACAAGCTTCAGTTAACCCTGTCAATTTGGGATCATCCATGGGAAAAAGTTCTTCATAATTCTTCCTGGTACGCAGTTCACAATGTTTTTCATGGAATATGGGCTTCATTTCTTCATGATTATATAAGCAGAATCTACAGCCTACATTAACTCTGAAGCTTTCTACGGACCCTAAAATGGAATGCAGTCCAAGATTATCACCTACAAGAAGACCTAGATGAAAATAAATTTGAATGTTTCCACCAGGAGACTTAACGGTTATTCCTGTTTCTTGTGAAAATTGTATTTCTTCTATGACCTTTGCAAATATGATGGGATTTTTGAAAATCATTCGATCCAACGTATCAAATAAAATGAAGAGAAGAATATTTTCCAATTTAGATTGTAGGTCAGGAGGCAAACATTGTACACAAACGTAAACAGCTCCGCATTTAGCAATCTCTTTGTGACTACCCAAAGGGTTATTATTTTCATAATCGTCGAAAAATATTGTAAGTGGAAAAATAACTTTATCACCGTAAGGAGCGATTTTGTTCTGCCAGAGAGGACACTGGGTAAAATTCGATATGATTTGTTTATCTGTTAACAATGAATTACGATATTGCAATGTCTTATGTAATGAACCAGGAATTTCAAAGAATTTTGTCAAAACTCTTCTTAGTGAAATGAACTGCGCAACAACTGGGACTTTTCGAACATATTGTATGCCATTTTTCACTTTATATTCTTCTCTTTGTCCAATAAGATAGCTTTCTGGTGAAATGAAGGAATCTTTATCCCTAAATTTTTTGAATCTTTGATATTCCGTTTTTACACCATCGAATGACATTGACATTGAATTACTTATCAAAGCAGATATTTGGCTGATACACTCATTCTGCACACCGAAGTTTTTCATACGATTCTCAACGTCTGATTGTATTGATTTCGACATTTTTTTTAGAAGGCAATCAATGTCATTAAGTATAGTATTTACAGTATTTCGTGGCATATGGGAATATGCATACAGTTTCGCAACGAACTATTCTACTTCCATCTGTATACTAGATACACCTTCTTCGAAAGCTGGTCTTTGCTGGCTCAAATTATTTTTTTCCCGGTCTTGATCATCTGAATCTGAATCTATGTCCAAATCTGAATCTGAACTCTCCTCACTGATACTATGCTTGAATAATTTAGCATTTCCAAATTTATTACTAATGAATGTCTGAATTGATTCATTTTTCGCTGTGAGTAATTTGAAATCATGCTTCTTTCTTCTGTGATCTAAGAATGATTTGAGAATGGGAAACGTTCTGCCACAAAAATTTTCTGTACAGTAAAATACTGATTCGGTCGCATGTATCAATTCAACGTGTCTCATAAACTTCCCATTGGTAGTAGATGATGAATCACAAAAATAACAGTGAATCATTTTGAGGATTCCAATATAATCTTTGAAATGAAAATTATTTCTTATAAAGTTCTCTTCATGAAATAAAAAAGCATAATATGTTCTATAACAAAATCGTCGGAAACAAGGAAGATGAAACAATTTCTCATGTAATGTACGCTGCGTTTACAATTCTGTACATGGGAATCTTTCCATTCCAATACAACTTCGAATAATGTATTATATAATCTGCGATGTGTCGAAAATTTCGTACACGAAAATGTAATAATCCTAATAGGACTTTTGGCGATATTTCATCTAATCTACGCTTTGTTTGGAACTTTGCATATGAGAATCTACTTATCCTAATAACACCTTGAGTGATGTATCAAGAGACGCGGTAGCGTCTCGACGCCAAGTACATGGGAACCCTGAAAGGAAAAAAAAATGAAAAAGCATAAGTCGTGCGCTACCGTGTATCTTTACACGAAAACCAAGATTTTCTATAGCCAAAAAATCTTCAACCCACAATAACTTATCACACATTGAATTTCACGAGAAAATAATTACACTTCTACTATTTAATTCGAATACACACTTTCGATTAAGCACACTACGAAGTTGATCCGTTCACGCGATCCCGAGATACAAACGTTTCAAATTTTCATGCGATCAAAATATTACGATTCTGATCCATCATCGTCATCTTTCTTCTAAACACCTCAGATCCTCGCTAGAACCAATTCAGGCCGGTTTTCAATTTTTGCTACCTTTTATGGTCTAGACACATAAGCTACGTAAACGTAAACGTAACGAACAGAAAGATGCGCAGATCTTGTATACAGTTTCTGCGCATCTTCCCGTTTCTTACGTTCACGCTTACGTAGCTTGTGTGTCTAGACCATTAGATAGGTTTCCAATGATACCCATGTCACTCTCTCTCTCTTTCTTTTTCCTAACAGCCCGAAGAGAACATGAAGCTTCAACGAACGTTCAGATTAGATCTGTATAGATCGGATCGAAGGTTCACGAAAGCTAACTTTTAGATTCACAAACGTTTGTCAAAGGTACTACGAACGTTGGAATGTCCGCCTTAAAATACCTTCAGGGAACATAGATGGAACGTTCATTGAAGGGTCATCGAAGGTTTGAGGAAGCTTCACAAAAATATCTATACTTAGATCAATTTATAATAATTTATGTTTATTAATGATTTTATTTTTCATATAAATTGATCAAAATTAATCTAAGTATAGATATTCTTGTGAAGCTTCGTCAAACCTTCGATGAACCTTCAGCGAACGTTCCATCTATGTTTCCTGAACGTATTTCGAGGCGGACATTTCGACGTCCGTAGAACCTTTGTCAAACGTTTGTGAATCTAAAAGTTAGCTCCAATGAACCTTCGGCCTGATCTATACACTTCGGGAGGCAATAGCGGTCATTGTTCATTCCAGTATAGTATGGTATACGTTGAATACAAATAAACAAAAATCTGTCAATGAATGATGAAATGCTGTGTGACAGGTTATATATATCAATGTATATGTATAAGTTTTGAAAAAAAACCGTGAGTGTTGAAAATTATGAAATCGAGTTGTGTTTATTATCCAAAAGTTCTTTTCAAGATAGGCCAGTATAGGCTCATCAAAGGCCTAAACCATTTATGACCATAACCATAACGATATGTATAGTACCACATAGTCATATGTGGTACAGAGCTCGATCTGTCAACCTGTTTATTTACAGGTTAAATGATATATATTATATATTACATGAAGTACCAGATGGATGAATTTCAGGTTATCCTATGAGGCCACCAAATGAGATTGATAGTGAAGATAGCTGGCATACAAATTTGTGATACGTCTGCTTCATTTCTGCTTCGTCTCCAGCCACTTGTGATGCTACTCCAAGAAACTGATGAGCCCAGCATGTTGTAAAGATCTGTGGCATATCTACTGCATTTTCAGCTTCGAAGAAATCACTGTATTCAAGAGTTTTTATTGAAACAATATTTGAGATACTTCGATATAACTGAAGTGACTGGAGACCAACCTCAACTTCTACCGTTGGTCAAACTTTCAACATCTCATTGGGTTTTGTCATCGACTTCACTTTCTAAAAACTTGTTATATTGCGTTGGGGTTTTCTGATGAATTCCACTTTCTGATTATGAGGGATGATTCAGTTATTGATTTATTACATTATCTGTAATCATCCATTTTATGTTATTCATTATCAATTAAATCCACTTTATGATCTGTAGTTCATCTATTCAGTACTACATTGCCTAAGAAATCACCTAAATGAAATGGATAGTGATGTTGGACGACGTACAGATCGGATGGTGCATTTGCTTCGTTTTATCTTTTCTCATTGATCTGATACTTGATTTGAACAAGAGTTGTAATTGGATTGCTTGAGTAGTATCACAGGTGTATGAGGAAACACAAAAACGGAGCAAATATACCATAGACCTCTATGTCGTCTACCACCACTATCAAAGTCATATAGGTCTTGTGGGAATTTTGGATTAAATTGGTAATCAATAGCATGAAATGGATGATTGGAGATTGTGTAATGAATCAATAACTGGATCATCCCTTATGATCAGAAAGAGGAATTCATCCAAAAACCCCAACACAATATGAAGAGTTTTTAGAAAGTGAAGTCGATGACAAAATCCAATGAGATGTTGAAAGTTTGACCAACGGTAGAAGTTGAGGTTGGTCTCCAGTTACTTGAGTTATATCGAAGTATCTCAAATATTGTTTCAATGAAAACTCTTGGATGCAGTGATTTCTCCGAAGCTGAAAATGCAGTAGATATGCCACAGATCTTCACAACATGCTGGGCTCATCAGTTTCTTGGAGTAGCATCACAAGTGGCTGGAGACGAAGCAGAAATGAAGCAGACGTATCACAAATTTGTATGCTAGCTATCTTTACTATCAATTTTATTTGTTGATTTCATATTCGAATGGGGAGAATGGAAAAGCGCAATGGATATATCACAGGTCCATCCGATACTGGTATCAGATTCTTTACGTACTGTTCCAGGGGAATAAGAAAGAAACAAAATGAAATGAATATACCATAGATCTGAGTGTTTGCCACCACCACCATCAATTTTCATTCTCATCTTCCGCAGCAGAATTCATCCACCGCAGATCCTCAGGTCAGGTCCACTTCAAGGCAGTGATGCCAGATTCGAGACCAAGACCGCTTTTACCCTCTCCATCGATCGCTTCCCCTTTCTCCCACCATGCAGAATAAACCGAGCGAGCGAGAGAGTGATGGTTACTCTTTCTCTGTCGCTCGCCGGACTTGTTCCGCATGATGGGAGGAAGGGGAAGCGGTCAAGGGGGTGAGTAAAAACGAACTCGGTCTCGAATCCGGCGTCACTGCTTCAAGGTCCAACTGGCAAACAACTAAATATATACAGTGAACTCAAATATTTCTGACATGAATCTGAAAACATCCACAATACATTTACGACACGATAACACTTAGAGATTATTCATTTGCGTTTTATTTTAACAGAAGTAAAATAACTTTGTATTCACAAGAAAAAAATATATATCAATTTTTATGTTAGGTACCACAATGATTAATGTCGTTAGGTAGCGTCATAGGAAAATGGAAGAAAGGGAGAAGTGCAGTGGGTATACAAGTCCTTGCGTTGAATAATACCGCTATCAGATTCTTCCAACAGAATCATAGGTGGATGGAGGAAAAGCAAAAAGGATGTAGATGTACCATACATCTGTACGCTGAATCCTACCATGATCATTGGGTAGCGTTGAAGGAAGATGCAGAAAAGATAGGAGCGCAGTGGACATACCACAAAACTTCGCATCGGGTGCATTCCACTGACCAATTGACGAATGATGAGAGAGACTGTTTAGGTCAACTTGACTGATGTTACTGGATGTGACAATTCATTCTGAATGTTTTCTTCCCAAGTTCCAGCTTTTCAGTTGTTTCATCCAAGCTGGATTATATTTGTGTTCTTACGAACCTTCATTTTTATCTGTACTCATCTTCGGTTTTGAATGATTCAATTCTCAAATATCATGAATTTTGATCAATTGTCATAGAGGTTTTTGGGTTGAGAGATTTAGTAACTCTAGGATCTATGGAATGTTCAAAATGTATTAAAGGTGATTCATGATCATTGAAAAGCAATATTGTATCAAACATCCAAACCGTTTAATATTCATGATATTTGAGAATTGAATCATCCCAAAACGAAGATAAGTAAAGATAAGAATGAAGGTTTGTAAGAACACAAATATAATCCAGCTTGAATGGGACAACTGAAAAGATGGAACTTTGGAAGAAAACATGCAGAATGAATTGTCACATCCAGTCACATCAGTCAAGTTGACCGGTGGTGGTTCTGTAGCAATTTCTATGATCAGAATATTGTATCTGCTCAATTTTTGTCGAGTTGATCCTCAACAGTCTCTGTAATCATTCGTCAATTGGTCGGTGGAATGCACCCGATGCGAAGAATTGTGGTATATCCACTGCGCTCCTATCTTCTGTGCATTTTCCTTCAACGCGACCTGATGATCATGGTAGGATTCAACGTACGGATGTATGGTACATCTTCATCCTTTTTGCTTCTTCTCCATCCACCTATGATTCTGTTGGAAGAATCTGATAGTGATATTATTCAATGCAAGGACTTGTATATCAACTGCACTCCTGCCTTTTCTTCATTTTCCTTCTACGCTACCTGATGATATTGATCGTGGTGGTAAGCAACCTACAGATGTATAGTGTACCTGCATCCTTTCTACTCTTTCTTGATCCACCTGTTATTTTACTCAAAGAATTTACTCACTGAAAAAACTTTTCCACCTGGGTACTCAGGAATGAGGATATTGGATAATATATAATCCAGGGGTCGAAATATTGATGAACAATCAACAGAAACCCACGCGTTAAACGTAATGGGTCTTCCTGATGTTGACGGTGTTTCTTCTTATTTGAATGCAGTAATGGAGTGTATATTGTACTGTGCTCCTGAGACAAAACAATTACTTTTATCTGACCCCAATGACATCATGAATATTCGAATTCAGAACTACAATTCGCAAAAAACACCTTGATATAATAGCTTCAAAACAGTCCACAGGTCCACAATACTTGCATAATCACTCACAAGATGCAGGAGAATTCATCGGTTTTATTTGCGAAAATTCAATGGCTATTAAAAATTCAATGAAGCACCAAATAACTACCATAACGGAATGTACGAAATGTGAATATACCGGAAATATTGTTGGTACAAATTGTGTCGTACGTCTTGCGCTACCTCCATTTTCACAAGAATCATTTGAGTGTCAAGAAATATTCAAGTTCAATTTTTCAACATGGAAAATTTTCGAAGATTCATGTGACAATTGTAATAACTTGCATGAAACTGAAAAATCATTTGTAACAGGCTCAGAACGATATGTAATTGTGCAATTGATGATATTCGATCACAATAATGTTGGAGCAACAAAGGTAGAGAATATAAACATTAAAGCAGTACCAACTTCAAAAAGTTAAATTGCACAACACTTTTATAAAGTTATAGCTGTTGTTGTCCATCGGGGTAAAAATATTTCTGAAGGTTATTTCACATGCATGCTACGAAGTAAAGGTACAAAGTGGATATTTATTCATGATCTGCAAGTTGAAGAGCGACATTGGCCACGTAATGCTGAAGACTCGTATATATATTTCTTCGAAAAGCGATAATTTCGCTTCATCATAAAATTAGAATTAAATTACTGTAATATTGTACAGTTTTGAAGAATATAGAATACCTTTATAATACCATAACATACCAAATATTTTTGAAGAATTTTTTCGAATGATTTCGATGGATATTCACAGAATTCTGAAAAATGTCTGGTACGATACTACAAAATGTCTTCAATCTGATATCTTGAAGATATATCTTCTTGTTGCATGATAAATGTTTGACATCTCTTCACCCGAATAGCAAAAGTTCCAAAAACTGGATCCCATTGAATCCTTCTGGAACCACAAAATGAATCACTGAAATGTCAGTAGGATGGAGTTCTTGGAGAATTCAAATCACCTTCCGTCACACCATATACAGTACAATGTACAGTATGACAAAAGGCGATCTGAATTCTCCAAGGACTCTATTCTGCTGACATTTCAATAGTTCGTTTTGTGGTCACGAGAGAATTCAATGAGATCTAATTTTTGGAACTTCTGCTATCTGCTACTTTTCACGAAGATTCAAAAGAGTGACCGAAAAATGTTTGCTGGAAAGCTATTTTGAGCTTCATGCTCAACAGTACAAATTCTATCTTGCGAAAAAAATTTCTGTCGGATACCTTGAATATATTGTACGCAACTTTCCTCTGTCTGTAAGATCTATGTTGTTTCGGTTTTCTTACAATGATTCCTTGAAAACACTGGAAATTTACGCACAAGACATGTTCAGCGCAATATCGTGGGTTGTTTTGAGCGGCGTGGGCTACTTTGAGCGCTTTGAGCTGCTTTGAACGCCAACTTATCAGTCAAGGAAAATTTAGTTTTCTGAATTCTTCACACGTATATTTGTTCATGGGAATTCGCTTTTCTCCCATTCTTTTCTCCATTCTTCATTTTGATAATCCATTGCCGTCCATGATTAGATGACTGATGGAAATCCGAGTGCATCTTCATACAGTGATGCCAGGAAAAACGGTGCGGACCGAAAAATCAGCCCCTCCATTGTTCACACAATAACACGTTCGTATACGTGTGACTCACATGTATACGAAAGTTTCATCGTGTGCGCGGTAGAGGGGCTGATTTTTCGGTCCACACCGTCTTTCCTGGCATCACTGTCTTCATATCACATAAGTTATCTGAGGACATTTACTTCATTCCTACGATTGCCATAAACTCGGAGGAGGTATTTCATTTTTATTTGGGTCCAGGGTGAAGCATATTCAGGAAAAGGAGTGGAATCCCCTAAAAAAACTCCGAAAAAATAAAAAAATAACGCCAAGCACATGAAAATCTCAAAAACAAGGAATACACAAATTTAAAAACCCATTCTAAAGGAAAATTTCACTGCATTCAGAATTCCGAGGGGATATCAGAGGATACGCCCCATTTGAAAAAAAAAGATATGAAATCAATATGAGCGACCGAGTACATTGGTTATCCAAAGGATATGTGAAAGATTCTTGGTATATTGTAACTTCAGTTTGTTTGAACTGCATTGAAGGTAATTTATGATTTTCAAAAAAGCATTATTGTATTCAAAAAATAAATAAAACAAGCGTATCGTTCTGCCCGTATATAGATATCAAAAAGTGAAAAGAAAGTAGAGTTCCACAAAACATGCAAATGTCTCACAAAAACCCCGAAAAACTCCAACACGGTAAAAAATAACGTCAAATCTCAAAAACCATACAAACGTTCTACAATAACACTTGAAAAAAAATACTTCACTCTTTCCGGAAGATTACTTGATATAACAAATATACCATTAGAAGAAAAGATGTCATAGGCAACCCTGTTTCGGAATTCGCATCAACCAAGAACACTTGGCGTGGCCGATGGTAGAAGTTTTTAGCCTTTATTATATACAAATTAATTTCTGCAGAACATTGAACAAGAAATTCAAATGACATAATTTCATAAAATCTTCTTCGGCCACGCCAAGTGTTCCTGGTTGATGCGAATTCCGAAACAGGGTTGCCTCTTACATCCTCTCTTCTGATGGTATATTCGTTATATCAAGTAATCTTCCGAAAAGAGTGAAGTATTTTTTTTAAGGATTTTTTTTCAAGTGTTATTGTGAAACGTTTGTATGGTTTTTGAGATTTGACGTTATTTTTCACCGTGTTGAAGGTTTTAGGGGTTTTTGTGAGACATTTGTATGTTTTGTGGAATTCTACTTTTTTTTCGGTTTTTGGTATCTATATACGGGCAGAACGATACGCTTGTTTTATTTATTTCCCTAATACAATAATGCTTTTTTGGAGATCATAAATTACCTCCCATACAGTTCAAACAAACTGAAGTTACAATATATCAAAAATCTTCCACATATCCTTTGGATAACCAATGTACTCGGTCGCTCATATTGATTTCATTTTTTTTCCTTCCAAATGGAGCATTCCCTTCGATATCCGCTCGACATCCTGAATGCAGTGGAATTTTCCTTCAGAATTTGTTTTTAGATTCTTGTACTCTCCGTTTTTGGGATTTTCATGTGCTTGGCGTCATTTATTTACTTCTTTGGAGTTTTTTTCAGGGGATTCAATTCGTCTCCAACTTCGTTTATATCGTAAATTGCTTTTTGAATGAGAAGCCACGATGTATATGCATAAGTTGGATATTTACAGTTTGTTGCAGAGAATATTTTGAAGGTAAGATCCTGTAACGCTATTTCAATATTAATCAATTCATTATGGAGTTATGAATTTCTTATTGATCTTGACTACCTTCAAACCTCAAGAAGAACTTCCCTCATCTCCACTTCGCGAAATATCATTTGTTCCTTCCTCTATATTCTCCAAGGTTGTTCCTCTCTCGAACGTACTAATTGTTGGGACAGACAACACCCCGAATGAAATTGCAACGGTTTGAAAATTAATGGTCGAGAGGGATGTGGAACCTTTCGTAGGTCAATTGGGATGAACAAAGCTCATATAATATTGGAGGAAGAATTTGTTTTTTAACTACAAAAGTATTGTATTGTACATTATTTCTTCTCCCTCCGTCTGTCGCGGTCTTTGAGAGTTTTTCTACAAACAAACAGAAATTTACAATGTTTTGGATCATTCTGAGCGCTCATCATACAAATTGTGTCGAACTCGAGAAAATCTCTGAACGACACACGTAAGAAAGCAGTATGCGTAACTTGCAATAAGTACGGTAACTGTCCCTCAGGTATGAGTATATAAATTTGATTTGCAACGCATCTACCTGTATGTTTCGCTCGCAATGAGAAGAAGTCGAGGGGACTCAGCTGAAAGCAATCTGTGAGGTAAACCTCTTATTTGAATCCTCGTTTAACAAGAGTGTGTGCGAGACTTGATCCAGTAATCGTGAAGATATTCTCAAGTTCGATTTCACATTGATTTTTACTCATATTCATATCATGGAATGTTCATTTTGAATCACGTGCGAATTCAACACCTGTCGGTTTTGTTTATAAGTTTTGTAATCGACTTATCGAATGATTTGATAACGCGCGTAGTCTCTTATCATTGGTGATCACGTGATAATATTATATATCGATTATAGATCGATTACTTGTCGAATTTGAATGTTCTTATATCGCGGAAAAGTGCAAAAGATCTCTAAGAATTGTTGCATTTCAGTTTCATTTTCACGCGCTCTTCAATTCTCTCTTAGAATCTTGTCTGGGGCATTCGTACGTGATTCTCCATTCTCTCTCCATGTTTTTCGTCGATCGAACGCTATTATGTCATCACTCGTACACTAGTTACGAGTGTAGGTGCGTGAATACATATGTCGTTCATGTGCCGACTATGTTGACATTTCTTCATAACGCGTTCGCTCGATGACTTTTCGTTCTCTTCTCATCTCTCGATGCTTTGTGTATATACAATATTCTTATCGAGTTTCTATTACTCTTTCTTTCTTGATGAATTAATGATTAATCTTCTTCTTTTCTTGAAACTATTTCATTATCGCACGGTGTTGTAACAGCACGAATGCCCTATGACACATTCGTACCGTTACAATCCAATGCGTCCAAAATTGTTTCAGTCGTGTATGTTGTATCGTTTAGGATGACTAACGTCGAATCAGGCTCACTCAATGGTCCGACTGCAACCATCAATGGTTGAAATGTTTCTCCTCTTTCCCGAAGGCCTTTTTTGACATGTTCAATTTCTTTTCCAAGGTCGACATAATTCTGCAAATGAAAGGGAATCAAGGAACAGAATTAAAAATATCGGGATATAATCTCATGTCGTCTCGTTTATGAGGAATAGAGACTTTAATTATTACACCCAAACGATTGATAACAAAAGGAATTATTCTGTGGTTCAAAATAAATTCATTATTGAATTAGAAATTCGACTATTGTCATTAGCAACATAGGGAAAAGTATTTAATTCATTACCTTCACATTCAGAAGAAAATTGTCTCTTCTTTCTTGAATGGTTAATTGAACATTCTTCTTAGTCCCCGAGGATTAGCGGTACTTTGGTCTTTGTTTCTCTTTTTTGTACTTGACGATCGATGAGGTTGTATGAATAATGGGATCATATGCAAAACGATGCCATCTTGTTGTTCTACAATTCCAGATAAATCCAAAATCAATTAATATACATACAATAAATCATGTACTTTATGAGAAATACTTTTTATAAAAAATAATTCACATTAAGTTTAACGTCAAATGTTGAAGCAACTCATATACACGCCTTTCTAGTCAGTTGTCTAGAACCTTATAAACATTGGAATAACGATATTGCGATGAGTTTTCCGAATCGTAATGAATTATAAAATCAATTTGAAAAAGCAAAATAGATCTCAATTGCTTCGACATTTTTTATCATTGAATTTGCGGATGTTTGAAATAGCATGATTATCCAAGAAGTGTCCAAAATCAATCAAAAGAATAATCATTGCTTATTATACCGATGTTCAAACCTTTCCACTCAATGAGAAATTCAAAATATCGGAATGATTTTTACATTATTTGAGAAAATTGTATAGCGAAATCATTCTCATCATCAAATCGTAAATTTATGTTGAATACAGATGAATGCGTAATCACTCTCAATCTGAAAATAATGTTCGAAAACAGTGTACCCGAAATTTTCAACTTGTCGGAATGATTTTTGTACATATTCCTGAATATAAATTAATATGATCTCAATTATTCAATCTTATGCGAACGGATGAATTAGAACATGGAATAATGCGTGATTTTTGTGGCAATTGAAACTTTGAAGTTAATTCCATTGAACTGTGAATTCTTCGTTCTCTGTTTTTTTGAAAACTTGACCTGAAGAGTTTTTCAACTAATGTTTGATTATGCGTTCATAAATGATTTCAATTACTGTTTCATCAATCACCTGGTGGTGCTGTTGACAACAGTTGTAGATATGCTTTTTTACTGGAATCTGTAATCTTCTTATTTTCAATCTCTTTTATAATGACTTCTTTGACATTTTTTCACTTTTCATACAAACAAGATTTGCCATTCGTCAGTGAATCGAAGTCTTGTAATAACTGTGAAACAATTCATGCATCTTATTCAAGTAAACTATATAAATTTGATGAATTGGTTGATGTGAGTGATTTATACTCAACGTTATAAGTAATACTGTACCAAATTTTTTCCAGAATCAATCTTCAGACAGGGAAATCCTTCGAAGTAATGATCAAGTCCTATAGTTTGCAGTAGGTTCCTTCTTACTTCAAATGTAGCTTCCCATAAGGCAGAAACTTGTTCCCATGGCTCACAATGAGTTTTAAGCCAATCAATTTTCTCTGAATCTGAAAATGGCACACATATGATAGACATAATTTCTTTTTACAAGATGCAAATCTTATAATTTCCTGCTGGCAAAAAGGGGAATTCTAAATTGGAAAACACTGTGGATCATGATAACTTCTCTAATTGTGAATGCAAAATCATATATTCGTGTTGGTTTAAGTTCATTAAATGGAAACATGCAGACTAATACAGTACATGGTGATTTTGATTCAAAAAATGTAACAGTGGATTTGAATTCATCAAATGGAAGGAGACTGAAGATTCTATAATCAAAAATTAAGCATAACAATACCCTACTGGAATAATACAATTTCAAAGTATAATTTCTTTTGGATTAAATCGTTAAATGAATTCTCTAAATTTCAGATTGATTTTGCAACAGTCATTCTGCATTGAAATTGAGAAAATTAATTTCCCATCACCTACACTGGCAGCCTATATTGCGTCATTCGGAATTAATTCATGTCAGCTTGATAAAACGACTTGAAAGGTTTTCTTATAGCTGTGCATGAATTGCATTCTGAATTTGTTATGAAGCATTTTAGAAATGGAGTATGATGGATTCCACAGTACTATTCGCAGTGAAAATGATAATGAATCCGGACCCGTACTCATTTTTTATCAAAAGACTATTTGAAATATAGAAACAATCATAATTTTCAGATACCTTCTGCGCCGAGAATTAAATCACGATTGGGATCATTCCTTACTATCCGAGAAGTTCGCAAAAAGTTCTGTTTCCTCAACCGCTCTTCGACGTAAGTGTAATCATCCCATAATTTTCCTGACGTAGGAACTTTTGAATTTTCGATTCCTTGTTTGAAGGGAGTATAATAAGTATATCGAGATTCTCCTGGAAAAATACACTTTATATCTTGAGGTATTTGGATGAACCTTTCTGTAGTGATTCTGGGATAATCAACGAGTTGATTATCAGATCAGTAAATGAGTTAATATTCACAAGTATTCATCAATTTCATTATCTCTCATGAACAAAATTCAAAGATGAAAACATAAACTATTAAATGAGAATGGTTTGCTCAATTTTTTACACTATACTTTGCACTGATGAAATGTATGTGAATCTCCGTGAAGTGGGTTATAAATATATCAAGAACTTCATGAACGATCAATTATCATTATGTAATAATATTATCGAATAATAAAAATATTCTTACACAAATTTTTCCAATTGTGTTTCCTGCGGAAGATCCTTTGTGGCAGTGTCCGATTCTTTTTCAATAAGTATCCGAGTAAGAAGAGAACGTATGCTCTATGTGAGGCTATTGTCATTATCTTGAAAGAACTTTATTATGATTTTCCCTTTAGTATGCCCTCTCAAGTATTCTTTCAATCCCTGTAAAGAATCAAATGTTCGCATCATGAATGTTTTTCAAATCTTTACACCATGATTTGTTTCGAAGAACATCTTGAATTTGATATAAATTCAATCCACATTCACATACGAGGATCATTCAATCATGATTATATGAACTATATTGTTGTAGTCTCTCGGTCAGGTAAAGGCTCCGCAATGGAAGAATAAACCAATTTATTTCATGTGTTACTTTATTATCTGTTTCCGTATGCTTACAATGAATATGACAACACTAACTGAACTTGCTCAACCGATTACGCCTCGGTAGGTCCCTCGATCGATCCCTCCTTCGGTGCATCCCCCACTCGCCTGCCATCCTCCTCCGAAACCGTTCTCCACATCCCTCCCTTTCTTTCGAGTTTGAGAGGTTGTATTGATTTCCGGTTGCAAGCTTGATCAAGGATTGTGTGGTCTTTGACGAGTTCCTCGTGATCACCCGATGCTGCTTTCATCTCTCCTTGATGTTTGGAGCCAGCGGCCTGCTGTGGTATTCCCATGGCTGGAATGGCTGGCCCGCTGTAATCCTCTGCCTCTGAAACTTTCCTCACATGGCTTATATGTCGTCGTATTGTGTGTTTTGATCCCTTCAGCGTTAGTTCATTACCTACTCGTTGTTGTACTTCATAAATTTCGTTTCCAAAAGTATTTATTAGTTTGTGAGGTGGTAGTACGTTCCTCACTACCACTTTATCTCCCTTCTTGATGTCGGTTACTCGTGCCCCCCTCATCTTGTATTCCTTCTCTTTCCCTTTGCTTTTATTTACTAGATCTTGTTTATATGCTTCTGCGTCCTGTTCTTCACTTGTTAGATCTTTGATGAATGGAATTTTATCTCTGATGTTTCGACCAAACAGAAGTTCCGATGGTGTTTTTCCCGTCGTCCCATATGGCGTTACGTTATACACGCACGTGAATTCCTGCAACTCCGTTTCATAATCTCTATTTGCTGCATAACTAATTTGCAACCTCTTTAGGATTGATCGATTCATATTTTCTACTTCTCCATTGGCTTGAGGCCAGTAAGGTGGTGTTTGTATTATTTCGATACCGTTAGTTTCGCAATATTTGGTAAACTCTTTGCTTGTGAATTGTTTTCCATTGTCGGTTCTTATTGAGCTAGGGATACCGAGTCGACAAAACATTTCTTCCAATTGTTCGATAATAATAGCTGAAGTTGACGGCTCAATGAACTTGATTTCTTGGTATCGCGAATGATAATCAATAATCACTAGTATTTCTTCTGGTATTGGTGCTGCCTTCATCAAGTCCATAGCTGAACACTGCCATGGGCCATCTGAGAATGAGTACCTTGTCATTGGTGGGGGATAGCTAGGTCTTGACACCAATAAGCAATTACGACAGGATTCAACGTATCTTTCTGCTTCTTTGTCTATCGATGGCCACCATACTTTCGCCCGAAGACGTCGCTTCATGACAGTTTCTCCCGGATGGGCTTCGTGAGCCAATTTCAAATTGTGTGGTCGAAGAGATTCCGGTATCACTATACGATTCCCTCTTAGTACCATGGGTCCTACCGCTGTTAACTCCATTCGAAATGAAAAATAAGGATTTTTATTTGCGGTCCCCCACGACTCTTCCTCGATTCTGTTTATCACATCCTGCAATTGTTCGTCTCTTCGACTTTCATTGATTATTTGAGAGATGTTCACAGCTTTTGGGACTGTCGCTTCAATCAACGAACGGATGTGTTGCTCATTTCCACTGTCATATGATTCATCGATCCTTGGTTGGCATAATCTTGACGATGAATCTGCAATATTTTCTCTACCGGGGCGATATATAACCTTGAATTTGAATGATTGTAGTCGTAAAAGCCATCTTTCGATTCTAGCTGGTGGTTTGGATGTTGGCTCAAAAATTGTTTCGAGGGGTTTATGGTCTGTGACCAATTCAAAATACAATCCCGCTAAGTAGTAGTGAAAACGCTCCACCCCCCACACTAACGCAAGACTTTCCTTTTCAGTTTGCGAGTAGCGTCTTTCAACTTCGGAGAGGCTTTCACTTGCAAAAGCGATAACTCTGGGTGTCTGGTCATCAAACTGAATTAACACTGCCCCTAGTGCAACTGGGCTGGCATCGGCTATCAACCGCGTTCTCCGATTCGGGTCGAAATGAGCTAGTGTTGGTAGTTCAGCCAAACCTTGTTTCAGTTTCTCAAAAGCTTGTTGATGCACCGCTGTCCAGGTGAATTCGATGCTCTGTTTAGTCATTTGTCTTAGTGGTTCTGTCGTACTCGCTAGGTCTGGAATGAATTTTCCTAAGTATGTTACAAGTCCCAAAAAACTTCTGATCTCCTCTTTTGAATTTGGAGTTCGGAAATCAAGGATAGCTTTGATCTTACTTTCGTCTGCTTCGATTTCATTTGGGGATAGTCTATGTCCAAGAAATTCTGAATTCTGGACTTTAATCAAGCCCTTTTCTTGATTTAGGGTGATATTATTATTTTGAAGTATTTCCAACACCTGCTCCAATTGTAGGTCGTGTTCTTCTTCGGTTGCCCCAAAAACAATTATGTCGTCGATGTAGTTTAAGCAGTTTTTGTAGGGTGCTAGTAATTCTTCGAAAATGCGTTGGGAAGTCTCTGGAGCTGAGTTTACCCCAAATAACAATCCCTTGTACCTAAACATCCCTTTATGTGTGATGAAGGTGGTAATCGGGCGGCTTTATTCATCAAGCTCTAATTGGTGGTATGCATTGACTAAATCTAGTCTTGTAAAGTATTTGGCCTCCCTCAATTTTGTCATGAAACTATCAAAATTAGGTAGTGGATAGTTTTCGCGCTTGATGGCCTCATTTGCTCTCCGCATATCCACGCAAATTCTAATGTTCCCGTTTGGTTCAAAAATCACCACTATTGGAGAAACTCATTCACTAGGTTCATTCACCTTTTCAATGATCCCTTTTTGTAGAGCTTCTTCCAACTTATCTTCTACTGCAGCTTCTACACTTATTGGTATTTTCCGCAATGGTTGGCGAACCGGTTTCACTGTTGGATCGATAGTAAGTTTAACTTTCACTCCCTTCATCTTTGGAAATTCATGGATTTCTTCGATTGTATCTACATTCGATCCCAGTTTCGAAACCCCTAATTGTTCAGCCGTCTATTTCCCTACTAAGGATACATCCCCCTCTGTGATCACGTAGAAATTGTCGATGACTTCCTGTCTCCCTTGCACACTTATTGTCGATTGGAATTTGTTGTAAACTCTCAATGTTCCTGATGTGTAAGGGTTCAAAGTGTTTTGTATGTTCCAATTTGAATCCCATATTGCTGCATTATTGTTGCTCAGAGTTCTCCAATCCTTTCCATTCACTACGTTCACTTTTGACCCTGAATCAATCAGCATCGTTATTTCAACACCTCCTATACTACATTTGATTAATTCATCTTCACTGGCCTTATCATACTCTGTTTGAGTTCCTTTTACTTCAAAGCAGTCGAATGATCTCATGGTGTTTCCTTGGTCCTTTTCCTCTTCATCTGAAGTATCCTCTTGTCCTACATGGTTTATGGCGTTTCTTTGTCGCTTGAAATCTCCTTTTGATGATGTTCTCTTGGGTCGCTTTATACCTCTTGTTCGACATTTTGACGCAAAATGACCAATTGCGTCACAGCAGTGGCATTTAGCGCTCTGAGCTGGACAATTGTTGTCGTTCGGCTTGTGATTTATTTTTCCGCACCTTTCACATTCATTTTTTTGTACGCTCATTTCATTCACATGATGAAATGAGGGCCCTGGTCCTGCATGAGTTGGATTCATCAGCGAGGATTGGGTACCAATTTGTTCGTGTACTCGACATAATTCTATGATTTCCTGTAACGTTCGTTCTTTTTCCAATAATTTCTTTTTCAACTCTACGGGTCTCCAAGAGTCAATCAGTTTATCCTTCAGGTTAATTTCTATGGCTTCATTTTTCGTTGCCCCAAATGAGCATTTCGCAGCCTGTTGTCTTATTCCCAATAAGAATTCATTGAATGTTCCATCTTCTTCCGGTTTAATAGTCCTGCATGAGTGACGTTCGAATGTTGAATTTTGATCTGGTGAAAAATGTTCATTTAATTTTCTTACTAATGTCTCAAAAACATCATTTTTCCTCTCTTCATCATACACTTCTATGGCATCCGGAAGATTGCGTGCAACTTCTTGTACTTGTGTCCCTCCGATATGTAATAGTTTACTGCGTTCCTTTTTTGGATCTTCCACGTCTTCTGCCTCCAAGTACAATTTTACTGAACGTAGCCATTTTTCCCATTCTGTTCGTGATGGGGCTTTATCAATATCGTCACATGAGAATGGTTTTATATTGCAATAATCCATCTTTCGAATATCCGATCTGTGTGTATGATTCAACATACGCCCGTATTATGTGTACGATTTAACGTACGTCCGTATTTGTATGTACGATTCAACGTACGTCCGTCTTTGTGGGTACAATTTAACGTACGCACTTAATTATGCGCTATGAAAGAGGAAGAAAAAAAAATCCAGCTCGATAATCATTGCATAAAATTATTTTGAGTTTTTTTTCCCATTCGTTCGTTTAATTCAATGTATATACGTATCTACTGTTATCCAACACAATTTGTACACTGATATGAAAACGTACACTACTAGAAAAATCTGTCTCAAGTTTCATAATAATGTTATGAAACTTTTTACATAACACAGTCTATTGAATTTCATAATATAATATTAATTTCAATAATATAATTCTTAATTTTTTTCTTTTTAGAATTTTCTTCTCAATTCCAATAAGATATTTTTGAATTTGATAATTGATTCCTTAAATTTCAATAAAAGTTATGAAATTCCACAACCGATACTAAATCCAAGAACTTTATTAAATTTAATACCGGAATATTAAACTTCATAAGAATTTTCCTGTTGAATTTAATGATTTTTCTCACAATGTAAATATTGTGAATTGATAATCGTGTTTTGTAATACTTTACCCTCGTCGCCAATGTTGTAGTCTCTCGGTCAGGTAGAGGCTCCACAATGAATGAATAAACCAATTTATTCCATGTGTTACTTTATTATCTGTTTCCGTATGCTTACAATGAATATGACAACACTAACGGAACTGGCTCAACCGATTACGCCTCGGTAGGTCCCTCGATCGATTCCTCCTTCGGTGCATCCCCCACTCGCCCGCCATCCTCCTCTGGAACCGTTCTCCACACTATATACAAATCTATGAATCCTCACAGTGTTATCACATATCTGTTCAGGTTAGTTAGCGGCTGTTTGATTATTGTTTGGCGGCTGTTCCGGCTGAAAAAATATATAAAATGAAGCTTGCGGTAATTAATATATATATATATAGATATACACACACACATCAAAAGTATATTTCGAATAAACTTTCTGAATAATAATTCCGGAAAAACATTCAAAATAAATTTCTCAGAAGTCTCTGAGAATTCTTTTTGAATACCATATAAATTCATAAAGCACTGATTCTGCACTATGACATTGAGGATTCTCGAACAATCCAACGTTGATTCGAACATGATTCTTTATGAACACATCGCGATCAGTGTGTTGTGTGGATTTGGAATGTTTTTCTTACATTTTAAACCACAATATATGAGAATTGATTGAATCACCTCTGTACTAACGATCTGAATATTGACGTGGGATTTTGGCGGTTGACTTTTAGATATACCTGATGGGAACACGTTTTCGCTTGGGATATAATCCTCTTGCACATTTGCTACAAGTATTGGAATATCTTGCACAGTAGGAAGAGACTGCTATGAATAACAATGAACGAAAATTGAAATTCAATTTCATGTCATAACTTTGAGGAAGAAAAAAGAAAATCAATTACAAATTCATAGCACGGTAGTACGATGTAGTGTTCATGTTTCGATGAAAAACAATTATGCATACAAACCTCCATAATGTTCTCTATTCCATTTATTTTTCTATACTTTTCATTCCATCCACTCATCTCACACATTCTTATTATTTGAGAAAAACAATTTTCACTCCTAAAATCAACCAAAAATATCTTGTCAGACGTAGAATCAACACCCCTACTTTGTGGGATATTTGATGAATAAATGTTTTCAATTCTCACTTGATTATATCCAATTCAATTTCAAAAATCAATTCAAACATGTTCCGATTCTCTAGGTATTCAATGTATAACGACCTTATAATCGAGAAGTTTTCGAATGATATAGGAAAAATTAATTCATCTTAGTTTAAATTTATTGTGTAGTTCAATAAATGTATAAATGAACGTTAATCTTGAAATTTTCATAAAGTTAATACTAAAATAAAAAAAGTGAACGTAAATTATTGAGTACTGAATCTGCTTTTAGTAGAGATATGATCGCCAATTCTAGATCTCTATTGTGATCGAATATATTATTAAAAATTGCAAAATCTTACGTTTTTTTATAATAATTGGATTAGTTTACATACTTCCTTTGAAGAGTTATCGTGATACCGCAACCACACAGAATAGTTTCGCTTCACGATGGAAATCAAACAAACAATAACATGATGTTCGTTATGTTGAAAATCTTCCGTTTCTCGCTTTTCGTGACAGAAGACGAAACGTTCGTTCGGAAATCTTTGGTTAATATCGGAATACATACAGCCCGTATTCCTGTGCATCATTCACCATATACATATATTATTTTTGAATACATTCATATCATTTTTGCCATACTGACTGGAACTCCAGAAAGATGAAAGAAACTCCCATACGCATATAGCTTTATTGAGTTGGAATAATGGTGGAGTTTTCGATTATACTTTCTGTTTTATACGATTACTTCTAGCAATATAATACAGTCAGAATATTTGATTCACCATGAGAATTATTTTTCCCATTGGTATGGCAATTTATGGAAGCTGGTAATCTGGAATTCAGGTTATCAATAATAAAGTTCTGAATGATGATTGTAAATACTTGTATTGGTACAGGACCAGCGCCGGTTATCCATAAATTATGGTGAAACTTCAAAGAAATAATAGAACTCTTCCCTACACTGTTTCCTCCATGTACCTCTATAAATAGACGCGTAGCTCCACATACACTGAGAGAAAACATTTCCGGGAACAATAATAGTATATTGTTCAGCAAGGAGGGAAAGTAAGGAATTTCCGACCAGTGTGAAGTTTGTCCTCCCTAGCCAAAGGCGAGGGAAACAATCACACGAGTGAGAATTTCCCACTTCTCCCTGGGGTGAACATACCATTTTTCCCATAACTGCAAGGAAAGTGGAAATCATCTGTTGAATTGCATATAAAATATTCATATGCATATTTCAGAACGAAAAGATAGTTTGTATTTTCCTCCCGCTGTGACACATTCGCTTGGAATTCAGCACTTTCTCCCCTCAAAATAGGTCAGAAAACATCAACTTTCCGTGCAGGTGTAGGAGAAAACATTCAGTTGAATAGTCGCCATAAAATACTGAATTGATTTGAGTAAACTTTCATTGACTCAATTGAATAACTGTTTCAATTGATGAAATATTTCATAGCACATTAAATATTTGTTTGATCGAGTGAATGGTTAATCGAGTTAATGAAGGTTTTTTAAATCAATTAAGTATTTTATGGGGCCTATTCAACTAAATATTTCATTGTTCCCGGAAATTTTTTCCCTCAGTGTAACGTTACGGAAGCCTTGATTGAACACGTTCCTAGAACGTCGCACGGTGCACATGAATGGAACCAAACGGAACACGTGTCTCTCCCTAGGACATACGTACGACGTTTTCAGAACATCCTAAGCCGTTACTTGCACGTCCTCTGTGTAACCGAACACGTTTTCCAAACGTACAGAAAACCTCTCGGTGCCGTGTGGGAACGGCTCGGATTTTTTAATGGAATTCGTTCGTGAGCTAATCAAAATAGTTACCGTAAGTACTCTGTTTTGTTTATGTAAGAGGTCGCTCAAACAAGGTTCATCAACCCAAGAGGGGATATCAAGAAAATTTCCATCCGTTCGACATGGATGAGATTCATTATTCTCACCGTATTGAATGTACTTTTCATATCCTCAAACGGATGAGCTGGACATACGTACTCATAATTTCAATATGATCGAAAAGATCATGAGATCACTGACGATTTTTCTTGTAGAATTCTGAATACCTTCCGTTGCATGATGAAATGACCGGTCCGTCCATCCCTAACTTCCTTTCTAATTTTTCCCTCTCTTTTGTTTCCCGTTTCACTACATTTTCTTCCATTTCTCTGAACAAAATGACGATTCTTTCCTCCTCGGATGAATGAAAAGGGTAATGGGGAGGATATTCGTGTTTATGAAGAGATATAAATGCCCATAGATTCGTTCCATTTTGCGGTTTCTATTTGAAATCGGATTTAGATCTCTAAAAATGGATGGAATCTATGTATGTGATGTTGAGGCTGGAAAATGTCGGACTTGGGATAGGGCGGTCTGGATATTCAGAATACCCAATCAGCACAACATGTTTCTAGGACGTTTTTAGAATGTTGGAGAAACCTTTGCGGCGTTTTCAAAACATTTTGAAAACATCTCAGGTACATGTTTTGCTAATTGCACGGAAAAAAATGATTCTGAAATTGGTAGCGGTGATCACTATCTTGCGTAGGATTGGAGCCAATCTTTGAAAAATCAGCAATGAGTGCTTGTGATGATAATAATGAATAAGAGAAGAATAGAAAAGGGCATTAACGTTCATAGTGATGAAAAATTGTAATAATCATGCCTATATGCTCATGTATGCTCATTGTATGCTCATTTGGAGCATTCAGCGACAAACGTGGTTAGCGATGGTTCCCTCAGTCATTACAGAAACGTCATAAGATTGAATATCAAACGTTGTATTGCCCGGTGTGGAGAGTGATTCATAATATTTGAAGGCAATGATTGTCAAGCAATGTATAGAGTAGATTTCGAAATGAAAGAGAAGGATAGGAACCATTGTACGGTGTGGAATCATTCATAACATTCCGAGGTGATGATTCTCAAGCATTTCATGTCGTACATCACTAAGATTATCCATAAAGTGAGTTGCTGAGGTGTAAGCACGAATCAATCGTGCGATAGAGCTAAGTCGGTATAAGCGTTACTTCAGTTAAGTTAGGTTGGTTAGGTAGGTAGGTTCGAATCCCTATTACTCAGAAGAAAATCGTCGTGGAAGTATAAATTCCAGAAGAATTCATTTTTTCTGCGTGATATGTGAGCCTAATTCACGGCATCTTCCTTTTGAATCATGGTATTGATCACTAAGTTCCATGAAGAATAGGAAGTATGTTTGTTCAGTTCATATTGTAATAGAAACTGGATGAGTTAGAAGTGATCTTCATCTGAAGATAGGAACTATTACTCCCCCCCCCCCCCCCCCATGAGGAACTGTTGATGGAAAAGTTCAGCTGTGACCAAATTGCTAACCGTTTTTAGCAATGATCCCTCGTATTGCTAGTGATAATCATTCGATATTATTCTTCCTCCGTGTGGGTAACTTGTGATGGAAAAACACTTGCATGCAATGATGCCAGATTTGAGACGTAGACCATTTTGACCCTCTCGATCCACCGCTTCTCCTCCCTCCCACTATACGAACTGAGTTGGGCGAACAGGAAAGGACGTGATAGCTACTCGCTCTCTCTCTCTCTCTCTCTCTCTCTATCCCGCTCGCCCGACTTAATCCGCATGGTGAGAGGACGGAGGAGCGACGGATGGGGAGAGAACAAACGGTCTTGGTCTCGAATCTGGCATCTGCTTGCATCCATGATTGGGGTGTTGTTATCAGTTAACAATCGCCCGTGTAGAAAAATTAGACATAGCTAGACATAAATTGTGTATGGAAATGGGCATGAAAAACTATGCATGTTAAAATGACTCATCCGTGGATTCCCTTCTCAAAGACCATGGCTAATCTTTGCATGCCCAGTTCCGTACACAATGTGTGTCCAGTTTACGCCCAGCTAGTCTGATTTTTCCACATGGGTGGATATTCTACCGTTTGAATACAAATTTTCCAATATTGTAACCCATCAGATTCTCACTGAACGTTTCATCCTATATTTTCTATATGCTTTTGAATGTGAGTAGTACAACCCTGTCCGCAAGAACCAACCCCGTCTGTACAGGTTCTTTCTATACCTGTCATCTATATACGGGGGTGATTTATATCTGAAGCATTCAAAGAAGACTATTCAACTTTTGCAGGAAAACAGAAGAGATTCATATGAATTTCCCAATTCTTCCAATTCGAGAATTCACTTTGATATGACGTGATTTTCCGGGGAATAGAGAAATTGTTGAGGAAATCTGAAAAAATTTGAGAGTATTGTTTGACTGATTTTGAGACTTTTTTGTTCTTACAAAATTTCCTCACAAGTCCATAGTTATTGAGAAGAAAATTGCTGAATGGTTTCTGAGATCACCAATTACAAATTCAACATTTTCATTTCGTAATTATCAGAATGTAATAAATATCGGAATATATTTTCTCAATGAATCTGTGATTTCATTTATTTATTTCAAATTCTGTTCAAATTGAGATGCAATCGAATCAAACATTTATGTCATGGAAATATTTACCATATATCAATATTCCACATTGTTCACATCAATATACCACGTTACTTCGATATTGCACCGTATTATTTCAGGAGTTTCCCATCATAGTAATTCTTGGGTGGGTATTTTCATTCTACGCTTTTAAGTCATCAAAAGGAAATGAACGACTGTCATTTGCTTATTTACTCTTTTAAATGTCATATCCACGTCAACATGAGAGACAAAAACGCGTTCGAGGAGAACTCATTGAAGTAGAGGAAAATGAAAATGGCATTGCGAATGCTATCTTCATCCCTTGTTCGAATGATTCTGGATCTTCTGATTCAAGTTCTGAATCTGACACAGAATCAGATGATTTCCCAAGTGACATAATGAATATTCCAAAAGTGTCCTATGGGCAGGTACGAAATAATTATGAGGGAAATCAGACAAAATTATCTCCAAATCACGGATACGAATGGATAATGGGAGAAAGGCAATATCATGAAGTACTCAAGAATGATACTTTACTCCCTGATGAGACAAAAAAATTTTTTAAAACTTTATCCTCAGTTCAGTTGTTCGAGTTATTTCTTTGTAGCGATCTGGAAAAATAGATCATGAAGGATACAAATTTGAACGGGTATCAGCTAACTAATAATGAATTGGATATTATTTTGAGAACAATAATTACGGAAATATTCAATAATCGTGAATCTCAAAGAGATTACTGATCTCCAGATGAGCTGTTACGCTGCAATCCGATTGCATCTGCCATGAGCCGCGATAAGTTTTCGGAAATCAAACGAAATATGAAATTTAGTAGCCCGCAAGATGGAAATGAACATGACGAAGTTCGGAGAGTGAGAAATATGCTAAACATACTTAGAAAAAATATTTTACAATCCGGTTTTTTCTCTACGGCGTTATCTATTGATGAGATGGTGATCAAATTTTACGGGCGAGCTCCAGTCTCCCAGTTAATGACGAATAAACCTGAGAGGTTTGGCATGGAAATGTGGGTAATATGCAGTCCAGAAGGATATCCATCTGATTTAGATGTATATTGCGGTCAAGGATCCAACATCTATTCTTCGGATCATAGAATGAAATTGGGTCAGTGTGCTGTGAGTAGTCGCGTTGTAATGCTAATGGTCCAACAATTACTTTCAACGGTATCTCCAAAGAAACTATGTTCGTACCATTTGTATTCTGACAATTACTTTTGCAATCCGGACTTATGAGTTCATTTGAAGGGAGTTGGTCTCATCGCTACAGGGACTCACAGTGGGGCCAAATGCCAAAAAGTTGGGAAAAATACAAAAAATGAAGTTTGTAATTTGGAATATTTGACCGTTAGGGTGAGTAAAGTGATGCCCCGAGTATCACAATTCAGATATGAGAAGATGTGATCTGCTCTCCCTCTCCTTGTATACCAGTTTGAATGTACCTTCCTGTGAGGTACCATTCGTGTGACTACGGAATAGTAGAATGATGTCCATGTTCAAAGAGACGCTGTGTCTCGGAAGATGAACCGATCGAACTTTTCAAAAATGAAATCTACTGCTGAAAGTGTATAGAATATACTAATGATCAGAGGAGTATCAATTTATCGAATGGCAAATGACAACAGTGTGATGATTGGATGTGATTTTTATATCTCTGAATTTGGAAATTCGTTTGGTTCGTTGAGGAAGGAGTTGTGTTCCCAGAATTTCCCAGCCATTCTACTTATTGAAGATTGCAGACGAAGGTCTCACCTCCAACATGAAACAAGAAAAAGTTGCCACTTTCTGCCCCTTTGAGATTCCGAAATGATTTTGTCAAGGAAGTGTCTCAGACCGCATGATGACAATCACAGAAAATTTGAGGGAATTATCAAGAGTTCTCAAATTCGTTCGAAAATCGGTATCACAGGGGTTTTCGGGGTCACTGATTATGCATCGACTTTCCGAATTCCTAAATTCAAAATGGCGGAGCAAAATTCTCAAATTCATCGAATTTTCCCTAAATTTCGTGCTAGGAAGTTTGCGGAGTCACTGGATCGGTTGACAAAATTTTCAAATTCCAATATGCACGGAAAAAAAGTATGGTTATCATGAAGATCTGAAGTATGGTTAAGAAGAGATAGCTGTAGTGACAATACTGTATCGCTATAGTGACGATACAGATGGCTATGCTGGCCATCTATATCGTTCCTTGGATGATTTGTATGCTCATTACAACGATACTGATACCACCAAACTTTGGATAGTCTTAACAACTATCCAGTATCGTTATGACGGCGATATTTTCCTTTCCATGTGGTGGACTGAGATGCTCATGTTCGTCGGTTGTCCTTTACACCTCGCATTCGGGGTTTTCCAGGGTCGATGATTATGAATCCGGCGTTTTCGTGTAGAATTCCATACATTTGCCGTTCCGTTCTCATCCACCATATCGGATCAAACAATTCGAATCCCGCAATTTTGACAACGGATCCGTAATCAGCAACCTGAAAAACTATTCGATACTGAGTTCCAAAGAAATCCGATGAATTCTCGAAATTTTGTCCGCCATTTTGAGTTCCGCAATTTTGACCACGGATTCGTGATTAGCAACCCCAGAAACTATCAGGTACTGAGTTTCAAAGAAATTCGATGGATTTTTGAATTTTCGTCCGCCATATTGGATCCGCCATTCTGAATTTCGCATTTTTGACAACGGATTCGTGATGAGCAATCCCAAAAACTATCAGGTACTGAGTTCCAAAGAAATCCGATGAATTTTCGAAATTTTGTTCACCATATTGGATCCGCCATTTTGATTTCCGCAATTTTGATAACGGATTTGTAATCAGCGATCCCCGAAACACCCTGGTACCCATTTCCAAGCAATTCTGAAAACTCCTCATGATTTTCTCCAAGTTTTTGGGTTTTGGCCCTACTGTGGGACTGTTTGATCCGACAGAATAAGGGAAAAAAATTCACTGGATGGGAAAACGAAAAGAGGTACTCACATAGTGAAACATGAAAGAAACAGTGGACTCAATTTCATAACTGTTATGGATGAAAACCCGTTTCAGTTTTGCCAACAGCAGCTGGAGTCACTCCTATGAGTAGCGCCAGAAGATACTCGGAAGACATTCACTCTAAAGAAGAAATGTCATCCCCTATGACGTTTAGACTGTAGAACATGTTCATGGGGGGCGTCGATCAACATGATGCTCATTGTAGCAATTTACTCCCTCAAATACGAGCAAAAAAATGGACGTGGTCGATTTTTTGTAGATTGATACAATCGTCAATTACTGTTTGAGCGCCTTTCAAAAGGGCAATTTCTCATACATCTTGCAGCACGATAGATGAGGGGGTGCGAGACGAAAGACGCTTTGCGAGGGCTAGCGGCACACGCCAATCCTCACTTAAAATTAGTTCGGCAACTAATCTCATCACGTAACTACGTGTCATCACTCTCTCACTCATATAACGTGATCCACTAATTACGTAATATGAAAACGTATCTTCAAATCGTTTAATCGTGTTTGCCCTACTCCACGTTCGAGCGGACCTCAAACTACATCACGTCTGGCCATCCTCGTCCTATCTTCGGACCTACGTTGGCGGATCACCAGCTTCTTCCCACACATCACATCGAAGTCGACCACCGGGTATAATACATCCCCGTATGAATTTATTTCTGGCCAGAACAATGAAATGACTGCACTTTCTATTGAATTCTGATTTCAATTTAGTTAAATTAACATGTTTGGATTTCTGTCTCCGGACGATTTGTCGATCTAAACGATCATCACCACTATAATTAACAATATCAACAGACACGGTAGTGTCTCGAAGCCAAGTACATGAAGAAAAAGAGCAAAAAATACATACATGTCAATTTCGAATCGAATCGAACAAGCTCGAACAAGCAGACGCTACCGTGTATCTTTACGGGAAAACCGCAACTTCCTATAGCCAAAAAATCTTCACAATACCTCAACACTCACTGTTTTCCACGAAAGAATAATTACACTTTCATAATATAATTCGATGATTCATTTTCGATTAAGCGCACTACGGAGTGTCTCAGTTTATATCCGATACTGAGATATAGACGTTTCAAATTCCCATGCGACCAAAAAATTATAAAATTTTCATTCACCATTTTCTTTGACATTCTTCATCAACAAGAAGGCAGTGAGGGTTCTGAGAGCGATGGGATTGGTCGAAATATCGCAATCATTTTTCCGACCTATAGGATTCGTCGCGATGGTTCCTGCCGCTTGGAGGGGGCAGTGAACTCTATGCATACTGGAGGAGGGATCCTTAAGCGAGGGATGAGACAACGAGCTCCAGACTTGCCGTGATTAGTGGGATAGAGCTTGGAGTGCGGATCATCCAATGAATCGAATCGAGTTGACAGTTGTTGGGTTCCTTGAATCTTGATATGGCTAGTTCTCACAGTGGAGAGTTATTTGTAGTAAGAGTGCTTACAGTGAAGTTATGGTTATAGAAGTGTGGTACAATGAAGTTAGTCACTGTGATGCTGTGTGGGCATTGTTGGCGACGGTCACAAATAACACCAATAATTGTTTTTTCCTTCCCATAGAGGGGAAAATGCTTTATGCACCGTCAGGGAGCTGATGTCATCACTCCCCGGTGTGAAGGACTCCTGCTGTGGCTGGAGATGACAGTTGCCGATCGCAGTATACCCACTAAAACCCCCTCTTGGCAGGCATTCGACGCCCCCCCGGAACTGTTCAACACATTATTTCGGGGGGGGATGCTCTGGATTCCGGGCCACGTTTCACGTGGCCCCTCCGCCTCCCCTGCTGGCTCTCGCATCGAGGACCCTCTTCTTCCGTCGCAGGACCGACTCCGCAAAGCTGGCGACATTGGTCCATGCGTCTTGGCTTAGCAGCATGGCTCCAACTATGTTCTTTGGAGTCACGCTGCCGTAGATCTCTCCGAAGCGACTCCTCTCCGCCCGCCACTCCTTACACTCAAAGAACGTGTGGAGGGCATCGTCTCGTTTGGAGTCGCAGGAGACACAGTCTGGTTCCTGCACCTTGTCCATTTTGCAGAGGTAGGCTTGGAACAGACCGTGCCCCGTCAGCAGCTGAGTGAGGAAGTAATTGACGTCCCCATGCTGATGGTTGAGCCAGGAATCCAGACGAGGTATTATCCTCGCTGTCCATCTGGCTCGCGACTTCCCTTCCCACCATTCTTGCCAGGTACGCAAAGACACGTCTCCAGCTTGACGCCCCGCTTCATCCCTCCCTGCGACGGAAGCTCTATGGTGGACGTACCTCCGTTCCTGGGCGAGGAGGTCGATTGGTATGACACCCGAAACGACCAACGCTGCAGGCTCCGAGACCGTGCGGTAGGAGCAGGCGATACTCTCTGCTGAACTGCGGTCATGCGCTTCCGGTATTTTCCGTACCGCAGCGCATCAGCCCAGACTTCGGCACCGTGAAGCATGATGGACTCGGCGGGTTGTAGGAGCAGTTTTCTCCTGCAGGGTCGGGGGCCGCCGATATTGGCCATGACCCTCCTCAACGATGTGACTATTTCCGCCTTGTCCGCTCTGCTCCTTATTCCTTCCCAGAAGGTGAGCCATGAATCTAGGCACACCCCCAGGTATTTCACCGACGCCTTTGTCTGGACCGTCACCTGTCCTACCTGCATATCCCTGATCAGGGGGATATGCTTCTTGGTGAGGAGCACGATCTCGGTCTTCGCCAATGCCAGCTGCAAGCCGTGGCCGTCCATCCAGGAACGGACGCGACGCATGGTCTGGTTGAGCAGCATCTGCGCCTGTTCGACGGTGCGTGCGATAATGACCGCACCGACGTCATCCGCATACCCAACCAGAAACACCCTCTCCCCCGGCAGCTCCATACGGAGAATCCCGTCATAGGTAGCGTTCCATATATCGGGTCCCAGTATAGAGCCTTGAGCCGCTCCAGAGGTCAACTCTCTCTCCACCGGGCCAACCTCGGTCTCATACATCAGGGAGCGGGATCTCAGGTAGTCGTCGAGTACCCTCATGAGATATTCGGGCACTCGAAAGTCCCACTCCAGCGCGCTTATAGCGTCGCTCCATCTAACCGAGTTGAAGGCGTTGCAAACATCCAACGTGGCCAGCAGACAAACGGGGCGGGAATAGTGATTCCCGCGCTCCGTGCCCCTGGCTGCCTCGATCACCTCCTGGATAGCGTGAACCGTCGACCTCCCTCTCCTGGAGCAATATTGACGTCCGGAGAGGTCTCCAGCGGCTTTGATGGCTCCGTGGAGGCGAGGCTTGAGAGGCTTCTTCAGGAGTTTGCCGGCTGTATCCAGCATGCACGGGGGCCTGTGAGATGACGGGTCGTCTGCTGGCCCCTTGCTCTTGCTCACCAACGTCGACCTAACCAGCTTCCAGCGGGCAGGGGAAATCCCCGCTCGCAGGCAGGCGTTATACATGTCGAGCAAGAGCTTTGGATGGCTCTGCGCAACTGCCTTCAACACCTCTGCCGGTAAGCCGTCTGAACCCGGGGATTCCCTCCCAGCATCGGTGTTGGCTCTCCTTTATGGCCCGGCGTAACCTCTCCCTCGCTGCTTGGTAAGCGGCGATTTTGGGGGCTGCGTCGCCACGATCGTGGGGCCTCGAGCGCTGGGCGATGCGTCTGAGTCTGAGACTCTCGCTCCTCAACGCCGCGATCTCGTTCGTCCACCAATATAGCGGTCTCCTTCCATTTCTTCTCCGACTCCTCGGCACTGCCTCCTGACAAGCGCGGTGGATGTGACGCATTGCGATATCCACTACTGCTTCTGCTCGTCCACGGGAGGGCAGCTCTTGTTGGATCCCGTCCAAAGCCAGCTGTCCACGTTCCAACGCCGGAGACAGTCTCTCAGGGCACATCTTCGCGACGTTCCATCTGGGCGTCAGGTTATTACGCGCGCCATGGGCTGGAGCTACATCCCGGATGTTGAATGTGATGTATTGGTGATCGCTGGCTGTGTAGTCCTCGATCACCCTCGAGCCCTCGACACGGCGCACCAGATCTTCCGGCGCGAGAGAGATGTCCAAGATCGTCTGTCGATAGCCAGGCCTCCGGAAGGTGGACGTTGTACCGGTGTTGAGCACCAACAGACCAACTTGCCAGTGGCCATCAGTATGTTTGCGGCCGCTTGTTCAACCGTAACAAGGGCCGAGACTTGACCACGCACGGTGGGCTTCGTTAGCGTAACCTGCAGGATCCCGCCGTACTCTTGTAATTCGTTCCGCAGTGCAGCCTGCACTCCCACCTCAGTGGAGCAAACGTTCAACTCTCGAATCTCGAGGCTGGCTGTTGGCCTCAGCTCCCGGACGCTGCCCACCTCCTGTGCAGCCTGCTTGAACGCCTCCGAGAAAGACGCTATGGCCTGGTCCGTCGCTTTTTCTATTTCAATGAGGACCTCACCGTTCCTTGTGCGACGGAACACGCTCACCTCGACCCCAAGCTCCTGCGGTCTCACAGCGTGGCGGATGGTGGACAAGACATCCGCGTAGGTTTTCCCTCCTGCAGGTTTCACGGCGATTGCGTCCGGCTTCACGGTCCACCGCCGTCGTTTCTGCTGGGGTCTCGTTGTCGGAGCCTGCTTCGCCGGAGGATGCGCGGGAGGGTTGGCCGTTGTTGCCCTGTCTTTCTCCTTTCGTTTCTTCTTCCACTCCTTCTTCCTATTCTTTCCCTCCTTCGACTCGACCACTGTCCACTCCTCTAGTGGGGGGGCCACAGTGGATTTTCTCCTCTTGGGCATCCGGACTGGAGCTCTTGGAGCCTCCGGCGGGCTCACAGCGGGGCGCTTTTGACCACTTGTTGGAGGCGAGCTCCCAGGGGGATTCCGTGGGGCGGGTATCGGTCTCCCTGTCCGCCTATCGAACGCTCCGCGGTCCATGGCCTGTCGGACATGAGCGTACGTCCGCGTGTCCTCCTGCGGCCCATCCAGCTCCTCCAACAGTCTTGGGATGCCATCCTTCACCGTTCGATTGACGTTGGGCTGTTTCTGGATGGCATCTACCATGCCTTGGATGAGGCGACGCATTCCTGCGAGCCTCTCTTCCGCCTTCCTCTCCGATTCAATGATGAGCGTCCTGAAGGAAGCCAAATCATCTCCACCGTCACCCGCCTTTTCTATTTGTTCTCCATCACTTGGCGCAATGTTCACAATGGAGGGCTAGTGAGCCACCTTCATTGTGCTACGGTTGCATGATGATGACGCTGCGGGGCCCGTTAGCACACCCCTGTCTAGCGCCGGCCCTGGGAGGTCCGATCCCCCCTGGACGGTAATGGTTTCTTGCGTCTTCGTACTGGCCATATTTGAATCGGTTCTAGAAGATATGGTTGACCAGCCACCCCTAACATGGAGGGACAGACGCGGACCAGGACGCCGCCCGATACGGAAACGGACGCGCCTGGAAATTTGTGGGAGTGGCTCTTCCGCCCCCGACGCCGTTGGAGAGTTCCTCCCCTGATCCGCCGCCAAAACCGTTGGCCAGGTGTCACCTGTAACCCTAGGCAGGGGCCCTTACGCGGTGCTACCATCCGGGGCCAGATGGACCGTGGTTTTTCAGAGAGGTGTTACTCCTCTATCCCTCCTCCTCCCCCATCACTTGCAAGATGGGGTTCCGGGCTTGGGACCGGTTCAAAGCGGAGTTCGGAGTTTGGGAAATTAGGAAAAGGCAAGAGTGCAGTGGATATACCACAGGTCCTTGCGTTAGGTACACTATTATTAGATCCTTCCAATAGAATCACAGGTAGATGGAGCAAAAGCAAGGAGGATGCATTTCAGCATACATCTTCATGTCACGGACCACAATGATGAATGTCATTAGGCAGCGTCATAAGAAAATGAAGAAAAGGCAGAAGTGCAGTGGATATACAAGTCCTTGCATTGAATGATACCCCTATCAGATTCTTCCAACAGAATCATAGGTTGATGAAGGAAAAGCAAAAAGGATGTAGATGTACCATACATCTGTACGTTGAATCCTACCATGATCATTAGGGAGCGTTGAAGGGAAATGCAGGAAAGATAGGAGCGCAGTGGATATATCACAAATCTTTGCATTGGATGCATTCCACTGACAAATTGACGAATGATCAGAGAGACTGTTCAGGATCAACTCAACGGAAATTGAGCAAATACAATATTCTGATTATAGAGATTGTTGCAGAACAACTACAGGTCAACTTGACTGATGTGACTGGATGTGACAATTCATTCTGAATGTTTCCTTCCAAAGTTCCACCTTTCAGTTGTTCCATTCAAGCTGGATTATATTTGTGTTCTTACAAACCATCATTTTCATCTTCACTTATCTTGGTTTTGGAATGATTCAGCTCTCAAATATCATGAATATTAAATGGTTTGGATATTTGATACAATATTGCTTTTCAATGATCATGAATCACTTTAAATACATTTTGAACATTTCATGGATCCTAGAGTTACTAAATCTCTCAACCCGAAATACTCTATGAGAATTTAATGAAATTCATGATATTTGAGAATTGAATCATTCCAAAACACAGATAAGTAAAGATAAAAATGATGGTTTGTAAGAACACAAATATGATCCAGCTTGAATGGAACAACTGAAAAGATGGAACTTTGGAAGGAAACATTCAAAATGAATTGTCACATCCAGTCACATCAGTCAAGTTGACCTGTAGGTGTTCTGCAACAATTTCTATAGTCAGAATATTGTATCTGCTCAATTTTCGTTGAGTTGATCTTAAACAGTCTCTCTAATCATTCGTCAATTGGTCAGTGGAATGCACCCGATACGAAGATTTGTGATATATCCACCGCGCTCCTATCCTTCCTGCATTTTCCTTCAACGCTACCTAATGATCATGGTAGGATTTAACGTACAGATGTATGGTACATCTACATCCTTTTTGCTTTTCCTTCATCAACCTATGATTCTGTTGGAAGAATCTGATAGTGGCATTATTCAATGCAAGGACTTGTATATCGACTGCACTTCTGCCTTTTCTTCATTTTCTTATGACGCTGCCTAATGACATTCATCATTGTGGTCCGTAACATGAGGATGTATGGTGACATGCATCCTTCTTGCTTTCGCTTCATCTACCTGTGATTCTATTGGGAGAATCTGATAATAGTGTACCTAACGCAAGGATCCGCGGGATATCCACTGCACTCTTGCCTTTTCTTCATTTTCCTTCTACGCTACCTGATGATATTGATCGTGGTGGTAAGCAACCTACAGATGTATAGTGAACCTGCATCCTTTCTACTTTTCCTTAATGCACCTGTAATTTCACTCAAGGAATTCACTCACTGATGAAACTTTCTCACCTGGGTACTGAGAGATAAGGATATTGGATAATATATACTCCAGGGGCCAAAATATTGATAAAAAATCAACAGAAATTCACGCGTTAAACGTAATGTGTCTTCCTATTGTTGACGGTGTTTCTTCTCATTCGAATGCAGTAATGCAGTGTATATTGTACTGTGCTTCTAAGACAAAACGATTACTCTTATCTGGACCCAATGACATCATGAATATTTCAATTCAGAACTATAATTCGCAAAAAATCCTTAATATCATAGCTCCAAAACAGCTTGCAGGTCCACAATACTTGCATAATCACTCACAAGATGCAGGAGAATTCATCGCTTCTATTTGCGAGAATTCGATGGCTATTAAAGATTTAGTGAAGCACCAAATAACTACCCTAACGGAATGCACGAAATGTGAATATACCGGAAATATTGTTGGTACAAATTGTGTTACACGTCTTGGGCTACCTCCAATTTCCGATGAATCATTTGAGTTTCGAGAAATATTCCAGTTGAATTTTTCAACATAGAAAATTTTCGAAGATTCTTGTGATAATTGTAATGACTCGCATGAAACTGAAGAATCATTCATAACAGCGTCACAACAATATGTAAGTGTGCAATTGATGATGTTTAATCACAACAATGTTGAAGCAACAAAGGTAGAAAATATAAACATTAAAGCAGTACCAACTTCAAAAATCATAATTGCAAAACTTTTTTATGAAGTTATAGCTGTTGTTCTTCATCGGGGTAGAAATATTTCTGAAGATAATTTCATATGCATGTTACGAAATAGAGGTACATAGTGGATATTTATTCATGATCTGCAAGTTGAAGAGCGACATTGACCACGGAATGCTAAAGACTCGTATATACAGGGTGGGGCATTCAAAGTGTCGCGGGCGTTTTTTCCAAAAATAAAGTGAGATACGAGAAAATTTCTCGGACAACAGTTGTAGGGTACCGAGGGGGACATCCGATGGTGGCCTTGGCTTTGACCTCAAATCTCATATTCAAGGGCATTCTGAGATCAACTCTTGTTTTTCAAATAGCATTTCATATTTTTCACTGCAGATTTTGATTCTAGGTCGAAAACCAAGAAACTTTTCTCCGAACCAGTTTCCTGAAATCCGCAAAAATGGGGCTCTAATCGATATTGTTCCATTTTGAATCTGACATTCGAATAACTTGAAAACGAAGGGTCTTGCAAACGAATGTTTCGTACAAAAGTTGTCAATACACAACACATTTCAATCGTCTACATTACCACCATTCAGAGCTCACGCGATGTAAACAAACGACGGGGTTCAGTGAAAATTCACGATTTTGAAAGTCAGTTTGTCAGTTACATTTGATTATTACTTGGTTTATGACAAATTGAGAATCATGGATATCCGATACACGGTTTCTGAAAAGATCGATATGATCTACATTTACGTTGAAGTGCATAAGAACCCCAGACAAGCATATGACTTGTATGCAGAACGATTTCCTGAAAGAACAACGCCATCCATTAGGTATTTTCAACGCATTACAAAATTATTCTCAGAAACGGGAAGTGTTACAAGGGAAAAACGACTTCGAATGAGAACTGTTAGCGGAGAAAATGCGGAAGTTAAGGTACTAGCTGCAGTAGCCAATAATCCACACGTGAGCTCTCATGAAATTGAACTCCATTCGGGAATTTCTCGAAGAAGTGTTCTTCGAATACTGAAACGTCACAAATTCCATCCGTATCACATTTGTTTGCATCAAGACCTTCACGGTGTTGATTTCGAAAATCGTGTACAGTTTTGTCGATGGGGTCTAGCGCAAATGCACAATAACAACTTCATCGACATATTATTTTCTGATGAGTCGACGTTCACCAATCATGGTCAAGTAAATCGACATAATATGCATTACTGGGCGACAGGAAATCCAAGATGGTTACGTTAAGTAGAGCATCAAAGACAATGGGCTGTAAATGTTTGGTGTGGTATTTTTCGATCTCCAGTAATTGGACCGTACTTCATTGCAGATACGCTAAATGGAGAGAAGTACAGACATTTCTTAGATCAAGTACTTCCAACATTACTTGAAGACATACCTATTCAGGAACGATTGAATATGTGGTATCAACACGATGGTTGTCCATCCCATTATGCAGTCACAGCTCGAGGAATATTGGACAGAGATTATCCTGGACGATGGATAGGACGTCGTGGACCAGTTCATTGGCCTGCCCGTTCTCCGGATCTTACTTCTCCAGATTTTTTTCCATAGGGATACATAAAAGATACAGTTTATCAACAAGCACCTACTACACCTGAGAATATGCGTCAACGAATCATCAATGCATGCGCGAGCATCAATGAAGATATTTTAGCACGAGTTCAGCAATCTTTTGTAGAACGTTTTGAAATGTGTATTGAAGTCGAAGGCCATCATTTTGAGCATCTACTGCATTAAAATTATCCAAGTGATGTAGACGATTGAAATGTGTTGTGTTTTGTCTGTTATACCCCATCACCTCCGTTTCAGTTCAAGGGGTCCCCCTTGGAATCAGACAACTTTTGTCCGAAACATTCTCCTCCAAGACTCTTCGTTTTCGAGTTATTCTGATGTCAGATTCAGTATGGAACAATATCGATTAGAGCGTCATCTTTGCGGATTTCAGGAAAATGGTTCAGACAAAAGTTTCATGGTTTTTGACCTAGAATCCAAATCTGCAGTAAAAAATATGAGATGCTATTCAAAAAACAAGAGTTGACCTCAGAATGCCCTTGAAGATGAGATTTGAGGTCAAAGCCAAGGCCACCATCGGATGTCCCCCTCGATACCCTACAATTTTTGTCCGAAAAATTTTGTCGTATCTCATTTTATTTTTGGAAAAAACGCCCGCGACACTTTAAATGCCCCACCCTGTATACAGGGCGTCCCATTTGAAACAGGACAGCTGAATAACTCTTCAGGGAATGAAGGGGGAAAAAAATTGTTCAAATAAAAGTTGTAGGATTCGAAGGGGGCCATGAGATGGTGACCTTGAATTTGACCTTGAGGTCAATTTTGAGCATAATTGATGGTCAAAGTATGTTTTTTCAAATGGAAAACCCTACGTTCGACCTCAGAAATGGAAAGAGCGGAAAATTTTACATCCGAATATTCTAACATATCAGGTCATTTAGGGGTCATTTGGAGGTCAAAAAACCATTTTTAATGGATTTTCACGGAAGAGCCTCAAACGAGTTGTTTCTCTGACCAAAGTTATCAAAGTTAAAGTGAAACCCCACGTTTCGACCTTGAATCCGACCTTGAGAACGATAATGAATGCCAAATTTGAAACAATAATTGAAAAATCATTTATTTTTACAGTTCGTCGTTTTATAATTACAGATGGCACAAATCCGTTGACGAGTAAGACACACTTATTGCAAGAGATGTTCGGATTGACCGCCATTAACTCCAATACATAACTCCAGCCGGCGTCGAAAGTTTCCAAGAACAGCCTGAAAAACTTCTGCACGAATATTCGCAATTGCGTATCTGATGCGTTGTTGTAGATCCACAGGGGTTGTTGGTCGGTTGGTATAAACGACATTTTTTACGTAACCCCACAAAAGAAAATCTAGAGGGGTCAGATCAGGAGATCTTGCCGGCCACAGTACAAATCCACCTCGACCAATCCAACGATTGGGGAGAAGGATATTTAGATAATCCCTCACACATCGAGCAAAGTGTGGTGGTGCACCGTCTTGCTGATACCGCATCCTTTGCCTAGTTGCTAATGGCACATCTTCCATGAGAACTGGTAATTCATTCTGTGAGAACTGTAGATAATTAGGACCGTTAACAGTTCCATCAAAAAAATACGGCCCAATAACTTGATTGTCTAGAATTCCACACCAAACATTTATACTCCACCGATGCTGATGATCAACTTGTTGAGTCCAGTGCGGGTTTTGCGCTGACCAATAGTGGCTATTGTGACGATTTAACAAGCCAGTACTTTGAAACGTTGATTCATCACTGAAAAGAACATATCGAAAGAAATCGGGCGCTTCGTTCAACCTCTGTAAAGCCCAATGGCAAAAGTTAACCCGATTCTGCGTATCTTGTTGAGATGATTCTTGGGTCAGTGTGATGTGGTACGGATGATATTGAGCAGCTTGTAGAATTCTGTGTGCCGTACTGCGTGGGATACCCAAATCGCGTTCAATATCGCGTCAACTAACATGAGGATTCATGTGTATTATTGCTAAAACAGCAACGCATCGAGGGTCGTTAAAGTTGAAACCTTGATTGTTTCGGCGTTGACCAATCCTTCCTTGACGACAATTTCTTTCAACTTGGCGAATGACTTCTGGAGGAGGATGATGCTGCCGATCTTCAAACCGCTCTCTGTACAATCGTGACGCTCTTTGATACACTCCGCGACACTCACCCAAGATCATGAGGATATCAACACATTCGTTAGGTGAATAAACCATTCTGAACTCGCACTTACACCGTAAACGATGAAAACTTATTAATGATCATTGTCGTACTGATATGAAGAATAAACTCTGGAGGTTAGTTCTGTTTACTTTCAATTCAAGGTCGAAACGTGGGGTTTCACTTCAACTTTAATAACTTTGGTCAGAGGAACAACTCGTTTGAGGCTTTTGCGTGGAAATCCATAGAAAATGGTTTTTTGACCTTCAAATGACCTCTAAATGACCTGATATGTTAACATATTCGGACGTCAAATTTTCCGCTCTTTCCATTTCTGAGGTCGAACGCAGGGTTTTCTATTTGAAAAAACATACTTTGACCATCAATTATGCTCAAAATTGACCTCAAGGTCAAATTCAAGGTCACCATCTTATGGCCCCCTTCGAACCCTACAACTTTTATGGGAACAATTTCTTTCCCCCTCCATTCCCTGAAGAGTTATTCAGCTGTCCTGTTTCAAATGTGACGCCCTGTATATATGCCTTTGAAAAGCAATACTTTCGCTTCATCATAAAATTGGAATTCAATTCCTGTGATATCGTACAGATTTGAAGAATATATAATACCTTCATGATACCATAACGAACCAAATATTCTTGAAAAATTTTTTCGAATGATTTCGATGGATATTCCACAAAATTCTGAAAAATGTCTGGTACAGTACTAGGAAGTGTCTTCAATCTGATATCTTGAAGGTATATTTTTTCGTTGCATGATGAATATTTGACATCTCTCCACCCAGATAGCAAAAGTTTCAAAAACTAGATCCCGTTGAATCCTTCTGGAACCACAAAATGAATCACTGAAATGTCAGTAGGATGGAGTTCTTGGAGAATTCAAATCACCTTCCGTCACACCATATACAGTACAATGTACAGTATGACAAAAGGCGATCTGAATTCTCCAAGGACTCTATTCTGCTGACATTTCAATAGTTCGTTTTGTGGTCACGAGAGAATTCAATGAGATCTAATTTTTGGAACTTCTGCTATCTGCTACTTTTCACGAAGATTCAAAAGAGTGACCGAAAAATGTTTGCTGGAAAGCTATTTTGAGCTTCATGCTCAACTGTAAAAATTCTATCTTGCAGAAAAAATTCCTGTTGGATACCTTGAATATATTGTACGCAAGTTTCTTCTGTCTGTAAGATCTATGTTGTTCCGATTTTCATACAATGATTTCTTGAAAACACTGGAAATTTTCGCACAAGACATGTTCAGCACAATATCGTGGGCTGTTTTCGGTGGCGTGAGCTCCTTTGGGCGCTGTGAGCTGCTCCGAGCGCTTTGAGCTGCTTTGAGCGCCAACTTATCAGTCAAGAAAAATTTAGTTTCCGGAATTCTTCACACGTATCTTTGTTCATTGGAATTCGCTTTTCTTCCCCTCTTTTCTTTATTCTTCATTTCGATAATCTATTGCCGTCCAATGATGAGATGACTGATGGGAATCCAAGTGGATTCTTATATCACGTAAGTTATCTGGGGACATTTCCTCCATTCCTAAGATTGCCATAAACTCGACAGGTGTATTTCATTCTTATTTGGGTTCGGTTGGAAGCATATTCAGAGAAAGAAGTGAAATCCCCCAAAAAAACGCCAAAAAAGTGAAAAAATAACGCCAAGTACATGAAAATCCCAAAAACAAAGAATAAAAAAATCTAAAAACACATTCCGAAGGAAAATTTCACTGCATTCAGAATTTCGGGGGGATATGAAAGGATATGCTCCATTTGAAAGAAGAAAGATATGAAATCAATATGAGCGACCAAGTACATTGGTTATCCAAAGGATATGTTGAAGATTTTTGGTATATTATAACTTCAGTTTGTTCAAACTGTATTGAAGGTAATTTATAATTTCCAAAAAAGCATTATTGTATGAAGGAAATCAATAGAACAAGCGTATTCTTCTGCTTGTATATATAGATACCAAAAAGTGAAAAAAAAGTAGAATTCCACAAAACATACAAATGTCTCACAAGAACCCCTAAAAACTCCAACACAGTGAAAAATAACGTCAAATCCCGAAAAACCATACGAACGTTTCACAATAACGCTCGAAAAAAATACTTCACTCTTTCCGGAAGATTACTTGATATAACGAATATACCATTGATAAAAAAGATGTGAAAGGCAACCCTGTTCCGGAATTCGCATCAACCAGTAACACTTGGCGTGGCCGGAGAAGATTTTATGAAATTATATCATCTAAATTTCTTGTCTAATGTTCTATAGAAATTCATTTGTATATGATAAAGCCTGAAGACTTCTTCCATCGGCCACGCCAAGTGTTACTGTGTGATGCGAATTCCAAAACAGGGTTGCCTCTTGAATCTTTTTCTTTAATGGTATATTTGTTGTATCAAGTAATCTTCCGGAAAGAGTGAAGTTTTTTTTTCAAGGATTTTTTTTCAAGCGTTATTGTAAAACGTTTGTATGGTTTTTGGGATGTGACGTTATTTTTTACTGTGTTGGAGTTTTTAGGGGTTTTTGTAAGAGATTTGTATGTTTCGTGGAATTCTACTTTTTTTTTCACTTTTTGGTATCTATATATACGAGCAGAACGATACACTTTTTTTATTTATTTTCCCAATACAATAATGCTTTTTTGGAAATCATAAATTACCTCCAATACAGCTTGAACAAACTGAAGTTACAATATACCAACAATCTTTCACATATCCTTCGGATAACCAATGTACTCGGTCGCTCATATTGATTTCAGATCTTTTTTTTTTCAAATGGAGCATATCCTTTCATATCCCCCCGAAATTCTGAATGCAGTGAAATTTTCCTTTGAAATGTGTTTTTAGATTTTTTTATTCTTTGTTTTTGGGATTTTCATGTACTTGGCGTTATTTTTTCACTTTTTTGGAGTTTGTTTTTGGTTCAGGTTCAGACTTGAGGATTTCATATGTGTTCTGATTCAATTTGGTTGTCCAGTCATATTTATGACATGGAACTTGTAGTTACTTTTACTTTGATTGATTATAGACTTCAGTTCCAATTTACATGCTTATTTTCAATTCAAAGAACCGTCGACACCCCTCCTTCACAGTCTGTTTACCTCTCATTTCATCGTTTCAGTTCACCTTTTCACAATCATTAATGTCTCAATTTTTCAATAAGGAAATTCTCAATACATAAAATTCACAGCTCTTCGTGTCAGCACGGCGAAGGCCGGAACATGCTCCTTCGAGCCGGATCTTTCTGGCTCGATCTCGTTTAAATTTCCAGCAAGTCGAATGTTCTTTGAATTTCCTCACGTATAAGTTTCTTGAAAATTTCATACATATATTATTCCGTACTCTTCTTTGATGTATCTGAAAAACTGGAAAAGTTTATAATTTCAATATAACAGATCGGTATAGAAGATCTCTATATTCTCCTTTGAACATAAATTCAAAATTTGACAATTTGAATAATTCGAATCTTGACTTCGTATTTGGTCTATATATAGATCACGTCAAAGGCGATGACAAAAAAATTGTCATAAACACACGCTCCATCTAGGCTATCTCGCTCATATCATAACGAGCGTTAGAGACAACGAGCAAAACATCTTCGCACCCGGCGACTTTGCTTTGACTTTAGTACAGTTTTTCGGTCAAAACATTATAGACGAGGAGAGCTTTAATTATTCATTGAAACCCAATACACAGCGATTCAGACTCTCCGTTATCGTATTGATTCTTATTGATTCAAGGTAATTATTCGAAGTCCTTCGAATACAAGTCCAAGAAATAAGTAACCCCTTGACAGAGTACACATCGATTGAAATAATTTATACTGAATAATGATTATAATGAATGAGTATAGAATATGGAATACAGTTCTTACATTGATCATTATATATGTATGTTTATGCCACGATTGTCAGGGATCAACAAATTAAAAGCCAGAATTCGTAAAAGACTTCGGATTTCAAACACTTAGGGAGAGTGGAATCCAAAAGTCAAATTCTCAGAGTAGATCAAAGAGATCTCACAACCTTCCATCACGTACAAATCGAAATATTCCGGAGTGCAATAGCGACGTCGGGCATCAAAGTCCCCGCGTTGACCTACGATCGATTCACGAATCAATATTCCAAGCTCAACGCTCACCGACACTTCACGCATCGAACTCTCTCGATTGTCACGACGGACTTAGATTCAAATTCCATATAGATTTGTAATCATATGATTGTCACGATCATTTGGACTTTTCGTCATTTGTAAATATTTGTGAATAGTTCATCCTTTATTTTGGTATATATTCACCTAGAACTTCGACTTGAAACACGCATTCCTCCCGTAGTGCAAATCTCGAAGTTGCATCGATCAATTAATTTGTTTAATAAATTCAATTTATCCAAATTCTCAACATGCCTCTCGCAGGAGACACTGCAACACTCACTCAAGAGCAACGCGAAGGTAAGACTTTGATTTCTTCGCGAGAACGACTATTTAGTCGCTTACAAATCACATTTAATATGATAGAGCGACTTCCAGATAAAGAAGACATTTTTTTGAGAAGGGCAGAAAAGGCCGCAGATGATTCCAAAGAATTTGAAAAGATGGGTGAAAATTTGAACCGCTTAAACCTTTCAATGCCAAAAGATTCAAGAGTCGACACAGATCAAGCCTCTGCGGCCTTTGATGAGCTGTATTTTATAGTTGATGCTGAAGTCGCGAGTATTCGCATGACTCAAAATACCGCGAATTTTAACGCGTCCATCTCCGCGAATGCAACCATTCCGGTGGATCAAACTTCAAAACCGAAACTCGCGCCGATTCCAATTCCCAAATTCAAGGGAGAAATAGATAAATTTCCCTCCTTTCGTTCCCTTTTCGAATCACTTGTACATCACACGACGATTCCCGTGATTCAGAAGTTTTCATTGTTGAAAACCGCCTTAGAAGCTCCCGCAAGTCACATGATAGAGAACTTTGAGTTCACAGAACATAATTACGAGGCTGCATATCAGAAACTAGTAGATAGATATACAGATGAACGAATAGTGGGGACTCATTTACTCGACAAACTTATTCACTTCAAACCGCTTACTGCGGGGTCGTTGTCACATCTACGACAATTCTTAGATATTTTCTGCGCGCATTATGAATCACTCAAACGGCTCAGAATTCCAAACTTTGCAGACTCCATTATTCGCAATTTGGCTTTAAAAAAGCTGCATGTAGAAACAAAAAGGCTCTTCAAAAATGAATTCTGTGATAAAAAAGTCCCAACGGTAGTTGATTTGACAACGTTCATTCGACAACAATGTGAAGTCGCAGAAATGACCACAACCCCAGCAAGATCTCAAAGTACCTCCACTCCTTCTCATTCGAGAAGGTCGCGACAGTCGCCTGGAAATAATCCGAATATCACACGATCGTTCCTTTCCAACTCTCAACGCAGAATACAGCAAACTCGTTCATCCGACCAGGCTCAGACTAGCGCATTCAATTCCTGCCCAATTTTCCAGGAAAAACATAAAATCTATCAATGTTCCTCATTCTTATTATGATCTCCTAAGCAGCGATGGGGAAGAATTGGAGCGTTCAACTGATGTTTCTCATGCCTCGGTAAACACTTGCGTCAGAACTGCCTTAGCCAATCAACCTGTAAAACATGTCAAGACAAGAGTCATCACACATCCTTACATATAGACAATCGATCTAGAAACCCCGACTCTGGCAATTCTTCGGGAGAAACTTCCGATTCCACTACTCCCGAAAAACCTCAAGGCGTACAAGTGTCGAGTTGCAATACGAATCGTATAGCCCATTCAGCTCACACGTCGCACGATATCTTGAGAACCGCCGTGGCTCGCATACAGGCCTATAACGGCGAATGGGTATCATGCAGACCAATAGTTTATCCAGCTAGTGAATCTTCATTCATAAAGGAGAACTTAGTACAAATATCACATCTACCGCGACAGCATTGTACGGTAGGTATCGTGGGGTGGGGAAATCTAGTTTTCCAAATCGTAAAGGCAGTGTAGAATGCCAAAATTTGGCCAGTACGCCACAATAGTCCCCTATTATCAGTGACAACTATTGTCTTGGACTCAATATCCAGCAACATGTCCAAAACGCCAGTACCACAAGGAATACGAGACAAGTTCCAGCATTTGGGACTTGCGGATCCCAAATTCCATGAGCCCGGTCCAATCGACCTACTTATCGGTGTACAACATCACTCCGATATTCTCGGTGTTAATGTCACCCACATACGCGGAAGCCCATCCGCAATCAGCAGCATTTTCGGCTTCATCATTTCCGGGTCAATACCCCTTGAAAGTCCTAACAATTCAGTAACCTCGTTCATCACGCGAACTCCTCCCATCAATGAACTCCTTTAAAAGTTCTGGGAGATTGAGGAACCACAAGTTCCCAAAGTTACTGATCCATTGGATGAGTATTGCGAAAACCACTTTTCGCAGACCACTAAAAGGGTAGAGAATGGCCAATATGTATGAGGTATCTCTACCTTTTAAACCAAACCAACCTCAAAACGGATTAGGTTCCACAAGGGAAATTGCCCTCAAACGACTCCTGAATCTCGAGCGTAGGCTCCAGCGCAATCCCCAGCTTCAAGACAACTATAATGAAAACCTCCGGGATTGCGTGACGCAAAATCACATGCGACTCGCTCCAGCGGAGTCAAAATACCTCATGACACATCACGCGGTCGTGCATGACAGCATTAGCACGAAAGTTCGTGTGGTATTTAATGCCAGCGAACAGAGTGACACCTCTATATCCTCAAACGATACTCTCTGTACAGCTCCGAAATTACAAACAAACAGACATTTTGGACATTTTATTACAATTTCGATCGCACAAAATCGCGTTCACCGCCGACATCACGAAGATGTTTCGCCTCGCAGAAAAAGAAGCTAGATTCACCCATCTGCTCTGGCGATCTGAACCCACTTCTCCCATTGAGAAATGGGAACTTGCAACTTTGCCGTTCGGATTGACATGTAGTCCCTACCTGACACTCCGAATGGTACGGCAACTCGTGACGGACGGGGGAGAAAATTACCCTTTAGCCGCCAACGCACTCACTTCTCACATTCATGTGGACGACATAATTAAGTCCGTTCCAAACGACGGAACCGCCATCTCATTACACACTCAATTGAATGAAATCCTCTCTCTCGGTGGTTTTAACCTCCACAAAATATCGAGCAACAGCACGGCTGTGCTCGATCACATCCCTCAAAGCACACGGCTAACTTCTATAGCATTCGACCAAGCCGAATGCATCGAATTACCAGGGTTAAGATGGGACCCGAACTCCGACACATTTTTCTACGAGGTGAATCTTCCTTCCATAATTTCCACCAAGCGTGGAATCTTATCCCAGGTGACACGGATATTTGATATCATGGGATATCTATCACCCGTGACTCTCTGGGTTGAGAATCTCATACAAACCCTTTGGACTACCGGGTTGGGATGGGACGAACCCTTACCACCCGAGTTAGCCGCATCGTGGTCATCATTCCACTCAAAACTCGAATATCCACGAGATATTCATATTCCTCGATGTATCGATATGATTCGATCCATCAGTTATTCGTTACTCGGCTTTTGTGACGCAAGCGAAGAGGGTTATGCAGCTTGCATATACCTGCACGCAGAAACCGAGGAACAAATTGTAAATACATTTTTATTAAAGGCAAATGGTAAAGTAGCACCTCTTAAGACGTTATCTATTCCTAGGTTAGAATTGGAAGGAGCAAAGCTCCTATCCGCCCTCATAGACTCCACTACCGCTTCCACAGAGAAGCTGCCACCTTACAAATTATACTGCTTCACAGATAGTGAAGTGTTCCTCGCGTGTCTCCGCACGCCACCTCATTGCCTCAAAACTCTTGTGGCGAACCGGGTGACCCAAATCTTGAGAGTCGTCCCAGCCACAGATTAGTGGCATGTCGACGGTGAATCAACTCCCGCCGAGGTTGCTTCGCACGGTATTTTTCCAAACCTCTTAAGGGGTGATATCACCTTGTAACCAGACAAACTGAGCTTCATTCCAAGGCCTACTGTGGAGTCAAAAAAATTTTTTTCAATATAAGGTTTTGTACTAATGAAAGTACTAGTCTTTAGATATGAGAAACATATTTTATTTGATTTTTTAAATAAAAAATAGAGGCTTGGAAGTAGACTGAAAAAAAGCCGTTTCTTTTCATTCACCTGCTCGGCCGTACCGCTACAGGTCACAGTTTTTGATCTAGAACAAAAAACCAAAGATTTTCTCAAAATATATGATGAAATCTATGGAACATCGTAGGATTTTCTTGAAAAATGAATTTTAAAAGAAATGGCATCGTTTTGAAGTTGAAGAACCTGTTTTCTCTGAAAAAATCGATCGGAAACCGGCTATAAAATCGGTTCAACACCAAATATCGGAAAAATCCTACGATGTTCTATAGATAATCATGTTTCCAAGATATACTGGAAATTTCAAAGCAATCGGTTGAAAATTGGCAGAGTTATCGGTACGGCCAACTCCAGAGATATGGTTTTGAGATAAACGCGTTCAAAGTTTCAAGTAGTATGTTTGTAGTGAAATTCTTGTTCTACCTCTAATTTTCGATGCCTGCCCCATACAATTGGCCTTCTAAATTGAGATTCTCTTGATTTCCATCTTTTCTGGACGAAGTTGCATCTTCACGAGCAGCTTCAGCCTCTCCAGTGAGGGAGCGCTTGGAGAGCGAAATACGGACCGCGTCAGCTTCCGAGCAGGAATTATAACATTCATCTCCAATTGTGATGCCCAATTGCTCCATTACTTTGAGAATTCCTCTGTAGCCATCATTGAAATGTAAAACAGCAAGAAATACAGCTGTATCGAGAACCACTTTGCCACTAGAAGCGGTCTTAGGAGCCATGGACCATACAAGTGAGTTGAAACTTTCGTTTGAGTTCTGCGTATATCCACCTAAGTAACGCGTGAGAAGTTCATCTCTACTCAACTCTTCATAAATTGGCTTCACAGCTTCAAATCTTCCCATTAGCATAGGCGTTTCATGTTTATAATTTTTTAAATCCACGGAAATCGCTTTCGTTGATTGCCAAGAGCACCATGAGTTCTCACCTTCTGGGCAAATGTGGTGTTGAGGCTTCTCGTCGGTTGAGATTTTATGGTATAACGTTGCCCAAATAGCTTTCTTCATATCTTGAATAAAATTACAGTGACGTCTGATTGCAAGGCCGTAGTATATTGATGATTTGTCAATCAATTTACCAGTTAATTTTCCTCGACCGCTCAGACCTTTAGTTTTTTTTACCAAATTTCTCAAGCGTGTACCCATCGTTTCTTGAGTGTGATCTATGCATTTTTTTCTTAGCACATCTGGATTCCTTTCTAATATAGCTTTGAACGTCTTGCTATCTCCGTCACCTATGTAATTGATATATATTTCACTCCATTCATTTCTTGAGATCGAGCAAACATTTCAGTTGCAGAGTCTACTTCCATTTTCCCTGCTGAGCCTTCGTGATTAATTTCACATTGCTCCTCGTGACTCTCTCTCCAATTTTCATACTCAGCAGTGTGCTCTTTTGAATTCCAATGAGAACAGGATTTACAAAATTTACTTTCAATATCTATATCGACAATTCTGCCAGTGTACCATGCTATTAGAGAAAAAATACCGACTAGCGAAGAAAATCCACGACGACGCCAAGATCCATCTCCTGAGACTGTTATTCCTCTATCTTCTCCTTGTTCCATTATTTTTTCTTTTTCCGCAGCTATTTTCATAGAAAAAGAGCGGACAGATTTACAGGTATCAGGAATAGTATCCATAATATTTTTGTAACTTCTTTGATACACTGGATGCGGTGAATCCATGAAGGCACAGACTTTCCGTATACCATTTATGCCGATTCCGAGTAAACGCATTGCAAAAATAGGTCTTCGGTTGATTTCGTAAGCTTTATCGTTCATTTCAGGACAACTATCAATATACACTGGAGCACATTCATCACAGCTAACAACTAACCGAAATCCCAAGCCTTGTTTGCTTGCTTCAGAGAATTTCACAGGCTTATGGCACGTAGAACAGCGTGAAATTCCCGATGGCACAGAAAAAATACACGGAAAAGATATAATACGATACCCGAAAGAATCATCAAAGGAGATTTCATAATTGTCTTTTGAGAATTCCTATTTTTTAGAAGACGTGCCGACATTTTCCGCCTCCTGCTCTTGAACGTATCGATTGGCTATTTTTCGTGATTTAATACTTTTTCTCTTATTGAAAGATTGACTCTGCTTTTTTCCTTTATGGTCTCGATGATCCGTGATTATTAACTTGTGCAATTGATAAGAATGAAAAGTAAAATACACTGGAGAAACGATACACACGTGTGTAAGCGAAGTACGTACTTTTGACCTTCCCAACGTATTTTGTTCAAACAAATGCTCTTTCAGTCTCTACATAAGATCAGTAGAGACATCTATTACTCAAAATTGAAGGCTTGGAAGTAGAAATTATCGGTAAATTCCATACAAACAAAATTTCAAAACTCTCACCGAAAAACCCCAACGCTCTAACTATCGCTTATTTTGCTCCTCGACTATGCGCAAACATCGTTATTTTCATAAACTTAAAATATTTTCTCCTCTATAATCGACATTTCCTATCATTCTTAGATATTTCAGGAAGTGTTGAAGCCAATAAAAAAAGAAGTGAAAAAAAAGTCACGGGGTGATATTACCCCTTAAAAGACCACGATCTCTGGTGGAAAGGGCCTGAGTTTCTGCAATTACCGATTGCACAATGGCCAATGTCCGATGTAATTCAAGCGGAAGAACTCCCAGAATTAAAACCAGGAAAAAATCTCACTTTTGGTAGCTCATACGCTATCAGAGCCCACATATAGCGTCATTGAACGACTATTTGGACATGTTTCTTCGTTGTTCAAGATTCAACGAATATTATCTTACGTTTTCCGGTTTTATCACCGACTTAGTTCCAAACAAACACAAGCCTCACCTCCAGCTATTTTTTCGGAAGAAATGGCGATCATACAAGAATTAGAGCAAGATCAACCCAACACGAGTTTGTTGCGACATCTCACTCTTTATCTCGATGAACTCGGATACATCAGGGTGGGGGAACGTTCAACATATGCACCGTATGACGATGCACAAAGGCATTCGCTATTGATACCAAACACTTGTAATTTAGCGTAGTTACTATGTAATCACCTTCATAACGTGACTTTACATGGAGGTCCGTTACTCATACAATCTCTATTGCAGAGAAAATTCTGGATCCCGGGAATCCGTTCGTTAATTCAAAAAGTTATCTTCAATTGCAACACATGTTATCGATTTGAAGCGACTCCGATCAAACCATTTATGTCTAGTTTGCCTAGCTTGCGGTTTCAGCAAATTCACGCATTTATTAATACCGGCGTAGACTTAGCTAGGCCCTTCTCATCAAAAGAATATAAAAGGAAAAATGCACGTCAATATAAAGCTCGGATAGTCTCATTTATATGTGTGAGCACCCGCGCAGTGCATCTCGAAGTCGTCGACGATATCTCTACGCCAACATTCCTCGCAGCATTGGATCGATTCATCGCCCGCCGTGGAAAGCCAGCTAAACTCCTCAGCGATCGAGGCACCAACTTTGTAGGGGCCGCTCGGACTCTACAAGAAATCGTGGATAGTTGGAAGGAAGATGAAACTGTGTTACCTGATTACTGCACAACACACAAAATGAAATGGGAATTCAATCCTCCAGCTGCGCCACACTTTGGCGGATCGTGGGAATCTGCAATTGGAAGTACCAAATTTCATTTGCAGCGTGTCATGGGAGACCACGTCTTCACGTTACCCGAGTTTCTCACGCTCCTAGTTCGAATCGAAGCCGTCCCCAACTCACGGCCATTGTGACCGCTTTCGATGAGTCCGTCGGACGGATACGATTATCCGACGCCGGGTCATATCTTGGTCGGCGCGCCCATGTTACTCAGCCGACCCGATACAAACCCTTCGCTACATCCTATCTCTCTCAACGCGCGTTGGGCATCAGTCTCAAGGTATCTTCAGGACTTTTGGAAGAGATGGTCTTAAGAATACATACATACGCTCATGCAAAGGAACAAATGGGCTGAAAAAGAGGAGAACATAACTCCGGGCACATTGGTCCTCATCATGGACGAGACCTCATCTCCAAACGTCTGGCGAAGGGGACGTATAATAGAGGGCAAACCTGGACGAGATAGAATTATCCGAGTGGCCACCATTCAAACTTCCTCAAGGATTATAACCCGACCCCTCACTAAGATATGCTACCTCCTACCAGAGGAAGCTTTAAACCAAGCCTCATAAGCATAAGCAGGCAATCGGCGGATTCAAAAATGTCCCATTTTGGTGAGGGGTTATGTTTGAGCGCTCGTCAAAAGGGCAATTCCTCATACATCTTGCAGCACGATAGATGAGGAGGTGCGAGACGAAAAACGCTTTACATGGGCTAGCGGCACACGCCAATCCCCACTCAGAATCAGTTCGGCAACTGATCTCATCACGTAACTACGTGTCATCACTCTCTCACTCATATAAGGTGATTCACTAATCACGTAATATCCAAAACGTATCTTTAAATCGTTCGATCGTGTTCAAGTGTTTGCCCTACTCCACGTTCGAGTGGACCCCAAAGTACACCACGTCTGGCCATCCTCGTCCCATCTTCGGACCTACGTTGGCGGATCACCACCTTTCTCCCACACATCACATCGAAGTCGATCACCAGGTTTGATATGGTTCCGTATGAATTTGTTTCTGGCCAGAACAATGAAATAACTTCACTTCCTATTGAATTCTGTCTCCAATTCAGTTAAATTCACATGTTTGAGTTTCTGTCTTCGGACAATTTGTCGATCTAAACGATCATCATCACTATAATTGACAATATTAAGGTTTGGACCTAAGGATTTCTTATGTGTTTTGATTCAATTCGATTGTCCAGTTATATTTATGACATGGAACTTGTAGTTTCTTCTACTCTGATTAATTATGGACTTCAGTTTCAATTCACTTGCTTATTTCCAATTCGAAGAACCGTCGAGACCCCTCCCATACAGTCCATTTATCCCCCATTCTATCGTTTCAGTCCACCTCTTCACAATCATTAACGTCTGAATTTTCGATAAGGGAATTCTCAATACATGGAATTTACAGCTCTGCGTGTCAGCACGGCGAAGGCCGGAACAATTACTAATGCAACTGTCATTCGAAATTAAGTTCACGAAAACAATGTTAGAACCAAACAAATATCTTTGGGAATTGCAAAATACTATCTTGACAAGCGTGAGAATGAAGAAGCGCACGAAAGTATTGTTGTTAGAAAAAGGTACTGCGAATACGCCAGTAAATTTCACACAAGAGCACAGAAAATGTGCGAAACCTGCAACATTTATGTATGCTCGCCATGCTTCTCAATTCATAACAAAAATTGAATAATAAAATCAGAAAATAAGAAAGAATTGGGAAAAAAATCATGGAATACAAAAAAAATTTGAAAAAACATTTGAAAAAAAAATCATGAAATACAAAAGAAATTAAAGCTCTCAGGATTACGCTCACCTCCCCGTGGTGAGAATCGGACTACGGCAACATTCGTCGGCTAAGCAACGTACGTAGTTCACCAAATGAGAATATCCTTCAATACTCTTAAGAGCTCTATGATTGGAGACCTCAGAAACACTTCAGCGATTTTTTCCTCAATAACTATGGACTTGCAAAGAAATTTTGGAGGAGAAAAACGTCCTCAAATCAGTCAAACAATGACCTCAAATTTTTCCAGATTTTTGAAACAATTTTTCAAAAATGCCAATTTTTCCATTTTCCGGAAAATCAAAAATGTTCTTCTACGGGTTAGAAGAAATTCGAGGGTATTCTTTGACCAATTTTGAGACGTTCTCGTTCTCGGGAAATTTGTCCTAAAGTCCTTAAGGAATCGAGAAAAAAATTGCTGAAGATTGAGAGTAAAATTTATTGTTTTGGACGCCATTTTGTATGAATAAACATTCTTTTCATCAATCTTGAGCCAATAACTTCCAGTTGAGGTTCCATGGACGCGATATTTATCGGTGTTAAGTATGTAGAAAAATGCTAAAGCAAACAAAATCATGATCTTGAAAAATTTTTTTTTCAAAAACCAGTGCTTTTCTCTTCAATTTGCAATTTTCACACGGGAAAACTCATTTTAGGGACTTCTGAACATCACAATTCGAGAGAGCGACCTTCAAAACATAGGATACAGTGGCTCAAGAATGTTTTTCGACCAAGTTCATTGTACAATGAATCTCTGAACTTTGGTGTCCAAAAGTGTCTGTTCAGGCGCTGATGGGTCAACACGTGCTCGTACACTCGAAGTCGAAGAAATCCAAGAGGCATTTAACATGTCGGATGGATCAGAAACGGATGATACAGGTAGTGGAACTGAAACTGAAGCATCAGATGGGGTGCAAAGTGGAAGTGAATCAGGAGAATCTGCTGAATCCGTTCCTGAAAATCAATAACAGCAGAGTAGTGGAGAAGAAGAACATGTCCTCCAACGAGAAAAAAAGGGGAGTGAAGCGTCACAATCATTTGGAAACAGAAAAAGGAGTCGCAAATTATATTCACGTACAAAAGATGGATATGAATGGTCACTGAATATACCCTAGAGTAAAGGAAGGCACTCTCGATTAATATATAGTCCGTCATTGAAAGATCACGCAGATGACACGAAAGTCCACTTGAAACATGGTCGTTATCATTTATTGAAGAAATCCTCGATATTATTCTTGTATATACAAACGAAGAAATAGAACGCAAAATTGCAAATCCGCACCAAAATCAGGTGGAGATTATTGGAGGTAGATCATAATAATCTCATTCATTTCAATACGAGCGATTTTTTCAGACAATAAAATCAAATCATATACTCAATAGTTGTGAATTCCAATTCCCACAGTTCAATTTTTCCAACAGAAAACTAAGTTTATGATCACAATGAGAGACTTTTTCAGTTCAAACTTCAGAGCGATTCCTCTGAATAGGAGCTATTTGATAGAACAGATTCCATATGAACCATGATAGTTCGGATAGTTTTGAAATCAATAAAATGAAGTATTATAAGCCATGGATGGTTCCAAGGCTGGAAAAAAAGGTGAAGATGTATTCATCCATATAATACATATGGCAAAAATAATATGTAAGGAATATGGAATCATGTGGATAGCACTTCCGCGGAAATTTGCATATTCTTTCTACGATCCGAGTATGTGGGAGTATTTATGCATATGTCATGCAGTTGAACACCAATTTCCTTCGCTATATGTGCTGTACGGACATGATGTGTTGGATTCAATTATTGTATACATATTTTTGATTTTTTCTCTTTGAAATTTCCAAAATTACAATGATAAAAGGTCACAATCGGAAGAGATAGTACGGTATCTCACATATATTTGCGAATCTCACAGAAGTGCGGATACGGAAATGATTTGATATTTATGTGGTACAATTACAATCTTCATGCGGTACAAATCTGGTATTTTATATTGTTCGAATTCGAATCATTTGCCAAAAAACGTCATGTAAATTGTTAACCAGGCAGCACAGGAAGTTCTTTGCACGTTTGGGGAACACAGTCTTGGTTCTGCGCGTTGTGGTGGCCATGGAGTAGGTTTCCCACACGTTCACAGTACTCCCCCTTTTTTTGTCTCTGAGTACGTTCTAAGCATGGTCTTGGATGAATTCTGTAACAGTAATGTTCATGAGACAACATATTTCCCCATCATCAGGTCAGATTTCGTTTGAATAAATGATGCAAATCTCAACAATTTGATATTTTTACGGTGAAATCTGTTATATGTATAATACAGTAGCTCGATATCCAATGGGGCAATTTGATCTCTCTTTGGCTTCAACCTTTCTTCGAAAATAATGGATAATTTGAATGATAAATATCTCAACTAGAACTTCATAAATTCTGAACCGATGCAGTTTCATATGTTGAATTTGAACAAAATCACCGAGACCTCCAACAATTCACAGACGAAAAATCAAACGCTGATCAGGAAGCAGCAACGGAGTGGGAAGAAGAATTCAAGAACAAAGAAATCCGAAGAATTCAATGGTCTTCGAAGGTAAAATGGACAGTTCCTGCCAGAATTTAGATATGAACTTCCTGTCTGATGCATTTAACGTTTTGAATGAATCTGAATGAAATTTCAAGAATTCATCACTCACTTATTCCTCATAATGTTTATTCATTTTCTCAATCTCAAAATTCCTTCATGGCTATTCTCATTTTTCTCTCAATCATGCATTCAATTTGACCTATTACCACTGATCATCTCTGAAATTGAGGATGTTTTTGCATAAATGAATTGTGTATGAATATGCAGAATGTGAGGACAATATTCGAATCTAATGACTAGGTCGATGAGGATTTGTATAGAGTTTAAAAAGACAAACATACAGCTCAATGTACACATACATGAAATGGCAACATGTGACATCTTACCCAACGGCCTTATTCAAATGTGGTATTCCGATTCTTCGGTTCTTTGTCTTGTGTATGATGGTGGGAGAAACGCTTGTGCGAGGATGAGGAAAAGCGTGGCCCTATTCAGAGAGGCCTTATCCACAGGTTGCACTGTATCTTAAAATTGTTGAATCAGTTCATTTGGAATGATGATCATTATTGTGATGGGTCAACTTCGAACCCAAACACAAAGGCGCAAAGGATGGGAGCCGAATCAACGAGAGGACAAATCAACAAAACCATTGGTTGAAAAGGAAGAGATGTATTATGTATGATGTCTCATTCTTTCCAACTGACGGTTTCGTTGATTTGACCCCCATCCGGCGCAAATGGTTCTGAACGCCTCTACGACTCCCGTCGTGCATATTCAGAAGAAGTGGCGGCACCTGAAATATATTGGAAACGAACAAGTGAAGAGTTCACGATAAGCTGGATGTGTCCATGGGATGAGGATAGCCCAGGGAAACGGGTGGGTTGATTCTAATTGAACTGAGTAAACAATCGTGACATACAATTAACCACGTGCCAGAGCATGTATATACTTCACGTTAAGATTCTTACATCACATACGCGACTTTGTCGCAGGAAAAAAAATCAAAATATAAAGAGTTCTGAGATGCTCAATGTATTTATCTAGGGGAACACGGGAAGTTGAAGAAACACGGAGGGCACGACCACGAGGGAATATACTATACCACGCCGTTTACATTCAAAAAAAAAGGGGAAGGCTTAGGGAAACCACGACCATAAAATAGTACACGAGGGTGGGCTAAATCGGACGAGGGGGTGATTTGAGGAAGCAAACACTGAGGGCGAAGGGAAATTCGAATGAGGGAGCACATGGAGGATGCCACGGGAAGGATAACTTTAACGCAATACTTCACCAAAAGGTCACCGCACTGACACTCTCACTCCGGATGGACAATACGGCAGATGCGAGTTAATCACAAAACTAGGTCCCAGTGGCACCGTACACCGTATTCCAAGTTATGCAAAAAAAGTTCTCGAAGCCGAACGTCACCGTGGCTCAGTCACATGAGAAGTGAGAATCCAAGATGGCCTTTTCTTTTCTTCTCCACCGACGGGTGAGTTCGCAAAGTGATACACGGAACCCCATCGGTGACTTTCCGTTGGAGCTCGCCTGTTGAGCTCGTTTCATTGGTTCTGACGGTGGTGGTCTCTGATTGGTCATTGGGTGAGTGTCGGTATAGGTGGGGTGGGGGTTTTGTCCTCCTCCAATTCACTGATTCCTCCCGTGTGAAAGTGACGGGAAGTGTCGGGGTTCGGGTCGTCTCTCTCGTCCTCTTCTTCCTCTTTTCTAGGGGCATGTTGAACGGTGCATGTGGCCTGCTTCTTTCCTTCGGGTCGACGGCCTCGGCGAGAGGGCGATAGAGGGCGTTCCTTCCTCCGCTGTTGGTTGGCCTGGGGTGAGAAGATGGACTCCCGTGATTGATGAATCGTCCTCCGGTGGTAAGGGACCGCCGTATCACCTCGTGGCAGATGGCGTTGCCTCCTCGGGGCAGGAAACCTCGACAAATCATAGGACAGGGGTTAGAGGAGGTCGGGATTGGTTGAGGAGGGGAAATGTGTTTCCGATTCTCATGTGAGCGAGCAACAGCAGTGTTCTCTCTGGCGAACTAAAGTGTTCACGAATGACATGACAAACTCTAGCGATGATGCGCGGCGCCACCCCGCGATTCTCTTTGTGACAAGATACCACGTCACAACTTTATATCATTCCAAATGATATAATATAATGACGATTGTGTTCAGGCTCGCATACAAATTTAGGCCTAATCCATTGAGTAATTCCAGAAGACCTCATTATTGGAAATTCAACAGATTGTCCATATAATCGTTCTGCTTCTCAGTCCCTGAGAAATTACCTTTTCTATTCAATAGAATAGGAAAATTGAATACTTCGTATAGTCAACATTGAGTCAAATCAAATGTAATACGAATATTATTTCTGTGGAGTTTTTCCATTGGATGAAACAGTTGAATTAATTCGAGGAAAAATCATTCCCATCATTCATACGCTTAAGTTGTTTCGAATATCGATTAATCTTATAATAGTTCGTACGATTAACATAATCAAATTCTTCTCTTGCGGTTGATATTCGAAACTGAACAGACGGGAACAGGTCTGCAGGAAAGTGAACGATACAATTTGTTCTGATACGCCAATGACATGATAAATGATTGACTATCGAAATTGAATCATTGTATTCTATTCTTCTAAACAATCACAATTTGGTATATCACATTATATCATTTTGAAACATTATTCCATCCAAATCAACAGGAGAAGCGAATACTATTAGAATCAATGGAATATATTCAATTGATTCCCAATTTCTTGCCTTGAACAAATGTATTTTCACCACGTTAAGGAATGTCCAAAAATTAAGTTACGCTCATTCCATTTTCTTCTGCATCTCATACTTTCAGTGTTCCAATATTTGTCGAGCTGGGAAATCGCAGCTTGGTCACGTGACTACATTTCGCACTGACACATGTGAGTGCTCTTGTCGGTGAGTGGTTTACATGTGGAGTTGATGCGACGGAGAACGAAATGAGTGAGACCGTGATGTAATTTACAGATGATTCCATCATTATTCTTCAAGTATAAAATTTCATTCATGCAATTGAATATGTTTTCGAAGTTTGAATCGTCTATACAGATGAAATGAAGATTGAAACTGACGAAATCTGATAAATCATCGTTACGTGTCTCACTGTAAAAAAAAAGTCTCAATCGCTCCGCATCTTAACCCATTAATGCGCGAAAGGACGATTTTGTGCATGCATTTTCGAGGAAACCAGAGCCATACAAAAAAAACGTTTGATTTATTCCGAAATCCTACACCGGGGGTTTTCGAGTGTGCTCTTCCATGATTTCATGATGGTTTTCAGGAAAAAATCCAACAACCAAGTGAATTTTGCAATCAAATGAAAAAACTCTGATTTTGTGACGTAATTTTTTTTTCAAAGTTCATTTTCAATGCTTCCCCGTATTTATTTGATCAGAATACCATCTGAATCGTCCGGATGTTTGAACCTTCAGAAACGATGGATAGCAGATTTTTTCTTGCTCTGAGTTTTCTAAAATGGCGGTTTTGTGCCATGAGGATATTGGAATATCCATGATTTTTGTTCTAGTTAACTATTAACTGTACGAAAAAAATTAGATTCGATGAGAAAATGCTAAGAATCAGTGAGGAGGCACATGTGAATTTTTTCAGGATTTTTGAATCACTCTATGAACCCGGAATCAGACCATATTTTGAAAAATCCGAGAATGTCTCCAATCCTTCCAGGGATTTTCCTAAGGTACTTATTGCTATGGTACTTTTATCATCAGAAATGGTAGCTTTGAAGGTTTTCGCAGTTGTTCAACCCGAATCTGAGGTCGGATTGTCGAAATTCAAAATGTCGGACTAAATATGGCGGACACGATTTTTGAAAAGTCATAGATTTCCACAGAATTATTGTTTTATGGGTTTGTGGAGTCGCTGATTACGAATTTGAGGTCAACTTATCGGAATTCGAAATGGTGGGCTATTGGCGGATGATGTTTTTGCTGATCGTTAGTTTCCAATAACATCTTACGATTGACTGTTTCCTCTCTCTCTGATGTATGTACAGAACGAAAGCTTCAAGATCAGAATGGAATCGTTACCCGTCACTGTAGAATTCAAGGATATGATAAATTCATGAATATAAATTCTACAGCGTTGCCTGGTCCTCACCATGGGGAGGTGAACGATGAAAGACAACCCCTTTTTTTCCAACGGTTTTTTATATTTTTATGTTTTTTCCCCTCATTTTTCATAGTTTTTCAATATTTTTGTATTTTTCATAGCTTTTTCACTTTTTTTGTATTTTTTGTAGTTATTGCTGAAGTTTTTTATTCGTTTTCTCACCATTTTCTCAAAGCTCTCCCGATTTTATATATTTCGTGGATGTGCTGATTCGAAACAAGTTTTGCAAAGATATAAATGACACCCTTCACACATTTTTCCTGTTCTCATGGAACAGTCTTGGCGAGGACAATATTTTCGACAGGTGGTGTGTTCTACTTGATGGAGTTCCACATTCGATGTTCCATTCAAATGAGTTCGAGCAATAGTCGGAACCACATCTTTAGCTCCAATGTTTTCACTTTTATCTCCTGTAGCAGTATTGAATAATACGGTTGCATTTGTAATGGACATCTGGATCCACCTCATAAGAACCACCCAGGCCCTTTTTTTCGGAACGAAATGTGGGCAAAACCCTGTTGCAGTGTTGATCATGAATATCAACACCACCCATATGTTTGTTATAGGCACAAAAAGTCATATCGTTCCACAGGAGCAGTAGGATTCACACCAGCAGCCGGAGGCAATATCGAGACAGGTTGAGAATCCATTACAGTAATGAAATTCATCCCACTGTTTCTGTCGTACATCGCATGATACTTTCCAAGTTCATCATTCTTTTCGTCGATTTTATGTTCCACCGGTACTCCATCCTGTCTTATCGTTCCAGTGCATCGTAAGCAAAGTTTGTTCAGATGAACCAGAAGGTCAGCAGAACAAAATTAATTATCCAAAATGAACATGGTAGTTTCCTACATTACGTGGAGTCGTTACCAAAAGCAATTGTTTGATCGTTCGAATAACAACGCGGCTACCAAGAGAACTGTTAGGTAAGATATTGCAGTTCGCATTTTTACCACAGTATATATCGAAATCAAATGAATATCCATTAGCACCAGCAAGACCGCACATTTTGATACCAAATCCAATTGGCTTACCTTTGATGAATTGTTTCGAAGAGCACCGTCCGTAATACTTGATCATCATTTCATCCACGGATGAAGCTGATGAAAGAGAGCCGAATTGCAAAATATTTTCGTTCAAAATATTTGTCAGAACTCTCACTCGCCAGATTTTGTCTCCCTTATCCTCATCGCCCGGTTCATACAGTTTTATATTAGACTTAATTTTCTCGAACTCTTTCACACCCATACATGAAGCTACTGGTTCGGCTTGCAAGGAATCATCTCGAGACCAATAGTCTCGTTGAGCTAATCTCTTGTTGAAACAACTGAAAACTATGATTCCAATGAACTTGTTCAAGTCGTCCAAGGGAAGACCATACCCATCGGATTTTGTGCAGTCAATAATATATTGTTCCACTCCATGTAAGAAGAAAAATTCAAAAATTTCGGTCGAAGAGCTGTTTAAAATTCTTTTGCGGTCGTCATTTCTGAGAAGTATTTCATTTTCTAAACTTTCCATGGATTTCTTCTCACCACTAATCCAATCATATACGTGATTTTCTTCTCATTTTCTAGGAGAATCGGTGTAGGAATCGAAGACTGTTCTGAAACATTCCAATGGACCAAGATCAATAACAGTATCATCTCCACCTTAACCCATTAATGCGCGAAACGACGATTTTGTGCATGCATTTCCAAGGAAACCATAGCCACACAAAAAAACGTTTGATTTATTCCAAAATCCTACACCGGGGGTTTTCGAGTGTGCTCTTCCAGAATTTCATGATAGTTTTTGAAGAAAAATTCAATAAAAAAGTGAATTTCGCAATTGAAAAAAAAAACTCCGATTTTTTGACGTAATTTTTTTTTTCAAGATCAATTTTCAATGTTTTCCCGTATTTATTTGATCAGAATACCATCATGTATCCTGGTCCGGATGTCTGAACCTTCAGAAACGACGGATAGCAGATTTTTTCTTCGCTCTGATTTTTCCAAACTGGCGGTTTTGTGCCATGAGGATATTGAAATATCCATGATTTTTCTCTAGATAACTATGACCTGGACGAAAAGAATCGTATTCGATGAAAAATGCTCAGAATTAATGAGGAGGCACATGTGAATTTTTTCAGAATTTTTGGATCACTTTAGGAACTCGGAATCGGACCATATTTTGAAAAATCCGAGAATGTCTTCAATCCTTTCAGGGATTTTTCTATGGTACTTCTTGCTATGGTACGTGCATCATCAGAAATGGGGGCTTTGAGGGTTTTTGGGGTTATTCAACCCAAATCTGAGGTCGGATTGTCAACATTCAAAATGGCGGACTCAATATGGCGGACACAATTTTCAAAAAGTCATAGATTTCGACCAAATTCTTGTTTTATGGGATTTTGGGGTCGCTGATTACGAATTTGAGATCAGATTATCGGAATTCAAAATGACAGACTCAATATGGCGGACACGATTTTCAAAAAGTCATCGATTCCGACCAAATTCTTGTTTCATGGGTTTTTGGGGTCGCTGATTACGAATTTGAGGTCAGCTTATCGGAATTCGAAATGGCAGACTATTGGCGGATGATGTTTCTCCTAGTCGTCAGTTTCCGATAGCATGTTACAATTTACTGTTTTTTTTTATGTATATACAGAACAAAAGCTCTGAAAAAATATGAATTACACGTTTGGCACATTTTTCTTGTTCTTACGTAACAGTCTTGGCGAGAACAATATTTTTGACAGGTGGTTTGTTCCACTTTATGAAGTTCTACACTCGATGTTTCATTCAAATAAGTTCGAGCAATGGCCGTAACAACATCTTTCGTTCCAATCTTTTCACTTTTATCTTCTGTAGCGGTATTGAATAATACGGTCGCATTTGTAATGGACATTTGAATACACCTTATAAAAATCACCCAAGTCCACTTTTTGGAACGGAATGTGGGCAAAACTTTGTTGCAGTGTTGATCATGAATATCAACACCACCTATATGTTTGTTATAGGCACGAAAAGCTCTAGGAAAACATAATTTTTCTCTCATCTTGCCACTCTCGTCATATCGTTCAACAGGAGCAGTAGGATTCACACCAGCAGCTGTGGACAATATCGAGACAGGTTCAGAATCCATGACAGTGATGGAATTAAATCTCTCTCTCAGATCTCAAATCTCCATGCTTCATCAGTTACACAGATATAGTCACGAAACGTTGGTGACAAGTGATGGGAATGTCTGAAAGGAAGAGGGGTATTGGCAAGGAAAAAACTCGACAACCTGAAGTTGGAATTTGGGAAAATGACAATCATTCCGATGTTCCTGTGATACCAAATGATGAAAATTCTGGGGAATCTCATGGTTTTTACGATTCAGATGATGACGCTTCAGGTGAAGATGATACTGTTATTGATCTTAGTCCATTGAAATGTTTCAGAACAGTCTTTGATTCCTACACCGATTCTCAAAAAGAATTAGAAGGAAATCACGTATATGATTGGATTGATGGTAAAGAGAAATACATGGAAAGTTTAGAAAATGAAATATTCCTCAGGAATGATGACCGCAAAAAAATTGTAAACAGCTCTTTGACTGAAATTTTTTAATTTTCCTTTTCACATGTAGTGGAACGATATATTATCGTCTGTACAAAATCCAATGGGTATGATGTTTCCTTGGACGACTTAAACAAGTTGATTGGAATCATAGTTTTCAGTTGTTTCAACAAGAGATCGGCTCGACGAGAATATGGGTCCAGAGATGAATTTTTGCGAACCGGAACAGCAGCTTCATGTATGGGTGTGAAAGAGTTCGGAAAAATCAAGTCCAATATAAAACTTCATAAACCAGGCGATGAGGATAAGGAAGATAAAGTTTGGCGAGTAAGAGTTTTGACAAATATTTTGAGAAAAAATATTTTGCAATTCGGCTTGTTTTCATCAGCTTCATCCGTGAATGAAATGATGATCAAGTATTACGGACGGTGCTCTTTGGAACAGTTCATCAAAGATCAACCAATGGGATTTTGGAATCGAAATGTGGGGTCTTGCTGGTGCTAATGGATATTTATTCGATTCCGATATTCACTGTGGTCAGAATGCAAACTGCAATATCTTACCTAAAAGTTCTCTTGGTAGCCGCGTTGTTATTCAAACGATGAAACAATCTCTTCTGGTAACGACTTCACGTGATGTAGGATATTACCATGTTCATTTTGATGATTTATTTTGTTCTGCTGACCTTCTGATTCATTTGATAAAACTTGGCTTACGATGCACTGGAACGATGAGACGGGATAGAGTACCGATGAAACATGAAATTGATAAAAAAAAAGATGAACGTGGAAAGTATCATGCAATGTACGACAGAAACAGTGGGATCAATTTCATCACAGTAATGGGTTCTAAGCCTGTCTCGATGTTGTCCACGTCTGCTCGTGTGAATCCTACTGCTCCTGTTGAACGATATGACAAGAGTGACAAAATGAGAGAGAAATTATGTTTCCCTTGAGCTTTTCGTGCCTATGACAAACATATTGGTGGTGTTGATATCCATGATCAACACTGCAACAAAGTTTCGCCCACATTTCGTTCCAGAAAGTGAACTTGGGTGATTTTTATAAGGTGTATTCGGATGTCCATTACAAATGCAACCGTATTATTCAATACTGCTACAGGGGATGAAAGTAAAAAGATTGGGACTGAAGATGTTGTTACGGCTATTGCTCGAACTTATTTGAATGAAACATCGAATGTCAAACTTCATAAAGTGGAACAAACCACCTGTCAAAAATATTGTTCTCGCCAAGACTGTTACATAAGAACAAGAAGAATGTGCAAAACGTGTAATTTATATTTTTGCGAGACTTGTTTTGGATTAGCGCATCCACAAAAGATGTGAAATCGGAAGAGCTATGAAAAAATGGAAAAATAACAGAAAAAACTTTAGAAAAACTACAAAGAGTTTTAAAAAAGTAAAAGAGCTATGAGGATTAAAAAAAATACTGAAAACTATGGAAAGTGATGAAAAAAAAAAAATATAAAAAACCATTGGAGAAATAAGTTCTCTTTTATCGTTTACCTTCCCGTGATGAGGACCAGGCAACGCTGTAGAATTTATAAATTCTACAGTGGCAAAGTAACGATTCCATTCTAATCTTTGAGCTTTTGTTCTGTACATACATAAAAAAAAAACAGTAAAGTGTAACATGTTATCGGAAACTGACGACTAGGAGAAACATCATCCGCCAATAGTCTGCCATCCCGAATTCCGATAAGCTGACCTCAGATTCGTAATCAGCGACCCGAAAAACCCATGAAACAAGAATTTGGTTGAAATCCATGACTTTTTGAAAATTGTGTCCGCCATATTGAGTCTGCCATTCTGAATTCCGATAATCTGACCTCAAATTCGTAATCAGCGACCCGAAAATCCCATAAAACAAGAATTTGGTCGAAATCTATGACTTTTTGAAAATGGTGTCCGTCATATTGAGTCCGCCATCTTGAATGTTGACAATCCGACCTCAGATTCGGGTTGAATAACCCCAAAAATCTCCAAAGCCACTATTTCTGATGATGCAAGTACCATAGCAAAAAGTACCATAGAAAAATCCCTGAAAGCATTGAAGACATTTCCGGATTTTTCAAAATATGGTCCGATTCCGGGTTCCTAAAGTGATCCAAAAATTCTGAAAAAATTGACATGTGCCTCCTCATTAATTCTAAGCATTATTCATCGACTACAATACTTTTCGTCCAGTTAATAGTTATCTAGAAAAAAATCATGGATATTTCAATATCCTCATGGCACAAAACCGCCATTTTGGAAAAATTAGAGCGAAGAAAAAATCTGCTATCCGTCGTTCCTGAAGGTTTAAACATCCGGACCACGATTCATGGTGGTATTCTGATCAAATAAATACGGGAAAGCATTGAAAATTCATCTTGAAAAAAGAAATTACGTCAAAAAATCAGAGTTTTTTTTTTCAATTGCGAAATTCACTTTTTTATTGAATTTTTTTTCAAAAACTATCATGAAATTCTGGAAGAGCACGCTCGAAAACCCCCGGTGTAGGATTTTGGAATAAATCAAACGTTCCTTTGTGTGGCTATGGTTTCCTTGGAAATGCATGCACAAAATCGTCGTTTCGCGCATAAATGGGTTGAGCATCGGAAATACGATCAGATTCCCCAGAATTTCCATTATCTGGATTTGCACAATCATCGTAATGATTGTGATTGTCGCAAATTTCAACTTCAGGGTGTCGAGTTTCTTTCTTGCTAATATCAGTTTTCCTCCGAGATATTGCAATCACTTGTTATCAACGTTTTGTGACTATATCTGTGTAACTGATGAAGCATGAAGACTCGAGAGGGTGACAAGATTGTTGTTCACTTCACAAGTCACTGATTTCTAGGGGTGTGCGAGTAATGATTTTTCTCGAGTCAAGCCGAGTACCCGAAATTCATCAGATAACAATCGAACAGTACTCGATAATCTTGTCAGCCTCTCAAGTCTCCATGCTTCATCAGTTACACAGATAAAGTCACGAAACGTCGGTCACGATTGATTGCAATGTCTAAAAGGAAAAGTGGTATTGTCAAGAAAGAAACTCGACAACCTGAAGTTGAAATTTGGGAAAATGACAATCATTACGATGTTTGTGTAATACCAGATAATGAAAATTCTGGGGGATCTCATGGTTTCTACGATTCAGATGATGACGCGGCAGGTGAAGATGATACTGTTATTGATCTTAGTCCATTGAAGAGTTTCAGAACAGTCTCTGATTCCTACACCGATTCTCAAAGAGAATTAGGGGAAAATCACGTATATGATTGGATTGATGGTGAAGAGAAACACATGGAAAGTTTAGAAAATGAAATATTCCTCAGGAATGATGACCGCAGAAAAATTGTACACAGCTCTTCGACTGAAATCTTCGAATTTTTCTCCTCACATGAAGTGAAACAATATATTATTGACTGCACAAAATCCAGTGTGTATGATCTTTTCTTGGACGACTCGAACAAGTTCATTGGAATCATAGTTCCCAGTCGTCCCAACAACAGATTGGCTCAACGAGACTATTGGTCTAGAGATGAATTTTTGCGAGTCGAACCAGTAGCTTCATGTATGGGTGTGAAAAAGTTCAAGGAGATCAAGTCTAATATGAAACTGTATAAACCGGGCGATGAGGATGAGGGAGACAAGGTTTGGCGAGTAGGAGTTGTGACAAATATTTCGAAAAAAAACATTCGCAATTCGGCTTTCTCTCATCAGCTCAATCCGTGGATAAAATGATGATCAAGTATTACAGATGGTGCTCTTTGAAGCAATTCATCAAAGGTAAGCCAATCAGATTCGGTATAAAAATGTGCGGTCTTGCTGGTGCTAATGGATATTCATTCGATTTCGATATATACTGTGGTAAGAATGCGAACTGCAATATCTCACCTAAAAGTTCCTTGGTAGCCGCGTTGTTGTTCAAAGAATGAATCAATTTCTTTTGGTAACGACTCCACGTAATGTGGGAAACTACCATGTTTATTTCAGATCATTTATTTTGTCCTGCTGACCTTCTGGTTCATTCGAAAAAACTTGGCTTACGATGCACTGCAACTTTGAGACAGGATAGGGTACCGATGAAACATAAAATTAACAGAAAAAATGATGAACGTGGAAAGTATCATGCAATGTACGACGGAAACAGTGGGATGAATTTCATTGCTGTAATGGATTCTAAACCTGTCTTGATATTGTATACAGCTGCTGGTGTGAATCCCACTGCTCCTGTGAAACGATATGACAAGGGTGACAAAATAAGAAAAAGATTATGTTTTCCTAGAGCTTTTTGTGCCTATAACAAACATATGGGCGGTGTTGATATTCATGATCAACACTGCAACAGAGTTTTGCTCACATTTCGTTCCGGGAAGTGGACTTGGGTGGTGTTTATGAGGTGTATCCAGATGTCCATTACAAATGCAACCGTATTATTCAATACTGCTACAGAAGATAAAGGTGAAAAGATTCGAACTAAAGATGTGGTTACGGCTATTGCCTGAACTCATCCGAATGAAACATTGAATGTAAAACTTCATAAAGTAGAACAAAACACCTGTCAAAAATATCGTTCTCGCCGAGACTGTTCCATAAGAACAAGAAAAATGTTCAAAACGTGTAATTTATATTTTTGTAAGACTTGTTTTGAATTAGCACATCCAGAAAATATATAAAATTGGGAAAGCTATGGAAAAATGAAAAAACAAACAAATAAAAAACTTCAGGAAAACCACAAGAATTGAAAAAAAGGTAAAAAGCTATGAAAAATAAGAAACATATTTCAAAACTATGGAAAATGAGGGGAAAAAACATGAGAGCATGAAAAACCGTTGAAAAAAGAGGTTCTCTCTCATCGTTCACCTCTCCGTGGTGAGGACCGGGCAACGCTGTGGAATTCATATTTATGAATTTATTATATTTTGAAATTCTACAGTGGCAAAGTAACGATCCAATTCTAATCTTGGAGCTTTTGTTCTGTATATACATCAAAAAGAAAAAAAACAGTAAATTTAACATGTAATTGGAAACTAAGAACTGGAAAAAACATCATCCGCCAATAGTCCGCCCTTCCGAATTCCAATAGCTGACCTCAAATTCGTAATCAGCGACCCTACAAACCCATAAAACAGGAATTTGGTCGAAATCTATGACTTTCCGAAAATTGTGTCCGCCATTCCGAATTTCGATAATCTGACCTTCCGAAATTCGTAATCAGCGACCTCGAAAACCCATAAAACAAGGATTTGGTCGTAATCTATGACTTTCTGAAAATTGTGTCCGCCATATTGAGTCCGCCATCTTGAATTTTGACAATCCGACCTCAAATTCGGGTTGAATAACCCCGAAACCTTCAAAGCTACTATTTCTGATGATGCAAGTACCGTAGCAGAAAGTACCTTAGGAAAATCCCTGGAAGGATTGAAGACATCTTCGGATTCTTCAAAATATGGTCCGATTCCGAGTTGCTAAAGTGATCCAAAAATTCTGAAAAAATTCACATGTGCCTCCTCACTAATTCTAAGCATTTTTCATCGAATACAATTTTTTTCGTACAGTCAATAGTTATCTAGAAGAAACATCATGGATATTTCAATATCCCCATGGCACAAACCCGCCATTCTGGAAAAATCAGCGCAAAAAAAAATCTGCTATCTGTCGTTTCTGAAAGGTTCCAACACCCAGACCACGATTCATGATGGTATTTTGATCAAATAAATACGGGAAAACATTGAAAATTGACTTTGACAAAAAAATTACGTCAAAAAATCAGAGTTTTCTTTATTTATTCGCAAAATTCACTTGGTTGTTGAATTTTTCCCTGGAAACCATCATGAAATTATGAAAGAGCACACTCGGAAATCCCCGGTGTAGGGTTTTGGAATAAATCAAACGTTTTTTTGTATGACTCTGGTTTCCTTGAAAATACATGCACAAAATCGTCGTTTTGCGCATTAATGGGTTAATTTCAGACAATGTTTTTTCCATTGTGTCGGCGATTGTTTTTTCGGCTCAATTTGTTTGCATCATAGATTCAGCCATGGAATGAGCTGAATTTGGAACTTCCTTCCCACAGTGCTTCTCGAATCAAGTCTTTGTCACTGTAAACATCGTTCAAATAATGTACTACAAGATCTTTGGGCTCCAATGGTTGGATATCGCGTTATCCGATTGTTAATCAGTTTCAATAAACGATTCAAACTTCAGCAACATCTAAAGAATCACCTCACCGAAATTTTCCGTTCATGATTGAGAGGGGATCTCAGTCAATAAACTGCTAATCTGGTTACTCCGGTCAATACCACGTTTGTAGAGTAAAAATCTGATAAATCCTGCGAAATGTGAGTGCTTTTTGCGAATGAAGGTTTCATCGAGTCCATGAAATGGATAGATTGATCGAATTTATGAATTCATTGGAACGAAGGAATATGTTTTTGAATCGAAAATGTATTCGATACACTCCGACAAATTGTGATCACTCCTCAGAAGGCCGGAATACCTTCTCACAAGCAACTTTCCTGCAGTACAGTTTGTATATGAAGAACTAATTCACCGTGAACCTATAGTAAGTAATGTTCCGTCCTAATAAATATCTCTTCCAAATCACGGCATTGAATATTATTAATGGATATGACTTCATCGCATAGGAAGATAGTTTCTTCGATTATATCAATTTTGATTAAATTATATATAAACTTCTTGATTATGTTAATCATTTGATCGAATAATCCAATTGTTCCAAATAAATTATAGATCACACAGGAACTAGAAAGGTTGGCTCTACCTTTGCGCGAATACTCTGACTTCTGCTCATTTCTTTTTGATCTGGGAATTTTGTAAAATATAATCCATTCGATTAAAATGAAGTTCATTGATTTGAAGAAAGATTGATATTTCCTCATTTAAAAACTTTTTTGATTCGAATAATTATAGTATATTGTTCGTCGAAGGGGGAAAGTGGGAAATTTCCGACGAATGTGAAGTTTTCCACTTCTCCCTGAGGTGAACATCCTATTTTTTCCCACAACTGCAAGAAAAGTGCAAATTTTCTGTTTAATCACATATAAAATATTCATATGCATATTTCAGAACGAAAAGATAGTTGGGGTTTTCCTCTCACTGCGAGTGGGCAGAAATAGGATTTTCCCTCCACTGTGACATATTCGCTTGGAATTCAGCACTTTCTCCCCTAAAAATAGGTCAGGGAACATCAACTCTCCGTGCAGGTGTGGGAGATAATATTTTATCCAAAGAAGAAATTATCATTTTGGCACTACAGTTGGCTATCTCAGTGTTACGAATGGCTTCCACCCATCAAATTCATAATCCATTGAATCAAATTATATTATCATAAATCCGAGAATCAAAATTTCCCATCCAATAACTTTTTTGTCAACCCTGAGTACCTCATATTCTAATCGACGATCCCACCACTTCCGTGTGAATCACATATTACATGAAGTTGATGCAATCCCTAGTTAAAAAATCTGATTAAATCCAATCGAGAAGAATTCTATCGGAATGAATTGAGTTTATACATCGGAAATTTTCAATTGATACCAATGAAATCTCTGTTAATTGGGTTGAATCGGTTTTTTATCAATCATGAAAGTTCCAATTGAATCCAATAAAGAAAATTCTATCGGAATTAATTGAGTTTCTGCATCGAAAATTCCCGATAGGTACCAATACAAATTTTGTCAACTGAATCAAATCGGTTTTTGTTTCCATTAGCGATTAAAATTCCCATTGGATCTGATGAACAATATTTCATCGGAATGAACTGAGTTTCTGTATCGGTAATGTCCTATTGGTTCCGATTAGAATTCTTCTCATCGGCTTGAGTGTATTCTCACAATAACGTTGAAAACCAATACCTATGAAATCTTGTTTCCAGGGAACAAGTATTGGATATCATCGGTGATGCGATAAGAGCAATCGTTCTCATCCGATAAATTTTTTTCGGTAATAGGATCCGATAGGTGTGTCTATGGAATCATAGGAATCCTCATCAGAAGGATCTCGTGCAGGATAACACAATAGTTATGCGTCCCGTGGCAAAAATTTAAATGGTTCATCTCCCGTTGAATGTTATTACGGTAGGAACTCATCTATAAATCCGATCAAACCTTGATCTGAAACCCTCCATAATCCATCTATTGATTGTTTTCAGCTCTATGTCTCACCCGTGCACAGTGGGGCCAAAACCCAAAAAGTTGGAAAAAATTAAAAGGAGTTTTTAGAATTGTTTGGAAATTGGTACCAGGGTGTTTTGAGGTTGCTCATCACGAATCCGTTGTCAAAGTTGCGAAATTCAAAATGGCGGATTCAATATGGCAGACGAAAATTCGAAAGTTCATCGAATTCCTTTAAAACTCAGTACCTGATAGTTTTTGGGGTTGCTCATCACGAATCCGTTGTCAAAATTGCGAAATTCAAAATGGCGGACAAAATTTCGAGAATTCATCGGATTTCTTTGAAACTCAGTATCGAATAGTTTTTCAGGTTGCTGATTACGAATCCGTTGTCAAAACTGCGGAATTCGAATTGTTTGATCCGATATGGTGGATGAGAACGGAATGGCAAATGTATAAAATTCTACACGGAAACGCCGGATTTATAATCATCGACCCTGAAAAACCCCGAGTGGGAAGTGTAACGGACAACCGACGAATATGAGCATCTCAGTCCACCACACGGAGAGAAAAATATCGCTGTCATAATGATACTGGATAGTTGTTATGACTATCCAAAGTTTGGTGGTATCAGTATCGTTGCTATGAGCATACAAATCATCCGAGGAACGATATAGATCGCCAGCATAGCCATCTGTATCGCCACTATAGCGATACAGTATTGTCACTACAGCTATCTCTTCTTAACCATACTTCAGATCGTTATAATAGCCATACTTTTTTTTCCGTGCATATTGGAATTTGAAAATTTCGTCAACCGATCCAGTGACTCCGCAAACTTCCTAGCGCGGAATTTAGAGAAAATTCGATGAATTTGAGAATTTTGGTCCGCCATATTGGATCTGCCATTTTGAATTTAGGAATTCTGAAAGTCAATTTATAATCAGTGACCCCGAAAACCCCTGTGATGTCGATTTTCAAACGAATTTCAGGACTCTTGATAATTCCCTCAAATTTTCTGTGATTGTCATCATGCGGTCTGACCCTGGTTAAAAGGTCCAATAGAAACCGATAAAAACCGATTCAAAATTAATCGGAATGGATAGGGTCAATCGGAGAGGCTCAACTACCGATTCAAGATGAATAGGAATTGATTGGAACGTGGTATATATAGGATTGAATCGAGGATTTACCGATAGAAAAATATTTGTTTTATTGGTATTAATATGACTTTCAGTGATCAATCAGTTTGTATGAGAGATATCTGATTGAGAATATGAAAATTTCTCCATTTCATGAGGCAAATGGTTTTTATCGGAAATTTCCATGACCTAAAGCTATTGGAATCGATCGTAAATGTTCCTTATTGGGAAATTTGATCGGTTGTTATGAAGAATGTCCAATTTGATTAGAGTTCGTACAGATTTGATCGGTCTGTAGGTTTTAATCGGATTATTCCACTATCCGAATTCATGGGGAATAATAGGACCGTTTACGGATCTGAAAATTGAATAGGATTGAATGAGAAATATCCAATTCGAATTCAGAATACCTTTCAGCGGATTAAATTATCGGTTTTTATCAGAATTTTCGGTGATTTCGGTCTATCGGAACCAATGGGAAAATTGTACAAATTTCAAGCCTTACTGGGTTTCTATCCAGAATATCCAATTGGATTTGAGTTTGTTCATTTTATTGGTCAATAGGTTTCAATTGGATTATTCGATCACCCCACACTGAAAAAAAGGTGAGTACAGACAACGGTGATATAGTTGATTCTACAGTAGAATAAGATTGGATATATCCAATTGAATCTGACTGTTGCCTCAACTACATACACTGTTGACTCAATTACATGCAGTTAAATCAACCATCATGGTGTCAAGTCAACGACTATACTGTCAATCTGATCATATATTCGTTGACTTGACTATGATATTCAGTTACCCTAACAACAAAATATAATTGATTTTCGATGAAATTTTTTTTTCAGTGCAATTCATGGGAAAAAAAGGAATATTTACGGGATTGAATAGTCAATAGCATTGAATGAGAAATGTCCAATTCAATTCCAGACTTTATTCCACCGCATTAGCCCTGGTTAAGAAATCCGATAAGATCCGATAGAAACCGATTCAGAATTAATCGAACTGCATAGGATCAATCGGAACACTTCAATCCCCGATTCAAAATCGATGAGAGTTTATCGGAATCTTTTTTCTTTAGGTTTCAATCGGGGATTCACCAATTAAAAAATCTGCATTTTATGGGAATTATTCAAACTTCACATAATCTATTGGTCTGTATAAGAGATATCTGATTGGATGATTGAAATTTTCTCCATTCCATCAGGCGAACGGTTTTTATCGGAAGTTTCCACAATTCCAATCTATTGGAACTAATGGGAGAATTTGTGGAATTGAATGACGAATGGGTTTTTCATGGGAGATTTCTGACTGCATTTGAGGATGTATCGATTTCATTGATCAATCGGTTTTAATTGGATTATTCCAACATTCAAATTTATTGGAAATAATAGGCAAGTTTACAGATTCTGAAGTCCTATAGGTATGTACCGGCGATAACCGATTCAGTTCTGAAATTTCTTTCATTGTTGCTATGTCAAAGTTGCTGGAATAGGGAACTATAATCATAGAATACCAAGAGAATCCAATTAGAAAATATTTCATTGGGATCAATCGGAATTTTTATCAGTGATGGAATATCCATTGGATCCCACTGAAAAATATGTTACTGGTACCAATTATAATTGTAATGATTCATAAAATGCCGATTGAATCAAATTAAAAAATATTGTGTTCGTACGAATTGGAATTTTTATTATTGATAAAATACCTATTGGATGCCATTGGAAAATATTTGACTGGTATCAATTAGAATCTTCATGATTAATGACATACCGATTGAATCCAATTGAAAAATATTGTATTGGCATCAATCAGAATTTTCATTGGTCATAAAATACCAAGTGAATGCAATTACACAATATTTCATTGATATCAATCGGAATAATTATTATTGATGAAATATCAATTGGATCCCATTGAAAAATATTTGACTGGTATCAATTGAAATTTTCATGATTGATGAAATACCGATTCAATCCAATCAAAAAATATTTTATTGGTATCCATCGGAATTTTTTATTAATCATAAAATACCCATTGAATCTAATGAGAGAATATTTTCTTGGTATCAATTGGAATTTTTATGATTAATGACATACCCATTGAATTCTATTGAAAAATATTTCACTGATATCAATTAGAATTTTAATGATCAATAAAATACCTATTCAATCAAATGACAAATATTTTCTTGGTATCAATAGGAATTCTTATTATTGATAAAATACCTATTGGATGCCATTGAAAAATATTTGACTGGTATCAATTAGAATCTTCATAATTAATAACATACCGATCCAATCCAATTGAAAAATATTGTATTGGCGTCAATCGGAATTTTCATTGATCATAAAATACCAAGTGAATCCAATTACACAATATTTGATTGATATCAATCGGAATTCTTATTATTGATAAAATACCTATTGGATCCCATTGGAAAATATTTGACTCGTATCAATTAGAATTTTCATAATTGATAAAATACCGATTGAATCCAATTGAAAAATATTGTATTGATATCAATCGGAATTTTTCATCCATCATAAAATACCGATTGAATCCAATTGGAAAATATTCTCTTGGTCTTCATTGGGATTTTGATTATTAATGAACTCCCATGCTCTCATTAAGACCGATACAATCCCTCATATGTCCAATGGACTATTACCAATTGAATCTTATTACTATAGGACACCCATCCCTGACATAAGACAGTCATTTAGTTCACATTGATAGGAAGCGAACCACGGCATCGAGCGAGCGGGTGTTCCAGATCGATCTTCTAGGTTAAGCAACGACAACTGCGGTACAAGGTGGATGGGTAATCACCATGTTAATAACACATGAATGATCGTTTGAATTTATTTCAGCAATAATTTGTCATATGTAATGATTGAATAAATGATATATGTGTTTGTTTAATTGATATAAAATGCGCGTATATAATGTATATAACCCGTTCGTTGGTTGGGTTAACAACCAATAAAATTCAATAAGAAAATCGCGATGCAGGAATCAATTCATTCCGATAAGTTTTTTTTATCGGATTTAATCGGATTTTTTCACCAGGGAAAATGCCGATTAAATCCAGTTAAAAATTATTTTATTGGTATCAATGGGAAATTTCCGATGCAGAAACTCAATCCATTCCGATGAAATGTTTTTTTATCGGATTCAATCGGATTTTTTAACCAGGGGGAAGACCGATTAAATCCAATTAGAAATTATCTTATTGGTATCAATAGGAAATTTCCGATGCAGAAACTCAATTCATTCCGATAAAATTTTTTTTTATCGGATTCAATCGGATTGTTTAACCAGGGGAGACACTTCATCACAAAATCATGTCAGAATCTCAAAGGGGCAAAAAGTGGAAACTTTTTCTCGTTTCATGTTGGAGGTGAGACCTTCGTCTGCAATCTTCAATAAGTAGAATGGCTGGGAAATTCTGGGAACACAACTTCCTCCCCAACAAAACAAACGAATTTCCAAATTCAGAGATATAAAAATCACATCCAATCATCACACTGTTGTCATTTGCCATTCGATAAATTGATATTCCTCTGATTATTAGTATATCCTATACACTTTCAGCAGTAGATTCTATTTTTGAAAAGTTCGATCGGTTCATTTTCCGAGACACAGCGTCTCTTTGAACATGGACATCATTCTACTATTCCATAGTCACACGAATGGTACCTCACAGGAGGGTACATTTGAACTGGTATACAAGGGGAGGGAGAGCAGATCACATCTTCTCATATCTGAATTGTGATACTCGGGACATTACTTTACTCACCCCAACGGTCAAATATTTCAAATTACAAACTTCATTTTTTGTATTTTTTCCAACTTTTCGGCATTTGGCCCCACTGTCCCGTGCAAGAAGGCCGTCTTGTAACTCATGAGAGAAGTTTCAGATTTCATCGAGCATGCACATTTTCAGATTGACATTGCGGTAAATTCCAATAAAAATCAATTGACCATTGAAATGAAACAATTTTGGAAGTGCATCAGGTGTTTCCTGTACAAACCATCAAATTTCAAATCTACAAACTTCATTTCCATTCGTCTCTGTAAATAGACATCATGAAACATTCCAACAAAAACCAATTCACCACATGGAGGAATTCTCAATTTGAATTGAATATTTTATGCACAAACGGGTTGGAAATTTAGATTTGAGAACTTTCCTATTAGTTTCCAGTAGATTTGGATTCAAAGAATCCAATCAAAACCAACTGATCCATCACATGCATACGTTCTAAAATCGAATCGCGTATTTGTCATACACATTTGTTAAATATTCAAATCTACAAACTGTACCACTTCGATTGGTTGATAAAATAAAAAACCTTCTTCAATCACATCATATATTTCTCATGAAAACTGATAGAATATACCACATGCTATTACCTTCAATCAAATTGGTTGCATATTCATACACGGGCGAATTCAGGATTCAACTCAACGGATGATTGATCTTCATTCATTCTCAATAATCTTCAATGGACAGTTCAGGCATTCCGATTACCACCATTCAATCCGATTGAATTTGAATCGCCTCCTATTCCTTTCGACTGGATTCTATCTAATGACCAATGAAATGTACATATTCTAAAATCGAATTGGATATCCCAAATATAAACCTAATGAATCATCAATTCTATCAACATAGACATCAGTTCCGATAGATCGAGATTACAGGAAATTCCGATGAAAGACGATTGTCCAATGAAATAAAAAGATTCCAAAATTGAATCGAATATTCCCCATAGCAAGTTATAGGATATGAGGATCTGAGAACTTTTCTATTATTTCCGATTCATTGGAATTGTTCAACCACTTGATCTATAGCGTCCATACATTGTGAAAGTAAATTGGATATTCCTTATGAAAACCCACCAAATCTCCAATTGTATTCACTTTTCCATGAATCCCAATAGATCGAGATCGCCGAAAATTCCGATAAAAATCAATTTCCCTAATGGGATAGAAAAAATCTCAGGAGTGAATTGGATATTCACCTTACAAATCTATCGAATATTTAGATATGTGGAAATTCCTATTATTCTGAATATATCAAGATGTTGAAATGATCCAACTGAAACCCACCAATGAATAAAATCAAAACATTCAAGAATTGAATTGGAGATTCCCAATACAAATCCATCACCGATTCTGTTCCAAAAATTTCCCCTCCAGTTCCAGATCGAGGTGGAAGGAACTTCCGATGAAAACCGTTTGCCCCATGAGATGAAAAAAATTTCAAAGATCCAACCAGATATATCTTATACAAACCGATAGATCACGTTGAGCCCTATTAATTCCAATATAACACATATTTTTCAATGGGTAAATCCTCAATTCAAACCTACAGACAACGTTCCAGTTAATTCCTATTCGTTTTGAATCGGTAGTTGAGGCTTTCCGATTGACCTAATTCATTCCGATTTTTTCTGCAACACAAATTGAATATTCCACACGAATTCAAATCTATCCATGTATAATTCATCCTCAATACATGGGTCAACTGTCAGATAATGTTCTCCATAATTGGAATACAATCTATGTGCATCCAATCGACCGTAAATCCTACGATCGAGACAATCCTACAGACAACAAGTTTCAGTCCTCGATTCAATCCTACAGATAACACGTTCCAATTGAGTTCTATTCATTTCGAATCGGTACTTCAGGCTTCCCGATTGACCCTATTCATCAGGAACCGTTGCCGTCGCGTTATTGTTATTGGGACCAAGAATGGACCAAACAGGAAGTGACAACTCATCGCGTAATACAGTTCCAAGTTGCGCATGTGTACCGGCTTCGGCTGATTTTTTTCCCTGTTTCGCAGGGGCAATTCAAGACACATACATTGTTCTTTTTTGCCGCCTATATTCGCCTCTTGTATTTGAATGATCCGTCACTTGTCAAAGAATGACTCCATCTACTGCGCACGGGTGACATTTATTATTTGTACCACAATCTATCGAACTGGATACTATTATAATTCAAAAGATGAGAAGCTGCATATGATCTCCAATGAGGTATTCTATATTGATTTCCAATACTGATGGAGTTTAAGGACAATCCAGTGCCAAGTAATCAGCCAAATGTTTTAGTAAGATGATTCAATAGTGACAAAATTGAATTCAATTACGTTCATGTACTTCCATTCTTCATGGATGACAACATTCTGTAGGATAATTGATCTCGTTCAACTGCATCTGTATGAAACATGATGATGTACTATTCAATGTTGTTGTTCAACAGTTCGGACTACAACTGGAATCAATGGTTCTAATTTGGATGATTCGAGACATTTCTGAAATTACATGTCATCAAGGGTTTCAAACTTTTCCAGATCATCATGTACAAAAGCATCCTAGAATATCAATGGAGTTGTTTGTAAGTATATGCATTTCTTAAACATATATCGAACATTTATCTTCATCCAAGTGAGGTGTAGGATAAGAACCGAGCACCAGGATCATCGCGTTATAATGGACTCAACGGGGTCCGTTTTCTCGTGGGGTGAAGGAGCGTGATTCCAAGGAGGTCAAGAGGGGAATCAATTACATATGATTTTCCAAAAGTGGGAAAGATTCATTTTTCTTCTCAAAGGAAAGTGAATCGTTCTTGCCGAATTGAACTCGAATTCACCTGTCCGTGTAAGTGTACGTGGTGTATATGTCCATCCTGTCGATGAACTGATAGCTAGCCGATGGTCTTTCTCCCGAGAGATGGAGAAGATGAAATCCTTGTAGGATGAGATGGAAAGTTATTTGCAGCGATATTCCACGGTGCACTGGGTATGTAGAATGAATCCACAACTATTGTTTTCGGGTCTATAATGTGCCACTATAAGCAGCTGATGCTTCGCGTTCACTCCCTTTTATTATCTAGACACGTGATCAGAGGATACGAATTCTTTGAGAGCGGCATTGAACGTACGTGTGTCACGTTGAGTGAACGACTGGCCGGTGACGAATGTCGTGCCCCGCGTCTCGTCGACGCATCGTTGCCACGTCTCCGTTACACTCCCCCCTTCCTAGTGTGAACAAAGCTTGAGCGTAGTGTTATTGCTATGTTGGAGTGTGCGTTGGTGTTTCTTCCCTTATGTGGTTTCCATTATTTGCAACATAATGAACGTGTGATGATGGTTAGAATCAGAACAGAACCGGTAGACACAGTCATAGTCCGAGTATACATGCCCACATCTGCCTATTCGGAGGAAGATATTGAAAAAACGTACGAAGAGATAGAAGAAGTGATAGAATATGTGAAGGGAGAAGAGAATTTGATAGTGATGGGGGATTGGAATGCGATAGTAGGACGAGGAAAAGAGGAAAACGTCATAGGAAATTTCGCGTTAGGGAGGAGGAACGATAGAGGACAACGTTTAGTCGAATTTAGTGAAAATCATAAGATGGTTATCACAAACACTTTATTCGAAAATCATCTACGAAGAATCTACACTTGGAAAATGCCAGGAGATACAGGAAGATACCAAATTGATTACATATTAGTGAAACGAAGATTTAGAAACCAAGTGGAAAACTGTAAAACTTATCCCGGTGCAGATATAGATAGTGATCATAATATGTTGATGATTAAATGTTCTCTGAAATTCAAATCTCTGAAGAAGGAAAGGAAAATGCAGAAAAGATGGAATTTGAAGAACCTCAAGCAAAAACAAACACATGAGGCATTCGAGAAAATGTTGGATGAAAAATTGGGAGATCAAAAAGAGGAAGACTTGGGAATAGAGAGGAGATGGACAAAGATGGAGGGGAATATAAGAGAATGTGCGGATAAGATTTTGAAGAATGATGGAGTAGAACCTAAAAACCCATGGATAACGGGAGAAAGTTTAGAATTGATAAATGAAAGGAGAGAATACAAGAATAATGATAGCCAAGAAGGCCAGCAACGATACAAATCATTGAGAAATAAAATAATAAGAGAATCAAGGAAAGCAAAAGAACAGTGGTTAGAAGAGAAATGTCAGGAAATAGAAATAAGATTGCATTTAGGAAAAATAGATGAAGCATATAGGATTATCAAAAGATTTTTCGGACAAATGAAATCTAGAAGCAATAAGATTAGAAACTCTCTAGGACGACAATTGATAAAAACGGAAGAGAAGATAGAACAGTGGATCAATCATTTCGAAGACTTGTATAGAGGAAACGATGATATAGCACTTTTAGAGAAGGAGGAGGATGTAGATGAGGAAGAATTGGGAGATTCGATATTGAGATCAGAATTCGACAAGGCTTTGAAAGAATTGAAAAATAATAGAGCGCCAAGCATAGATGGCATACGAGTAAGTGCGGACCTCATAAAAGCCTCCAGTGAAGGAACTCGTGACGCACTGTTTGGATTGATTAGAGATATGTACGAAAAAGGAGAAGTACCGGAAGATTTCCAAAAGAATAAAATTGTCGCTATCCCGAAAAAACGAGGGGCAGACAAGTGCGAGAACTACAGAATGATCAGTTTAACTTCACATGCTTCGAAAATACTGACCGAAATTATATACAGGAGGATGGAAAATAGAGAGTAGATTGGCAGAAGATCAGTTTGGTTTTAGACAAAATAGGGGAACGCAAGAAGCAATTCTAGCACTTGGGGCAGTAATAGAGAAGAGGATAGCGCTGAAGAAATCTGTGTACATAGGTTTTGTAGATATACAAAAGGCTTCCGATAATGTGGACTGGGAGAAGATGTTTGCGATCCTGAAGAAGGTGGGAATAAATTATAAAGATAGAAGAATAATATACGAATTATATAAGAATCAAAGGGCAATAATAGACATGGAGGGTTAGGAAGGGGAAGCACAAATGAGAAGAGGGGTGAGACAAGGATGCTCATTATCGCCACTGATTTCCAATTTATATATAGAAGGAGCAATGAACGAAGTGAAGGAGGAAATTCAATCGAAATTACAGATTCAGGGAGAAAATATAAGTATGTTGAGATTCGCGGATGACATAGCTATATTGGCCACGAGTAGTACTGAGTTAGAAAATATTCTCAACACTATGAGAACAATATTATTGGAAAACTATTGTATGAATATAAATGAAGACAAAACCAAATTCATGACGTGTACAGCAGCGAAAACAGCTAGAAGAACGAAAATCAAAATAGATACCGAGACAATTGAACAGGTGAAAGAATTCAAATATCTAGGAAGCATAATTACAGAGAACGGCAAAAGCGAAAGAGATATAAGAGCAAGAATAGCACAAGGGAAACAGGCTTTTTACCAAAAGAGACAGTTATTATGCTCAAAAAATATAAGCTTGGAAGTAAGGAAGAAATTCTTGAAAAGTTACGTTTGGAGCACAGCATTATATGGTTGCGAAACTTGGACAATGGGGAAAACTGATCAACGAAGACTTGAAGCTATTGAAATGTGGTGTTATAGGAGGATGCTCAGAATAAAATGGATAGACAAAGTCAAAAATGAAGAAGTACTCGAGCAGATAAATGAAGAAAGAAATCTTTCGAAACACATCGTGAAAAGGAGAAGCAATCTTATAGGACACGCATTACGGCATGAGAGTTTATTGAAAACAATATTGGAAGGGAAAATGAATGGTAAAACTGGTAAAGGTAGACCTAGAGCAAGTTATATGAAGCAAATCGTACAAGACAAGGGATGTAGTAGATATGTAGAAATTAAACGTTTGGCGGATAATAGACAGGGGTGGAGGGTTTCGTCAAACCAGTCGTAAGACTGATTACTTCATGATGATGATGTGGTTTCCTGTTGGTGGTTTCCTTTCCTCTCTTCTTTTTTTTGTTTGTTTTTCCTTCCTGTTGGGTCGTGATTTATCCTTCCTGTCTCTGTATTTGTCTCGTGCGTGTGTTGTGTGTGTGTGAGTGTTGTGTACTCAATTCTATTTGTGTTTTCTATTCCCAATGTTCTTATTGTCTAATCTTTCCAGTCATTATGTGTTACTATGTATATTTTCTTTGATTGTTTTGTTCTTTAGTATGTGTTTGTATGCATACATCTCAAAATCACTAAGCTCGTACATTCAAGAGAATTATTTCATGTGGTGAAGGAAAGAAAATACATTAATTTCACATTCTTTTTGTTTTGTTTGTGCATGTTCCTGTTTTGTGTTTATACTTTGTGTGGTTTATGTGTGCATGTGTGATTATTTCTACATTTTTTTCTGTATGTCCGTTTCTGCTTCACAATTTTTGTGTATGTGTAGGTTCTTTTCCTTTCGTTCCAATTGCTATTTTTCTTTTCTACGTGTTTACATTTTGTGTCGTGATGTGTATGTTTCTTTCCTGTTTTATTTCCTCATTCCTAGTCATTTTCATTTATTTCCATAATGTCACAAAAACAAAATCATGTATGTCTCTCCAATAATAAAAGGTAATACATAAAAAATACTTCTCGCTTTGGTTGTATGAGGGCGTGTACACGCATATACATGGGGCATTCTTTGTGAAACCAGCCACCCATGCCCCTCGAAATTGAGGTTGACTGAAAAATATGTATGGGGGGTCAAATTGAAGCTTGAAGTGTCTACTTTCGAATGCTGAGTGGCAAAATCCGAAATTCGGAATGGCCGGGGCATAACAACGGGAAATGTCAAAGGATAGCCCAGAAGAAAGAATGAAAAAGGCGATCAGATCTCAGTCGTTTTGCGATAAACGAATGGAATTTCGAAATCATCAATCGATTGCATAATTGGTCCACAAATTCTGTTGAAGCAATCTGAGTTTGTAATGTCGATCGGTCGGTTGCAGTCCATGAACTGAATTCCACACAATCAATTTCTTCATCCTCCAGCAATCGCCGTAAACGCTGTGAAAGACTAGCGATATTCGGGCATTTTTCACATTCACCCGTGTGGCACATGGTCCCAGGATCTTTACACGTCAAAGCCTGTAAGCAGTCTGTATAATCGCGTATTGGATTCTCTGATTCTCTAGTCAATTGGCCTATGTCGATAGCATCCAACATCAGTTAGCAATTTTGGGGTATCGTGCAAACACATACAGAATGAGTTCCACTGCCACCTGCCAGAATGCAATTTTTGGGACGCAGTTGCGCGAATTTGTTGAAACTAACTGGAAGCTCTGGATACTGTTCTTTATGTGTGATATAGAGGCCCCTCAAATCCGAAAGGAGCAGTCTTTTCTGTATCACATCGCGATCCGCATCAGTTTTGATGGAAATTACATCTTTCTGACCGGGCATGATTCGACTATTACTATCATCGGTGTCAAAGTTCTTGACTTTATCAACAATAATCTCCGGTAGCGGTTCACCTGTTTTTCTTCTGGTTCCTGCCAGACTTCCATCCTGTGCTTTCAGATCCTTAGACTCCTGTGCTAACCATCTGGAGCAGCCGAATTCTTCTGCAATCTTCCTCACAAACCATACTTCTGGAGCAACTGTGAGAATGTTCAATCGTTTTGGATCATTATGATCTGAACTTGAGAGAGTACATTTGAGTCCATCCAACATTGCCTCCAATTCGATTCCTCTCTGGGATCGGACGTCCAAAGTGCCTGCAGTTGATGACGATTCACAATCACCCACAACCATTGCAGTTCCGTTGTCAGAAATGTTAACATCATCGATTTCACCCAAAGTATTCCCCAAGTTATGACAGGATGATGATGGCAGATCTATGCGTCGAGTCTTACAATAAATATCTTGGCGCCTGCATCCCCAACAAATTCTTGCATATTCGGGTAGATGGGGGAAATTTCGTTTTAGCCGGTCAGATAACAATCTCAAGTCCTCCTCCTTGTGACCAGGAAGTCCATAAGGATTGCGACAACGATCTCCACGATTATGCATCCTCGAATCATTGAGCGCATGTCTCGGATCAGGCTCTTCAGCCATCGTGGGGGCACAGCTCACGAAAATGATCTTGAGAAGGACTGGGTAAGTGTCTTCGGGAAGAGAAACGATGAGGGGAGCGATCGAGAAGATAAGTCCTAAAAAGCACTGATTAATCGTCTTCGGAAAGAAAATCGAAGAAAAGAGCGATCAAGAGGAGTAGCCTTGAAAAAGACTGATCAAATGTCTTCGGGAAAAAAATCCAAGGAAAGCGCGATCGAGAAGAGTAGTCTTGAAAAAAGCTGAATAATTGTCTTCGGGAAGAAAATCGAAGAAAAGAGCAATCGAAAAGAGTAGCCTTGAAACAGAATTGTCTGCGGAAAACAAAATTCAAGAAAAGATTCTTGTTCAGCGGACCACGGAACCCGTGGGTACCGAATCCCGTTCGGATCCCTCATGTTTTATTCTTTCGCTCGCCATTTCGGATCGATCGACTCCGGAATTTCGAAAATCTGAATTCGGATTCGTGTTCAGTGGACCGCAAAACCCCTGAGTACCGATTCTCCTCCGGATCCATGACCTTTGGCTCCTTCGCCCGCTATTTCGGATCGATCAGCTCTGGAATTCCGGGAATCTGAATTCAGGTTCGTGTTCAGCGGACCGCAAAACTCTCGGGTACCGAATGCCATCCGGAGCCCTCATGTTTCATCCTTCCGTTCGCTATTTCGGATCGATCGGTCCGGAATTTCGGAGATCCAAGTTCAGCTTCGAGTTCAGCGACCCGAAAAACCCACCAGAAATGTCCCAAAACTCGATTGAATAATTTCCCTGAGATCCGATCGCCTTTTTAATTTTTTTCTGGGCTATCCTTTGACATTTCCCCGTTGTTATGCCGCGGCCATTTTGAATTTCGGATTTTGTCACTCAGCATTCGAAAGTAGACACTTCAAGCTTCAATTTGATCCCTCATACATATTCTTTAGTGAACCTCAATTTTGGGGGGCATGGGTGGCTGGTTTCACAAAGAATGCCCCACATGCATGCATTCCATTTACTTTTCTGTGTTCTGCCTTTAGTGTTTTGCCTTTAGTGTATTGTGATTCATAGAATTTTTCTGGATCTTCAATGTTTACTTTTCCGATTGAGTTTCCATATCTATTTATTGGTTCGTATATCAACGGTGAGTACTTCCTCATGATTGTATATGGGCCTGTATACTTCCTATTTCATTTACTTGTTGTTCCTCTCTGTTTCGGAGATGATGTGTGGTTGAATTACAATATTCTATCCTCTACTTTGAATTCTGTATTCCTCCTACGTAAATTGAAATGATGTGTTTGTTTTTCGTTCGCTCTCCATGAGTGTTTTGTACTTCTTCTTTCAATATTCCTAGTTCCTCCATTTTCTCTATGTTGGGGGGTAGACGCCTCACAGTGGGGCAAGAAACATGCTTGTGGAAAAACGGGCCAGAGCCTCCAATTTTCGAGATATCGAAGTGTTTTTTTTTCAAATTGAAGCCAATTAAATTCCAAATCGATCTGTCATGTCGGATTTTTGAAATTCATTCTCTGTTCTTGATTATTGAGAGATATGTATGACATAAAGAATACGGTATCACCAGAGGGTTGATGTGTGCAAGATTATCATCTCAAAACGACTGAAGTTGGATTCCTGAGCCTCATCTGAGGATTATCGAGTTGCTTGAGCGAGAGGGGGAGGTTGTTGATGTATAATTGTCACATGTTTGTGTGTTCCATATATTTACGTACACATGTATTACCGTGATTAAAACATCAATATTTGGAAGGATATTTCTGGAGGAGCTTCTTCTATTCCCATTTCACAGAGCACAGCAGTTCAGAAAACAGTTCATAACGTATCCATTTTGAATTCTCTTAGTTCCAAATGAGCTCTTCATGAATTCTCTCTGATTTTTGTGCTTTGTGGGATTGTACGAGAATCCGAAACGTAGTATACATGGGAAAATGAGCAGAAAATGTTTTCCAATAAATGGAAATATACATAATGACAATACTCATCATATGTATTCATGTTTTATGTACATTGTACGTTCAGAAATTCAATAATCTGCTTTTGGAAGCGAATTCTCAAGCTGGGATCGAGGAATTTGTTTTCCCAGCAGAACTTGATCCTGGACTTATGATCTAAGCATTCCAAAGATTTTGTCGAAAATTAAGAAATCATAAATCAGGATATTATCCTGATAAAAAAGAGTCATATATGAACCTATATGAATCATATATGGCTCATGTATGAATAAGATGCAACATATATGTCCCCTATATGAAACATATTACTTATAGATGCAAAACTGACGAAAGCCCAATACGAGCTTATAAAAAACAAGCGCAAAGAAAAAAATGCAGATATTTTTCCTTCGTATAAAGCTGTAACCGCAGCAAAGCAGAACTGCTACCCTTCAAACCTAAACATAACCGAGAACGGTAGCTCTATATCTCTGCAGAATCTCTTATCCCACACAGCCTCAAGATTGATGACGTGCGCAGATCTAAGTGCGAACCTCTTGAAAACCAATGAAAGATCATTACCATTGACGTTGAAGTGGGGTTGTGATGGCACAGCTGGGATGAACACCTATAAACAGAAATTCGATACTTCCGATACAATGTCTGATGAGAGTGTCTTCATGATGTCTGCAGTACCTTCATTTTTGAAAACAGCATCAGGCAGAACTTTGTGGCGAAATCCTGCCCCTTCGTCAACGAGGTATTGCAGGCCAATAAATTCCTCATATGATAAAGAAACCCATGAGAAGATTATAAACAGTATTGAGTTTGTCCAGAGAGAGGTCGGAACACTCGCGATGGACACTATTAGGATTGGGGAAATTGTTTATACAATGCAGTACGATATGATTTGTACCATGTTAGATGGAAGAGTGTGCCAGGCAATAACACGAACAATATCTGCTAGCGTGTGCACGATTTGTGGCTGTGCTCCAAAAGATATGAACAATCTGCCACTTGTTAAAACCAAGATTGAAAATGTACTTGCGTTTCAATATGGACTATCTACGCTTCATGCCTGGATCAGATTGATGGAAGTAGTATTACACATTTCTTATAAATTGGGAGTGAAGAAATGGATGTGCAAAACTGAGGTTGAGAAACTGACAATTAAAGAGACCAAACAACACATCCAAAGAGAGATGAGAGGGAAATTAGGTCTCTTGGTTGATCTTCCTAAAAGAGGCACGGGTTCAACGAACGATGGGAATACGGCTTGAACGTTCTTTCGAAATTATTCGGTTGTCTCTCGAATAACACAATTTGATGAAGAATTATTGAAATCGTTTTATGTGATTCTGCAAGTCATGGCTCCCGGTAAAGAAATTGATGTGGAAAAATTTGATGAATATTGTCAGAATGTAGCCCACAGATACGTGAGAATGTATCAATGGTATCACATGCCAGCATCTTTGCATAAAATCCTGATTCACGGTGCGGAAATTATCGGTTCTTTCGTGATCCCCATTGGTGTTCTCTCTGAGGAAGCTCAGGAATCCAGGAATGAGGATTTCAAACGATTTCGCGAGAGCAATTCTAGGAAAACAAACAGAATATTGACGGACGAAGTTCTGATGCATTCTCTCTTGATTAGTTCAGATCCCTATATTGCAAGTGTGAAAACGACCTCGAAAAACCGAAACCGAGAGTTGCTGGATGAAGCTAAACAGTTATTGGTGAACTACAGGGGAGAAGCGGAAATCAATCGCGAAGCTGTTGAAATAGGTAGAGAGGAAGCTTGTTCCGACATCAATCATGAGAAAAATAGGAAATGATGTATGTGAAATTGAGATTCATCTAATCCTAATTCGTATTTGATATTCTTATTGTTATGTCATTCCCTAATGAAGAACACTTCAGACTCGAAACATATCTCTCAAAAATGTACAAAACTGCAGAATTCAAAACACACAAAAAATACACAGCAGGGGTATAAAATTGGACTGTAGATCTCCTGGATACACATTCATAAATTGTCTCGTAACTTTCCAAACAATTTCATTGACTTTTCACACAAACTCTCTCATTCAACGAGAAATATTTGGAAATTCATTGAAATTCTCTGAAAATTTATTGAAAATTTTCCATGATTTAGCTCTTCGTACATTCAATGATATCCACAGGAATATATACGAATATCCAGCTTCCCAAAAATTATCTGTTATTATATCTAATATCAGATCTCCTGATATTAAGTCTGGTTGAATCAAATTAGATCCAATTGGATCTCATCAATTCTCATAGGACACTCAAGTAGTCTAGACTACAACACACTTCAAACAATTTCTTTGTGAATTCACGAAAAAATTTGGCAGTTCTCACACCAACACTCCTTCATTCCTTCATGAAAATTCCTTCTGGAGGATTTCTAAACATAATTTGGAGGAAATCCTGTAGAGGAAATTTTTGGGTAAAAAAAACCGCCCAATTTTTTCAAGCGCATCGTCTAGTTCCTTTCTATCGTATCATTCGAATAATCAAGACAAAAAAGCCTCGATTCCTTGGTCACAACAAATTTTTCAATGTTTTTAATTCGATAATTGTAACCATTTGAAGATGGATGATTTCGATTGGCTGCGATGACATGAATTCTACAATGCATTGTTATGGTTCAAACACGTAAACTGCTGAATATCTACTAGACTAATCCAATTGATACCCACTCTTTCGACTCACCAAATAACTCAGTTATCCAAGGTTCCCACCTTAGTAAAAGTAGGTCCTATATTGATCCTGTATAAATCATATATGAAAGTAGTGCAAATCATAGACGACTCGTGAGGAATCGTATATGTCTCCAATATAATTCATAAATGTTTTTCATATAATTCATACCTGCTCCCATAACAAAATTATTCCATATATGAAAAAATTTTCTCGTATATGAACCATATATGGATTATATAGGGGTCATATATGGATTATATAGGGGACATATATGTTTCATATAGGGGACATATATGTTGCATCTTATTCATACATGAGCCATATATGATTCATATAGGTTCATATATGACTCATTTCTATCAGGATGATATCCTGATTTATGATTTCTTAATTTTCGACAAAATCTTTGGAATGCTTAGATCATGAGTCCAGGATCAAGTTTTGCTGGAGAACAAATTTCTCGATCTCAGCTTGAGAATTCGCTTCCAAAAGCAGATTATCGAATTTCAGAACGTACAATGTACATAAAAATGAATATATATATATACATTCATCTAAATGAATACATATGATGAGTATTGTCATTACGTATATTTTCATTTATTGGAAAACATTTTCTGCATATTTACACATGTATACTACGTTTCGGATTCTCGTACAATCCCACGAAGCACAAAAATCAGAGAGAATCCATGAAGAGCTCATTTGGAGCTATGAGAATTCAAAATGGATACGTTATGAACTGTTTTCTGAACTGCTGTGCTCTGTGAAATGGGAATAGAAGAAGCTCCTCCAGAAATATCCTTCCAAATATTGATGTTTTAATCACGTTAATACATGTGTACGTAAATATATGGAACACACACACATGTGACAATTATACATCAACAACATTCCCCTCTTGCTCAAGCAACTCGATAATCCTCAAATGAGGCTCAGGGATCCAACTTCAGTCGTTTTGAGATGATAATCTTGCACACATCAACCCTCTGGTGATACCGTATTCTTTATGTCATACATATCTCTCAATAATCAAGAACAGAGGATGAATTTCAAAAATCCGACATGACAGATCGATTTGGAATTTAATTAGCTTCAATTTGAAAAAAAAACACTTCGATATCTCGAAAATTGGAGGCTCCGGCCTGTTTTGTCCACAAGCATGTTTTTTGCCCCACTGTGCGCCTGCACAACATCTCTCCCTCACGCATCTATTATCTGAGTACGGAAGCGAGTGAGATTGCCGACGCGAGCTCATCAGTATCGTGTTATAATCACCGATAATATGTATGTATGGTTAATACATACTCCCCGTCTTCCCTTGTACTTTTCCCACGAGAGGTCAGTTATCTCGCCACCACTTACGAGTACGCTCGTTAACACGTTGTCAAATTCAACTATACCGACGAAATCGACTTTGTTTGTTAAGTTTGAAGTACATCATAACGTGTCTCATTGCTCAACTGCTTCTCCTATAAGTTGGTGATCTATCACAACTCTATTTTACTCGTCGAAGCGGTCTCAATATCTGCCGCAGTTGGAAAGTGCCAAATACGTCCTCTCTCGAGTCGCCGTTGCACTCATCTCCACATTTTGGTAGCGGAGCGTGGTTCCGCTTGGTTGTTTGCTCTGTTCGCATCGCTATTTCGCGAACGGAAAGTGCTTATCGACGGTGTGCAACTCGCATAAGTCTTACTCGAGTGTTAGTGAGAAGGCTGTCGCGGGTTTTTTGTGCCATAAACTCACGCTGGGAAGGCGAGAGGATTCGGAAGATGGAAAAAATCAAAGGTTTGAGTTTCCCCCTTTGCTGTGAAGATTGATGTTCCTTAGCTCGCTGGAGGAATTGCTGGATGCTTGGGTTCAAATCTTTATGCGATAAGATACTGTGAGGGATTATCACATTGCTGCTGCTGCCGGAGAAGGAGTGATATTGAGCTCTTTCCATCGCTTCGCTGGGGCTTACAAACTGCTGTTGCCAATCATGCTGCAAAGGGAACGCGGTGAAAGAGTCGGTGCATCGTCATAGGCTACACTCCAATTCGATTCATGGCTATAGACCGTCGTGCTGGGGATTTCAACGCTGGGCACTGGCTTGCGTTGCATGGGGTAGTCCGCTTCAACGACCCGTCTCATACTGTGCGCGAGTAACGTAATCGCTTTGTTAATTTGTAGGTTGTCATCATCCAATCCTTTCACGCTTGTTTCTTTCTTTTGAATAACTGAAATATGAATAGTTTCGCTCTCGAGCTCGAGTACTTTGAGCAAGAAGTTTTCGCTTCCACCGAGCAAATTCACCCCAACAGGTGCGGCAACTTAAAAACTCGGACTGATTCAAGAGCTGCTCGTCTCGAGGGTGCTTCGGGTAATTCGGATAGATCTTGTGGAGCTCACGGGGAGCTGAGAGATTACCCCGGATTTCACTCCCCAAATCCAAGGGAAACTGCAAAGGTAGGGAGTCTCTCCAGGAGCTTTTCACAACCCTGGTTGCGGACAAGGTTGGTTTTTCGGACGGTGCCTAATTGCACCACCTCAAGACGTGTGTCGAGGGTGAGGCCACAGCGCTTATCAGCTCCTACTCAATTACTGCCGATAACTTCGAAACTGCTTGGACCTCTCTAAAAGATAGGTATGAGGATATCGGCCGTCTAGTATTTTCACACGTTTTGGTAATTCACCCGCTCCGGCCAATGGAGTCTGAAACGGCTGCTGAGGTGAAGAGGGTTCTCAATGGTTTCCGAACGCCCTTTGCGGCACTGACTGTCCTCCAACGCCCTACGAATCACTGGGATGACCTTTTAGTCTTCCATATTCTGACACTGTTGGAGCCTGACACCCGAAAACGATGGGAACATCTCTGAACGGGCACTGACCGAAAGGAGGAACCCCCTACGCTTCAGAAATTATTGGATTCCCTTGAAATCACATTCCAACCTTAGAGAACCTTGAGAAAGCTGATTCCAAGGCATTCAAACCCAGTAAATCTGCTTCGCTACCTGCTCATTAGCCTGATTGGTCGCGACCGGTAACAACTCTTTCGACCAAAGTGCACCATGCTGGAATTCCGAAAGCCCCCTGATTCCGAGAAATTCCCAATCTGTGGTGCACGCCACTTTTTTCTATTCTGCAACGTCTACAAAGCCAAAACTGTAGCCCAGCGTGAAGATTGGATCACGGGACAGAAGCGCTGTTTTAGTTGCTCATCCGGTCATCTTTATGAAGACTGTGTGTCTATTAAGAGATGCCAACATTGTGTTGGTAAACACCATTCAAGTTTGCATAGTGGCCAGGATGTTGAGGTGACGCCAGTTGCTCACGACGTACAGCCAACCACTTCTCGGGCGCAAATCCATGCTGAGGGTAATCCGGCTAGTAGTGCTGCTTTATCAAGCGTCGCTCCAACACCAGTTCTGTTGTCAACCGCTAAGGTTAGGGTCTGCTCTCCTGCGGGGAGGATTGGCTGGGCTAAGGCACTCCTGGACCAGGGTTCACAGTCTCCCTTCGTTTCCGAGTCCTTGGTTGAGATGCTAAAATTGAATTACACATCGATCGCTGTCCCTGTGTCGGGAGTGGGTGGTAAGCACCAATCCACTTGTGGAAAGCTAGTCAATTCCTCGTTACGGCCTTACTTCCAGTTCGACTTCGATTGTCCGGTGCAAGCTCACGTGCTACCGAAGATGACTTCATATGCCCCGTCGGGAAATCAGGGAGCTCAGCTCCAAGCACCTAGAAGAGATGGCGTTGGCTGATCCCGATTATGCTGCTGAAGGTGAGATCGATGTCTTGCTGGGAGCTGCCGTTCACGCGCTCATCGTGGATGGAGGGTTGCGCCGTGGGAAGTCCGATGAGCTCATTGCCATGGGGACTCAGTTGGGATAGATAGTTTCCGGCCCCTCGCAGGTCAGAGAAATCCCTGAAAGATCGCCTGTTCTCCACGTCACAGAGGATATGACGTTAGACGATCTGTTCCGGCGTTTTGGCGAGTAGGAGCAGGTTCCCTCAAATGCTACTGAAACCCTTCCTCCTAACGAGGAGGAAGCTGAGGGGATTTTCCATGAAACTATCACCTGCGATAATTCGGTTCGCTACGTGGTTCGCTCACCCTTTAAGGAATCAGCGTTCGAGGAGGAGAGATTTCCTGGGTCTTGGAGATTCGCTCTTAGGATGGTGGAAAACTGGAAGAACGCTTCTCTAAAGACGCTACCTTCGTTGAGCTCTACAGAGAGTTCAGGACTGATTACTATGAGCAAGGTCATATGCCCCCTTTGACAGCTGATGGTTCAAGCGTTTGCCGTTTCCATCTGCCTCATCACGGCATTTTTGAGAACTCAGGGCCTGAAAATAAAATGAGAACAGTGTTCAACGGGTCAGCAAAGAGTGATAATGGTACCTCCGTCAATAATATACTGCATTGTGGTCCCAACTTGCTACCAGGTCGTCCAGAGCTGATTTGGCGCTGGTGCCAGTACCGCTACCAGGGAATCCTGTGGAGATGGGCCACCGACGATCTCATGCGGAAATGGCTCTCACAGACGGTCACGTATGGTATGGTCTCGAGTCCGTTTCCCGCTATGCGCGTGCTACGTCAGTTGGCTGACGACGAGCAGACTTGATACCCATTGGGAGCTGAAATTCTTCGCCGCGATTCCTGAATGGATGACATGCCCTCGGGCGGTCATACAAACAGTCAACAGCAGTTAGTTGAGATTTGCAAGGTGGGTGGTTTCACGCTGCATAAATGGTTGACTAATGATTCGCCCCTGCTGAGCATGGTTGATGGAACTGATCCCCTTGATGTAAAGCCCTTGGGCGTTGTATATAATATTTCAGGTTTCAGCTGGAATCCAATCACTGATTGTTTCCCCTTTAGGATAAGCGATCTAGAAAAGAAGGAATCCTGGGGGAAAAGACAAATATTGTCTGAGGTTGCCAGGATTTTCGACCCTTTGGGCTGGATACCCCCAATCTCAGTCTCAGCGAAGGTTTTTCTTCGAAAACTTTGGTTGGTCAAATTGAACTGGGATAGCCACTTACCTCCTGATCTGTGCCAACGGTGGCTTGCCTGGTACGATGGTCTTGCATTGCTCAATAAGCTCTGAATCAATCGCTGGTTAGACTACCATCCGGGCTCCACGATGGAGATTCATGGTTTCTCAGATGCCTCGTCACTGGCGGACGGTGCAGTGCTCTACTTGCGCGTATTTCCCCAAGAACGAACATCCGTTCACCTGCTACAAGCCGAAACGGAGGTGGCTCCTATTGAAACCGTAACGATTCCAAGGTTGGAGTTGTGCGCCGCGCTTTTGCTATCTCAGCTGGCCAAAAGAATGGAAGACTCGTTGGGCTGAAAGGTACAGTCAACCCATCTCTGGACAGATTCTATGGATGTGTTGTACCGGCTCTGGTCTCGCCCTTCAAAGTGGCCGGTCTATATTCCTAACCGTTGCTCCCAGATCCACTCGCTCCAACCTAACGCCTTTTGGCGCCATGTCCGATCCACCGACAATCCAGGGGACTACGCCTCCAGGGATATTGGTTCTGGAGCCCTGATGGATCATTTGCTATGGCGTAAGGGCCCGAAGTGGCTCTGTGAGAATATTGAACTGCCATCGCCTTCCGTTGGACATGACCTTCAGCCTGAAGTTGGACTCACTTCACTGACCGTAAGTACGAGCGCTCAAAGGAATGAACCTGAAAATTAGGAGCTGATTCTCAAGTATGCTTCTTTCACCAAGTTGAACCGAGTGCCCGCGTATGTGATTCGGTTTGTCCATGCTCTTCTGATCAAATCTCAGCTCATTCCTGGGTCTGAATCCGAACTTTTCTTCGCTCGCTGGTTCCATCCAATTCGTTACAGGGACGATTGTGAGGTTCTCAATGTCCGTTGACGAGTTATTAAGGGCTCGTCGTGTATTGATTGATACGACACAAAGAGCTTATTACCCGATTGGAATGAGAGATTTGAGGGACAATAGGCTGTCCAAATCGTATGCTCTAACCAAGCTTGGCCCTGTCCTAGAAGATGGATTGCTGAGAGTGAGTGGGAAACTGCAGAATTCATTTTTCAGTCACAATGAAAACCATCCGTTCATTCTGCGATCCAACGCTCCTTTGTCAAGACTGATAATTCAGTATAACCATGCGAAGACCCTCCACAGGGGTATACGACTTACGTGCTACCACGAGGTGAGAATATTGGGTTATCCGCACTGGTCATTTAGCACGCTTGGTGATCAACAATTGCCTCGACTGTATCAGATTCGGAGGTAGTACAACCTACCAAAAGCTAGGCTCTCTGCCCAGTGTCCACACGAAACCAAGTAGGCCGTTCGCTAGCTCGGGAGTGGATTATGCCGGAACGTACCAGATCCAATGCCCCCCAGGAAGGTTTTAGAGCATATAAAGGTTATATCGTAATCTTTATTTGCCCAAGTACCAGAGCCGTACATCTAGAGCTCGTTTCAAGCTACGACGGATGGGGGCCGAATAAACGAAAGACCAAATCAACGAAAAGTTGGTTGAGAAGAGAGATACGTCATACTCTCTCTTTCCGGACACTGATTTCGTTGATTTGGCCCCCATCCGCTACGACGCTGAGGGCTTCATCGCTGCCTCCACTGCTCGCCGGGGTCATTGTCGTGCTCTTTACAGCGATCAAGGCACTATCTTTGTAAGGGTCGATGCTGAGCTCAAGGCTATGTACGCTCATTCCTCCAGCTCATTCTTGTCGCCCGAACCTAATTGTCTTGGCGAACCCATTGGCCCTTTGAGTCGCTGGAAGCTCCTCCAGCAGATGCTGCAAGACTGGTGGAAGGGATAGTCGCGTGAGTACCTGCAATCACTGCAGGTAAGATATAAGTGGGCCACCGCACAACCCGCTGTCCAGAAGGATGACTCAGTTCTAATTCCAAACGAAACAGTTGCGCCGGTCGAATGGCCTTCAGCTCGAATCGTTGGAGTGTATCCGGGCCCAGACGGGTTGATCCGAGTTTTGCGTCTGCGCACCGTCAACTCAGAGTTGAAGTGGCCTGTACATAAACTTATACCGTTACCGGGACTTGGCACCGACAAATCGTCCCGCCCGCTTTGTGATCGCAGTTCTAAGTTTCTCCTTTGTAATCAATGCTGGAGCTAAAGTTATACCCTGGCTTATAGGACTTGTTTTCATTTCCCCAGCATTCTCGTTCTCCGCACATTCACACGTTTTTCTTTTTTGGGTCGCTCAGGCCTTCTGCTGCTGCTATGTGAGAGTGCTCGAAAACGAGGTGGGTGGAATGTTGGAGGGTAGACGCCTGCACAACACCTCTCCCTTACGCATATATTATCCAAGTATGAAAGCGAGTGACATTGCCAACGCGGGCTCATTAGTATCGTGTTATAATCACCGATACTATGTATGTATGGTTAATATGTACTCCCCTTCTTCCCTTGTACTTTCCCCACAAGAGATCAGTTCTCTCGCCACCACTCACAAGTACGCTCGTTAACACGTTGTACAATTCGACTACACCGAATAAATCGAATTTGTTTGTCAGGTTCAAAGTGAATCATAACGTGTCTTATTGTTCAACTCCTCCTCCTATAAGTTGGTGATCTATCACAACTTGATTTCACTCGTCAGAGCGGTCTCAATATCTGCCGCAGTTAGAAAAGGCGAAATACCTTTTCTCTTAAGTCATCGTTGCACTAATCTCCACACTTCACCCAGTGTTCTATGTTTTCGTTCTCTATTTCTCTTGTGTTTTCTTTGTCCTGTTTTAATGATCCTGGGGGTGTGAGTTCTCTGTTCGAATTTAGAAATGCGGGTGTATACTTTGTTGAGCTATGTTTACTGCTGTTCAATACAAATTGTGAATCTCCTATGTATATGACCCAATCCTTATGATTTTCATCTAAAAATGTTCTGATCATTGCGTTCATCGTCCTGTTTGTTCTTTCTACTGGAGTCGCTGGAGGGTGATATGGAGGGTTGTTTTATGCCTGATTCCCAACGTCTCTGTTAATGTTTCCATTAGTTTATTCACGAATGGTTGACCGTTATGTGTTACTATTACTTTGGGGGTTCCCTATTTTGTTATAAGTTGTGTTTTTACTATTTCTTGTACCGTTTCTGCGTTTGCTTTGTTGATTGGGGCTGGTTCTGTCCATTTTGTGAATAAGTCCGTTATGATTCAAATGTATTGGCTCGTATTCTTTGTAATTGGTTTCGGACCCATGATATCCATGGCTATTACCGTCCATGGTTCTTCCGCCATCCTTTCCCCCATACATCCCATTGGTTTTTCTGTTCTATTCTTGGTTTCCGGCACTGCTCGCATTTTTTCACGTATCTCATTGTGTTCCCATATATTTCTGGCCAGAAGTAGTTTCCTGGTATCCTTGTGTATGTTTCTTCCGTTCCCATGCGTCCCGCTTGTGGTGTGTCGCGGTTGTCTGGCAAAACTCTTCTGTGTAAATGTTTTGGTATTACCAGTTTCCATGCGTTTTCGTCGGGTATGAGTTCTGTGTGTGTTGGATCTGGCCTGTAGAAGTATAAATTTACATCTACTATTTTCCAATTTTTATTCTCATCCGGGTGTTCTGTTACTTGTTGTTTTTTGTAACTGTACCATGTGTCTGTGTTTTGAGTTATGTGTGCAGTTTCTCCTGGTGTGTTATGTAGTCACGATAGTTCCCGAGTAATTCTTCTCCACGTCATTGAGTGTTCTACTTGCGTATGCTATAACGTGTTCTGTTTGATTGTGTTTTTGTGTAATCATTGCTCCCAATCCCGTGTTACTTGCATCTGTGTGTATGAAGAATGGTTTTGTTGGATCTGGTTGTTTTAACACTGGTGGTGTTGTGAGTATCTGTTTCATTTCGTCCAATGCTCTGTCTTGTTCTTCTCCGCACTTTTCCTTGCAATTCCCTTTCAACAGTCTGTTTATTGGTTCTATTTTTTGTGCGAAGTTTCGTATGAATCTCCTGTACCATGATGTCATTCCAATTAGTCTTCTTATTTGTCTTGGTGTCGTGGGGTTGTGTGTAATTCAGTATTGGTTGTATTCTATTCGTATCTACGTGTAATCCGGTTCTTCCTACTATGTAGCCTAGGTATTTCACTTGTGTGCAGCCGAATTCACACTTTTCTCTATTTATTGTTAAGTTTGCGTCTTTAATTGTTTGGAATATGGTTTTGAGACAGTGTATGTGTTCTCCCAGTGTTTTCGTTACTATTATTATGTCGTCTAAGTATGCGAATGCGTGTGGTTCTGAGTCTGGTCCGATTAGTCTGTCCATCGGTTTTTGGAATGTGGCCGGTGCGCTCGTTAGTCCATATGGCATTCTCTTGAATTGAAAGAGTCCTTCCCCTGGTACTGTGAATGCTGTGATGTGTTTGCTATGTTCATCTAATTGGATTTGAAAGTATGCCTGGCTCAGATCTATTTTTGAGATGTAATTTGCTGTGTGTACTTTATCCAGTATATTCGTCATGTTAGGGATAGAGTATGCATCCTTTTTTGTCTTATTGTTCACGTCCCTAGAATCTATGCGGAATCCGTGAGTCTTGTTCGGTTTCTGTACAATTATGACTGAACTTGACCAGTTACTCTTGGATGGTTCAATAATGTTTCCTTGCAACAATTTCTCTACTTCCGTGTGCATGTGTCGTAGTATTTTTAGGGATGTGTTGCATGGTTTCTGTTTTTTTGGCTCATTCTTTCTGAATTATATCCTATATTCCACTAATTTTGTGTATTTTGATGTGTTGTTTGTTTCTGGTGTCATTTCTCTTACTATTTCTCCCATTTGGGTTTTTTCGTTCCCTCCTAATTCTGTTATACTATTTATGAACCCTATTTCCTGTGTTTGTGGTTCTTTTCCGTATAGAAGTTTATCTACTCTTTTTCCTGTTGAAATTGGTGTATTAGGGTATAGTTTCGTGTTTGCTCCTATTGTCGGTGTTTGTAGTGATACTCTCCTTTTGTGTTACAGTTGTTGCATTCTGTTCTGGGTTGTTCTGTTATTTGTTTGTGTAAGTCTTCTTGTGTTTGGTTCTTTGGTTTGCATTTGTGTTGATTGTTATATTTGAACTTATCACCTTCAGGCTATCTCCCCCTGATATTGATGTGAAGTGTAGAGTTAGGACTATTCGTATTCTCAATTTGTCTTAGGTGTATAACTTTGGTCCCGTCGTTTTGGAATAGATGGCTGTGGCGGTAAGTGATAGTTGAAATGAAAAGAACATAGATGTCATACAATGAGATCAGGTATTTGTAAACATGACACCATCGAAATATCAGTCGATTTGTGTCTGCATCATGAAGTTGTTCTCGATCGAACATGTCAGCTGACGAGCGAAATTCTCGGCATTTGTGGGAGGTTTCAATTTTCTGCTTCAACATGGAGGAATCTGCGGCTGAGGCTCATCGAACGCCCTCAAGTACCTATAGTGAGGCCGCTTCCAGTGAAAGAACGTGCCAAGAGTGGTTTCGACGCTTCAAGAACGGTGATTTTAACGTCGGAGACCAGCATGGTGATGGAAGAGAGGAGGTTTTCGAAGATGCAGAATTGGAGGCATTACTTAATCCAGACTCGTGTCGAACGCAACAGGAATTGGGAGTGACGCAACCAGCCATTTTAAAACGCCTGAAAGTCATGGGAATGATTCAGAAACAAGGAAATTGGGTGCCATACAAGTTGAAGCCGAGAGATGTTGAAAGGTGTTTGTGTCATCGGGTAAGCTCTTCCCTGCCCTGATCGCAGGAGCTGCTAAAATCCCTCCCGATTCTCGTGATCCCCTTACCACTCCCACAATTATACGAGGAGCATCAGATTCTTCAGCTATCTGGCGGGCACTCCAGCAATCAGGAGCTATAGTGAGCACTGTTATACGTAGAGGGTCATTTGCAGGTGAACTTGAAAATTCTTCCTTCAAATCGTTTACCATCTCCTCTAGGGCAACTTCTCTCGGCACACGTGCTTTTTTTGTTTGTCGGCAGCCTCTTCCATCATCTGAGTCATGTGATTCTAGATTGACTGAATTGTCTGAAATCTCAGTACAATTTAATGATTTATGATTGTCATTGTCCAACTTCCTACAAGCTCCACAAATTTGTGCATACGAAGGGAGATTTAAAAAATGTCGCAACATCGTTTTGGACAAGTTCCGTGAATCCTTACCTTTATGTCCTGGCATATCATGAGGATAAATACATCCATCCGAACGGATCTCATTTTTTGTCGAGTCTGACATTTCCGTAAGACCCACTCATTTCACTCTGTTAAAACGGTGGATTTCACAGGAGGAATAAATTACATGTGGAGTGTGGCTCTGGGAAGAACTTTTTGGGAGATAGCTCCGGGGAGAACTTTTTGGAGGTCAGCTCTGAGGAGGACTTCTTGGAGGGTAGCTTCGAAAAGAACTTTTTGGAGAGTAGGTCTGAAAAGGATTTTTTGGAGGTCAGCTCTGAGGAGAACTTTCTGGAGGATACCTCTGAGAAGAACTCTTTGGAGGGTAGCTCTGAAAAGAACTTTTTGGAGAGTAGCTCTGAAAAGAACTTTTTGGAGAGTAGCTCTGAGAAGAACTTTTTGGAGAATTCTAGACTGAGAAAAACAATGGGATGTAAGCCATCCCACAATCAATGGAACTCATCAATGATGATTCCACCGCAATGCTGAATTCTCTGTCCCAATAGCAGGAGTTGCTAAAATACATCCCCCTATAATGCGATAGGATCATTCACTCACGAGCGAAACCATTCAAGATGTTCTTCTCAGAGCTACCCCCCAAAAAGCCCTCCTCAAAGCTATCCTCCATAAAGGTCTTTTCAGAGCTACCTTCCAAAAAGTCCCTTTGAGAGCTACACTTCACATGTAATTTCTTTATCCTGTGGAATTCACTGTTTCAACAGGGTGAAATGAGAGCGTATTATAGAAATGTCAGACTTAACAAAAAAAAAGATCCGTTCGGATGGATGTATCGATCCTTATGATATGGCAGGACTGGGGGTAAGGTGTCACGAAACTTGTTCAAAACGATGTTCCAAGATTTTCCAGATCTCCCTTCGTATGCACAAATTTGTGGAGCTTGTAGAAAGTCGTACAATTGCAATCATCAATCATTTAATTGTACTGAGATTTCAGACAGTCCAGTCAATTCAGAATCACATGACTTAGATGATGGAAGAGGTTGCTCACAAACAAAAAAAGCACGTGTGTCAAGAGGAGTTGCCCTAGAGGAGATGGTAAACGATTTGAAGGAAAAATTTTCAAGTCCTCCTGCAAATCCCCCTCTACGTATAACAATCCTAACCATAGCTCCTGATTGTTGGAGTGCCCGCCAGATAGCTGGAGAGTCTGATGCTTCTCGTAGAATTGTGGGAGTGGCAAGGAAATTACGAAAATCAGGAGGTATTTTAGCAACTTCTGCGATTAGGGCAGGAAAGGGCTGACCCGTGATCGCAAGGCGTACATGGCAAGGGTCGACCGAGAGTGGTGTGAGAAGCAGGAACGAAAGCGTGACCGTGGAACAGCTTCGAAGACCGCGGAGGAAAGAAGCGAGACCGAAAAAGCCAATCTCCAGCATATGGTTTCGCCTCATCGAATATCTATTGAAGCTTCTTCTGGCACAAGTTCCGTGGATGACACAGATGAAGGTGAGCACAGTGATTGAATTACGATATAGGCATCATAAAACCGTGCTAAAAATGTTGTACACAGCCGGAAGAAAATTGAATATGATCTAATCCAATTATATTCATTTTCATGCGGTTTTTGTCCCATTTCTTCCGGAGTTGTCACATACTTTGTATAGAAAACATGGAACGATTGTTGAAATATTCATTCTTGAACAGAATTTAAGTTGAAGAGCGCGAACATAAAGGAAAGGAAGCTTAATGTTCTGAAAAATGCGCTTGTAGCTGCTACTTTAGACCACACTCAACCTTCCGCGTCTAGTGGATCCATGCTTGTCAAAGTTGTGGTTACCGCCGCAGTTGAGTCTTTAGGACACAAAACAGATGAGTTTGAAAAAGTGTCTTCTCGCACCCAAGTAAAGAGGGTCAGTGAAAAAAACAGAATCGAAGTTGCATCGTTCATTAAGCAAGAATTTGATCCCAAACTTCCTCTGGTGATACACTGGGGCGGTAAATTATTACCGAGCATCGAAGGTAACACATCAATACATTGGCAAATCGAATGGTTGTTCAAAGTAATGCCTCCAATTATATTGTCGTGAATTTGAAAATTTTCATTCACATATAACTCAAAAAATGCCGATCGGCTTCCAATCCTTGTAACTGGATACCAAGTTAAGCAGCTTTTGGGCATACCGGAACTAAAAACTGGCTCTGGTGTGAGTATTGCAAGTGCTGTTGTGTAGCAGACTGGAACGTGAGATATTACAAAGCAAGTAATCGACATGGGCTTTGATACCATGTCCTCCAATAATGGTCACATCAATGGAGCTTGTGTTTTGATTCAACGAAGATTCGGCAAGGAACTCCTTGAGTTAGCATGTAGACACCATATTTAGGAACTAACTTTGGGCTCAGTTTTCAATTGCTGTATCGGTTCCTCCAAAACTCCTGATCTGCCGTATGTAGATTGTCTGCAGAAACAATGGAACAATTCAGATGAAGGTACTTTCTACATAAATTCAGTTCAGCATGCAAGCATACATTTTCTACAATTAATGATTCCAATTTGCTGCTACACTCTCGTCGTAGACAATTACCAAACCGCTGCATCTACTCAAGGGCTCTTGAAGCAGATTCTCGATGTCGATGATGCTATCTCATTCTGCATTCTGCAACTGAAGGTAAAACGCCTCGGTATTTGAATTGCGCAAGTCACTTCGTTCCTTTACGTTTCGCGTGACCAACTGATGATACTTTGATGTTGTATTAGAATCATCAACCTCAGGAGGATTACCGCGAGTTATCAGAGCTTTGTATAATTTTTTTGAGTGGAGAAATACCTGATGGCAGTGAATACATTTTTAAGAAGCCAGGCTCTATCAGTAAAGCTCGATGAATGGCAAAGGCACTGTATTCTATTAAGATTTGGCTGTTCAGGAAGCAACTGCGGCTCCCAACTGCGTTGAGTAACAAATTCTTCGAAGTATGTTCATTTGTTGCCTCCACTTATGTAATGCATTGGATTACGTGTCAAATTCCGACTAGTGCGCCGTCAAGCGATCTCGCCTACATCAAGAAACTCGCTAATTTCAAAGAAGCACCCGTTCAAGAGGCGTTCGAAAAGTTCACCAACCATCTACGAGGTATCTGTCAGGGTCCCTGATATGCTTTTCTTTGTTCGACGACAATGTCTCTGTAGAGGACAAAAAGGCACTCATACATTCTATTAAGTTCAGAAAAAGAACTGAGGATGATATTCCTTCTCGGGCGCGTCTACCACCTAACCGCTCTACAAAGTCACTCACTTCATCGGACTTTGCGTCGAAAAAATCTCTGAGATTCTTTGGAATCACTGGAATTAGCTGTGGGTTCTTAGAGAAGAATCCAGATTTGTGGCGAGAAGACCCTGATGACCTGGAAGGTCAAAAAATTGTCTTACATATTTCAGTTGTTGATGACTGTGCTGAAAGGGGCGTGGCCCTTATCAAGGCATTTTTGTTAAAGAGCGAATTAACAATTGATGAGAATCAAAGGCAATACCTTTTGCTTGTGGTGGAAGGGCATCGAAATATGTTTGGAAAATACGGCAGACCAAAAATATAAATAATCTATTGATACTCGATGTTTAACTATGGTTCCAATGTTTACTGGTCGTTTTTAATGGGTTTGACCAAATATTGTACCCGTGGAATGATAACGATGTTAATAAGACACTTTCAATAAACACTAACTGCATTTTCGTGTACTCCAGTACTCATCTGGAATCCATTCTACTCGTGTGCTGGGTGTAAATCCTGGGAAGGTGAGCAACTAGTAGTGAAGATCGTGTTTTTCAACTTCAATCACGATTCGGCAGGGTCAAATATTATCCGATTAAGCTGAAATTTGGTGTGGGATGTTTTTTCATCAATTTGCACCAAAAACCGTCGGAGCCCCATACTTTCCAAACTTTCATTTCTTTTGGACCACCCTAGTGTTACTTCCTTATACTTTGTGTGGTCTAAGGAATGTTGTTCATATCGTTCGTCTTCGTATCACGTCTTATCGCATCAACGGTACTCTACTCTGCGCTCAAGGTTATCCTTCTCCGTGCGTGGAGTATCGTTTCATGCGATATGTATGTCTCACTTCATGTGGTGGATGGAAATTGTCTATATATGGTGTCCAATTAGTTGAAGCGAGAAAATCTGATGTTTCCAGTTATGACGGAGCACGAGATGTTGGAACAAATTTTGTATCACCCTTTGTATGCTTCCTTTGCATGCCGGAGTTGACCGTGTGTATGTACGTGTATTTTCCACTGATTTCTCAAATGCATCCATACAAGTACACACGCGTCCCAATATTTCCATTGTGACGTTTCGATATCTTTAAGCGTCGGTATATGGACATACCACTCATCAGGAGTCCCCCATTGATGCCTCCAGCTCGCCGGATTTCCAAAGTCCTTCCAATATTCAAGAGGGGAACGCGGGCCACAGATTAATAAATCGGAACTTGAATTTTTGAATTCGAAATAAATATATCTTCACTGGATGGAAGAGTCAGATTTACGAAACTGTTCAAGAAACTCGTTTATGGTTATAATTGATTTTAATACTATCTGAAAGTTTTAATTGTTACAAATAACTTCAAAAGTCAAAACATCACATAAAATTATCATTCAAATAATACTACTAATTGAGACTTCCTGTTAGATTACTCTCAAACGTGTGCAAACGAAGTTGAAAAAGTAGGATGCGCGAGTGCATTTTTAGATCATCCGGGATCCAATGGAAATAACCGTGATTCTGCGCGAGTCTAACGGAATATGACTTTGATTGGTTAGATTACTTGATTCTAGCAGTCATTTCCCGGAGAACTGTATATAGCCATAAGACGGTGGCTCTAACGGGATTTATACTGGTGATTGGCCGTACGAATGTGGCCCTAGCGGTAAATAGCCATAACATGGTGGCTCTGATAATTCATAGCCATGAGACGGTGACTCTAGCAGAATTTTAGCCGTGAGAAGCTGGCTCTAACGGAAATATAGCCGTGAGAAGGTGGCTCTAACAGAATTGACACTTTGAAGAAGGTGAAACTAACTTCCCCACCGGCCCTAAGCAAAACCTAAGATTTCGTGGTGAAACGCGCCGAAATCGTACCCGGAGTACGTTCACAAAAGGAACGGACACTCCCGACTTCTGTACAAAAAAGGATGCTTACCAGTAGGTGAAACCAATCTAGCTGTTCCAAGCGTCAGAAGTCGAGGAGTGATTGAATGCTCTCCTGTTTCTTATATCATAACTTGTTAGGGATAAGTCCCATCGTGGGAAACACTAGCGAACCGATCGGTTGTCGGAGTTTGTCACAATCGTATGGGTGTGTCTCTTTCTATCAACGTCATTTCCTATGTTATTCGCGCGCTTGCGCGGTGCGTTCAAGAAAACCATGACGGTTGCCTTTGTTCATTATCTGTCACCTCTAGGTGCAGATAACCGCGAGTTTTCGGAAATAAATATTCGGAATGTTGATAAATGTTCGGTATGTTATCGCGAGTGCGGTGCTAACCTTGATTCCCGGCGTGGTTATATTTGGGAGTAGGTTACACTCTTGTGAGTTTTTCTTTTCCATAACCATTTTCTCATATTGCTTATAATTATCAATTAACATGTGTATGTTGTTATTTTCAGGTAAATATGCAAGAATGTGCCTGTGTTGCTGGTGTGGGTAAGGCTGTATAGTTCCTTTTTCCCATATATTTGAGATGCGATATTGATCAATGTATCATTTCAGGTGCTGTCGTCTTGCTTGACGATGGACGTTTGCTGATACAAGGCAATCAAGGTGTATGTCCAGGTAGCGTTGCTCATGCAATGCCATCGAGGTAAGGAATATCGTTCCTTTCTATAATCGTCTTACTTATCTTAAGCGATTTTATATTTTACAGGTTTTGAAATCTAGACGAGGATCGTCACACCATATAATGTCGTAGCATACATTATATTCGTTCGGTTCTAGATTCAATTCACTTGATTTCTCTCACTATTTGTGTCTTTTATGTTCTTGGTTGATTTCCCGTTATTCTTGTGAATGAAATCTAGATTTCCGAACTGTTCGTAATCATATATTATTTCATGTGGGTGTGAGGGTTCGGATGAGAGTGGGTGGGTTTCTTGATGTTCATTCCTGTGTGTATGTGTGTGTGTGTGTGGATCTGTATGCGTGTTCATGTGTATGTATGTATGTGTATCTGTATATGTATTTGTGGGTTTTTTGGATCGGGCGCCACTAAAATGGACTCAACGGGGTCCGTTTCCTCGTAGGAGGAAGGCGCGAGATTTCAAGGAGGTGAAGAGGAGAATCGATTACATATGATTTTCCAAAAGTAGTGGAGATTTATGCTTCCTCTCAACCTTCTGGCGGGCGCGCTGATGTACAAAGTACACAGAAATCATTTTTTCACTGGAAATTCATCTGAAGCGAAATGAAATCGGCCTGAGAGTCAGATGTATTCCTCCGCTGGTAATCATTTCTCTGCCCAAAGACACTTGAAACTCCCCCAACAAGTATGTTCCTGTCGAAACTGGGAAAGCATCACAAAAGAATTGGAAGTACGGCAGATGCAAACTTTGTGATAACACAAAGACTACACAAAAATGCATCCAGTGTCATAGATTCACATGTGAGAAACATTCTTCAACGTCCGTAACTTGTAGGAAATGTTTGGTTGAAACATCAGATAGTGATGTACGATACCATATATTCGATGTTATGTGACTGATAACATTTCATTCTGACATCCTTTGGTTCCTCATCATGTATTTCATCTTACAATTTTCATACTCTGTTCCTTTTATTAACGCAAATTTGATATTGTTGATGAAGTTTTATATGTATCAGACATCCTCTGTGTTCCAGTATTCTACCATGAATTGTCTATTCGACCCATATTTGCATCAATATTACGTTGTGTACTTCGTACACCAGCGCGCCCGCTCGTGTAGAAAAATATCGCGCGCCCGCCGGAAGGTGAAAGTGAATCTTGATTTAAATTAACCTGTCCGTGTGAGTGTATGTGTGTGTGTATGTCCGTTCGAACGACTGGCCGGTAACGAACGTTGTGCCCCGCGTCTCGTTGACACGCCGTTGACACGTCTCCGTTATAACGTGGTTTATTATAATCCAATAATTGATAGATCTGACTATGAAAAGGAAATCGTGACATGTAACTGGTTTGAATCAAAATCTACCAGCAGCATGTATACGGATTGACGTCGATCCAATAATCACACAAACACACACACATGTATGCGTGAATTTCAGTCTTGAGAGTTGATCTGTGCTTAACCAACCTGTAAGTAAAACATATACGACAGAGACGATGGGCGCCTTGATTTGGATTGAATATGAGATACAGACTTCAGTTCACGGGATGTCACGTTCGTGAGTCAACGTTATTGTGCGGCTAATGTTCGGATGTGACAAACGGGAGGTCACGTGGAAGAGTCACATCTTGTCTCAGATCGCTCGTATACAATCCATCTATCCATCCTTCGCGAACGATTGCCCTATATTTTATGCGTTATACACCTTTATACGTGTGTAACAACACAAATATTTATGTATGAAAGGTTCTCATATGTCAAGATTATCACGCTCGTGGCAATACAATTCGTAATACACGAGCAACACATGATGAGAAAAAATCGTTTTCAAACCTCTTTCTCGTTCCATTGTAAATATTATAATATATATAATTGTGCGTGGAGTTGAGGATTCTAAAGTGGATGTGCGAGTCACATAATCTCCATGTTCCGTTTTGACGTACCCAAAAAAAATTCATATCAAAATAAAAGTATCCCAATAAAAAAACTCCAAAAAATAACGCCAAGCACATGAAAATGCGATCAATGTCTACAAAAACAAATCTATGAAGCTATTATCAACAGAAATTTCATCACATTCAAAATTTGGATGCAATACAACAGGATATGCCATTTCGCGACCTTTTCGTGTACCTAGATATGCACATGCGGGGTAGAGAACGTCCTCTTGCCTCTATTCCTCCCTCAAACACATTCCTGCTTGGAGTCTCACGCATCCATACTCACCCGCGTATGCGTGTGACTCTTCGCCGCGTGTATTACGGGTACTATACCCCTATTGTTCTCTTCCTCACCCTTTTCTTCCAATACCTCTTTTTATGGTAGGGTTGTCGAGGGGCAATCTCGGGGAAAATCTTCTAGAATTTCCCATAGTTCATCCTCACAATTGAACCCAACTTTCAAATAATATTTTGACCATAGTTTTCCTTTATTGATACCATACATTGTTATCGGCCAGCCATACATGTGGATTGTCGATGTTGGAGTCCCAACGTTGGAGACTTGATGACCAATGTTATGTTTATGCTACTTATGAACATTACACGCTCTCTCATGACTTCGAATTCAGCCATCGATGCCGTGCGTGAGAACAGTATGGAAGAAGGAATGTATAAGTTATCTAACCAATGTTCTCCAAGAACGACCCTCCCTTTGGTCTTCGCAACATAGGAAAAACGTACAAGAAGATGACGGAGTCGAGAGCACTGACCTTTTGATTCGTCAATGCTTCCCACTACAGGGTGAATTCCAGTCAGTGGGACAATTGGTGGTTCCTAATTAGTCAATGACCTCACTGACCGATCAAAATCGCCATAATTGGGGGTAAACCGAGGTTACTTCCTTGGTATAGAGAAGAACCTCGGGCAGATTCTTGCAACGACGTACATAAAAAATATCAAATCTATCAACTCTGAAAAGAAAACCATCCTCATATATTTAATTCTATTTTCAATTCAATTTCAATCTAATTTCAATTCGATTTCAATTTAGTTTCAATTCAGTTTCAATTCAGTTTCACTTCCAATTCAAATTCAGTGTAAATTCTAATTCTCAAGACTCTCATCTTAGTGCTCAAAGCAGTGATTGAGTGTTGGTGGTGAACAAAACGACGATGAGATTCATTGAACTACAGACAGGGAGAACAGAAGGACGTGGTGACAACGAAACAAAAGGTGGAATTACATCTTATCAATTGTTATATTCCCATTGATGTGGAATCGAAGTTTTCTCCACAAATTTCAAAGTGCAAAATTTCAATTGAGTAAATTCTATGTTCATTCCAATAACTAATCTTTTATTCCTACATGTGCAAGATTGCACAGCCCTTCGAGCAGTTCTTATGATTCAGGAGATAAAAGTTCACGAAGAGCCGATATGAGCCGGCTCGGTCGAATTTATAAGAGAGGTATAATTGTTGTAGAGGAAAAGATGGTGGAATTGTATAGAGGAGATGTAGAAATTTTGAGGAAAGATGAGATTAAGGATAGAGTGGACTGTATTGACAGGAAAAGATTGATAGGGGATAACAGAGAGGTGCAAACTCGTTTGATTTCGAATTTTACTCGATAGATTCATTCGATACTCTGTTACCCAAAGATAGGGCGTGACTCGATAGATAGATTCGATAGAACTGTGTCACGTAAGACTTTCGCACGCTTTTTGTTTCTAAGGGCTCGTTACATGGTTTTCGATGCCCATTCGAATAGAGAGGGGTTTTTTCGCGCGTGAATATACGACAACGTAATTCACGTGAGAATCTTCCTCCTCGATACGGAACATGCCGCCCGCCTCGTGTGCACACACGAAATCGGTCCAGCTGTACTGTAGAAATCTCGGCGTGTCTCTACATCTTAAGGCTAACATTCCCGATCGTTCAAAGCCGCGTTAAACAATACAATATCGAACGGGAGTGGTTTTCTAGTATGCGTCGCTGATTGCCTTAAAGTTGAAGGCACGTTTAGGACATCCTCGTGGTCAATTTCCCTAGAAATCCTACGGTAAGAAGCAGAACAGATTGTAAGTAAAGAAGAAAAAAAAAAATACACGCCAACAGTGGGTGGCGGATCCCAAAGATTTAAGTGACGTGGATTCCATAATCAGGATTCGGTTTTAACTTATAAGCTAGGCTCTATGTACAAAATTTACAATAATTTACAAACTTTGGTGATTGGTCGAACGTACAAGGACTGAGCGGTCTTGACAGTGACCACTCTGGTGAGATGATCTGGTCCTGGGTGACAATGAGTGATTCGACCCAATTCCCATTTAGATGGTGGTAGAGTCGAATTTTCTAAGAGAACCAGGTCCCCTTCTTTGAGATTCTCATTCACCTTGGTCCATTTCCCACGCTGTTGGAGCGTGTTGAGATAGTCGCTCGACCACAATCGCCAAAAGCGCTCGGTCATTTTTTGAACGGACTGCCATCGCGATAGGCGATTGTGGGATAGTTCCAGCAGAGAAGGTGTAGGGACGCTCTTTGAAGCGGTGCCCACTAGGAAGTGGCCCGGCGTTAATACGTCAAACTCGTCGACAGCGTCGGATAAGGGAGCGATAGGTCGTGAATTTAAACACGCTTCGATTTTACATAGGAGCGTAGCAAACTCCTCGGAAGTGGGGATTGATGCACCCAACACTCTTCGTAGGTGATGTTTTACGCTTTCTACTCCTGCCTCCCAGATGCCGCCAAAATGCGGAGCATATGGGGGCAGGAAGTGCCAATTGACTCCGTCGGAAGCCAACTTCATGAGAAGATTGGGGTCCGAAGTGACGGTTTTGAAATTGGTGACTAGTTCTTTGCTAGCTCCCTGAAAATTCGTTCCCCGATCAGAATAGATATCACTCGGAAGACCTCGTCTTGCAACGAGGCGATCCAGAGCGGCGAGAAAAGATTGAGACGTGCTATCATGCACGAGCTCAAGGTGGATAGCTCGCGTCGATAGGCAGACGAATAAGGCTACATAAGCTTTATGCGGTTTTGCACCGCGTTGTCGTTTTGCGAGGAATAAAAACGGACCTGCATAATCCAGGCCGGTGTGAGTGAAAGGTCGTGATGGTGTTGTTCTCACCGACGGTAAATCTGCCATTAACTGGGATATGGGAGCCGCTCGCTCTCTGATACATTTCACACATTGGTGAATAATCGATCGAACAGCAGGTCGTGCGCCTAGAATCCAATAGGATTCCCTCAGTGTCCGGAGAGTCAATTGAGAACCGCCGTGATGGGTCAACAGATGAGTATGTTGGATAATGAGCTCGGAAACTCGATTTCGGCTGAGAACTATGGGAAATTTACGGTGATACGGAAGTGAAGAATGGCGAAGCCGCCCGCCAACCCGTATGATGTCGAATTCATCTTTAAAGGGATCGAGCTTAATTAGAGGGCTGGTTTTTCGCAAAGCTTCGTTGGATTTCATGGCCGATAGTTCAACAGAAAAGGCGGAACTTTGGGACTGTCGTATATAAAAATGGAGAGCGTCTTGTATGTCATTCGGAGAGAGCGGAAGTTCATCGGATGGTTTCTTTTTCTTCTTCAAGAGACGAATAAATTTGAGTACGTAAGCAGTTACCCTGAGTAATCTTGGCCAAGCAGATATACGATCTTGTAAATCCCATTTGATATCGGAAGTGACAAGATGAGAGTGAGCTGTGATTTTTCGTTCCAAAGTTGGAACAACAGGGTCTTCAATTGATGTACAAGGCCAAGTTTCAGGACGTTTAGATAACCAGGTAGGACCTGACCACCACAGAGGATGATCAACGAATACACTGGCTGAAATCCCGCGTGATGCACAGTCTGCCGGATTCATAGCTGTGGGTACATGGTGCCACTCCGCGGTGGGTATTGTCGATTGGATTTTAGCCACGCGATTGGCAACAAAAGTTTGCCACGTGGCTGGTTCCTTTTTTATCCAACCCAAAGCTATGGTTGAATCCGTCCAACAGTGTAATTTTAGCGATTGAGATGGTCTTGATGTCAAGATATAGGACAAAAGTCGGGACAACAACAGTGCAGCTGATAATTCCAGTCGTGGAATTGTCAAGGTTTTCAAAGGCGCCACTTTGGATTTGGCCATCAGAAGTGAGACCTTCGTTCGATTCTGGTCATCGATCACTCGCAGATAAACTACGGCTGCGTATGCGGCCGAAGACGCATCGCAAAAGCCATGTAGTTCTGCGTTTTGAAGATTGGGATGTTCGCCTGTCCATCTTGGGATTGAAAACGATCTTAATTGGGTGATATCTTGGCGAAATGCAGTCCAGCAATTCAGTGAATCTGGGGGGAGTCGCTCGTCCAAATCCACCTTTGCAGACCAGAGCTGCTGCATTAAGATTTTGGTTTTGATGACCACGGGCGCGATCCATCCAAGCGGATCGTAAACTTTGGATATAATGGAAAGTATTTCCCTTTTTGTAGGTTGAAGGGGTGAATTTGAATCCACTGTGATAGAGAATGCATCCACCGATGGGCTCCATCTGATTCCGAGGACCTTGAATTCCTCTCCCTTTTGAAATAGACGATCTGACGGAGTGGTTTCATCGGTGGAAGCAATCCCATCCAGGAGTTCAGGGTTGTTAGAGGCCCATCTACCTAAATGGAAACCGCCTGAAGTGAGAAGCTGGATCACTTGGGAACGAGTTTCGAAGGCTGTCTGCATGTTATCTGTGCCGAACAGGATGTCATCCACATAAATGTGGTTTAAAAGTATCGATGTGGCCAATGGATATTTTGACCCTTCGTCTGAGACTAGTTGGCGAATAGCACGCATTGCCAAATACGGAGCACTAGCCAAACCGTACGTAACGGTTGCCAATTCATAAGAACTAAGAAGATCGGACGGATCTGTTCGCCACAGGATTGTTTGATATTTTCGATCTCTTGGATCGAGCCAGACTTGCCTGAACATTTTATTAATGTCCGCACATAGGACATATTGAAAGGATCTCCAACTCAACAGGATCAAAGGTAATTCTGATTGAAGTTTGGGTCCAGTTAAGAGTAGGTCGTTTAACGAACGACCATTTTCGGTGACGCACGACGCGTTGAAAACGACGCGAATGCGTTTAGATTCACCATCGCCCTTAAATACTGGATGATGGGGAAGATACACACGGTTCGGATCTTGTGTGTGGGATTCTACGACATTCATATGTCCGAGGGTCTGGTATTCTTGCAAGAACCCAGCATATTGGTCGAAATCGTCTGGATTTCGATGAATTTTCTTTTCAATTCGTTGAAACGAATTGGATGCTATTGAGAAAGAATCTCCTAATTCCAAATTCTGATTCGGATGAAATGGTAGTCGGACGACGTATCGGCCGTCTGAGTGACGTGAGTGAGTAGTGCGAAAGTGCTCTTCACAATACTCGTCGTTCTGAGAAAGCTGGTAGGGGGAGTCAAGTTCTTCGATCTCCCAAAATCTTTTGAGGGACCGATCCAAATCAAGATTGCTCAGATTTGCTCGGATAATTTTCTGAGTCGGACGGAGCTGGCCACACGGACCTGAGATTATCCACCCGAAGATGGAGTTTTGAGCCGTAGGGGTTCCTATTGGACCCTGGATAAGTCCATCTAACAATATGGAGCCGTACAAGTCTGCGCCGATTAATAGAGATATCCCTTCCGTCGAGGAAGAACTATCCGCTAGTTGGAGACCACGAAGATGAGCGTAATCGAACACATTGCAAGATTCTGAAGGAACATGAGAAGAGATTGCGCGTACTACGTACGCTGTTATTGGAAGCGGTGATGTCGCTCCGTCAACCGGCGCGATCGACAATCTGACCGCTGATCTAACTGATTCAACCCGACAACCTCCCATCCCGGAGACAGTCGCGTTCACTTTGGTTCGATTTAAACGTAATAATTGAGCCATTTGCTCAGTAATGAAAGTCGAATCAGCACCTTGGTCAAGTGGAGCGTGAACCGTGACATTATCTCTATTTGGAGTGATAATTTTGACCCATGCGGTTGCTAACAAGGTAGGTCGATGCAAGTTGACTGGTACGGTACAACCATGCATCACTCCCGACGTGATACCCGCTCCACCTGAGAAGGTCCGTGCATTTGGATTCAACTGATTCGCCTCTGATTCATTTGACGTGGTTGGATTCACGTGCGGATTTGCACGTGGATCTGGACCTCGTGGGGTCACAGATGTGCCCTGAAAGTTAGGATGAGAGTGCAGGAGCGAGTGATGTTTTTGGCCACATTGGAGGCAAACTTTCTGACTCGAGCAGTCTCGAGTACCATGTCCCTTTCCCAAACAATTGGTGCAAAGATGCAATTTTTTCGCTTGCATCTCCCGCTGCTGCACATCCAAACGTTTAAAGGCATCACATACATATATTTTATGATCATTGTGGCAATAAACACATTTTAATTTTGATATTGAATGATGAGATCGTAATGGTTTTGCAGATTTAGATTTAGATATATTAGATTTTTCGGTCGATACTTGGGAATTTGTAACCGCTTCTGAGGTCCTTATTCGGACATCTAAAAATTGACTGAATTGTGCATAAGTCGGAAATTCTACGGAATCCCCCAAAGATTCTCCCCATTCTCTTCGGGAATGTCGATCCAATTTTCTCGCTAAGATTACGACCGGTGGATCGTCCCAAGTATCGACTGGTCTTTCAAGATTTGTCAACGCTAAGATGACTTCATTACAAACATCACGCATGATTTTCAAACCTCTTAAAACATTGTCCGCAACAGGCGGAATATCGAGAAAAGAACAAACATGTGTTTCTATTATAGCACGGGGATTATTGAAACGGTCTTTAACTAATTTCCACGCCATATTAAAATTAGCGTTTGTCACTTTTACATTTTTCAACACATTACTGGCCTCGCCCTTCAAACAATCTTTGAGGTAATGCAGCTTTTGAACGGGAGTCAAAGATTTATTTTTTATGACTAACGCCTCAAAGATGTCATGGAACCCAGCCCAATTGGCGTAATCACCGAAGAAAGACGGCAGACTGATTCGTGCTAGGGAGCACGTACTGTTAAATTCAGGACTTACTGCTTGTTGGGACGTACCAGATGCGGGAACGTCATGTTTAGGAGGCGTTAATTTTTCATTAATGAAATCCACGGTGGATAAAAAAACACCCTCCAGTGTATCGTAGCGGTCGTCGTTGATGTCCGGTAGTTCCTTTAATTCGTCGGGCGATGCGTTGGACATGATGTTGAAGTAAAGCTGCTGACATCGCTTCCAATTTAACTGCAGAGTATTTAAACGCCCTTGTAGCACGGGGGCGGTTAACTTTGAAACACCCATCTTTCGTAGATTCGTCACTGTATTCGTGACAGAACGAGCCAAAACTCTGAACTCGTTCACTAGACGATGTATCGGAGCTGTGTCCGAATCGGAGCTCACTTGGGACATGGCGATGATTTATTAAGCCCAATAGTTCCAAAGAAACTGAATGTAATCGTTGATGAAAGTTTTGATAATAGACACAATCGCCTATTGATAGATAACCGTGATGACGTCTGCCACAGACGTATAATGAGGTATGACTGGTGGAAATGAGTTCACTTTGTCAAATTTTTCAAAACTCGATTTATATAATCAGATGAATTTCAAGATTCACGATACTTGGTGAAAATCGAAGGGAAACTCTTAATGAGTTAAACGTAACACGGGTGTATTGGTCTCGTGGATGATTTACTTGTATGAATAATTGGAGTTATTTCGAATTTCACTTCGACGACAAATTTGTCGAACAGAGATATAATACGTATACTCTCTCGTGAGAGTAGAAGAAAAGATGATATGTATCGAAATACACTTTTCGTTTCGACAACGTGTCGAACAAGGAAAGGTGGATGCGAGTACGGTCGTGGTTGACGAAGATGATAAGTGATACGTGGAGAAAAAGAATTTCGTTGCGACAACGTGTCGAACGAAGAAGACAATATCGAACTCTACATGCGTTGAACGCAGAGCGAAAGTACGTACCATTGTACGTAGTATAACGTGCGTGAATGCGATAGTCTATGTGGTCGCTCTGTACGTGAGCTCCTCTGGTGTTGATGCTTGCAGATTTCCGTGTGTGTGTGCCTCACCGATGAGCAGCAATGATACTGTAGAGAAGACGAAAGTCGATGCTGAACTTTGAAGTGATCCAAGATGGTCGAGTTAGAAATTATAACTCGAGTTATAATTCAATGATGGATGTGTTTTTTTTTTTCGCACTTTATGTTTCAGTTCACGGCACTGCACCACACCACGATTATGCACAAGATCCCAGGAACTGCACTATCTTTCGATTAACTGATTGACCGTGATAATCGATGGAAAACCTTCGTCTATAACGTCGCGACACGTGGTTATAGATTTTTCACCGATCGAAACGAGATTTTCCGCGAGTAAAGATTGTTTCTTTCGACCGAAATCCGGCTCGAAGGACCAGAATGTGCAAGATTGCACAGCCCTTCGAGCAGTTTTTATGATTCAGGAGATAAAAGTTCACGAAGAGCCGATATGAGCCGGCTCGGTCGAATTTATAAGAGAGGTATAATTGTTGTAGAGGAAAAGATGGTGGAATTGTATAGAGGAGATGTAGAAATTTTGAGGAAAGATGAGATTAAGGATAGAGTGGACTGTATTGACAGGAAAAGATTGATAGGGGATAACAGAGAGGTGCAAACTCGTTTGATTTCGAATTTTACTCGATAGATTTATTCGATACTCTGTTACCCAAAGATAGGGCGTGACTCGATCGATAGATTCGATAGAACTGTGTCACGTAAGACTTTCGCACGCTTTTTGTTTCTAAGGGCTCGTTACATGGTTTTCGATGCCCATTCGAATAGAGAGGGGATTTTTCGCGCGTGAATATACGACAACGTAATTCACGTGAGAATCTTCCTCCCCGATACGGAACACTACACCTTCGATCATTCCCTTGCCCTTCTCTCCTTACAGCTCCACGACCGAGCCACTTTTCTCAAAAAGTGGTAAATGTTGTCGTTAAAGGTTGTATTTGAGTTTCGAATACATCCTATGCGACAGTGCAACAACTCGTGATTACTGAAAATCCTATCCGAATCCATTCCACCATTTCCTATTCCCAACAACAAAATACTGGTCACGTGGGCGCAAGTTCAAGCTCTGAATCCAGTTTCACTTAAGCCTCGCGCTACTCAGAGGCATTCAAGTTGAATTCAAATCTATAAATCGAAACTTGGAAAAATATTCATGTACGTTCGACTTCCGGACGTTACAGTGTCCACGATATTTTTTGTCCAACCTGCATAGGTAGTTCTCTTTTCAGTGCACGAGGCAGTCATAAATTCCATATCCAGGAAGAACTTCATTTCAATTATACGATGTCTTGGTCGTGTGCTCTTGAATATGTTATGCAAATCATTGGGAATAAAGAAGCAAGTGATTTGCATCTGCGGGAAGATGGGGAGGGGAAAAGTCCAGGGCGAAACCCTGGTGGGAGTACAGGGATCGAGCCTCCACCGGGGCCTGACTGTGGAAAAAATAGAGTTCAGGATTCAGAAAATGCGAAATTATTGATCGATCATAATACCGTTCATTTCTATTTGATTCAAAATATTATGACGCATGATTGCAATACCAATAATTGTTCCATGGAGGATAAATTTCAACACATACGAAAGTAATATTCACATTAATTCATTGAATTGTTGATGTATAGAAAACAAGCCTGTTTGGATGAAGGAAGAGAGGAACAAAAAGATCTATCAACAACATAATAAACAACGGATTTGTATTTTGTTTTCATCGAATCAATTTTGATATCATTGTTTGGTCTGGTTCAAAAGTGGGTGAAGTGATAAGAACAATTTATGTGCGTGTTACAAATAGTGTTATGAGAGAATTGTTTGATTTTGTTTTTATATTCTGTTCAGGTCCTTATACGCGTGGGATTCCCCTCGGCTGCTTCTGGGTGGACTGAGTAGCTCATAAGCGGACGAGGGGTTCCCTCGCTCTTCTTGACCCCTTCCTTTCCTATGGAAGCCTCAAGGAGGTTCTCCAGAGGGGAAGAAGGGTCTTCTGCCCCTCTTTTCCAACTCATCTCAACCCAGTTCGGTTTCGAATTCTACAACGTCACGAGTTATCGCGCGTTCCTCTACCTCTATCTCGATATATATTCTTCCTCCAACTCGTCCCAGTGCTCACATATTCCAATTGAATATTAATCAATTATTCAAGTGCGGCATTACCTTGATTGAATAAGTTATTCCTTTATTTTTGGTTCTAATAATTTGTGACGAACTGTGAAGTGAGGGAAGACAAGTGAATTATATTGATTGTGAATTCAGTTAATACGCGCCGTTATTTCCCAATTGAATTCCTTTCTATCTCGATTCTTTTCTTCTCTCCTCCTTCTCGAATTCCTCCTAGGATTACAACACCCATTTCCTACCCCTTATTCAATTCGATTTTCGTATGTTTATATTTGTACGTGAGCGTAGGATTATCTCAAAGTGTGATTAATTTTTATTGATTATATTTATATACTAGGATTCGTACTGTTATATATTATCGTCTGTCTGGTGGAAGTTGTAGTTTTTCCAATGTTAGGATCTACAGAAACATTGTCTGATTCGATGTTTTGTTTCTTGTTTCGCTCGTTGCAATTTTCCTCATCAGGATGAGGTTTTGTTATGATATTAGGATTGTTTGACTCGATTTTTGCCATTTCTGGGTCTGTTGGTCCAGTCTTGATCTCATTCCTTGGAGTGAATGGAGCTAAATTGATTGCCGATGCAATTTGGTGGCAAATTTTTCTCTTGTATGTTGTTGAATCTTCAATATAGCCTATAATACGAGAATGTTCTTACTATTTGGAGGATTCATATTTTTTTGCAATTCATAGAATTTATATCACCTTCAACAATCGTGTGGATCTCCATCCACCGTGCCGTTTGAGCGTTGTTAAATTCGCTCCGGAATCAGCGAGTAACGTCGCAGAGGTACGTCGGGAGCTATGCCCAGTGTATAGATTCGCGTCAGGTAGTTTTAAATATCCTGCGATTTCGCTTGGCATCTTGCCGAATTTGTTCTCTCTCATAAACTGGGGTGTGCTTTTCCCTTTATGTAGATTCAGAGAAAATCGGTCGGAGGATATATTTTGAGGTCGTAGAGCTTCATACTTAGCAACAATTTTGCGGAACTCTCCATCAATTGTAAAAGACCGCGGTATATTTGTTTTGATATCGGGAATTTTGACAAGCATCAATTGTCCGTGGTATTCAATATGTTTCAATCTCATTTCCGCCAATTCTTCTCTCCTGCACGCTCCAGATATTCCAAAAATTAAAGCAACCTACAAGTGTTAGAATCACAGTATACGAATTCAGTCAATTCAAATAAATTCACTTGATGGTAATCTAGATTCTTTTCTAGGTGCGTGAATTTGTGTAAACATTCCGATTCTATAATGGTTGGAAGAAATCCATTGTTCGACTCATATGAGATCCAATTCATCCATATTCTATTTCAGGTCGTGATGTTTATGGTCACCTTAAGACAAATACCTTCCACAGAAATTTTTCTCAAATACCTGAGTTGAGAATTTGTCAACAAATCATTGTTTCCATACGGGATGTTGACAGTTGACATACGACTTAGAATAACAACTAGCTGAACGTGAAGATATAAAGATTACGAACTGTTGAAATTTTGTACGCTTTAGTTATTCATGCATAATAATAGTTATTCAAATCCTAATGAAATTCAAAAATTCAAGAATTATTCCTCTGAATTTGTGAATGTTATTGAAATAGATAAAATAAAAGTTCAAAAGGAGTAGATTTGTGAATTCTCAGTACTAATTTTGAGAATTATTATTGAACTGTCAAGAAATTGTATATGAATTTGAATGTTTTTGCTGGAATTTCCTTCCGAATTTGTATATAAATCGTATTTCATGTTAGTGTACATCAATTGTAGTGTTCAAATATATGAACTGGATTCATACACGTGACTGAGAAGAGAACTTTTTGATTTTTTGGATAGCATATAATTGAGATCATTCATTCGTAGTACAAAAAAACAATTCAAGAATAATATTTTAGTATTGAGGAATAACAAATTTGAATTTGGGAAAGGTATTGAGAAATGTGAGTGCTTTTGAGATATAATATCCACCTTTGTTGCTCAATGTCTGTCATCTGGAGCTTTGGAAATGAATTTTCGAACGTCAGTTGACGACAGCACTTTCGACTGTTTTCCTTTATATCCATCCGATTTTCTCTTCAAGAATGCGATTACTTTAGAATATTTCCCAATGTTAATATTTTCATTCAGATTCAACGTCATTTTTAACATTGAGAAAGGTGACCAAAGTGTGGGTGGTTTCAAGTTTCCGGATTGCTCCATGAAATACGCCAATGGAACATATTCGGTCATGATATCAGCGTTTTGCAATTCTCTCCATTGTGTGAATGCGTAGTAAATAGTTTCATATTTTTGCTTTGACTTGTTTGGTAATAATTGGTAATTTATAATTGTAGACAATTTTATAAGATGATGGAGCGTGTTACATACCCTCTTGTCATTTTCACTTATCGGGATATTGTTTTCACTTCCCATTTCAATGTTGAAACTATTAATAACTTCATCAGCACGACACTGGATACAGATACTGAATCAATATGAATTCAAAGTAAGACTGCTTCACGTGCGCTCCAGCATTGAGGTAGTAACTAGTGATACAGTCAACGGTACCTGTATTCATTGCCTTATCACTTCTCTTATTCGACACAGATAAGGTTGGGTGAGCAAGCAGAGTATACTTATTTCGCCCGTTCACGTCATGTTTTCCCGCTCACTAGGATTTTCCGCCTACCTCATCATTACCTAGCAGTGATAACTCACCGTGCGCCCGCCAAACCTGCACGAGAAAGCGAACTTTTGATGTAGGTGTGACAAATAATATATCAAACACCTAGGGCTATGAAATGAGAAATGGCTGGAATCACACGTAATTGTCGGCCGAGGCGAGGCGAGCCCGACAAACATGTTATCTTGGCCTTTCTTTTTTACTGCCTGAGGTGTGTATACTATTCTTCCGCCCGGAGAGGGGGGGAATTCCTTTATATTTTGTATGATGTGATAATGTCCATTGATCTTTCATAAAGACTCACGAAAGGGTTGTCATTTCCAAAAGCAATTCAGAAGAGATGAATTTATATAAGATTACGGTGGGCTTGAATCAAAACTCAGATCTCGCTCTCGCCGTATGTTTGGGTTTGTAGGGGATAGTGCGTTCTGTTATCGGGGAAGTCAGGTGGACCGAGTAGCTTGGTGGAACCGTTGGCAGTTCGTATCCCTCCCACCTGCCCTTCCAGTAGCGAGGAATCCCACCAAAATCAACAAAAAGCGCGTGGAAATTCTTACGAGACGGGTCTATATTTTCTTTCTCCGGGTTTACGCCTCTCCTCCTCTACTATTCTCGCGATCGGGCGAATTAATCCACTAAATGTAATTTGGACTGAATAAAGAAGTTTGTGAATTGTGCTCCTAAATTCAGTGTCCGCAGTTCATTCAATAACGAACAGAGAAGCATTCTGGCACTCCTTCGTTCACTTTCCATTTCTACGACATCTTGGATTTTTCAACAATTTTCTATCGGTAATTCCCATCAATTTTCCGCTGTCTCCTTCCCATTTCCTACCACCGTAACAATCCCATCTGACAAAAAAAGATGTGGAATCAATATGTGCTGTCAAGTACATTCGGTTATCCAAAAAGTATGTAAACAATGTCTTGTATATTGTATTTTCAATTTTCCCCAATTCTATTCAAGGTGATTCATGATCTTTGGAAAACACCAATGTATTAAAAATGAATACAAAATGGAGTGGAGGAGCAATTAGGTTCAATCATTCCGCATACCTACTAGAAAAAAACTCTGACTCATTTGAAACCACACGTGTTGGTCATTTCTGAACAGTTTTGAAATTCATGTCGATGCGGAACACTTGGCGTGGTCAATGAAGATTTCATGATAAAAGTGTTTAATAATGAGAGCTTAACATTTTCCACCAGCCTCGTCAAGTTTCTCGCATGGACATGGATTTCAGAACTGTTCGGAAACGACCAACAAGTTTGGTTCAAAATGAGTCAGAGTTCTTTCTAGTAGGTATGCCGAATGATTGAACCTAATGTTCCTTACACTTCACTTTATATTCACTTTTATTACGATGATGCTTTTCAAAGATCATCAATCACTCTGAATGGAATCGAAAAAAATTGAAGTTACAACATACAGAAAAGTTGTTCACATACCATTTGGATAACCAAACGTACTTGGCAGCACATATTGATTTCACATCTCCTTTTTCAGATGGAGCATATCCTGTTGTATTGCATTGGAATTGAATGTGATGAAATTTCTGTCGAGAATAGCTTTATAGATTTGTTTTCGTAGATATTCATCGCATTCTCATGTGCTCTGTGTTGTTTTTTTATTCTTTTGGAGTTTTCAGGCACTCATTGGTATACATAGTACACCAAGCACAGAGTGCCTATTGTACCCGCCATCGTGCCATGTGACAGTATCTTTTGGAATAATTGAACAATCCAATTGGGAGTTTCACAGTTTCCCATCTCATGCGATACTGGTCAATAATCCGTGTTGTCTGTGTGTCTGTCTGTCTGTATATGAGATAGCTCTGGAGGGAGAAGACGAAATGTATTGAAATTTATAGGGGACTTCCCTGAAACCCTTTCCGTTTTTTCTATTGCAATCGGACAAGTCCTTCTATTTTTTCAATTGTATCCTGAAAAATTAGGTGATCTCGGAGAATATTTTCTCCGCTGTATACATTCATATACATACCTATGTCATTTTCTCCGCAGTCTTTGGAAATCCGTTATCTTGGCTCGAATCGATGAATTATTATAAAACATGGGTCCTAGGGGTTTTCGAGGGTGCTGAATCCAAATCTGGAGTCAAATCCCGGATCCCACATGGCCGACGTGGATTCAGTCAATTTTGCATTTGTGGACAGATTTATATGAATCATTGCTTCTAGGGGTTTTGAAGGGTGAGGAATTCGAATCTGACGTCGAAAAACGAATTCAAGATGGTGGACGTGAATTGAGTCAATTTCGCATTTGTGGACAGATTTATATGAAACATGAGTCCTAGGGGTTTTGAAGGGTGAGGAGTTCGAATCTGACGTCGAAAAACGAATTCCAGATGGCTCTACCTTTCTATCGTCATGTTCTAAATCCCGAATTCATCGGTCCCAGCCAATCGTAGAGAACATCCAACTGTATGAACATATTTTATTGCGAATTCTTTCAGAAATGGACTTTTCCCTTTATGAACTCCAGAAATGGAATTCTGAAGCATACCCAGATAGCACAAATAATCCTTTATACTCAATATAACTTCAACGAATCCAAAATACATATTGAACCTTCAGAAAATAATTTCCGAACTTGCAATATGAATTCCTCCTAGACACTAAGGTGTTCATAAAGAATCCAATTTCAATTCCAAGTATTCATAATAAATTCTCCCCTTATTCTCAAACTGGAGCTCTTTGTTGAGACTCTGGCACTATCTAGGGCAGAGTGAGGATAGAAATATAATTCAGCTCGAAGAATGACAAGAGTGATCGAACTTTTCAAGAGACCATTTGAAAATCAATCGCGTTCTCAGTCCTTCCAGTCAGACAAAGCTGCCCTGATAAAAATGACCGTTGAAAACGGACAGAACCTCTATCCGAATCTAACGGAATCAATATGTGTTTCTGAAAAACACATATTGATTCCGTGGGTTCAGCTGAAGGTTTAGTCTGTTTCTAACAGCTATTTTCAGCAGGGTGTAGGTATGCCATTTGCGTAATCATCTTGATGATAATCTTATTCATAACGTATATATACATATATACATAAAGGATACTTCCGATTGCGGGCATTCATAGCCCCTGGGGCTCTGAAAATGAATTTCTATTGGCTGATTTATGCCCTCTGGGGCCAAGGGCTCTTGCAATCGGAAGGATTCATGATATTCCGAAATGTCGCTACTCTCAAATGCTTCATTTTTCATTGGATATCCCTATTTTCAATTCTGTTCAATTTCAGATGATTCTTCTCTTGGATATCAAAAATGATGAATATCTATTTTTACATCCCACACAGCGCCATAGTCTCAGAAAAATTCTCATCGGGCTCATTTTGTTCTTCATGAATTCTCCTGAGATTTGAGTGCTATGTGGGATATTTCTATTCTCACAGATCCTCATTCCGAAACGTATATTGAAAGAATGAGAGGGATACGTTGTTGAACGGATGGGGGTCGAATCAACGAAATCAGTGTTCGAAAAGAGAGAGTGTGACGTATCTCTCTTTTCAACCAACTTCTCGTTGATTTGGTTTTTCGTTAATTTGGCCCCCATCCTGTTGAACAAGATTGTTTTCCATTCTCGATAATATGTACATATTTACAAATCAAGATCTGTGGGAGTACAAATACGTGAAAATAGTCATTTGACTTTGATCACAACAAGCACAAATGATCATATTCAATTCATAAAGACTTCCTGAAGATCTCTTGAATAGTTCCCGGTATGCTAATCAATATGTATTCATTATGAATATTTTGAATTCAAAATGGGCACGTCTTGAATGCCCGGACAATTCATTATGGAATCTCGATATGAGTACTTTCTGAACATTAGGTTATTCATTGATAGTTCATTTTGAATTCAAGATATTCATAATGGATACATATCCATTAGCATAACGAGAACTCTTTGCGGAAACTCGTGTGCTGTATAGGATGATACCCCAGGTAGCATAAAGTTCATTAATTAGTTCTCAAATAACTTTTTGAGAACTTTGGTTTTCAAATGGAGTTTTTTTAAGATTATTTATGAACTCCATGTTATCTGTGATTTGAGAATAATGAATCAAGTGGGAAACAAATAAACAAGTGTGATTGTACAAAAAAATAGAGGTTTCTAAGAATAGAAATATCATTCAGCTTGAATGTAACAACAGGAGAGATAAGACTTCTGCGGAGATCATTTGAGAACAAATCGTATCTTCAGTCACACGAGTCAGACTACTGATGGTTATTCTACAACCATTTTTATTCTGCAGCCATTTTGATGATTCCAAACTCATCTATAACATATATGATTTTCCGGAATGGTTGACTTTCAAGTATTTGGTTTTTCATAAAATATTCGTATTTTCCTTTTTATTCATTCTCATAAAATTCTTCTCTTTAATATCATATATGATCATGAATATCTATTTCTACATATTTTCACTCCAACAGGTCTTCATTGTTGAATGTGATATTGGGTGTGTGAATATGACTCCGCCCTTTCCTAATACGTGTCGTTGTTAATATTGCTTACGTGTACTAATAGATGACAACACTCGTATTCGATAGTACTTTTTGTCAGTTGTCAAACGCACTACGCGACATTTGGTTTGGGTTGTGAGTAACAAGTTTTTACCTCCTTGAACATGTCGGTTTTCGTTCCAAGTAAACATCATTCGCGGGAAGTGTTGTTAGACTATTTTGTTGCAAAGGAAAGTGCAGCGGAAACGTATCGTTTGCTTGTGGAGATTTATGGTGAGCATGCTCCATCTAATACACTTCGCAAGGAATGGGTTCGAGGATTCCAAAATAATGATTTTTACACTGAGGACGAAGAATATGGAAAACTACCAAGAAAACTTGAAGATGCTGATTTGGAAGCATTATTGACAGAGGATTCTTGCCAAACTCAAGCAAAACTGGCTGCAACAGTGAATGTTGAACGATCAAGTGTTGCGAAGCGTTTGAGAGCAATGGGAATGGTTCAAAAACTCAATCACTGGGTTCCACATGAATTGAAAGGAAGAGACATGGAACGTCGAAGAACAATTTGTGGAATGCTACTTCGAAAACAGTAACAAAAAGGATTTTTGCATCGGATAGCCACAGAAGATGGAAAATATATACTATGAGAATCTAAAACGCCAAAAATTCTGGGTGAAGCCAGGTAAACCGGGCCCATCACAGCCAAAGAGAAATATTCACTGTGCCAAGGTTATGCTCTGCATCTGGTGGGATCAGAGAGATGTTGTATATTATGAGTTGCTCGAACCTTCTCAAACTATCAATAGAGAACTTTACCGACGACAACTAATGCATTCAAGGCGAGCCATAGAAGAAAAACGACCAGCATGGGTGAATAGGTACAGTCAATTAATTCTGCAACATGACAATGCCAAACCGCAGAGCGAACAAGTCGTGAAAAAATATTTAGATGGACAGGACTGGGAAGTACTATTCCACCCGCCATATTCGCCAGACATAGCTCTGTCGGATTACCACTGATTTCGGATGATGCAGTCAGATCTTACAGGAGAACGGTTCACTTCATACAAAAGTACCAAAATTTGGCTCGATAATTGGATCAGCTCAAAAGATCAGGATTTCTTCAGGCAAGGAAGACGTAAATTACCTGAAAGATGGGCGAAGGTTGTAGCTACAGATGGAGCATACTTTGAATGAACTGTTCTCTAATTTGCTGAACAAGCAAATGTGTTTGATTTCAACAAAAAAGGTTGGAGTCATATTCACAAACCCAATATAAGAGGCCTTCATTCTTTAGTACATATTGGAAGGAAAAATTGCTCTCGAATGAAATTTCCTTCCATTTTCGACACATATTTGGGAATACAGACCTGCAGAAGTGGGAATATGTGAAGATGAAAATGTTCAACGTTGATGATATTGAAAGATAGGATCATTTGAAAACAAACGTAATTAAAACTAAAGATAGAAGTTCGTGAGAATGGGAATACAATTCAGCTTGAACGGAACAACTGCAGGGTTCAAACTTTTGGAAATAACAATTCTCTCTCCAGCTACATCAATCAGGTTGATCCTTCAGTCATTGAAGAACAATATCCGTAATTATGATATCATTCATAACATACATAATACTTCAAAACATTTTTTCTCTCGAATACTCTATTCTCAATCAAACATTTTCCAATAGAGATCTGTATTCTCAATCATCTCAATTTCCGAATAATTCTTTCCTGCATACCACTGTTGATAAATATCTATTCTCACATATTTCAACTCTCACAAATCTTCATTATCAAAAATATGTTGAAACGAGGAGAAAAATGGGTGGTTGAATGAGATTATTTCCATTTGTAACACATATTTAAGAATAATGAACTGTGAATATCAAATTATATGAAAATGAAGATATTCGATATCCATGATATTCGAGAATTGAATCATTCGGGAAAAGAGTGATGAAAGATACAAAAAAAGTGTGTAAGAAGAGGAATGTAATCCAGCTTGAATGGAACATCTGGAGAGATAAAAACTCGGAGAAAGAGATTCAGAATGAACCGGATCTCTAGTCATATGGGTCAGGTTGACCTGTAGTTATTCTACAACAATTTCTATGGTCAGAATATTTTTGTATCTGCTCAATTTTCGTCAAGTTCATCCCAAATAATCTGCATAACACAGCGCCAAAAAATGAAATTGAGGTGGAGCATCTCTCACCGTTGTTGACCTCAATGTTTTTGGGGTCACTGATTACGAACCCGGTGTCGACATGACTTTACCACTTCATCACGTCAGGATAAAGGTCAAATCAAGGTCAAACACCTGAAACCACGTGGTATGATTCTTTTGACTCCGGATTCTGAGAAAACAGGGAATTTCACATCAAGATAAGCATTGACTTGTTCGTCAAAACAACCTTCGGAGGGCATTTGAAGGTCATACAAAGGCGGGATCCTTCTTTTGATTTCTCGGCCAATATCTCTGCTAGGAACAAGTCTCAAACCAGTTGACTTTCATGTTTGGGCGGTCCCTGATTACGATCCTGGTGTCGACATGACTTTACCACGTCAGGATCAAGGTCGAATGAAGGTCAAACACCTTGAACCACGTGATATAACCTCTTTGACCCCAGATCCTGAAAGAACGGGAAATTTCACATCCAGGTACGCATTGACTTGTTAGTCAAGACAAACTTTGAAGGTCATTTGGAGGTCATATGGAGGCGGGATCCTTTCTTTTGATTTCTCGGCTGATATCTTCCGTCAAATAATTGGTTCATAGTGAAAAATTAGGAGTCGAATGAGTTAACCACATAGCACAGATGTCTCAGTGTTATCTCCAGAACATTCGACAATATTACGATATCTCTAGAATGTTTTATCATATTCCGGAGATATTACTTTGAGATTTATGCTATGTGGGTAATGTCCAGTCCCAAGCTTGATTATTGACATTCGATCGACTTCGAATTTCAGACCATGGGCCCACTGGCCACAGATCTGGAACGCCCACCTCACTCATACTGATGCAATGGTATATACATGTGAACATGTGATACGTGGATGTTGTCACATGTATGTACTTCTACGTCTGTATGTAAAGTCTTTCCTTCGGATCTGTGACTACTGCATGAGCCTCCTGTCTCACGGATACATATTGAACTGTTGAATATTCTCAGCGTGAAGGATAAACTTACATTCAACCAATAGGGTCATATCCCAGGTCACTTAGACATCATGACTCATCACTCACATGATATGTTATAAAAAAACATATCGTGAACCAAAATTGTTTGTGCCCGCCCCCAACGCACCTCCACGTGGTAACAGTGGGCAACAGGTCACTGGCAAAGTTCTTGGGTGGAGGCGTTGAAGCCGTTAAGGCAGGCACAGAAGAAAGTACGATGCGGGGACTCGGGAACCCAGTATCGGCGATCGGTCAGGGTGGGCAAGCGGGCCCGCCATCGTCGTCATCATGCAACCGCAGCTCTGATTTGGTGGGAAACTTGGCCCTGTTAGAGTCAAATGCTCCATGTTCAATAGTCACCCCGTGTTATCAGCGATTGTGCAACTTTTGTGTTGTTCGTGGGAAATATATCATCGCGAATCAGGGAAGGCAATTGACAAATGTACTTAAAACACATTACAGAAACTGCTTCAATATACATATCAGTGGAATGGAAAATTCTTGCATTCCAAAATATTAGGCGTTACTTGCTCCCTGCGAATCACGGAAAAAAAGACACAGATTTTTGCTTTCCCCACGATCTGGTGAGAGCCAGAAGATCATGACACTGGTTGTTTTTCCTGCTTGACCAATACATCTGGGTACAACAAATAGGATAATTCCAAAATATCTTATGCATCTGTTCAATCTGTGACTTATGCTGTTTTGATCAACATCGAACAGGTTGAAAATGGACATCAGATGACTACTGATGAGATCTGTCTTGGGATCGAAACTAATGTGACTGATACAAGAATGTCATTTGAAGAATTCGAAAATCAGCAAGCTGAGGAGCTGAATGAATGGCAAGGATCAGAGAATGGTCAACCAGGAAATTCTCATGGTTTTACGCAGGATGAGCTGAGTGACTTGATTCGAGACGCAGGACTTTCGAGAGAAATCTCTGAACTCGTGGCTTCTAGATCAGAAGAGAAGAATTGTTTAGCCCCAGGTACTCGAGTGAGTTTCTGTCGTGATCAAGATCGCCCATTCCGGGAATTTTCCTCTAAAGCAAAGGGTTTGGTTCAACGCAATGATGTTGAAGGACTGACAATAGAGTATGAAAGTGTTGAATATGAGGCGAGTGACTCATCATCATGGAGTAATCAGTCTTATGACTGGTTTGATGGAATCCTCCAACCCTGTCTATTACCCGCTGACCGCTTAATTTCTGCATATCTACGACAACTCTCATCTTGTATAATTTATTTCATATAACTTAATCTAGGTCTGCCTCTTCGAATTTCACCATTCATTCTCCCTTCCAATATTGTTTTCAATGAGCTATCATGCCTCAATGTGTGCCCTATCTGATTACTCCTTCTTCTCACGACCTGTCTCTGAAGACCTCTTTTTTTCATTTACCTTCTCAAGTACTCCTCCATTTTTCACTCTCTCTATTCACTTTACTCTAAGCACCCTTCTATAACACCACATTCCAAAAGCTTGGAGTCTCCCTTGGTCCGTTTTCCCAATTGTCCAAGTTTCGCGACCGCATAATGCTATGCTCCAAACGTAACTCTTCAAGGATTTCTTCCTTATTGCTGAGCTAATATTCTCCGTACATAGTAACTGTTTCTTTTGGGGGGAAGTCTGTTTCCCTTGTCCTATTCTTGCTCTTATATCTCTTCCGTTTTTACCATTTTCTGTAATTATGCCTCCTAGGTATTCAAATTCTTTGACTTGCGGGATTGTCTCTGCATCTATTTTGATTTTCGTTCTTCTTGATGTTTTCGTTGTTGTACAAATCATGAATTTTGTTTTGTCCTCATTCATATTCATTCAATATTTGTCTGGTAATATTTTTTTCATAGTGTTGAGAGTATTCTCTAACTCCACACCATTCGTAGCTCATACAGCTATGTCATCCGCAAATCCCAACATGCTTACGTTTTCTCCCTGAATCTGTACTCCCAATTGTAATCGCTCCTTCACTTCGTTCATCGCCCCTTCTATATACAAATTCAAAACCAATGGTGATAGTGAGCATCCTTGTCTCACCCCTCTCTGAATTTGTGGTTCCCCTTCAGACCCTCTATTTCTGTTATTGCGGTTTGAATCTTATATGATTCATACATTATTATCCTATCCCTGAAATTAATTCTTACCTTCTTCAAAATCGTAAGCATCTTCTCCCGATCAACAATATCGAATGCTCTTTGTATATCTACAAAACCTATATACACAGACTTTTTTAACTCTAGACTCTTCTCTACGACTGTGCTGAGTGCTAATATTGCTTCCCGCGTTCCCCTATTTTTCCTCAACCCGGACTGATCTTCAGCTAATCTACTCTCTATTTCATTCTCTATTCTCCTGTTTATGATTTTTGTCAGTATTTTCGAGGCATGTGAAGTTAAACTGATCGTTCTGGAGTTCTCGCATTCGTCTGCTCCTTGTTTTTTTGGAATGGTGACAATTTCATTCTCCTGGAAATCTTTCGGTACCTTGCCTATTTCGTACATATCTCTGATCAATTCAAACAGTGCGTCACGAGTTCTCTGACTGGGGGCTCCGATGAGGTCCGCCCTCATGCCATCTATTTCTGGCGCTTTATTATTTTTCAATCCTTTTGAAGCCCCGTCGAATCCTGTTCTCAAAATTGAATCTCCCAATTCTCCACCATCGACATCTTCCTCCCTCTCTGAAAATCCCATATTATCGCTCCCTTTATACAGATCTTCTGAATGATTAATCCATTGTTCTATTCTTTCTTCGGTTCTTATCAATTGCTTCCCTGGAGAATTTTTAATCTCAATGGTTCTGGATTTTATTTGTCCAAAAAATCTCTTAACAATCCTATATGCTTCATCTATTTCTCCTGAATGTAATCTCACTTCTATATCTCGACATTCCCCCTCTCTAACCATTGTTCTCTTACTCCCCTTGATTCTCTGATTATCTTATCCTTCAGTGCCTTGTATGTCTGCTGGTCTTGTTGACTACTCTTATTCTTGTATTTCCTCCTCTCGGTAATTAAATCGAGAACTCCTTCTGTTATCCATGGTTTCTCAGGCTCTATCCTATCGTTCTTCGAAATTCCATCTGCACGTGGTTTTATGTTCCCCTTCATATTTGTCCATCTCCTCTCTACTTCAAAGTCTTCCTCTTGTCGATCTTCCAATTTTTCGTCCAACATCACTTCGAATGCATCCTGTGTTTTTTCTTGTTCGAGATTCTTCAAATCCCATTTTTTTTGCATCTCACTCTTCTCCTTCAGAGCTTTGAATTCCGGAGAACATTTCATCAGCAACATATTGTGATCACTATCTATATCCGCGCCTAGGTGAGTTTTGCAGCTCTCCACTTGGTTTCGAAATCTTCGCTCCACTAATATGTAATCAATTCGATATCTTGCTGTATCTCCTGGCATTTTTCAAGTAAAGATCATTCTTGGATGATTTCCGAATAATGTGTTGGTCATAACCATCCCATGGCTTTCACAAAATTCGGTTAAACGTTGTCCTCTTTCATTTCTTTTCCCTAACGCAAAATCTCCTATCATGTTGCCCTTTCCTCCTTGCCCTACTACTGCATTCCAGTCACCCATGATCATTGAATTTGCTTTTTCCTTCACATATTCCATCACTCCTTCCATTCCATTGTACTCTTTTTCGATATCTTCCCCTGAGTATCTAGATGTGTGCATGTATACTTGAACTATAACAGTATCTACCGGTTTTGTTCTAACTCTGACCATCATTACGAGCTCGCTATGTTGCAAATAATTTCCTATCCTATACCCTACCCTCTTATGCATTATGATTCCGACACCTGGTCGACCATCCTTCGATCCTGTATGAATGATTCTATGATCCCCACTCCAGAAATCCCCTTCTTGCGGCCATCTTATCTCGCTAATTCCCATTCCATTGATACCTAACGTATTCATTTCTAATTTCAAATTTTCTAATTCTCCTGTTTGTCTCAGTAATCTAACATTCCACGCTCCGACTGGGAGGATGTTCTCTTTCTTCCCTATCTTCTTTGGTTCTTTATCTTGTTCGATGAGGCTCTCTCGAGCAGCCTCCACCCGGAGATTCGAACGGGAGGCTATTCCACCTCCGGAATATTCCACTCGAGAGAACGCCATCAATGTGTTGTTGTTGCTCCTTTTCCAATAAATTAAGATTCGAAATTCTAGGTATGGAAAAAGATTTCATTTCCTCGGGAATATTGGAAGATGTCAAGAAAGGTAGTTTCCCTTTGCTTTCCTCCCACTTCTGCCGATGTTCCTGGCGTTGGGATGATTTAGTCTCTCTCAGTTCGTGTTCTCGCTCCCGACCTTCGTGGAAATATATGTACGCCAAAGTACGCCAAGAACTACACCATTTCACGCCAAAACCTACGACAAATTACCCCCAAAGCTACTCCTAAGTCCGCTGTTCCGAACACATCTGTAGATTGGCGTAGTAAATTACGGTGCTTCGATATTAGTTAGAAAACTACAACTTCTCATGTTCGAATACTTCGAATTATTCACAACTACCACAATTCATGCCTCTCCATGTTGTATTTGAAGAATGGATGGAAATTCTTACCTTTCACAACAATCTACGCCAAAAGTGAGAAATACAAAATTACGAAAAACTACGCTTTTTCAAGTACAAGTACTTCACATCGAAGAGGAGTACTGCTTTCGACGTCGATCCACGCCAAATATAGAATATACCCAACTACGGAAAACTACGCATTTCCTTAGTTCTTCGTAGAAATTCGTAGTTTCCACGCAATTGGTTGCATATTCGCGTTCCATCGTGAAAAGTTCGAAAACTCCCCACTGGTTCGTGAAAATTCTTGGAAATGCGTAGAAAATGGAATTCCCTAAGAGAATGTACAGATAAGTACGTCTGTGCAGTGGGACGAACGAACACTCATGCCGATGATGATCTTAGTTCTTCGTAGAAATTCGTAGTTTCCACGCAATTGGTCGCATATTCCCGTCCCGTCGTGAGAGGTTCTCAAAGTCCCCACTGGGTCGTGAAAATTCTTGGAAATGCGTAGGAAATGGAATTTTCTAAGAGAATCTACGGACAAGTATGTCAGTACAGTGGGAGAAACTAAAACTGAGAGCGTAATGATCTTAGTTTTTTGTAGGAATTCGTAGTTTCCACGCAGTTTTTTCCATGTTTGTGTCGTGAAAAGTTCTCAAAGTCCCGACTGCGTCGTAAAAATTCTTGGAAATGCGTATGAAATGGAAATTATCATAAGAAAGTTCTGAAAAAATCCATGGAACACTATGTCTCCGTAACGGGATGGACAAAAAATCTCAGTATCAAAAATCTTGGTTGTTTGAAGGAATTCGTAGTCCCCAATCAATCTGCTTCACGTTCACGTTTCCGTGGTGAGAAGTTTTCAAAGTTCCTACACGGTCGTAAAAATTCGTAAGGAGTTGTGAAAACCCGAGCTTTTCGCTAAATTCTACGCACAAGTCCGTCCCTCAGTGGAATCCGTGTCATCGTATTCTTGAATATTCTTATATTCTTCATACTTGTACTCAAACACATGATCATATTTTGTCGTTTATACTCCTGACTACTCCAAAATTACGCTCTTCCAGCCCCGTGTCGTACTCTGGCGTACTCCTGCATGAAACCACGTATATTTTTCTACGTTATTTTACAATTTCTGATGCCATGCAGGTAAGCCTGATTCCGCGTCATTATTTGTCCTTCCCGGCGTAATTTGGCGTAGATATATTTCCACGAGGGGAGTAATTCATTCCACCCGGAAAAGAGACTCAAATTTGAGATACTTATCCTCCTGACCACGTATAGGAAGCAGATACTACCAAGGATGGATACAGAGGATATCAAGGACAGGTATCAAGAATACCCCCCTGGAAGACCTGCAATCATCCCACGGGGAGCTAGTGACTGGCCACTATTCATTGATTCATCAGTGAGAACTTTGAAAATCGTCTTACTCCATGATAGAAACACATATTCCCCTATACCGGTTGGTCATTCAGTGAGCTCGAGAGGGAAATACAACAATCTCCATTTTCTACTCGAGAAATTGAAGTATGATATTCATAAATGGCAATTAGGGGATGATTTGAGAATAACTAGTATCTTATCAGGTCAACGAAGTGGAAACACAAACTATCATGTTTTCTTTGTGAGTGGGACAGTCGTGCCCGTGACCAACACTACGTGAAAAAAGACTGGCGACTCAGGCAAGAATTAACTCCAGGATCTATGCACGGTGCTCTGGAAGCAGCGATAGGTATGACGACAGTGTGTCAACAAACGGGATGCGGGGTCATATTCAGCGTAATTTACAGATTGAAAATCCGCTTGGAATGGAATTCTAACTGTAGCCGTTCTCCAGATATCGATGAATACTTTTTTGGTAATTCCATATTGGATCTGATAAGGCAAGAAACACGTCTTCATCATATTATAGTGGTTGATTCCAGCTCAAAATGCCCGTGTGAACATGTTTTGGGGAAGATTGAATATATAAATCATTGTAAATTATTATTTCGTTATCTTGTTTATATGCGATAGGTGAAAAAAAGCGTGAATAGACAGTAGTCAGGAAAAAAACGCAGATACTAGTATGTATTTTATTCGTGCCGTATTTTCTTGGAGTACTCTGCCATTAAAAGATTTAATTTATCAGTTGATGAATGAATAAACAATATTTGGGATGATAAAACCCGAGTCGAAATACAAATACGGGTTTGGAACTCATTATCAGGTTCAAATTGAATTGGCTTCGTACTGATTTAGTCCACTTCATGCAACTTCTATATCGACATTCGATAAATATAAATCTTTGAAAGTATATTCAGACCACTTATCCCACAATAATTCAAAGCTTTGCTAGTCCAGGAAGTACAAGATAACTAATTAGTCATACTCATAATTACTTGTCAATGATAAAGATTTCAAACACACTGAAGAAATGTATAGTGCCAGAGATGAGTGGAGAGATTGCTAACGTGATACTGGAATCATGGTATGGTTTTTGGACTAGCGACATCACGCGACAATGATACCAACTAACAAATAAATATTCGATGATTGCTCAGATCGAACGGAATTTCTGAAATCCAATGGAATTAACCAATCAGTATGGTTCCACTTTTTAGTTGGTATCATTGCCGCATGATGTCGCTAGTCCAAAAACCATACCACGATTTCAGTATTACGTTAGGAATCTCTCCACTCATCTTTGGTAGTGCTGATAACAATGGTATAGAAATCAAAACCGGAAGTTGTGCTGTGATACCTACATTGTGACCTAAATTCCGGTTTGGAATCAATCGTATTGTCATCCTAAACATAGATTTTTTGCATTGTAGTAAAAGAGCAACTCATTTTATGACAACGAAGATAACTGAAGCATATCTACAACGGGTTGATAGTGTGTTTTATTTTGACAACAAACCAGATTCTCCTTGTTTTCGTATAGGTATTCATGTAGTGAATATATGCTCAACACATTCAACAAATGAGGTCACAATGAATCATTTCAAAAGTTTACATGAAGACAATAGAAAAAGTGTGTGCACCTTGTGGTAAGAAAATTTCGTTCGGGAAAAAAAGGCCAGAACAATTTCATATAACAGAAAAACATGAGCAGCTCATTAAAACTTTACACACTCCTGCCTCTAGTCTTCAGGATTCAAGGTTCCCATTGAGCATATGCGCAACGTGTCGTATCACACATTTGGGGCATGAGAAAATGAATTACAGGAGACCCTTGCAGAAGATGCCAAATTACAATGATATTATTTTATCAAAAGGAACTAGATCTAATGAGCTCATTGGATATCGTGATATCGATATGTGAAACTCACATATCGAAACTTATTATCGACTTTTTATGGTGAGAATCGAACCGGATTTGATTCATTTGATTTTATGGTAGACCATAGTAAACCCGAAGTGCAATAGACCCGAAAAGCAGTAGACCCGGAGGCAGTAATCCCGAATTGGAATTGCCCCAAATGTCAGGTAGCCCGAAGTGGGTTATCCCGAACCATAAACCATATAGAATATTATATGTGTTCGTAATAAAAATAATATCATCTTCAGAATGTGATGGCGTTGTAGGTATGTGCTTCAGTATATTGATAATCCAACGAACTTTTTGAAACCCTCAACTTCAGTTGCATCAAGTCGGATATTCACGCATAGTAGCACATGGTCGAAGCCTCGAATTTGCCTTTTCTAAGAGGTAAGTCGTGAATAATAATTATAATTCCATCTTTGGTAATTGGCTATGCATCATAAGATTTGTGATTTCAAAAAATATCATTGGATAATTTTATCCTTGTACATACTTTCACTCGAAAAAGAACGTTTCATATCCGCCTAACAACTAGGTTATGTACTTTTTATTTTAACGATTAGTTTGAATTAATTATATAATAATATAATATTGTTTTTATTAATTATGAAATGATACTATCAATCATTATCAATTAATTATTCATCATTGAAATAAGTATCAGAATATTAATTGTTGATCGCAATTTGAATACTCGATGAATCGATGCAAATAATATGAAATTCCAATGTTTCAATATTCACATATCTATTTTCACGGCACTTCATATTTATGTCATCTCCATTCCATACTCATTTATGTATATTCTTTGTGTTTGAGGTCAAGATGGCACCAAAAACCAGACGAGGCAGGGAAACTGCCACTGAATGGGTATTCGACAACCAAGTTCACCGCAAAAATAAATTTGTTAAAGGAACCTTGTAAGTATGATTGTTTATTCATTAGTTATATTCTCATAACATTCTGTAATTATGATGTCCTGTAGTCAATTTTTTAGTGAAAACGCAATCAGATTTGAAATCGTATTTTATGTTCATTGTTTGCTGATGATAATTTCAGTTTATCGGAATTACAAAATTTCTCACATGTTTTTTTTTGTTTGTTGGAATAAGATATTTAGAATGTCCTCACCGAAAACGTGGGTGCGATGCCAGAGGGGACATGAAAGTTGCAACAAAAACATTCAAATTAACCAAAGCGCACATTACTCATGCAGAGGATGAATTTAGGGTCCGGATGTAAGAACCGACGATACGCTCGAACTGCGTGATAAATATTGTCCAAGCCGTGACGTCAGGAGTCGGGAAAAAAATCGGAATTCTGAAAATCTGAAAATCCTGGGTGATAAGGCTTGAAAAATCAATACAAGTTTTCCTTTCCAATTTTTTCCTATGATCAATAGTGTTTGAGAGAAAAAATGGAAACTACCTATTTTTTGCAACTAATATCAATGTTTTTCAATATTGAACTTGTCATAAGTCGGTCATTTTTTTATGTATCTGAGTGAATCTTACGGATTCTGATTCGTAAGACTTCCTTGATGACGAAAATGTTGAACAAATTTGTAAAGATTTATAAAACATCTATAATTTTTGAATCCGAAGTGAAGAGCATGTCTTCTATGCTTTGGGATCAAAAAGTGGTGAGGGAAATGAGATGTACAAAAAACTTCCAGCGACAAAGTTGTTTGTTAGTATATGGATAAACTTTTTGGAAAGTTTTAGATCGATCGGATTATTAGTTTGCAAAATCCAGCGATTTTTTCATAAGTGCGCAACGGTTATTTTGCATGCCTCTACGACGTGTACGCGCTGAACATCGACATCTGTGAGAAAGATTGTGTTTGTTTGATTACTCAACGTAGATTCATATTTTTCGGTCAGAGAATTAAAATATCGAATTATTTTTGCAAGCCTCTTCACCAATTCGGTGTTTATGAATAATTTTATTGCAGAAAACTTACACAGTAATGTGAAGGAAAAAATTTATATAAAGTATTTTTATACTTTTTAACATAATTTACCTTCACATATCATAAAAGATACTATTTTTTTGTAACATTGTAGTTCCGCGTCTTACAGAATAATCAGTTATCAATCATAAAGTGAATTGTAAGGAATACTGAACATTCTACCTCATATCACAGTTTTCGATAATGCAAGTACTCATCGAATCCGTGGACTGTATTTTCTCTCGTTTCACTCTTTGGTGTTTTTACTATTCACACTCATTTCTCTCATGTATTTTTAAAAATATTCTCCCCCTTCAGGATGTAAAAACTCCAACAAAGCTTTCAAATCTTTTATTTTTCCTGCACTTATTCCTACTTGTTCGGTGGGTGAAGCATTTCTTAAATCATCATATATAACTGACTTGTGGATAAAATACGTCTCTGGAGTGCCCTTATAATCCTCATGAACATCAACATCACCGTTTGGATAATACTCAGTTATCACAGCTTTCGTAATCTCCAGGTCTTCCGGAATTCCATATCTACCCTGCATCACAGATTCAAAATCTTTCACGAGACCGTTCTCTCGTTTCAGTATAGTAAAAGGCGGACTTCTTGCATTCCTGATTAATTTGATGTACTGTTTCTCAGTTTCAATAGTTTCTACCATTCTTTTCTTCAAACCGTACATGCCGAAATTCCTATCACACTGGCAATATGAGTGTCCCTTAACGGGACACAAATGATGAATAGGAACTTGAAATTCCTGTGACAAGAGTGATAAGAACACCATCACTGTATAATTCTTATTTTGTCCGCCGCATGAATCAGAGAACAAAAATATTCTATTGTAACAATGCAACTTGAATGATTCCAAAATAACATGCAGCAGGAAATTGCACACCGTGTTTCCGCCTTTTTTTAAGGATCCTTTCATGAAAAAAAAAACATCGAGCTTGGTGATACACTACCAGTGGGGACATGAACGTGAACGTTAAATATATGAAGCCAAATCAACCGCAAATAAAACTGAGCCGGAACCGGAAGTTTCGGTAATGGAAGATTCTGTCAGAAATCGAATTCGAGGCATAAGGTCTTTCCACAAGTCGCTAACATTGTGTCCTTCAAATTTTTATGTGCTTCAATTTTTCGTTTGTGCTCTTCCGCAGCTGGTTCATTTCGCTTCCCGAGTTTCTCATTCTCATAACATTTCGCGCAACAATCCGTTCTGGGAACATCGGATGTGAAATTTACAAAATGATTAGAATATTCAGAATACGTAGATTCTGTTAGTGGAACGTCATCATTTCCAGTTTCGGATTTGTAGTAATCAAGAAATTTTTCATATAAACCCGTTAAACTCAAATGACTATCACGAAAATAATTCAATTCCGAAGTCGTATGATGCGATTTTGGATGAGAAGGACTTTGGCAGTGCTGAAGAATAAGCCTTTGTTGATCCAAAGTTTTCCTACGCATATCCTGAAGGCCTTCATCATTTTTCAGTTTATTTTGGACCGTTATTCATCGAGCTCTTTTGATACCAATGACTGCGAGTAAAAAACTTTGACGAATTTCGAATTCACCATGAGCTTGAAACAGATGAGAAGAATAGTGATCCCATCGTACATATTTTACTGAGTCATTACCAGCAGCAGACTGTGTCTGCTTCATCAGTGTGCTTGAAAAAACATTTTGTGACGCATAATCCCCAAGTTTCCGAAAAGTATCTTGCACTTTTTTCTGGTGCTGGCTCTCAATTTTCAAGAAGCATTTCCTCCCACAGCAAAGGATGATATCCCGAAATTCTCTCGCAGGCACGGTTTTCCCCGTTGATGAAGATTTGTGATCTTATTCCTACAGAATTCAAAAGCAACAGTATGAATCTATCAAAACATCCATACAGCACTAATGTCTCACAGAATATCACAGAAATATTCTGGAAATATTGTAACGTCTCAGTATCCATAAGCACACCAGTTCAAAAAGAGCTTGTAACAAATTCATTTGGATCATAATACGATTAGTGCCTGGCCAGGAGCGAAGAAAACATATTCACATCGATCAATGAAAATAATCGATGCGTGTGTTACTGATACAGCAAATTTAAACACACGAACGGATCCATGTCTCTAATCACCACAACTCCTTACTCAGAGTATGTGGTTAGAAGGAAAGAGGTGAACTTTCTCCAAATATCTCGAAACGTGTCAAATAATTATTCTCTCTCATGACGAGTAAGCGGTACGATACGTACAAGACAAACTCATCGTTGAAGAGAGAATATGGACTCGTTCCGAAATTCAAACATTACAGTTTTACATGAACTGAAAAATGAATTAAATCTTGAAAAAAAATCGCCATGGTCAGGAGTCGAACCTGGAACCACCCATAGGTACTGGACTGCGTTAACCAATTACGCCACCATGACCCCTGACGACCCCCACCTCAAGATTTCCTTCAAATAAGTACGTACGATTGAAATTTGAAAATCACCGTACCCACGAGTGACATCTACTAATCAATCAAGTTACCAGACTTGTTTGAATCCTACAAATCGGCAGAGGATAATCCATAGAATGGATCGAGTGTAGTCGCTTCGGTCGATAATTCAAATCATAATACGATTAGTGCCTCGCTAGAAGCGAAGAAAACATATTCATATCGATCAATGAAAATAATCGATGCGTGTGTTACTGATACAGCAAATTTAAACACACGAACGGATCCATGTCTCTAATCACCACAACTCCCTACTCAGAGTATGTGGTTAGAAGGAAAGAGGTGAACTTTTTCCAAATATTTGGAACTATGGAAATCCAAAATGCACGCATTGAAAACTTTTTCTGAACTCTAGTGCTGTGTCGGTAATACCTCAAAAATATTACAGAGATATTCTGAAGACATTGAGGCTTCATATACTGGAAAACATACTTTTCTGAAATGGGATCAACAGGAAATTTTGTTATTCCAACAAGATTTTTGTTCTCTCAACTAAACCTTCGGTATTGGAAATGAAAATGATTCCTGGAAGAGGAGGTCAACCAAATTCTTTTGTTCGAACCACGAAAGTTTTGCTGGGATAACAACATTATTCTCTTGATAACATTTCGGAAACATTATTTTGTTGTTTTTTACAAAACATTCTTCCAAGTATGGTGCACCCAATGAAACAAACACAACAAATCACATTTCTTTTGTGCAGAGGATTTCTTGTAGCTGCATTTACTGAATGAGTATCGTCATATAATAACATTGCAGTTATTTCAAATAATTATCTACACGGCACATGTCCCAAATGAACTCCCGTTATGTTAGTTCCGAAAGAATTCGTGATGAATTCTTGATAATTCTCAAAAAATTCTTTCTGAATACCAGAGATTCATGAAGCATTTATCCTAAACTATCATAACAGAGACTTTTGAAGAATCTCACAATGGATTCATAAAGGATTCTTCACGACCACATCGAGACAAGCGTTTTGTGTCGGCATTGATGAAACTCGTATAGGCAGCTACTTTTAAATGTGAGCACAATTCAATGTCTAATCTAGTTAAATGTATGTTTCGCAGATTTAATTGGAATTTACCATTTCGACATGAGGCATTATAAACAGGACTTCAATACCAAAATATTAAGTAGGGGGTATTTTGATTATCACGTCTTATTCGGGGTTCAAAATTTTCAATCAGATACATACTTGGTTTCGAGATTGTTTTGCGATATTACGTTTCCATGAACTTTCATTCCTTGTTCTTTTTCGGACTTTGCATTTTCTCATCACACATATTTATACGTTAATGAATGATGAATTTTCAATTACTTCAGAAACATTGTAAGGAAAAAAACAACACTACAAATTCTTCCTTGTTCATAAATGTTCATGCACGTTGAGGGATGAATATCATGAATGCTGAGTTTTGATACCAAGTGATCAAAACAAAAGAAAATAGAACAACCACGAAGATGGCTGGAGATTATTATAATAAATGGAAAACATTTGCCAACGCGCAACTTTCAAAAATAGGATAGATTGTATTTCATCAGTGGCAGTTTTCATCAAGAATAAATTCATTAGATTTTCAATTATAATTTGTGTATATATACACGCAACATGGATTCCTCAATTATCAATTCGCCTGAAAGAATCATGAAAAGAGAAAACAATGAAATTGAAGTTTATCAACATGAGTCGCAAAATCGTATGAAAAGAGAGAAGTATCTGACTTCAAATTTTGAATCTCAAAAAAACCTTCGATCTTCCTAATTCCACGTAATCAGTATATTTTTCAGTACTCCTTCGTCTCACTTACAAGCAGATACCCATGGTTTTCCTTCACTGAAATGATTCTCTTGCTCGCACTAGACGATCTGACGTCGTTGATAATTCAGTTTTTGGATCTCATTAGAATTGTTTGATTTTCCAATTTCTCAACCTAAAGAACCTCAATCTATGTGAAGAAACCAAATTATGAGAATTATTTTCATCTCTATTCAAATATCATAATTATATTTAAATGAAAAATTCGGATACTGGAAAATGATATGTACACTGAGAGAAGTGGAATGCAATGATTACCATGTACAAATAGTAATCGGGGGACAACTTCGCGAATTTGATTCCGGATACTATAGAGAATCGTAGCAATGTTCATGCACATTGGAATGGTTACCATTTACATGAAGATGGATACCAAATAACGTGGTTCTGTCATTCAACTACTATTTTCGCATGGTAATGGTTACAGTTCACTTTTCTCAGTGTATAAAATTGATCAGTTACAGGATAAGAAATCTTTTTTGTTCCAATACTTTTTTCATGGAATCAATATTTTGTAAATGTCATTGTTTTGAGCCAATTGATTGTTTATTATAAAATTGAATGAGCAACCTTGCCAAAATAGTTTGATCCCCGGATTTAAAACTTCTTCCTTACGCGGATAAGAAATTTTATCAATTCGGACAATTTTTCTTCAAAGTCAATAGTTTGACCATAAAAACGTTATAAACAATAAAATTGTTGATAAAAGAGAGAGAATTTCGAATCTAGCAAATATAGTTTGATATTCGAATCTTATGCCTCAAAAAACATAAATCCACATTGAAAAATCGAACGAATACAATCTTCCCCGCGGACTCTGATATTGAACCGGTACACATCGTAGAGGAATGCAAAATAACCGTCGCGCGCTCATGAAAAAATCGCTGGATTTTGCAAACTAATAATCCGATCGATCTGAAACTTTCCAAGAAGTTTGTCAATATACTAACGAACAACTCTGTCGCTGGAAGTTTTTTGTACCTCACGAAAATTATAAAGTTTTCATAAATTTTTACAAATTTGTTCAACATTTTTGTCATCGGGGAAGTCTAACGAATCAGAATCCGTAAGATTCACTCAGATACATAAAAAAATGACCGAGTTATGACGAGTTCAATATTGAAAAACATTGATTTTGTTTAGAAAAAATAGGTAGTTTCCATTTCTTTCCTCAAAAACTATTGATCATAGGAAAAAATTGGAAAGGAAGACTCGTATTGATTTCAAGCTTCATCACCCAGTATTCTCAGATTTTTGTAATTCTGATTTTTTTTCGACCCCTGACGTCACGGATTGGACAATACTTATCCCGCAGTCCGAGCGTATCGTCGGTTCTTGTATCTGGACCCTCAATGGGCATATGAAAGCAGAAAATTCCCAGTCGATCTTGAAGAAAATAGCATTTTTGGGCTGCAAAATCCAAAAGAATATTTCAAGGCTCTTCGTTTACTGTAAGTCATATCACTTTTATAGTAGAACAGATTTATCATAACATTGATTGATCCTGCATTTGGGGAGGATGCACAATTGAATTAATTTTTCAATCAATTGATTGATTCGCTTTTTTCTGTAATATCACTTTATCAAAATCGAGTGAGAAATTAATTCTTTCAATAGACACCGTGGAGAAGTAAGCACCATTATATCGTGGAATAATGTGAGGTCAACTGTGACATATTGGAGACGTGACGTCCGACCAACCACACCTACAAGTCTCCTCCATTTAGGCAAATTATTAGAAGAAGATACATATAAAGATATTCTGATGTACAAAGATGGAACAATGACCTCAAAAGTACTGAACAACTCTGATTCTACAAACCTCATTCTTTGGGACCCAGACTTCGTCAATAAATTATCCAACGTGAAAAGTGACAACAATCTCTGCATCGATGCTACGTTCGAAGTAAGGGCACGGATCAAGGGGTCATATCAATTATTGACAATTATGATAACATAATTTGATCATGTAAGTATCAAATCTATTTTGAATATACATTTTAGTGATTCTCTGAAGTGATAATGAAACATTTATGATATTGATGTTACAGAATTTACCTTTTATATGGGTCTTGATGAACAGAAAAACACAGAGAGCTCACGATGCGATATCCGATTATTTTGTGAACTTCATTGCTCCAAATCTGGAACCAAAACAAATCATGACTGATTTGGAAATGGCCCTCAGAAACAGCATTCGAAGTCATTACCCCAATACGATTATCAACGGATGTTATTTTCATCATTCACAAGTAAGTATTCTAATATATTTTAATTATTTTCATTGTTGTTATTCATTTTTTTCACCAATTATTCATAAATAGAGATCGATTCCCATCTGAAATTTAGTTTTTCGCGTAGTAGCGCGTAATGGTAATACCTATGTTGCCAGAACATACCTGTTGATTCCTAAGAGTTGATCATGCGATTTAATGGGAACGTATGGTTGGTTGATTCCGTTGGAAAGCGTACCTTCCTGGCAACACTGAGTGATATTATTAGGGGTAGTAGATGAATGAGCTAATTCTTTGTATAATTAAGTCGACTGGATCATTGTTTTGTATGAATAATAGGCGTTACGTAAACGAGCGGGTATGTTGAAACTGATAAGTAACACAAAATCAGTGAACAGTGATGATGGCGCAGAAGAACTCCTCGCAAAACTGATGACATTGGCACTTTTACCGGCAGAACTTATTCAACAAGAATACGGAAACATCAAATCCACATGCAGCGATGAACTACATGAGGAATTCACTCCGTTCTTCACATATTTCGAGAATCTCTGGCTAAAAGCAATTGAACCAGAATCATTCAGCGTGTACAACTTGCTGCATCGTACTAACAATACTATTGAAGGGTGCCATCGTACCCTCAAGGAAATTATGGCTACTCATCCTGTGATATGGATATTTTTTGGTAAGTTGCAATTGATTGAAAATAAATTACACTGAGGAAAATAATTACTATCGCTAAAAGAATATATTCCCGGATATTTTTAAGAATACATATCCTGAACTACAGCTGATATGTTTGAGGCTCAAGGGAAAATTCCTGGAATCAAGAAAACATTCTCTTATTTCAATTAATTATGTCTGTTATTCTTGAATGCTTCAAAATTATTAATTGTTCTCAGAGAAATTGTTGAGAATCCAATACAATGCTGAAATTCATTTTGAAACTCTGAAGAATGGCCAGGAAGTCACGGCTTCGAGGGAAAAAGGGTGTGTTTCGAGAGACAAAACCATCATGTCATTGTGGAATAGTCTAGATACAGGAGCAATCACCTCCACAGAATTTATGATGAGTGCGATGAACAGTGTGAAACAATTCCATAAGGATTTGAGGGTGGGGGATGAATCAACGAAAATCAAAATCAACGGAACGAAAAATTACTGCAAGTGCGAAGTTGGCTATTTATGTGGTATATGATGAAGTTAGTAATGAAATAGGAGAGAGTCGCCGGGTGTGGGACACGTTTTGTTTCACAGCCATAACTTTTTTGTGAGTCGATATAATCTGCCCAATAATATCACATTTTGGAGGTGGATTCATACCCAAACTTTCCCCAAAAGACTTGCCTTGATCTCGCTGATGAGGAAAATTTTACAAGCGTTCTTGTAAAATGTTGAATTTTCGCGGAAAAAAAACGTCGCCGGTTATGGGACTCCCACGGAAATCAACGTATATCGGTACAAAACCAGCTGCTAATGGGGGAATATGGAGCAAAACCATCGAGAATTCAACAATTTTCAATATTTACTTGGTCCGTGACCATTTCACAATGGGCCAAAATCCACAAACCGTGGCCAAAATTCTCAAGCGTTGTGAGGCGTCTGCTGATTCATGTGGAACCCTGTATCTGAGGGTTTTTTGGGTCGTTGATTACGAATCCAGGGTCAGATTGTGCAAATTCAGAATGGTGGATCCAGTATGGCGGATTCGAATCTCAAAATTCATCGAATACCTTTTCAAATGTGCACTGAAACTTTTTCAAAGTTGAGAAAGTAGCGAAGACAGCCAATCAACTTTGAAAAATTTCCTTCGCAGCCAGGCGGAATGAATCATGCCCCACTGTGCATTTTATGGAGAAAAAGGAGACGAATACTCAAATTTTTCATGTTTTCTGCCTAAAAATATCACCATCATCCATTTGAACACGTTAGCACCAAAGGAAAAATGATACTCACAATCGATTGAGTTCAAAAACACAAGACATTCCATGAAAAATGTTATCAATGATCTGAAAAATTCACACAAACCTGAATCAAGAGTTTTTTTTCAAAGAAAAGTCGATTTTCGATCATAATTATGTCATACGTACGCTTGAAACATGAAAAATTGGCTGTCCCATAACCGGGAACTTTTTTGCCCCACAACCGGGAATGACACTCAATCGCCAATGACGCATAAAAAACGTACGAATAAAAAATTTTCGTGCCATTGCCTATGGTACTTGAAAGTGTGATAAAAACACTACATATATGCATATTGAACTTTCCGTCATTGCTCCATCCACTTGAAATAAAAGCCCTCTTTTGAATATTTGAACTTGTTTTCTTTTCCTTGATTTTGACGCGCTATTTATACAAAGGTGTACGCGTGCGTTGATGAACTCCAGTTTCATGTCAAAAACTTGTTCATGATGTAAGAAAAATTCCACGCTTCAAACATCCTGAGTTTTGTTACGGCATGTCAAAAAAAATTGACTGTCCCACAACCGGAAGTGTCCCACACCCGGCAACTCTCCCCTATGGATTGAATGAAACGAAACATGAAAAACAGTGATTAGTTAATCAAAACACATATCCTCATAACCAACTTGATTTTTCCGAGTTATGAATTTGATTCTCGCTGGTACGCTGGTACCATTCCGGTTTGTGTTGCTTCGAAATATGATAAATGTTTTGTTTTATTAAATCCATATTTTATCACTAACTCCATTATATACCACATAAATAGCACACTTGCAGTAATTTTTCGTTTCGTTGATTTTGATTTTCGTTGATTCATCCCCCACCCGGATTTGAGTGTCCTCTTGGATGACGGTGAGGGTGTTTGTATATTTTATGTAATAATGTATGAACATTTGGAGTATTATGACAATCTTATTTTCCAAGAACGTGACCAAAATGCACATGTTCCCGTGGAAGACAGCAGAAGTGATGATAGTACATCTCCATTGACTGAAAATCCTGAGAATGTCCATAAACACACTGCGCATGTTTCAGAATTCCACAGCGAAAATTTTAATGACGATAGATCATCGAATGGAAACGTGTATATTCCACAAAATGAATGTGAGTTTTCAAGTATATCATCCCAAGTAGCATCAGAATATACTATGAACGTTCTTCGGATATTCGAAATATGTGCTATGCACATTCCAATGAGATGGTTCCATGGGAGCTATACAAATCCTTCGAACGTATGTAATCGAAGATACCACGGTAGTCAATCGAACGTCAATTGAATGAATATCGTACATTTCGAATGTTCTATGTACGTTCTAAATATATTTTAAAAAGTCTGATTCGAGTATTTCATGAACGTTCATTATATGTTCTTGGTATCTCATCCATACATTGTACGAACGTTTCTACTTCGTATACACTCTGAACTTCTGTTGCGGCTTGGGATGCATTCGACGTATGTTTCATTTATGAATCATATGCAATTGTACAGCTTTCAGATTTGCAGCAATAAGTAACGTTAACGGAGAGAATGTCCAAAATCATACTGTTTCTCTATTTCACGAAGATGACGAACTTGATTTTTCTGAAGATGTTGGAACTCGAGAGAGCAAATTTTTTTTCAACTCCTTTGAAATCCATCGAAAATATTCCAGCTCATAATCACAATTCTGCACGTGTTTCGATCAATGATGTTGATAGAGGGCATATGTTACGTGAGAGTCTTCGAAAATTGGATGTCAACAATCCAAATACAAGAAGAATATATATATATATATTATCAATATCATATGTATTATATTGAATGTATCAAGTACATTTCTATAATTTTTTTATAACTTTTAAAATGATATACATTTATTCGACAAAGGTACGCAGAAGATAACCGATGAAATCATCAGTCCCGATTCACTCGTTCACATTGATGAAAATCAGGTGTGCTTTGATGGAGATATTCTCGAATTATCAAATAATCCAAACCAAGGATTAGTTCACGATACTAAGACTGATGATACAAAAAATATTGCTGAACCTCACTTCGGCTATTCAGAGTCTTCAAAATATTGCAGAAATAATTCTTCAAAGTCCGTCAACTTAACATGTTTCATATGCGAAGAAAATTTTGCAAATGAAAAAAAAATTGTCAAACATCATCAGTAATGATTCACTTGTAGGCATTAATCAAAATCAAGTGTGCTTTGATGAAGAGATTGTTAAAATAGTTGAGGATTCAGACCAAAGATTAATCCATGATGCCAAGACTGATAATACTGAAAATATTGCCAAACCTGACTTCGATTATTCAGACGCTTCAAAATGTGACGGAAATAATTCATCTTCATATCCCGCCGATCCGACATGTTTCATATGTGAAGACAATTTTGCAAATGAAGAAGAATTGATGTCACATGTCAATGGTACACATTAATTAAGTATTGATGGAGCAATGTATGAGTTATCAATATCTGTGATGGAGTATAGTAATCTGTGATTCAGACTTCATAGATAGAAGGATTTTTGATATAGTTACAGATGCTTTATTTTAATATAATATATTGATTGGAATTATGAATATTTTATGAAAAAACAAACCAGGCATAAACTCAATTAGCATACAAAATTTCATATCTGTTCTTAAAATTCAGGGGTTATGTATAATTCCTTGTTGATAAGTTTTGAACGTTTGTTTAGTGTATATACAGTTGTATATATTGTAGTATTTGATTATATTCAATATATTGTAATATATTGAACAGTATTTAGTTCAAATTTTCACCTCACATTTTGTCCTTTTCTCTTCACTTGGCTAGAATTTCAAACTTCCAATAGGTTTATGATTGATTTGACCAACTAAATTATAATCCACGTTTCAATTGGAGTTCATTGACATTAGTAAAGTTCAGGATACAAATTTCAAGTATATACCGTGTGATATGAGCACATGTTTTGTACAAAATTAATCAAAAATGAATGAATTCAGAATATTTCTTTTTTGAACACTTCTTCCATCTTTTCAAAATTGTTGTACAAACCAGTACTTCGATTTCTCTCCAGCCTTTTTCGGAAGTTCACAATTACGGTGGAACCAATAATTTTATTTTATTGAAGCAGCTCCAAATGGTTTCTTATAAATGATTTAGCTAGTGACACACTATTCTTATCCTCTTGACCAAATCATTGAAGTTCATATGATACTTCTCCATTGAATCATATAGTTGATCATTCATGTTGTTTGGATCTTACTGAATATCATCTCACAAGAATGTTGTGTCTGGTGAATACTCGTAGCATTGAGTAGAGGACGGTGGAATCGTACAAAGCTATAGAAACGTTTATTTTCTAAATGAGTGTCATTTTGCTATATAAGTGAATAATTTTAAGTTCTTATATCCATAGTATGTGATGAATATTATCTCACAAGAATGTGATGTCCAATGAATACTCGCAGTATTAGGTAGAGAACGGTAGGATCGTACAAAGCTGTGAAAACATTTATTTTCAAATATTTTTATGTTACCAAGTAAGTGGATGATTTTAAGTTTTCATATTTATAGTATGTTGAATACTGAATTTTATGTCTGATGAACACTCGCGGTATTAGGTAGAGAATGGTTGAATCGTACAAAGCTGTGAAACCGTTTATTTTCAAAAAGTTTTATGTTACCACGTAAGTAAATGATTTCAAGTTTTCAAATTTATAGTATATTGAGTATGTATGATTCAGTTTTGTCCTTCAGCTGTGATTCATTCTAATTCATACACTCATATGTATCTGGAACGTAATTTGAAGACTTATCCCTCTGAGTACCAAGTCATGGAGCAGATGAGGAAAAATGTTTTTCTCCCTCTCCTCACATCGAAAATGATGTGAGGAATCCAAAATCGGTGGAAAACAAGATTCCAAACTTTTCCCCTTTTCAACTGTTTTCAGGCCCCAAACCGTCAATTGAGCAGGAGAAAATTTATTTCGCATCGAATGGAATCCAGAAAAATTCCTGATCATCATGTTCAAAACCAAATGCTCTTGGAATTTATAAAAAAGTGGATTTAGTAAACGTAGCAAATTTGCAGCGTTTGTAGCTAGAGGGTTGATAAGCTTCATATTTCAATAATCTCGGCACAAGTTGAGAATTTTTGACAGCAGATTTTCTTTGGTTTTCATGTGCTATGCTCATTTATGATGAGGAAGATGAAAGTTCATCTTACATGAATCATACGCTTGAAGTATTTCCGAATTTTCCACATTGTATATATTCGTAATGTACGTCAATATCACAATCAACATAAAATTCATATACATTGCCTCTATATTGAATATTAGGAATTATTCAATGCTGCAAAGGTGATACCTTCCTCCTAAATACATCACAATTCATTTCGCAGGTACATGTTTGAACCGCACGTTCATACAAGTTCGTTACATCATCAGCGTGGAACATTCATTTTTTCTAGCCGATGAGTTATTGATGGATACTTCTTATATTTCTGTCAATGTATGTCATTTCATCATTATGATGCATATGAATGTTCGTAATATTTGAAAATTAGAAGTGTGATCGATCAGGAATGTGAAAAATATAATTTTTATCTGAGATCCGTCACCATGCGCATGATCAATTTCAAATTTTCATAATTGTGATATGTTGAGTATTATTGGTTGTACATTGCTAATATTCATCACTCGTGAATGTATCTACAATATAGCAACAATAAATTACAGATTTCATATTCCAATATTAGTTATACACAAATTGGGAATTTTAGAGGACAGAGTCTATTCTTTTATTTGTTCCAATTATTCACAATACAGAATGAAAAATTTCGCGGTAATACTTCTTTGCGAGGCTGGTATATTGAAATTATTAGGAATTCTATCATGATATACTTATTATTATTGACATTATTATTATTATTATCATTATTATTATTATTATTATTATCATCATAATTATCCTCTCCGTGGTATCACCTTGCCGCGGTGGGGGGCTTGATCGGTTTGTCCTATGAACCGGGGGAGCATGCCGGGGGCCTCATGTGCCTTCCGGAGTCCCCGCCGCGGAGGACAGAGCGTCTCGACATGCAGGGAGGAAGCCAGGGTGTATCGTGCGCACTTATGGATCGCTCACTGTTCCGAGGACGCTGCCTGAAGAACCAGGGAGCTACGCCGTGGGCCTCGTGCCCGTTTGCGGATTGGTCCCTGGGGAGGGAACCGGGACCAACGATACCAGGCCAACGGCTCCGGCGGCGGAGGAGGGACAAAGGTCCCCAACGGTGTCGGGGGCGGATGAGCTACTCAAAAATCCAGACGCGTCTGTTCCCGTATCAGGCGGCATTCTGGTGACGGAATGAATGAGTGAGTGAATGTTGCGTGAATGGAACATCGTTCGGTTCCCTTGGTGAACATTCCCATTAGACTAACCTGAGGTGAACTAGTAATTGGCACCTCCGGGGTGCGGCGAAATGCCAGCCGTGGCTGGCGGAACTCAGTACCTGACCTCTGTGGTGACATACGGGAGACCATAAGCCTTCCTCGAGGAGCACACTTTCCGCCTTGGACCCAACACGTCCAATGTGGGAACCTGTTCGCGCCACACTGTCTGGAGCCAATGGTGGGGTCGACGCCTCGGGAACCGAGTGGTGGGAGTGGAGGTGTTGCGTGGTCATCAATACCTCATACCCTTCTGCTACGGAGGGGATTCACCCGTAGCACCGTCTAGCCTGAGGTTTGGGCCAGGCAGCCGTTTGGATCGGTTGCCGTCCCCTTGATAGGGGTGACGTCAAACCTTTTGCATCAATCATGGCGCGGGCCCATCCCGTAACATTTTTTATTAAAGTCACTGGCATCGATAGGCCTGACCAGCCGAACTATCGCTCCTCGGTTTTCGATGCCCATCTCTAGGGGTACATTACAGGCGGGGACAGTGATCTCACTGCGGTGAGGTTGCCATGATTGCCGAACCGTCTGAAGCACCAAATAATCAATATGTCGAATGAGGACAAGACAAACGGGGACATGGGGGGGGGGGGCAAAAAGAGCCGTTGATGGCTCAGGGGAGGAGGGAGGAACTTGTGCGCCAGACACTGTGACAGATGTCGTCAGCCTCATCATGCCTATAACCCCTCGGCACGGTGGAGCCCAGATACGCAGATAATGACAGCGTCACTAGCATGGCCAGCACCTCGAGCGCTATCTCTGGGCTGAGCGTGGACACTACGGTGGAAGCACGAGGCCTAAGAGAACGGAGGGAGGAGCTCGCTCATGTTCGCAAGGAGATGGGCAAGTTGCTTCCTCTAGTAGCGAGCGAGGTGAGGAACATGATCGAAGCCTGCGAAGTCCAGAGAAACGTCAATATGACGGTCAAGGATGGGTTCCCCAGGGTGAGAGAATGGACGGATGCCATGCTGTGGACGCTCAAACGGATAGAAGAAGGGAAGAGTATCTTTGATACCAATTTTGAGTGGGTGAAGGAGAACAGGGTTGCTAGGAAGACGAGGAACCGCAATAAGGATCCCAACAAATCGGCGACCTCCGGGCCCGCAACCACCACCCCGCAAAAACGGCCGAAAACTCCCGGGAATAGCCCGGAGGGAAGGAGGAGGACGCCGAAGCGGAAGAGAAAGAAAACTCTCCTCTCAAATGAAGTCGCACCATCAGCAACGGCGCCTGATGATGCGACTGCTCCCCCGGACCCCGTAGCCTTACCTTCCCGGGAATGGACACTTGTCCAGTCACGGAAGGAGAGGGACAGGGGAGCAACGGGAGACAGTGGAAGAGGGAAAACGCGGGGGAGTACGGTCGCGGCCCCGCACCTCCCTGATGAACAGGGCGCAAGGGCGACAAAGCAGAAGAAGGAGGGGTAGAAGGGAAGAAAGAAGAAGGAGGAGGTATCGAAAAGGGCCCATCCCGTAACATTTTTTATTAGAGTCACTGGCATCGATAGGCTTGACCAGCCGAACTATCGCTTCTCGGTTTTCGATGCCCATCACTAAGGGTGCATCACAGGTGGGGACAGATATCTCACTGCGGTGAGGTTCCGGCACTTCCGGCACACGTGGTCTTCAAGGAGGCCTTGGAGCGGGAGGAGCAGGAAGAGCGTTCAACGTCCTGCAGGCGAACTTGAACAGGAGCCTGGTGGCGGATGATCTGCTGCTCCAGATGGTGCGAGAGAGGAACGCCGACCTGGTGGCGATCGACGAGCAATACCGGAACCGGAACTCACCGGAATGGTACCGAGACGTGCGCGGTATTGCTGCGATCTGGGTGACAAACTGCAGCAAGGTGCTTCTTAGGAGACACGGCGCCGCCGAGGGCTTTGTCTGGGTTGATTGTGGAGGGATGGTTGTCTTCAGCTGCGATCTCTCCACGAACGACCCTATGGCTTCCGACGGAAGGTCAACGCTCTGGAGGATGCGACCCTCAGCACAACCACGAAAATGATTGTCGTTGGGGACTCTAAATCTAGGGCGGTGGAGTGAGGCATGGATTACACCAACTCCAGAGGGAAATACATCCTGGGTATGGCGGCTAGGACAGGTTTGGTGGTCCTAAACGTTGGCAACATCCCAACGTTCCGTCGCCCAGGATACTTGAGGACCATCCCCGAGAGTTCCCTCGCCTCCGAGGAATCGACGCCCCGAATCCAGAACTGGAGAGTGGTCGAGAATTACACCGGCAGCGACCATCAGTACATCGAGTTTGGGGTTCATGAGGATGCACGGCAGGGCAGGGTGCCTCCCCGGTGGCCAGGAGAATGGAACGTCGACCAGGTCGACGTTCATAGATTTGAACAGGTAATATCCTCGGGGGTCACGACCTCCGAGGTTTCGGCCGCCGTTGGGGCTCCAATGGTCGACGTTCTTGTCGACTCGACCATGGGCGTGATCGCTTTCGCGTGCGATGCCTCCATGCCATGCAGGAGACCTCGACACGGGAAGCGACCCGTGTACTGATGGACTCCGGAGATTGCTTATGCGCGCAGGGAGTGTCTTTGACTACGCAGGGCCGCTCAGAGGGCGAGAAATCGCCCAGAAGCGGCGACCAGGTCGGCAGAACACAAGGCAGTGAGGAGACGGCTCCGCAGGACTATCAATAGGAGCGAAGACTTCTGTTGGAAGAAGTTGGCGCTGACTGTCGACGCGGACCCCTGGGGTCTAGGTTACAAAATTGTGACTCAGAGGCTGGGGGCCTGGCGATCGGCGGTCACGTTGGATGGAGTCCTCGCAGAGCTAGTTGTTCCGCAGCTTTTCCCGGCACACCCTGTCCGGCCGCGCCGAGACTTCGGTGACGTGGGCGACGTCCCGCTCTTCACCACTGGGGAGCTGAGCGTCGCCGTACGTCAGCTGAAGAATAACAAACCTCCGGGTCCGGATGGTGTGCCGGGGGAGTTTTTGAGGGTAGTGTCGCGCTGTCGACCCCACTCGCTGTTAGACATGTTTAACGCATGCCTGACGGCTGGGTTCTTCAGCGCGCGCTGGAGGCTCGCTCGCCTTGCTCTCATCGAGGAGGGCAAAGGCGATCCAGGAATGCCATGCTCTCACCGCCCGCTGTGCATTTCAGACACAGCGGGAAAGGTGTTAGAGGGGCTCCTCAAGGGGAGACTGTTTCAGGCAATCAATGAGGCAGGTGGGCTGTTGCCGAAGCGGTACGGGTTCCGTGTAGGTCGCTCGACCCTCGATGCGGTTCAGGATGTAGTAGAGGCCGTGCGACATGCTCTGGGCATTGGAACATACATCTCGTGTGCCTCTGTACCTCATCAGGATGGTGAACCGCTATTTACAGGGCCGTGCTCTCGTTTACGAGACTACCGCGGGCTGGAAGAGAACTGCGGTTACGTCGGGAGCGGCACAGGGGTCTATTCTGGGCCCCGATCTTTGGAACGTCGCTTACGACGGTCTGCTGAGTTCGGAGATGCCCGATGGTTCCCTACTGGTTGGGTTTGCGGACGACGTTGGCCTACTCATAGAGGCCCGCGACGTCGCGCGAGCCCAGCTGGTACTCAACCAGGTGATGCGACGCATCGAAGCTTGGATGAGGGAGCATGGGTTATCTCTGGCTCTCGGCAAGACAGAGATCGTGATTCTCACAAAGAGGAGAATCCCTGCTGTCCTCCCTCTGCGGGTGGGTCAGGGAGTAGTGGAGTCGAAGCCCGCGGCACGGTACCTGGGCCTCACAGTGGACCGGAGGCTCATCTTCCGGGATCACATAAGGGAGGCTGCCGACAAAACCGCTAAGAAGGTAACAGCTCTCAGCAGGCTAATGGCGAATGTCGGTGGCCCAAAGTCAAGCAGATGTGGACTGTTGATGTCCACGGTCAACTCGGTCCTCCTATACGATGCCGAGATCTGAGGGCATGCTACGGAGAAGAAGAGCTGCAGTGCGCGACTCGAGCGAGTCCAAAGACTCGGAGCGCTTCAGGTCGCGTCTGCATATTGCATGGTCTCTGGTCCTGCGGTGTTTGTTGTGTCCGGAGTCGTTCCCGTCGCGCTTTTCGCTGAGGAACGACAAAGCATCTTCCGTGGAAGCAGGGCTGGAGAGCAAAGAAGTGCAGTGGCGGCTGAGGAACGTACCCGCACGTTCCTCGCGTGGCAGGCCTCCTGGGACGGGGAAACCAGGGGAAGATGGACCGCGAGGCTCATTCCGGTGGTCAGGCCGTGGACGTAGCGCGAGCATGGCGAGGTGGGGTACTTCCTGTCCCAGTTCTTCACGGGACTTGGGTACTCGCGGGAGTACCTCCACCGAATGGGCAAGGCAGCGTCACCCAATTGTCTCTATTGTCTCGACATCAGGGACACTGCCGAACACACGTTCTCCGAGTGTGTTCGGTGGGAGGCACACCGGGTGGCGCTCGAGTCTGAGCTCGGAGACATCAGTCCTGAGAACATCGTGGGACTGATGCTTCGAGACACGCACAGCTGGCGGGCGGTGGATTCCTTGGCGCAGTCCATCCTCCGCGCCAAGGAGGCGGACCTTGATAGGGCGGTGGTCTTACAGGCCTGAGCTCAGAAGAATCCAGCTCGAAGTAATGTGATAAACGGTTCCGGGCTGGGTTCGAAGAGCTAAGAGGTGGGTTTTAGTGGGTATACTGCGATTGGCAACTGTCATCTCCAGCTAAAACAGGAGTCCCACACACCGGGGAGCAATGACATCAGCTCCTTGACGGTGCATAAAGCATTTCCCCCTCTATAAAGAGAAATCACACTTATATGTAAGCCAAACCTAATTATGTGCAGATGTTTGAAATTTGAATAGTAAGGTGATAAATAAATATCATTTGTACCCACTTCTTCATTTCCATGCGCTGTATCTTCGATTTGTTTTATGCATACCGTGTAGGATTGACATACTTTCAGTACATTTCGCAATAAAAAAAGATTGTACAAAAATCGTGAAACACAATGTTTTGTGGAATCACTACACTCAGCATAAGGGAAATTCACTCAGACTTGGAAAAGTCCTCCGCTCAGAGTAATGATATTCACACTAACTTCCAAGTTATTCTTAGTCTGTACAGGAAATTAATTATCTGTACTGAGTATAATTTACAACTCGGTATGAATCATCACTTTGAGTATTGAATTTTTTGCAAGTAATGCATGTCCCCAATGCTGAGTGTAGTGATATCACAACACATTGTGATTATTCATTCTTGTACATGAAATTTATAAAAAATCCTTTTTACAATGTGCTCCCATTTGTATCGTAAAATTCGGAACTAAATTTATTCTCAATTTTGGATTGCATCAATAATGAGAAACTCAGACGTTTCTCAATTGATTCCATCTGAAATTAAGATATTTTATTTGGATTTTCCTTCGAATATTGATGGAAAACCCTGTTTTCTTCCTCTGATGGAAATCTGGATTCCAATCTTTCGAATGAAATCAATCAGAAAATTTATTTTTATTCCGATTGCATATGAAAGTTCAAATTTGGAGACACAGCTATGTTGAAATTGTAGTAATAAGTAATTCGAACCATCAACATTCACGTAAAAGGGTACACTAACCTATAATTATTATATTTGGGGATGTATTTCAAGTGACATCTACAGCCGAATGTATTCTTGTAAAATCTACTTTACACTCTATGTTGAATTTCACTTCTATGTTTTTCGGGATAATCCATTCCGGGCTACCTGACATTCGGGGCAATTTCAACTCGGGATCATTGCCTTCGGGTTTATTGTTCTTCGGCTCTATTGCACTCCGGGTTCACTATGGTTCACCGATTTTATGGTGAACTGTTAACGTGTTGACTCCCCTGGTTCAAGAATCCGATTGATTTCTATTGATTCCGATGCAGAAATACAATTCAAACCCATAAAAAGCATGAATTTGAATTGTGTTTCTGCATTGGAATCAATATGAATCAATCAGTTCGATGGGATTTTTCAACCACGGTCAAGAATGCCTCAGATTCCACCGTACAAGGATGAAATAAAAGTAGAATGACCTAATCAACTGACTTTGAAGCTATGAAAGGAATACAAGGAGATTCCTGTTATAACATTGAATATGATTGGATAATCTCATTTTGCTCCCACTTCATTCCGTTCTAGTGGATTCCTAATCAACATCCCGAACGTTCGCTTCACTTCAATCTCTTCAACAAATCTGCCAGAAAATGAGTCTTCCACAATCTATGAGAAATCATGAAATAGCTTGTCGAGACTTTTCTGATTCCATTTTGTTTCATTTCGTTCTCGTGCGGAACTAAATTCGTTCATCGCGCCCCAAGGTGCTTCAAGTATTTTGGATCCGCTATTTCCATTGATAAAAACAAATTGATTTGTTCATCATAAGTTGCAACAAACTTCAGGGGAATTAAATCACAGTATTTTTTTATTCAAATGAATATGGTATTCCAATACGGCGAAATAAACATTTAATTGCACTGGAATCATTATTTGCTTATTGGAAACAAAATTTGTTTCACTGGAATAAATATTTTTCCATTCAAATGGATTTGTTATTTCAATAGGGTGAAATGAATATCTATTCAGAACAAAGAAATACTTCTTTCCATGTATGTTAGGAAGAATCCAGAGTCTATCAACTCAATACGAGAATGCAGAACTGTTTACAGCGCTCCAAGGGTGAGGTCTCGAAACGCAAGTTTCCAAACCAACGAACTCTAACTCTCATCCCTCCTTTCCTCTCATAAACACACAAAAAGGTGGGAACAGAGGTCAGAAGACAGTTCAAGAGATTGTACTATATTGAGTTCATGGGCCCTGAACAAATCTCATGTTTCACACGTTTGACATACAAATACCTCCGTTCAAATTGCATTTCTACATATATATATATATATATATATATATATACAGGGTGGTGCAAAAGTCTGGATACATTCTAATAACTCCTGAACGGGTGGAGATAATGGGATAATTTTTTTTCAATTCAACGGGGAACAGAATCTACCATACTAGGAGTATGATAAGTCCTCAAACTTGGAGGGGGCGATGGGGGGGGGGCGAAAATCTTGAATGAGGCCGGGAGGCTTGAGATAGCTCATTTGATGAGGATTTTCAGCCCGAATACAGCCGTTTCTTGTTTTTTGGAATCGGTCAATTTTTCGTCGAATTATGACCACTAGAAAATTGTTCTGGGAGCAGTCAGAGCCGTTGTAAACCTTCCTCACTCCCCATCGGATGAAGATCTTTGGATGTTATCGTTCAATCAAATAGGGGGAGGGGGCACATGATATCTAGGGAAGTGGATTCCCGAAAACAATCGGAAATGATGAATAATAATGGATCCATCAACAAATCAAGATGAATAAGCAATAAGTGTACGAGGATTGCACACATTACGTAGCCCCCTAGCCAAAGTCCCCCCTCCAACTTCCTCATACCAGCGTTCCATATTGCACTCACCTTATAACGTCCCTGAATATGTTGATTCAGGACTGTTCACAAGTTTCTCTCACCTGTTCATTCGAATCATAGTTTCCATTTTCTTTGTGTTCCTCACTATTTCTGGCTCCTTTTGATTATTTCTCATCATTCTCCGATACTTTCGACAATTCTTGAACATTTCCGATAATTTTTGAATATTATCGGACAAATTCGATCACTCTCGACATTCCTAATAATTCTTGAACATTTACGGATGAATTCGCTTATTTCCGATAATCCTCAAACATTTTCGGATAATTTTGAATATTTTCGATATTCTCGATGATTTTCAAACTTGTTCGGGATAACTCCGCTCATTTCCGATATTTTCGATAATTCTTGAATATTCTCGGACAAATTTGATTGTTTTCGACATTCTTGATAATTCTCAAACATCCCCCCTCCCCTGATCTCCTGATTTGACCTCATTAGACTTGTTCCTTTGGGGACATTTGAAAGATCGGGTTTATCAAAATCGAGCACAAGATTTTTGAAGGGTTACTTGGAAGAATGATAGAAAAACCTCATCACTCCTGAAATTTTGCGGAACGTAGGTGAAAGTTGTTATGATCGTCTCGCTCACGGCATCGAATGTTTAGGCAACCATTTTGAACATCTCAGCTGAGTCCCACACTAAAGCGCGTATCTGCCCGAACATGGATATTATTCGGGAATGGAGGAAGACCACATCCAGAATGTAGGAATTGCTATATCTCGGCAAAGGATCGACCGATTTCATGGAATCACAGACGGTTGGATTCGGGTTGAAAAAACGCCATTCACAGATGTGTCACAAGCCCTCAATTTGATTCGAGATTCGTGTCTTCCCTACAAATCCCATAGCCTCTATCCAGAGTCATGAATTTCCACTCACATGCGGGGATACAATTCCAGACACAATCCATCAATTAGCGCGATTGGTCACTCATGTCTACTGATGATTCATTGGGTTGGAATGGCGATACACCAAGTGTTCCTCAGTGGAAGGTTATGAAAACTAATCAGGAATGTTTGTTGATTTTTCCTGATGCATTCCGATTCAAGGTGATAACCTTACCATCAATTCAAGACACATCTCATCAACGATCGGGATTCTCAACCGTTTCTAGAGTTGGAATCGTGATCGTCCAAGTTTTTCTCAGTAAACAATCAAGTAGGAATTCCTGGTCACTTTTGCAAATGCATTGTTTCGGAAGATGATAACCCCACCCACGGTTCCAGACACGATTCATCAATTTTCGCGACTGTTGACTGATGTTTATTAACAATTGCTTGATGTGGAAGCACGATATTCCAAGTTTTCCTTAGTAAACGATTATGAACATGGAGCAGCAATTCTAATAAGAATAACCGAAGAATAAGAAAAAAACCGAGATATTTGAAAAAAACAAACAAACAAACAAAAATTGTTTTTTTTTGTTGAAATTGACAAATTTTCCCAAACGCGTTTCTTTAGAAAATAATACTCCACCAACAATTCGAGACACATCTGATCAATTATCCCAATTGTTACCTGATGTTTATCAACAATTTACTTTGGCTAGGGGCTATGTAATGTGTACAATCCTTCTACACTTATTTCTTATTCATCTTGATTTGTTGATGAATCCATTGTTATCCATCATTCTCGATTGTTTTCGGGGATCCACTTCCCTAGAATGATACATCATGTGCCCCCCCCCCCCCTATTTGATTGAACGATAACATGCGAAGATCTTCATCCGATGGGGAGTGAGGAATGTTTACAACGGCTCTGACTGCTCCCAGAACAATCTTCAAGTGGTCATAATTCGACGAAAAATTGACCGATTCCAAAAAACAAGAAACGGCTGTATTCGGGCTGAGAATCCCCATCAAATAAGCTATCGCAAGCCTCCCCACCTCATCCAAGATTTCCGTCCCCCTCGCCCCCCCATCGCCCTCTTCCAGATTGAGGACTTCTCATCCTCCGAGTATGGTAGATTCTGTTCCCCCGTTGAATTTTAAAAAAAATTATCCCATTATCTCCACCCGTTCAGGAGTTATTGGGGTGTATCCAGACTTTTGCACCACCCTGTATATAAACCGAGAACATTGTTCTCAATGTCCGATTATTTTATTCATTTCATAGAAGTGTAGTTCCTTGAATTTAATTCCAGTAAACCTCAGAATCTTGAAGATGAATGTAAGATACCTGACCAAAGAGACTTTAGTATGTATCTAGAAGATATCTTAGATGTATATTAGAAATGTTATAAAAGATATCTCACAGATATTTGCATAAGATATCTGGAATATATCTCAAGGATATTTACCATCAGAGTTCTTAACATATCTTCTATAAGGTGTCTTTCAGAAGTTGAATTTCCGAACAGACCCTTTTACTGACTTTCACTTCGCGCCCCTTTTATTCTACCTTTTTCTCTCGTACAGTACTTGGCAAGGTATACAGTTTATATTAGGATTTATGACATTCCAAAAGAGCGATTGCGTCTGTGAATAGGATAACAACTCACCAAGTCAGTATAAGATATTTTATTCATATATCCAACACGTGTCCTTTCATCCTTTCTCATAATTGCTATGAATATAGATCACCGGCATTTCTAACCTCACTTCTCAACTGCTTTCTAACCTATCGATCAATCCAGTTGAAAATCTTTGGTGCACAGAATTATGTTGAATGAAATTTCTTATGTATCTACATGAGATTGTATTGGATGCAGAGAACATGTAGATTTTGGCTCCATGTTATGACGTACGGCAATCAACCACTGATAATCTTAATAACACATTCAACCGATTGCTGAGAATTTGCGGAAAGTGATGTAAGTTACGGAATAATATATGCCTACACATGTTTATGTACAAATAAATGATTGTACTTGATTACCTGATGAGATATTTATATTCAAGTATAAGATGTCAAAATCTGTGCGGATTCCTAACACATCCTTGACAAGTTTCCTAACCTTCCATCTTTCGTAACAATTCATCAACATAAGTATGAATCACATTCCCATGCCTTCTAATATTCCATATTATATTATTTGGCACAATCCCCTTGTTCTCATCAAATTAGTGCCGCCGAAGAGTTCAGTGTGCGAATTTTTCACCAAATGCGATCGAGGAGGGGAGTGTAAACTCTGTAACGCAGAAGTTGAATCTCCGGGTACTACGACTAATCTACATTCTCATCTACGCTACAATCATCCCGACTTAGAAGAAGCAGATCCTCAAATTCAACCAATGAATTCCAAGGAAAAACGGAAAGACATGGTAATTTATCACTTTTCCAGTTCATTATTTGATACTCAATCAATATCGACTAATTTGATTCGTGTGAATTATAGGAATACGATATTGATGAGATTGATGAACCATCATCGCCAGCTTCATCTACAATATCAATTTCAACAATTTATTCTGAGGCTTCCTCATCAAACATATCAAACAATCCACAAAAACTGAAACAAGTACGAGTTGATGATTTCTTTTCAAGACAAAAAGCATTTGGAGGTAAGCAATCCCTAGCGGAATAATTTCTCTAAATTTCTCTGACTCATTGGACCCGTTTTGTTGATGAATTTCTTTACATCTTCCTATGTCTCCTTTGCCTCTGAAATGTGATGGAAATTCCTAAAATACTTTGAATTTTCTTGAATGACTATGAAATTTTTTCTATATTTTTCGAAGATTTTCAGAGTTATCCAAAACTTATGTGAAGTAATTCACAGGAATTCAAAGTTTTCCAATTAAATTCATCAAGTATCATGGAGAATATGAAAGACGGCTGGAAAAAAACATGTTTAATACGCAAGAGAAATGAGAAGAAAATAAGTGATATTCGGAATAATTCAGAAATATTCAGAGAAAAGTTTTCACCAGGGATCTGTCTATTCTGATTGACACTTCCGTGGATACTAGGTATATTAGGTGTATAACTCCGCTTCCGCCGTTTTTTCTGGAATTCGAGGCTTTATTGTGAAAAACTGGTTAAACAATTATGATTCAAAGTATTGTCCATCGCTGACCACTACTTTCTCCCATCTTTCGGGCGGCATACGAATCCCGCGTTGGAAAAACTGGTCATCTTTTGAAGCGATCCAGGAATCGATCCAATTTCTCACTTCTTCATAAGACCGGAAGTGCTGGTCAGCTAAGCCGTGCGCCATTGATCAGAACAAGTGATAGTCCGAGGGAGCAACGTTTGGAGAATACGGCGGATGGGGTAGGGCTTCCCATTTCGAAGTTCCCAAGTATGTCTTGACCACTTCGCAACATGGGGTCGAGCATTGTCGTGCTGTAAAATCACTTTATCATGTCTCTCGTTGTATTGCGGCCGTTTCTCTTTCAATACTTGGCTCAAACGCATTAATGCGTTCGATAAAGATCGCCTGTGATTGTTTCAGTCGGGTTTAACTCCTAATACACTACGCCGAGCTGGTCCCACCAAATACTGAGCATAACCTTGGAACCGTGAAAATTCTGTTCGGCCGTCGACGTGGAAGCATGGCCGGGATATCCCCATGATTTTCTGCGCTTGGGATTATCGTAATGAACCCATTCTCCGTCCCCAGTCACAATGCGATGCAGAAATCCCCTCCGTCTTTGCCTTGCAAGCAGCTGTTCACAAACACACAAACACCTTTCAACATCTCTCGGCTTCAACTCGTACGGCATCCAATTTCCTTGTTTCTGAATCATTCCCATGATTCTCAGGCGTTTCGAAATGGCTGGTTGCGTCACTCCCAATAATCCTACCAATTCTTTTTGCGTTTGACACGAGTCTTGATCAAGTAATGCCTCCAATTCTGCATCTTCGAAAACCTTCTCTCTTCCACCGCCATGCTGGTCTCCGACGTTGAAATCACCGTTCCTGAAGCGTTGAAACCGCTTTCGGCACGTTCTTCCACCAATAGCGGCCTCGCCATATCTATTTGAGAGCATTCGATGAGCCTCAACCGCAGATTTCTTCATATTGAAGCAGAAAATTGAAACCTCCCGCAAATGAGGAGAATTTGGCTCGTAAGCTGACATGTTTAATCGAGAATAACTTCATGATGCAGGCACAAATCGACCAATATTTCGATGGCGTTATGTTTACAAATACCTGAGCTCATTGTATGACATCTATGATCTATTTATTTCAACTACCACTTACCGCTACAGCCATCTATTGCAAAACGGCGGAAGCAAAGTTATACACCTAATATAATATAATATGAAAGACTAATTGAATAAATATGGAATGGATTGTAAATTTCCATTCCTATATATTCAATTCAATGATTCAGAATAACGAGTAATTCTTTCTGTTCCAGATGGAGGGACAATAGAAGCAAGAATCACGAATAAATTACTCTTCATGATGGTGAAGGATAATTTACCTTTTTCTGTAGTAGAGAAGAAAGGATTCAAAACTTTCATGAAGACAGCAGCTCCATCATACAAAATCCCTAGCCGCAAAACCATCACTAGTTGCATGGAAGAAAAATATGAAGTTCTTTCTAATATGATGAAAGATGGACTTTCAAAAGTCCCTTGGGTTTCCCAACGACCGATGTATGGACGGACACACTAAATACGCAAAGTTATTTAGGTGTCACAGCCCATTTCATTGAAGCTGTTAATCATGTATCCGTTAATATCGGCGTTAAAGAATTAGCAGACTGCCATACGGCTGCCAATTTGGCAGACTGGTTATTAGATATAATCCAAGATTGGAGTATTCAAGAAAATAAAATCGTTGTCGTTACTTCTGACAACGCCGCGAATATTATCAAATGTATTGCGAATGCCTTCGGTGCTGATGAGCAGATGTTTTGTTTCTCGCATACATTGGATGTAATTTCCTCGAAAATCATTGGGAAGGACGAATTAATCCATTCTTTATGCAGTAAAATCAAAGTTATTGTTACTTATTTTAAAAGATCTGTGACTGCTTCAGATCAATTACGTATTCATTCAGATTTGAAACTTATTCGAAGTGTAGATACGAGGTGGAACTCTACGTTCTATATGATCAACAGATTCATTGAAGTATCGGATAGAATAAGTTTGCTCTTACTCAATCGCACCAGGGGACCTCCGATGTTAACTGCGACTGAACTCCAGATTGCAAAAGAATTCGTCAATCTCTTCAAACCGTTCGAGGAGGCTACAAAAATAATATGTGGAGAATCTTATGTAACTGCCGGCAAGGTCATACCCATCGTCAATACATTACAAAACGAATTATATACATACGTATCTGACACGGACATTGGAAAACGATTGAAGAATGGAATAATAGAACAATTTGAGAAAAGATTCGTTACTATTGAACAAAACCCTCTCTCAGGAATCGCCACGCTTATGGATCCTGGATTCAAACATATTAATTTTGAAGATAAAATAGCATGTTCTCAAATCGTCGATACTATCGCAAAATCAGTGAACTCTATAATCTCAAACGCTTTTGAGAACCGAACTGAAAACACTGAAATACCTGTAGTAAACAACGATCAGAGTAATTTTGGTCGTATCATGAAGATTTGGTAATTCAGAATAAATCAAAACTCTTTTCAAAAGAAGATGATCAAATACCCGAGGATTCGAAGTTCTATTTACACCAGTTGCCATCAAAAATGGATGAAAACCCTGTAAAATATTGGAATCTTTCACAAAATTTAGCATTGAGGGATTTAGCAATAAAATATTTAACAATTATTGCCACATCAGTACCATCAGAACGATTCTTTTCTAAGGCTGGCAATATTCTGACAAATCATAGAAGTCGATTAACTGGGAAAAATTTGCAGCACTTACTTCTTTTCTTCTTCTAATTGAAGACTGGCATATGACTTAAGAGAGAAAACTCAATACCTAAAGTATTCTATGAATCTCTTAGATGTATTCTGAACATGCATCTGACAATTGATCAATAGATCAACTTTCAAGTGTTTTATTAATCTATCTCTCAGCTCTTCATCGAAATAAGGAGCAAGTCCATGATTTATCAAATAAGAACATTCATTCTATCCCAACTGAAATTTTGATGCGATAACGCTATCACTGAACATCATTCTAAAAGTTTGTCCTATATCTGCGCAAGAACTTCGACTGAATTTTTTTTCCACAACCCTCATAGCTCAGAGAATTTCAGCCTTGGTAACGTCTTCTTTTATGCAAAAGGATTCACTGAGGAGGGGGCATGAATTCGACATAGCATTCACAACAGGAGACGTGAATGATGACGCAGATGACGCAACAGGCTCTTGAGGTCTTTGAATTTCTGAATTTTCAAATTGTGCACTTCGCGTAATTACACAACTGTTTTAAGTGGGATCGAGGAAATATTTCATAGACGGCTGACACGATTTCATATTGATCAACTTTTGATGATTTCGCCCTTTCGCATGTGATGTGACAGCTTGTCGTCCCATATTAGCCAGCTCGAAGGATTTATCGCACACCTTACAGTAAGCACAGTATTTATTTTGTGATCTTTTCAACCATCCAGAAAATTGTGCATGCAAACGGATATCTATCCACTGATCATTAAAAATAGTTTTTTTCGTGGTCATATTGATAATTCTTCGAATTTCAGTACATAATTCCAATCATCTATTCAACCTGTAATGAATCAGAATCTAGCATAGTTTTTCAATCGGAACCAAATACTAATTACACAGCACGAAAGTTCTGGGAGACTTTATAAAGAATTCGATATGAATTTTCATAGTTCAAATTGAATTCATTAGGAATTTTTCAAGATCTATTGTACTGTATAAAGATATTAATACCCATTACAGTTATTTCTATTATAGCTGAGAGAATATACGGAATAATGAATTCTGAAAAAACCTACACAATTCAATTATTTTAAACGAGTTCTAGATGCAGTCTCAAAATTTTCCCCTTGTATGAATACATATAATTTCATAAAATTAATCAGAATCTAGTGTTATTCCAATAAGTTCAGGGATATATTGGATACACGATTCAGTGAGAGCCGAGACATTTCATCTAAAGTGTTATTAGTTTGTTTCAAATTGACTTTAAGTAATTATCATACTGAAATCAGATTGCAGCTTTTCAAGTAATACAAACAATTATCAATATCGAGGATGTATATTCGAGTTTCTATATGAACTTCTTCGGATCATTGAGATGGAATTGATTCTACATTACACTGTCAAAGATGTTAGTATTAATTTTTATACAAAAGTTTGGAAGCAATCCGAAGAGAACATGAAGCTTCAGCGAACGTTCAGATTAGATCTGTATAAATCGGGCTGAAGGTTCATGAGAGCTAACTTTTAGATTCCCAAACGTTTGACAAAGGTTATACGGATGTTAAAATGTCCGTCTCGAAATACTTTCAGGAAACATAGAAGGAACGTTCGCTGAAGGTTCATCGAAGGTTTGACGAAGTTTTACAAAAATATCTATACTTATATTCATTTTTATCAATTTATATGACAAACCAAGTAATTGATAAGCATAAATTATTATAAATTGATCTAGGTATAGATATTTTTGAGAAGCTTCCTCAAACCTTCGATGAACCTTCAACGAACGTTCCATCTATGTTTCCTGAAAGTATTTTGAGGCGGACATTTCAACGTTCGTCGTACCTTCGTCAAATGTTTGTGAATCTAAAAGTTAGCTTTCATGAACCTTCGACCCGATCTATACAGATCTAATTTGAACGTTTGTTAAAGCTTTATGTTCTCTCCGGGAATCAACACACATATTTTTTTATTGAATTTCCCACACTTTCATTAAAATTCAAACACAGTATTGTACATCTTGGAATGGTTTTCATACCAAAATTGACTTGAATCTCATAGAATCTGTGGGGAATTCAATACACAAACATATATATGTATCAATTGCTTCTGAATTTTGTGTGCGGAATTCACAAAATCTTTTCATCAGCGTAAAAGTACAAGAACGTGAAAACAGACATTTTAACGTTCTGTGGATATTCGTGGAACGTTAAAAAATTGAATTCATTGAAAGAAACCAGAATTTGGTTATATTCTTTTGGTAAAGTAAAAACAATTGATTGCGCGTATGAACAAGTTGAAAGTATTGGAAAGCCGTTATTAGTAGGTTATGTATTCGTGAGAAACATGAAAATAGCTTTGAAAATGTTTAACTGTGAAAATATGTAAATTCTCATGGAAATAATGAGAATGATATACTCACAATAACTGAATTCCACTAAAACATCCACATTCAAAATTCCAAATATCATAAGGGAAGGGTGTAAACGATATAACGTCAGTGCTCTCAGATGCTCTCAGATTGGACTCGCAAACGTTACACACACAGATGCGATTGTACGCCCGTGTGGAAAAAGAGACGGTATTGTTGCGCGCGCAACATACATATATGTACAACATATATATATACACCCAATAAACATTTTTGGATCAGTCCAAAAGATATCTAAAAGATGTCTTATGCAACAAATTCAGATATGTTCAAGACATCTTGCAGTAAGACATTTTTTAGAAATCTAATAGACATCTCGGAGAAAGACATCCCAAACATATCTAAATTTGTTGCATGAGACATCTTTCAGATATCTTTTAGAGTGTTCCGGAAGACTTCCATAAAAATGTTCATTGAGGATACTTTCCTATTCATATCATGGTATCAAGGGCATATCTGAAACTTCATTGTCCTCCTTCGAGGGGACTCGAGCATGAGAAAGTAGGGAAGGGAAAAACTGGAATTTGTTGATGTTTGGAGGTTAAAATTTCACGATTTTATTTTTCAGCCTCCAGAAATCACTTGAACTATCAACGTTTGTGACGATGCGCAACCCTAGACATAGATTCATCATCATTATTGTGAGCAAGGTAGTGAATTTTTGGATATTCCCTTGAATGGTATCACACTTGAAGTCCACTCCGAATGGTGTTGCTTCAACACCTGACGGTGTTATTTTGACATTGTATGGTGTCATTCTAATAACATTTGGAGTTATTTCAACACCGAATTCCGGGGTGGACTCTTATACAATCAGCGCGGTGTCAATTGCTTCTCTTACATTGTTTTGATACGTTTGGAGGTGATCTACGAATTGAAATATAACAAGCGCAGTCAATAGATCAATTGTGAATACTTATTCTTCTGACATCGCATTTTGAACCGACCCAAACCAAAGGAATGGTATTCGCAAACAAAATCGCAAAACAATTCAATGAAATTTATACTTCACCCATACAGCACAAGAGTTCCCGTTATCCTCATGAATATGTATTCATTATGAATATTTTGAATTCAAAACGAACTCTTAATGAACAACTCAATGTTCAGAAAGAATTCGTATTGAAATTCCATAATGAATTCTGCAGGCATTCAATACGTTTTCATCCTGACTTCAATAAATTCTTATTGAATTCATTATTGGCGGCATAGCGGGGTCCATTCAAAAGGTCTTTGAGAAGTCTTCATGAATTTAAATTGATCATTTGTGCTGTATGGGTAAAAAATACAGAAGTAAACATTACTCCTTGAAAATTTTCTACTGAAATCGACTGTTTCAACGTTCCCTGACTTTTTATAAATTTGAATGGATTTCCCTGACTAATGGGGCATTTTTGAAACATTCCCTGACTTTCCCTCACCGAATAAGGATTCCCTGACTTTTAATGTCTGGTGGGACCCTGTTTATAGGAAAAATATCTAGTAACGTATAAATTATGTATACTTCTAAACATTTTTCCACTCGAGATTATTCTTCAAGAAATGATTTCGTATAATTTTTATATAACACCTATACAAATTGTCCAAATTGAAGAGTGAGACTCCAAAAATTGCTCATTTCTCAGACCTAGAATTTCACCCTAAATTTTGAGTTAAATGATCAGCTTATGATGATGAGTAACCAATCACTATTTTACGTATGGAGTATGAGATTAAGTTTGAAAATACAGGAAGTTGAAATAGAATGGATGAATGTATACCTATAAATTGAATGTATCAAAAATATACTATACAAAAACCGGCCAAAGTCACTGATTTTGGGTGCTTTCGATCATCTCAGGAGCTTGTTTCAGATCAATTTTGCAACCAATCAGAAAATTGGAAAATTATTTTCTAATTTTTTGATTCTTCGAAAAATTGATTCGGAACAAGGTCCTGAGACGATCGGAACACCCTTTAAAGTCACTCTTTCACGTCATCTGATATTTCTTCGACTCTCTGCACTGATTCATCCAATTGTGCACTCCCAAAGAAGAAAAAAGGTAATATCAAATGATGTACGTGTTACGCTTACTATTAAGAGTGCAATAATCTTACACGTTGATGTTATAAATCCTACATATCATTTCTCTCGATGAACGATCATTTTTCACGTACTTCATGAATCGAGCACATACGAGGTGTGTTCAAAAAGTAAGGTGACTTTTCAAATTTCGCGGGCAACGTACTTTCGATTATCGATTTTTTTGTTTTGTTATGTTGGCACACTCTTCCCGAACATCTGTATCAAGTTTCAAGTGTATAGCATTTTTTTTTTGGTTGTGAGAGGCGTAAAGGTTATAAGTGTTTTGCGTGCTCGGCGATTTCTTGCTATCGAAAAATATGGATCGAAGGATTTTCATCAAATTTTGTGTAAAAAATGAAATAAAGTGATCCGAAACACTTAAAATGTTGACAGTAGCATACGGTGAAACTGTTCTGAGTGAAAAAAATGTTTACAAGTGGTACAAACTCTTCCAAGATGGCCGGGAAGATGCCAATGACGAGCCTCGCTCTGGACGCCCAAGCACGTCAACAACTGATGAAAACGTTCAAGCAGTGGAGAAAATTGTTCTGGAAAATCGTCGAATCACTATCAGAGAAGTTGCTGAGGATGTTGGTTTATCGCTTGGCTCGTGCCATGAAATTTTTTCTAACGTTTTGGGCATGAGACGTGTGTCAGCGAAGTTTGTTCCGGAATTGCTAAACTTTGACCAAAAGAACCGTCGAATGAGCATCGCTCAAGAACTGTTGAATGACGTCAACGACGACCCAGATTCACTCAAAAGGGTCATAACTGGTGGAGAATCATGGGTATATGGTTATGATGTCGAAACCAAAGTCCAATCGTCCCAATGGAAGACCCCAGATGAGCCAAGACCGAAAAAAGCACGCCAAGTTCGATCAAATGTCAAAGTTTTGCTCACTGTTTTCTTCGATTACCATGGCGTGGTGCATCAGGAGTTCTTACCATATGGTCGTACGGTCAATAAACAGTATTATCTTGAAGTTATGCGCCGTTTGCGAGAAGCAATACGAAGAAAACGTCCAGAATTGTGGAAAAGTAATTTATGGCTTTTGCATCACCATAATGCCCCTGCTCACTCATCTTTGCTTATGAGAGATTTTTTGGCCAAAAACAACACCGCAATCATGCCTCAGCCACCATATTCACCGGATTTGGCCCCATGTGACTTTTTCTTGTTCCCAAAACTAAAGAGACCTATGAAAGGACGGAGATTTGCAACGATTGAAGAGATAAAGACTGCATCGCTGGAAGAGCTCAAGGCTATACCGAAAAGTGCTCATGAGAAGTGCTTTGAGGATTGGAAAAACCGTTGGCATAAGTGTATTGTATCTGAGGGGGATTACTTTGAAGGGGACAACATAAATATTGATAAAGAAATAAATATTTTCTCTTAAAAATACAAAATCACCTTACTTTTTGAACACACCTCGTATATGAGATCATATATGGATTTTGGCCATATATGATCATGTATGAATGAGATTGTACATGGCCATATGTGATCATATTCAATTATACATCATCATATACATCCATATATGGACAAAAAAATTTTTCATGGAACATGATGAAAAACCAAAGGGAAGAGAAGATGAGATCAATGCTGATAGATTCCTCACTTTCATATATGAATGCATATATGAGTCCATATATGGGTCCATATATGGAATTTTTTTCCCGGATAGCTTAACTCGGATAATCAAAAGCATACCACTACATGAGATAACCACATTGCATTTTCAGAAAACATTAAGGCCGTGTAAGATTTCTCTTTTTTGCTTCAATTGGTTATCCCACTATCAATTTTCGTAGGGGAACCCGGGGCAAAATGGGGTACTTATTGTTCAGAACGGTTTTTATAGGTTTGGAAGATGAGATGAAAATGCGAGAACATATGGAAAATTTTATGCAAGGGCTTCTACAATGCATACGAGGTGTGTTCAAGAAGTAAGGTGACTTTGTATTTTTAAGGAAAAATATTTATTTATTTATCAATATTTATGTTGTCCCCTTCAAAGTAATCCCCCTCAGATACAATACACTTATGCCAACGGTTTTTCCAATCCTCAAAGCACTTCTCATAAGCACTTTTCGGTATAGCCTTGAGCTCTTCCAGCGATGCAGTCTTTATCTCTTCAATCGTTGCAAATCTCCGTCCTTTCATAGGTCTCTTTAGTTTTGGGAACAAGAAAAAGTCACATGGGGCCAAATCCGGTGAATATGGTGGCTGAGGCATGATTGTGGTGTTGTTTTTGGCCAAAAAATCTCTCACAAGCAAAGATGAGTGAGCAGGGGCATTATGGTGATGCAAAAGCCATAAATTACTTTTCCACAATTCTGGACGTTTTCTTCGTATTGCTTCTCGCAAACGGCGCATAACTTCAAGATAATACTGTTTATTGACCGTACGACCATATGGTAAGAACTCCTGATGCACCACGCCATGGTAATCGAAGAAAACAGTGGGCAAAACTTTGACATTTGATCGAACTTGGCGTGCTTTTTTCGGTCTTGGCTCATCTGGGGTCTTCCATTGGGACGATTGGAGTTTGGTTTCGACATCATAACCATATACCCATGATTCGTCACCAGTTATGACCCTCTGAGTAAATCTGGGTCGTCGTTGACGTCATTCAACAGTTCTTGAGCGATGCCCATGCGACGGTTCTTTTGGTCAAAATTTAGCAATTTCGGAACAAACTTCGCTGACACACGTCTCATGCCCAAAACGTTAGAAAAAATTTCATGGCACGAGCCAAGCGATAAACCAACATCCTCAGTAACTTCTCTGATAGTGATTCGACGATTTTCCAAAACAATTTTCTTCACTGCTTGAACGTTTTTATCAGTTGTTGACGTGGTTGGGCGTCCAGAGCGAGGCTCGTCATTGGCATCTTCCGGCCATCTTGGAAGAGGTTGTACCACTTGTAAACATTTTTTTCACTCAGAACAGTTTCACCGTATGCTACTGTCAACATTTTAAGTGTTTCGGATCACTTTATTTTATTTTTCACACAAAATTTGATGCAAATCCTTCGATCCATATTTTTCGATAGCAAGAAATCGCCGAGCACGCAAAACACTTATAACCTTTACGCCTCTCACAACCAAACAAAAAATGCTATACACTTAAAACTGGGTACAGATGTTCGGGAAGAGTGTGCCAACATAACAAAACAAAAAAATCGATGATCGAAAGTACGTTGCCCACGAAATTTGAAAAGTCACCTCACTTTCTGAACACACCTCGTATATCATTTGGATGTAACAAAGAAAAAACGTTCATTTTTTATGACTTGAAACAAAAAATGAGATTTTGTCCGTTTTGGAAAAACACGGGGCAAAACGGGGTACTGAGAGAAAAATGTAATAAAAAATGATAAATAATTATTCAGGGTAAATTAACGTCAGGAACTTGATCAGAGATGTGTGGAGAACGAATTCATGAAGCAGAAAGGAAGAACACGAGGATCTTTTCATCATTACAGGTGAATTCGACTCCTTCGTTTTCTTAGTCAATGTGAATTAAAGACTCACTTTGTACGCTTTTTTTATTGATTGTTTTCTTCCCTCGATCTTTTGAGTTCTTTTTTTTCATTCTTTCTTCCTTGGCTTCTTCATCTCTTTTACGTTTTGTCACCGCTTCTTCAAGTTGTTCTCTGTGAGAAGATGATGTCAGGATCGCAGTTTGTCCTCGTCTTCTTGTTACTCGTTGTGTAACGACTGTGACTTTTGGAATTGGGAACAAATCATTTCGAGATGAGTTTTGGAAAGTAGAAAATTCTGTTTCAGGAGTTGTGGGTATTGGAGCTGTTCTTGATGTTCCGTTTAAATTATTATGAGTTTCGTTAGTAGGAAGACTGAGTGGAATGTCAGTAGTATCTGATGGCAAGAAGTCTGCATCGCAAAAAACATTCATATTCAGCGGCCAGATACCAGTTTTCTCGAATCCACTCATTGCATCTTTCATAGAGGCCGCGTTCAAGAAAGCTGCTTCGAACAAGGTTGGAATTTAAAAGAAGCTGATCACTTTGCTTGGATTAGTACGAAGCCATGTTTTAGTTTGTTGTTCATAGTACAAACTAAGAGGTTTCATGAAAGACACGTCAAGTGGTTGCAGTTTGTGCGAACAATATGGCGGAAAGCAAAGAATAATGACACCATTGCTTCTAGCAAGATCAATAACTTCTAGATTTTTGGTGTGTGAGGCGTGCCCGTCCAAAAGTAGTAGAACAGGATGGTCAATGGAAGCTCTTTAAAGCTCGAGAAACTTTCGAAACCATTCAGTGAATATTTCACGAGTCATCCAACCAGATTCATGAGCTTCCGGCCAGCCTCCTACGGGCAACCCAAGCTCAAATTCTTGTTTTTTTTTCTTTTTTGGGAAAATTAACATAGGAGGCATGAATTTTCCAGAAGCAGAGCAGCATATTTTCGCTGTAACGGTTGTTCCACGATCAGCAGACGTTAACACACCAACTTGTCGTTGTCCTTTTGCAGATATGATTTTGGAATGTTGTTTTGGCACACAAGTGATGCCAGTCTCATCGCAATTATAAATATCTTTACCTGTTATTCTTTTTTCATCTATAATTTGTGTCAAAAGATCAAAAAACTTACTGACGGCGATTTTGTTGAAACCCATTGCGCGTGCACCAGAAGTTTGTTCGGGTTTCCTGATACTAAGCTCTGGATGTCTCGCTAGGAATCCATTCATCCAATCTTCACCAGCCATCCGATATACATGATTGAAATTGTGAGAACAACCGTTCCTTCCTGCCAATTCATAAGCTAGTTCACGGCATTCTATTCGAGACAATCCAAATAGACGCTGCTGCATATTTAAGAGGTAGGTGACAAGTTCTTGTTCTTGATCGGAATTGAAGACGCAACTGAAGTTTCCAAGGGTTTTATGAATTTTTGAACTTCCACAATCCTTTCTTCTTTGGACATATCTCTCTAATGTACTTTGTGGAACATCAAAACATTTTGCTGCTCGTTTATATCCCATCACACCCGTAACAACTGCTTCCACAGCTTCCTCCATGGTGTCAACGGACCATTGCTGTCGATCACTTTTTTTACCATCTAAAAAAAAAAATCAATCGTTCTGAAGAACCACATAGCAATATCACATAACAACCTCCCTCCCCCAATATCACGATTCAAGAACAATAGCTTGATTAAAATATAACGACAAGTAAAAAAAATGATGAAAAATGATTTTACTTGCAGATACCCCATTGTGCCCTGAATGAGCGTTTGAAGAGAATTCAATACTGAGAATCGTTCCGCATATTTTTTTATCAAGACAAATACGTGACAATATGTTTCAAATTGTGCTCAATTCACTTGTCTAAGGTAAAAATACAAAAGAGAAATACAATATGACTTACCTTGATTTCAAATTCAAAGAATTTTACAAAATCATGTACTCTGCAGAACAGATAAATACTAACAACACCCGCCATTTTGGTATAGAGTTGTCATTTGTTTTTTCAGATTCCAGGTGTCGAAATGATCACACAATACCAACCTTAGCCGATTTCAACACTCCTAGAAGGAAATATACCCAAAACTTCATTGTGCCCCGTACCCCGTTTTGCCCCGGATTCCCCTACTTTTTAATATCCAATAAGTCTCACAGATCAGTTTTAACATATGCAATCCTGAAGGGACATGGGATCCTTGAAGAAATGGGGGAAGCTTTGTCACATACTTTCTGAACAACTGTGCAATGAACGCTAATTTGAAATCTGCAGTGACAATGTGCATTGCTGAAATTGAACTTTGAATGTAAAGGTGGAACTGCAAATGATTTCTCAAAATCATGCGAACGATTATAAATATATTGACCTACACATGTTAATAATTTGTAGAACTTGATTTCTTATGTCTAAGGATATGTTTTGGGCTTTGAATTTATATTCAGAGCGTAATCCTAGCAGGTCACTCCATTGCTGCATATTTAAAATTTGTGATTATTGCTCAGTTGCTTCGAAACTACGTAGCAAAATTTTATCAGTTTCCTGATGTTCCATGGCCTTTAATTGATTCCGTAATATTTTCATTCGTAATAGTTTCTGCACTTTCCAAATTCGAATCAGTGAAATTTCACTATTCTTGCAGTTAAAAGTCAACGATTGAATTGAATCAGTGAATCATCACTGATTATGAAGGTGGACGTATTCCCAACTGATCCAGTCAGTGAGATCCCACTGCAAAGATCAGGTAATATTCACTGATTGTACATTGGATATGCACTCATTCGCAGTGGTCGACTTTCCCCTGCGATTAGTGAAATTTTACTGTTCTGAATTTGGAGAGTAATAGTTTCTGTAACATTTTCTGAATCAAATTCAATATTTACCTCCTCGAGGAGATGACCAAGTTAAGTTAGTTATACGGATGTGATTGTGTATATTACATCAAGATATGGAGACTTTAGTCACGAAAAGAATGGTATTGTAACCTGTTTTCCTTCCTGTTGTTGTGTACCTTGAATAACTGCAAGTTCGTCATACACAAAGGTCGTTTTGGTCGCTCAATTATATGTCTTCAATCAACTTCTGCTCCTTGTTCGTCCTACCGTGGTGTAATTTCATGGAAAAACGTTGAGATGAGCTATTGTAGTAATTTCCTGAGAAATATGGAAGTATCACTAGAATGATAAATTATCATGACAATACTCTCCTTCCCGTGAGAATTATGTAGATCTCGCATGAGATGACAAGAAATCGAATCTCTTCAATGTACTTGGATGGTTTGCAATTTGTTTTTTCTGAACATCAATCGATTCAAATGATTTTGGTCCCAAAGGAAGAATGAACAATAAAATGAGGAAAGTAGTGAATTGTTCCTATCAGTGAAATCTGCGAACTCTATCTTTGGGATCATGGGAAAATTGGACTTTAGTTCTTCTTCATGAGTTGGGGAAAGTATATGGAGACAATTTTTAAATCACAAATTGGAGCTTAATGTAATACCACTTACCTATATTATTTTATAATTTTCAAATTATTTTCTTACATTCATTCAACTGAACAGAAATGGACCTGATGAATTCATCTGCATGCGAATACTCTCTACTTGTGGAATTAACGGAGGGGAGGTCTGAATTGAAAGACCTATGAAACAACATTCTTTCGGATACGAAGAACAATTGAATCAACAAAACTTATGGAAACAAATTTTCCCAACGTGAAATCATGAGGCAAAGTGCGTTTTTTTACAATTATTATGGACTAGTGTGCGAAATTTATAAAAAACGAGACATCCAATTGGAACGAACCAGAGCTGATTATGTTCAGTTTTGTACCTCCTCTAATGTGAAGTACAAAAATATGTGCAGTATTATTGTCCAACAATTCCAATAGCAAGTTTGAATGATTCTTTCCTCCATGGAGTACGCTTTTTTCTAATCTCGACGCGAAGAAAAATGATTTTAAAGCGCGTGACAATAATTGCTAAGTGTTTCTGAGAACTGAATACAATTTTGCAAAAACGAGCAACGACTCGGCTGCTCGCAATGACGACAATTTATGTAACAGTGGCAAAGATTACTAATGTTTAATGTACTAATAATTAATGTTCATTCATAAAACCATACAATGATCTGCAAATACATATCTTCCCGCCGATAGCATCAATAGTTACAGAAGGCTGATCAATCATTTTGAAGATATCGGAAACCCCCATTGGAAATGAGAATTTCATAATGATCAAGCTCATGCCGAATCTTTTAATATTCTACATCTTGAAGAGATGCAAATGAACCACTGTGGAGCCTGTATCGAAACGTTTGATGAACTACAATTGCATCTCTTTAATACATTGCATGTACTGGAATTTTGTTTTGTCTCAACTGTACGTTATGAATTTGAATACATTGACTTACCCAGTCAAAAAATCCAGCTGAGTTCCATAAGCGAACTGCGGGGATTTTCTGACCTGGGATCCAGTTCACAAGATTTCAGCAGGGTCCATTGGAACACCTATATGGGAAGTTTTCCTAGCAAGCTTCCCACCCAGTCAAAAATCCAGATGGGTTTCATTAGGGAAATTCCCCACCTGGGAACCTGTTGAAGGAATTTAGTCAGTCCCACGGGGAAATTTTCTCAGCAAGGTTCGTATGTTAAGAGAGCCGTTCGAGGTCCTACGTGAGGTGCTGTGCGGGAAATGTTTTCAGCAAGGTTTTCATGTCACAAAGGCTATGTTGAGTCCCATGTGGGGACCTGTGTAGAAATTCACCAAACCGAATTCTTGACTCAAAAACAATGATTGAGATGGGAGACTTTATAGAGTTCTATTCAACTGATTCCGAGTCCAGAAGAGGTGGTTGAAATTCGGTACGATAATATACAGGGTGGTCCATTTGAAGTGATATAGTCAAATATCTCGGAAACTGGTAGAGATGGGAGAAAATGTTCCAGATAAGAAGTTTAGGGTTTCAAGGAGGGAGTATGATGCTGACCTTGAACAATCCCTCGGAGGTCATTTTGAAGGTCATTTGGGGGTCAAGATGGTTTTTTTGAACGGGATTCCCATTTTTTGATCATGGCATGGGGAAGCTGGTTTCAAACCCTTCACGAAACACTGGTCATGGATCCCTTTCCGCCCATTGGGGTGCAAGGTATGGACCGTCGAAGTTGTTGATGAACTACTCTTAGCGCTACCCAGGCACAACAACGTGGACGTGGTAGTTCTCTGTTCCCTCCGGAGTGCTTGATTACCGTGGGTCCCCTTGCCTCTCACATGAGGGGTGCTTGATGCTGTCACAATGATTGCTCGAAGTTACCCCCCTCTGCCTGGAAACATAATCCTGGTATGTTGGCACAAACAGTGCGGATGCGATCGATCATATCCTCCCTCATTTACAAACAAACTTCATAATTTTTTTTTGGTAAATCTACAAAGAGATTTTTCACAGTGTAACTCTCTGCGGTGAATTCTCTGGAAGCTCGAAGGATTTTTGTATCCGTTCGAATGTGCATCCTAATCGACGTTATGTGGTATGGACAATACTTCCAATGTTTCCAGCAACCTCCTAAGAATTTTTGAGAGTCGATATCCATTTATAACCCTCATTGAATCAAATGGGATAATTTATTCGATTTGAAACGACATAATCGTAATAAATCGTACACATTACTGCCAACCATAATAAGCAGAGACTCAGTGTTCCCGTTTGTTTATGTTCACGTTTTTTTCCACTGAAATCGACTCTAATCTGCATTGAAATCAGTCCCGATCTTCGGAGAAGAGCGATGAACAAGAATACATAAACAAACAGGAACATCGAATTTCTGTTTATTATGGTTGGTTATGTGGATGATTACGGGAATACGTGATCATTTTAACACTGGTTCTGAACTGAGACTATCACAATCGTTCTTCTCCTTTGCTCATTCGATCATCTACATTCATCAATCCATTCCATTTGATTCAATTGGAGGAATGAATCACTATCCACCCTCTGAAATTATTGATATGATGCTTGTGCTTGGCTCATGTCACAATGATTACAACGAAGCTGCAAGAGTTCACCAGGATTGGTATCCCGATCGCCGCATCGCGCACCCCACGACCATCCGTCGACTCGAATTGAGGGCTCGACGAGGGGTATCGCAGCGAGATCTAAGACATCACCGGTACGATGAGAATGATATTCGTGCACTCACCATATTGGGACTTATCCACTTGGACCCTCATGTTAGTAGCAGATCGTTGGCACGAATAACTGGTATACCCCAGACTACTGTTTCGAGAATCTTGAAGCATGTCAAATATCGACAATACCACATTACGTTAACTCAAGTCTCGCTCCAAACGACATGAGACTTCGAATTAGACATTGCAACTGAGCACGAGCAAGGCTGGTTGACGATCCTCAATTCTCCGACTATGTAATGTTCTCCGACTAAGCATCTTTTCAGAGCACTGGGCATTTCAATAGACACAACTCTCATTACTGGTTGGATGTTAATTCGCATTGGTATCGAGCAATCGACAACCAACATCGTTGGAGCGTAAATGTGTGGTGCGGCATCGTCAATGGCTATTTAGTCGGTCCACATTTTTTCAACGGCACTTCGAACGGCCCCATGTTTCTGGAATTTCTGGGGGATTATTCACCAGGCTTGCTCGAGGTTCTGGATTTACGAAGGAGCAAGAGGATGTGGGTCCAACTAGATGGAGCGCCACCCCATTACGCATTGATCGTGAGAGAATACCTTGATCATCATTCCCCGGGAAGGTGGATTGGACGAGGTGGGCCAGTTGCGTGGCCTCCACGCTCACCCGACTTGAAATCTCCTGAATTTTTTTGTGGGGATTTCTGGAAGACGAAGTATTGAAGGCCCAACCAACAACGAGGGAGGACATGATCGATCGCATCTGCGCTGTTTGTGCCAACATACTGCGATCAGTATTTCTGAAGACGGTTACAAATTTTCGGCGGAGACTGGGATTATGTATCCAGGCAGAGGGGGGTAACTTCGAGCGATTATTGTAAGAGCATCAAGCACCCCTCATGTGAGAGGCAAAGGGACTCACAATAATCAAGCACCCCACATGTGAGAGGCGAGGGGACTCACAATAATCAAGCACCCCACATGTGAGAGGCGAGGGGACTCACGATAATCAAGCACTCCAGAGGGAACAGAGAACTACCACGTCCATGTCGTTGTTCCTGGGTAGCGCTAAGAGTAGTTCATCAATAACTTCGACGGTCCATACCTTGCACCCCAATGAGCGGAAAGGGGTCCATGACCAGTGTTTCGTGAAGGGTTTGAAACTAGCTTTCCCATGCCATGATCAAAAAATGGAGATCCCGTTTGAAAAAACCATCTTGACCCCTGAATGACCTTCAAAATGACCTCTGAGGGCTTTTTCAAGGTCAGCATCATACTCCCCCCTTGGAACCCTAAACTTTTTATCCGGAACATTTTCTCCCACCTCCACTAGTTTCCGAGATATTTGACTATATCACTTCAAATGGACCACCTATGTATATGTCTAGTATATAGTATACACTGTAAAAAAAAACTGGAAATTTACTGTGCAACTGGACTGGAAATTTCCAGTGCTAGTACTGGAATATGGATATTCCAGTACATGTACAGAGATTTTGTTGTTACGTTACTGAAAATTTACCAAGCATAACTGAAAATTCAGTCATTGTACTGGAATTTTCAAGTTTGAGATGATGTACTGAAATTTTGCCATGATTTCGCGAAAATTTTACCGGCTCGTACTACAATTTTATAGTTCTTGTGCACCAAAAAAAAATATTCCCTCAAAAAGGACTTGAGAAAAAATTTGGAATTTAGAAAAAAAAACCTAATCGTTGGTATACTGGAATTATACAGGTTTTTAACTGCAATTCTCAGGTTTTGTGATGGAATTTTCCAGTTACTATGCAATTGAATTATACAGGTTTTGAACTGCAATTTTCAGGTCGTGTGATGGAATTTTCCAGTTGCTATGCAACGGAATTTAATCACTGTTGCACTGAAATTTTCCACTTCTATTGGACTTCGTCATTTCTGGCAGGAAAAATTTCAAGTCTTTATATTAAAAATTTCCTGATTGAGATTTTGAATAATAATTGTAATTGTAGCCAATGAAATTGATATATGAGGTTTTTCCAAGACTTATCCTCTTGTGTTCTAGATATGAAGCATATGTAGTAACCCAAGCTGGCCTTCCAACATGTCGCGCTACAGCTCATCGGTTAGGTCTTAGGTTTCAGTTGGTCGGCAGGTAGAAAAGTGTGGGTTCAAATCCTGTTAGGTAGACATGAGTTTCTGTCCATCCAAATGAACAATCAAAAGTTTCTCAATCATCTTGGAACACAAGGACCCTGCAAAATCACTTTGCGTGAGCAATTTTTTTTCAATTTTCATGGATATTTTCAGCATTAATTTTCCAGTACATGTCCTGGAAAAGTCCAGCTCGTGTACTGAAAAATTCCAGTACCGAGGCTCAGAAAATTTCCAGTTTTGATGCGGGAATTCCATAACGTTTGCACTGAATTTTTGCAGTACAAATGTGCTGAAATTTTCCGGTACATGTACAGGTTAATGACTTCCAGTACATGTACTGGAATTTTCCGGTGAAATTTTTTTACAGTGTATGAAATTCTGTCAATATTCCGAAACTGATTACATATTCAACCTCAGTTCACGTGGAAACTAACTTTTTGACAAAAAAAATCCTCCATCACTTCTCCTCAGAATATTTTCTTCCAGAAATGATCATCAGATCCCATCCCAACAAGGAGAGGGCGGTAGAAGTGAGAGCTACTTCCTGATAAAAGTTCTATGCATGTGTACCTTAGGTACTCGTAAGAACCCTGTTGGCTGCCGTTCCAACGCGGCTTAGTTTCCTGGATATTTGAGTTTGAAGATTGAGCGCGAGCTGATATAGGCGAAGACAGTACCTCCAGTCAAGCGACCAGCGATGGCTTAAATGGGATTGCGCCAACCTTCAGTTCCGACGACCCGCGTTCGAATCTTTGGAAGGTGATTTCTTTTTTCCTCCGTATCATCGGAATATATCGCTCTTTCAATCTCATGTCCTATCATTCATGATGAGAGAATTATTTTTCTTTCTTTGTCAACATTGTACGGTGAGAAACGAGTAGCTTCATTCTTGAACATACAGGTTTCTATAAGCTTCATTTGTGAACACGTTTTTTCGGTGCATTCATACCTAATATTTCATCAATTCATTGTTCTTCTGGCATATGGAAATTATAATCTACAGTACATACTCCCAAGTGATAGAGATCAAACTTTTCGCAATCCTCCACTTGCTGTAGTAGAGATTACATACAGAAAATTTGTTTAATTCTTTGGTTTCTGATTCCGTTGTGTGAGCAACGCTCATTTGACGCTCAGAAATGAAACCAAACAGACATGGATTTGAATATTCATTCGATGTCTATCACCCAAAAGGGTGAAAATGCGAAGCATGTGCTACAAATTACAATTAAGATACGTCAGATGCAAATGTGCACGAAAAAATGTATTCACAGATAGAGTTATGAGAAAATGTTGCTAAAGTTTGAATCGTTTGTCGAAGTGAATTGTGCTCTAATAACGGAATACTCATTCATTTGAGATCGAAAATTTTGCAGTTCATGATTCAAGCAATGTGTCTTGTTACAAGGGGTTAATTTGAGGAGATGAACAACGATGATCTATCAGAGGTTAAATTTTCGTTTTGTTTCTTATCAACGATTCAAACTCCAAGAAGATAATAGCAAACTGTTCCTTCAAAAATGAAGCTACCTGTTTCTTATCGTACGATGTCCACAAAGGAAGAGAAAGAATTCTCCCATCATGAGTGCTAGGACTTGACACTGAAGGAACAATATATTCCCATAATATGAAGGAAGAAGAAATCACCTTCCAAACATCCAGACAAGGGTATTCGGGGCTGGATGTTGAAAATTTCTGGCTAGAAATTGAGGTCCAGCCTGCTCCTAGTACGTACTTTCATACGAAAAATCAAAAGCGGCATCGGTGATTCCAGTGCGCACACTTTTGTCGAAAAGTAATGGACATGTCCATACATAAATATGGGACGTTTCACGTCAACTAGACACCCCTTCTGTGTTACGAAGTGAAATACGATATAATAATGATCTGAGGTGATTATCATCCAATCACTTCGAACAAATTTTCATTTATTTGTTTCCACTTGGCTCGAGCGGCTGAACCAAATCGAACCTGTGGGTCTGCTCTAGTTCCAAGTTCGCCGGAAGTGTTTAATTCTTAGGGCAGCACCCATGGCTTTGTTCATACCAATGATTATTGATGAAACAAGTCGGATGGAATTTCATTCGAGGAAAACCAGGGAAAAGGAAAGGAATACATTTTGAATATGGGAGCAGTGTATATTTCGTAAGGAGGAAATCACAACAGAGTGTATTACAATGAAATGAAATGGAAGTGAACATTGATCAAAATAAAGGAAAGCAGGAGTTCAAAGGGGTATTCTCATGCGTGTTTGTGTATGTGAGTGTGATATAATAGACTCACTACTCATTGACATGAATTCAACTCTGAATTGCTGATGACTTGTTGCGAGCTGGTCCCAAACGGTAGTGCACAGGATGTCGTTGGTGGCGAGGAAGAGCCTGACGGTATCGAAGGGAGCATGGTAGTGGCGAGTGGAGAAAATTCTGCCGCGAAACACGCACTGACTCTACAATACGGTTTTCTTGAAATTCAACTCAAGAATGTGTTTGAGTGCGAAGATGAATGATTGGATTAGGGCAATAACTATTCGGCCTTTTCACGAAATGCTTCGTGAAAATATACAGGGTGTTTCAGGACTCGCTGAAACTGGCTGGAGGGATTGTTCTCTAGTGAAAACTAAGAAGAGTGGTTTTTGGATCAAGTCGATCCGACACTTAGTTCTCGAGATATGAGCATTTTTAGATTTTTTTTCAAACCCAAATCATCCAACAGCATTATGTGCTACGTACTGGAGCTTGATACCATTTGCTAAGTTGGGAAACGGCGGATCTCTGGAAAAAAAATTGAACTATCCTATCATTTTTTGTTCCAGAGCTACAGCGATTTGAAGTTGCTGAGTTCTGATTGGCTAAGAGCTCAAAAATTTAAAATCGCTGTAGCTCTGGAACGAAGAATGATAGGATGGTTCAATTTTCTTCCAGAGATCCGCCGTTTCCCAACTTAGCGAATGGTGTCAAGCTCCAGTACGTAGCACATGATGCTGCTGAGTGATTTGGATTTGAAGAAAAATCTAAAAATGCTCATATCCCGAGAACTAAGCGTCGGAGCGACTTGATCCAAAGACCAATCTCCTCCGTTTTCACTAGAGAACAATCCCTCCGGCCAGTTCCAGCGAGTTCTGAAACACCGTGTATATCAACGGCACGTTAAACTTACGTGATTTAATACACGGTACGAGACGGGAGATTGATGGTAGTCTCCAATTCGTAATCCGTTTTTGGCTGAATCGCCTGTGTAAGGCGTGACCCCGTTGAGTATCCCGGAAGGTTACTCTGTTCATTTCATCGTTCACACTCTATATAAAGGAGCGGTGATTTCTGGGATTGGGAGTGGGGGAATCTCGTGATTGAATTCTTCGCTGTTATCGATCAACGTGCCTTCATTACTATGCTCACTGGAAATGAATTGAGCGTGCAGCGCCTTCAAATTGACTGCGGCCAGCGCCCAAGCTCTTGGTCGCGCTTCGCGCTCATTTTGGGCGCGCGGCGCGCTCAATTTATTTCCAGTGCTGAATAATAAATTGATGCATTTGAGGAAGGAAAGGGGTATTTGGAAAGAGATAGAAGGAAACGTGCATACTGCACTGTGGTAACAGCTCGATGCGATCTCAGCGAATTCACGTATTGGAAGTGCAAACTAATTTGGTCCGTTTTTTTTCAGTTAAAGATGCGTTTATTTCAGAAGAACATGAATTATCGAATTAATCAAAGTATTGTCCATCGCTGGCTATCACTTTTTCCCCATCTTTAGGGTAATTTTCGAATCCCGTTACGGAAAAACGTCTCGTCTTTCGAGGCAATCCAAGTTAGGAGCCAATTTTCGATTTCTTCGAACGAAGTGAACCAGTGGCCTGCCAAATCGTGCTGCATCTGTCGGAATAACCAGTAATCAGGAGGAGCAATGTCCGACGAGTACGGCAGGTGCGGTAGAATATCCCATTTCAACGTTTCCAGATAATTTTTCACTACTTTTGTGAGATGAGGCCGAGCGTTATCGTGTGAAAGAATAACTTTGTCATGTCTTCCCTTGTATTCCGGGCGTTTTTCTCGTAACGCACGACTCAAACGAATCAATTGTAGCCTATACCGATCACCCATAATAGAATCACCAGGTTTCAGCAACTCCCAGTTGCTAATAGTATATAACACCCTTTTGGTCCCACCAGATACACAGCATGATCTTTGAACCATGAATATTCCTCTTTGGTGTCGATGTTGGAGTCAATGGCAACGATTGACCGGGCATAGCATAGTATTTTCTTTTCTTGGGGGTATCGTAGATTATCCATTTCTCATCTCCTGTCACAATCCGATGTGAGAACCCCTTTCTTCGTTGTCTCTGAATCAGATGCTCGCAAGTGAAAAATCGCCGTTCAATGTCTCTAGGCTTTAAGTCATAAGGCACCCAATTGCCTTGCTTTTGAATCATACCTATGGATTGTAATCGTACGTAGACTGCTTGTTGCAAAACTCCTGATGATTCCGCAAGCTCCTGTTGCGTTTGACTCGGATCTTCGTCAAGTAAAGCCTCCAATTCATCGTTTTCGAATTATTGCAGTTGTCCTGAGCGACGCTTGTCTTTGACACTGAAATCGCTATTCTTGGAACGTCGAAACCATTCCCTACATGATTTATCAGTTGGAGCATTGTCACCATAAATTTCTACAAGCATTCGATGGGCTTCAGTCGCACTTCTTTTTGCAATTAAAACAGGAAACTAGCACCTCCCGCGAATGCTGCTTAGTTAAAACGAAATTTGACATACTTCACTGAGTAAAAATCGGGATTCTAGAAGGAACTCGGAGTGATATCAACTGGATATTATTCGCAGGTGTCTAACCTCTGTGAAACAATTGAAATCGGTTGTGACTATGGAACATTCATGAGTGCGAAAGTCATCTTCTCAAACCGGACCGAACTAATTTGTACTCCCAATATCAGTATGTTTTCAAGTTGGCTTTACTTGATGTGTGAAGAAGAATTCCACTTATATACATTGTAATGATTTATTATGATGCAATTGAGTATTTGGCGAATCTGATAATGATGGAGGGGAATGATAAATAAATAGGGAAATAGAAGAATGGAAGAGAATCTTGAGTGCGATTGTACGCTTCTCCCAAACATGCTTGCGGATTACAAATTCTCGGTGTGATGCAATGTTCGAATTTTCTTCCGAAAACAAGTTTGAGGGAAGTCGCTTGTTGTTAATACTCTTCATGCTTGTGGACGTATCATTTGCTGGAGTGAGGATATCCGATCCACTGTATTTAACCTCGAGTTCTCTCCCAATCTCCTTCACCATAGTTCAATTTAATATGTATACATATATACAGGGTGTCCCATTTTAATCTTTAAATCCAAATATCTCGAAAACATGCATCTTAAACCAAAAGTACTTCATACCAAAGTTGTTATACAAAGAGAGGGCCACAAAACTACGATATCAGTTTCATCATAGATGGCGTTATGATCGATTGAAATGGGATCAACATAATTTTTTTAAACAGGAACCCCCACTTTTCATTGCATATCTTGATCCTACGCAAAAAACTCAGTCACTTTTGCTTGGAACGTTTTCCTAAATTTTCGAATATGGCGCCACAATCGATGAAAAATAAAGTCTATGAAACAATATGCGGATATCTTGTGGAATGCATCTAAAAGCCGAAATATCTCATTCGAATGTTGTTGTTAAGAGAGGGGACGACACAATGGCGATATCAGTTCCATAGTAGATGGCGCTGTGGTCGGTAAAAATGAGGTCAATTCCAATTTTCCAAATGGAAACTCTTACTTTTCATCGCATATCATGATTCTACGCAAAAAATGAGGAAGTTTCGTTTGAAACATTCTTCCTAGATTCTTGAAGATGGAAACGGTGAGAAATGAGGTCGATGAGAAAGTTCTACTGCATTATGTGTAAAGCAACGCTCAATTCTTGAAAGTTTTGTTTTCATCTCCCGAGGATTGCGGTGTAACAAATTCCCATATTACCCCCTCTCCCTCCTCCTCCGCTCATCAGTAGGCCGTCGGCATTAGCGTTACCCAATGTGCACCCCGAGGAGGTTACGCGATCGGACTTTGCACATCATTATCGCTCCAAAAAAGGCGGATTGTCTAGAATGGATTGCCTAGGTTTGCCTTCGAGACTCCACAAGATGTTCAAAATGACCACCGTTTTGCTGATGACAAAATCTAATTCTTTTATGAAAGTTCAGCACAGTTGTTTGCAACACAGCAGGTTTTATTGCTGCGCATGCTCTCCTTATGCGAATTTTCATGTCATCGCGTGTTGTAGGAAGTTCGCGTTTTGGACATAACATTTGTTGTGTTTTGTGTTCGATTTCCTCTCTGAAATTATCATTGTTCTGATTTGTTCGTTGAGCGTTGCTTCACACATAATGCAGTAGAACTTTCTCATCGACCTCATTTCTCACCGTTTCCATCTTCAAGAATTTGAGAAAAATGTTTCAAACAAAAATTCCTCATTTTTTCGCGTAGAATCATGATATGCGATAGAAAGTAGGAGTTTCCATTTGGAAAATTGCAGTTGACCTCATTTTTACCGACCACAGCGGCATCTACTATGGAACTGATATCGCCATTGTGTTGTCCGCTCTCTTAACAACTACATTCGAATTAGTTATTTCGGCTTTCGGATGCATTCCTCAAGATATCCGCATATTGTTTCATAGACGTTATTTTTCATCGATTGTGGCACCATCTCCAAGAATTCAGAGAGAAGTTTCAAGCAAAAGTTACTCAGTTTTTTACGTAGAATCAAGATATGCGATGAAAAGTGAGGGTTCCCGTTTAAAAAAATGATGTTGACCCCATTTTAATCGATCATAACGCCATCTTTGATGAAACTGATATCGTAGTTTTGTGGCCCCCTCTTTGTATAACAACTTTGGTATGAAGTACTTTTGGTTTAAGATGCATGTTTTTGAGATATTTGCATTTCAAGATTGAAATGGGACACCCTGTATACGTATATATACCCACATACAGACATATACATACATTACGGTGGAACGAAAGGAGCATTCTTTCGAGGATCTATTTCTAACAACGCAGCAAAGTTGCGTTACGGCGTTCTTATAACGTTGGAAAGAGAAAAATTTTCACTTTTGATCTTGAGGTGCCGCAAAGGGCCCAAAGTTTGAAAAATATCGGAAAAAACTGCAATTTTCAAACAAATTCAAAAATTTGTTGCGATATTCTTTTTCAATTCTAATAGCGTGAAACTAGTCTTTGCACTTCCCCTATTATGACAAAAATACTTGGAACATATATCCGATTATTTTGGGATCACGCAAAAGGCTTCAACTTTGTATAAAATTGAAGGAATCCGTGATGTTCAAAGATATGCAAAACAAAATGATTTATAACAATAATTAAAAATTCATTATAATTCCATTTGATTATGAATTCAAATCATCAACATCAAATAAAAAAACGAAGATTCCCTTTTGAACATTTTATTACCAACACATTGAAATTTTTTTTCGTTTCGGACTTTGGCATCTTTTTCCGAGAGTTACTCGAGATGTTACTCGATCACAAGAGTTCGAGCACCGTCCAATTCATCGTCCTGGAATTCGATTTCGATCCGGCTCGAAGGACCACCCAAATAGAAATTACGCCTAGTCAATGGCTAGTGCCTCGTGAGTTTTTCTATACTCCTGACGAGGGCCTTTTGAGGAAAACTCACCAGGTACTTATTCGTAATGTAATGCTGTGTGTTATGAGGCACTTGCTAGTGGAATTCACAAGATACTGGTCAGTTACTATTTAGTTACTCTCTAAATACTAGTCAATTACCAACAAGTTTTTGACAGCAATTATATGCCAAAAAAATTGTGAAGGTATAATAATACATCAACAATGATTATTCAGTAAAATATGCATGCTTTGGCCCAAAATGTTTTTGAAAATAAAAAATTGAATTCTGAGCAAAAATCATGTTTCAGAGGAGACACTTGCAGATTACCACCAACGTTCACTTCGTGCTCAATGCGATGGAGAGAATATTGGAAACTTCGGAGAGAATCGAACCTACCTAAACCAATTCCCACCTAATGTTGCGCGATTCACTATCCTAACGCCCTAACGACCTAAGCTGAACCGGTACCTACGCGATGCAATAGAAAAGATCAATTAAAGTGACGTGTTTATCCGATTCAATCATCCGTCGGTTGAATATAATAATCTATGAGCCTGTGTGAAAATTGCAGTTCGGTTGACAGATGTGAGGTTAAATTTATGTGATCAAAAAATGGATGAATTATTTTTGTGAAATGTGTGGTGGTTATTTCTTGAATAATGTGTATCAAAACATCTGTTAGTAAGTGCAAAATGAATTAGTAAATCAGTCATAGCTGTTGTAACATGTCAAAAAATCGTAATTTGTTCATGCAGTGAAAATGAATTTTCTTCAAATACTTACATCACTACTTCTAGGCAAAAACTCAGAGATCATATTAATTTTGTAATAAATATGAGTCATGAAGAACTCATTTGATCAAAAATATGTCAAAATAATGTTCAAAATGAATTGCAACAAACTTGGATTATTCACTTGCAGCTCGACGGATGGTTTTACTTTTCAAATTGAAGAGTACTCTTCATGTTGAAATTTTCAAATTTGAGGAAAAAGCCTTATTTTCTGAATTGAATTCGTTGTTAGGGTGATGATTAGGCAGGAGAAATGTATCAAAATTTAGTACAATCAAGTTGGTACAGAATAAGAGAGGACAGATATATTCATTGAATTTTATTGGTCATTATAAAAATGTTGATAAATACGTGAAGGGTATGTATGACTCAATTTATCGTCTCTCAATATTTTTGGTCAATGATTTTGTATTGTGTGCATTTTTGTATCTTTTCACTAGTAGGTTGAGGAAACATGTGTATTGAACCTGTTTCATAAATATAATAACATTCATTTGTAGGAACATGATACAACATTATTGGAACAAAAATATTAAAAGACGACACAGTGGATCTTCTATAGCCATTCCTTATTCATCAACATTTTTATAATAACCAATAAAATTCAATGAATATATCTGTCCTCCCCTACTCTGTACCAACTTGATTTTACTAAATTTTGATACATTTCTCCTGCCTAGATTTCGTTTAGTGAAGAAAAGCTGATAGAATATCCATGTGCCGTGAGCTAAGTTGACAGATTTTCTAACTTTTGCCACACGATTTGGACTTTCCTGATCAATATAGATCCCACCCAACTTTCAAACTTTTCCTACAAGTTCATCATCACCCTAACAACGAATTCAACTCAGAACATAAGGCTTTTTTCTCTAATTTGAAAATTTCAACTTCAAAAATACTCTTCAATTTGAAGAGTAAAATCATCCCACGCGGTTCAAGTAAATAATTCAAGCTTTTTGAAATTCATTCTAAACATTCGCTTGAAATATTTTTGATCGAATGAGTTCTTCGTGACTCATATTATTACAAAATTAATGTGAGTTTTTTGAGAAATGTGAGTTTTGAGAAATTTAATGTGAGTTTTTTTTTTCCGAGGAATATTGATGTAAATCAATATCGATATTGATTGATATTGATATTGTTGTTGTTGATATTGTCGTGTATTTGAATAGAATTCATTTTCACCACATCAGCAAATTACGATTTTTTGACATGTTACAACAGCTATGACTGATTTACTAATTCATTTTGCACTTACTAACAGATTTTTTGATACACATTATTCAAGAAATAACCACCACACATTTCACAAAAATAATTCATCCATTTTTTGATCACATAAATTTAACCACACATCTGTCAACCGAACTGCAATTTTCACACAGGCTCATAGATTACGCTGCCATATTCTGGCAAATAAATCTTGAAAGGGCCTCAATGATTTCTGACGAGGCTCACAAGTGTAGTAACAGTCTAGATATACTTATAAAAAATCCTCCATAGTTTTTTGAGAGTTTCACTTGTCTAATATATATTGTAAGTAACCGGTGAGTAACTTGCTAGTTCTCCTCAACTAGAAGTTCCCTATTAAATCCCTACAGGGGCCTCATATTGACTAGACAATACCTTGTCAGATTTCTACTTGGGCATGTTTCGTCCACGAGCCGGGACTATTAATTTTAGAAATTGATCAAATTATAATGAAGAGTTCGATAGAAATTTCTCGTGGAACAACGCCGGTTCGTTCTCTTTCAAAGAACCGAACGAAATCGAGAAGGAGAAGAATCATCCAAGAAGAATTTATACTTGGAAAATGCCAGGAGATACAGCGAAATATCAAATTGATTACATATTAGTGAAGCAAAGATTTCGAAACCGAGTGAAAAGCTGTGGAACTAATCCAGGCGCGGATATAGATAGTGATCACAATATTTTGCTGATGAAATGTTCTCTGAAATTCCAAGCTCTGAAGAAGAAGAGTGAAAATACAAAAAAGATGGGATTTGAAGAATCTCAAACAAGAAGAAAGACAGGAGGCATTCAAAGTGATATTGGACGAAAAATTGGAAGATCGACAAGGGGAAGACTTGGAAATAGAGAGTAGATGGACAAATATGAAGGGGAACATAGAACAATGTGCAGAATCAATTTTGAAGAGCAATGAAGTAGATCCCAAGAAACCATGGATAACAAGAGAAATTCTCGATTCAATCAATGAGAGAAGGAAATACAAGAATGAGAGTAGTGAACAAGACCAGCAGACATACAAGGCACTGAGGAATACAATAATCAGAGAATCAAGGAAAGCAAGAGGACAGTGGTTAGAGGAAAAATGTCTGGAAATAGGAGTAAAATTACATTTAGGGAAAATAGATGAGGCATATAGGGTTGTTAGGAGATTTTCTAGACAAATGGAATCTAGAAGCAGTAAGATTGAGAATTCTCTAGGGAGACAATTGATAATAAAGCGGGAAGCGATATTAGCACTCAGAACAGTAGTAGAGAAAAGTCTAGAGTGAAAAAAGTCTGTGTATATAGGTTTTGTAGATATACAAGAAGCATTCGATAATGTTGATTGGGAGGGAATGTTTACGATTCTGAAGGGGGTAGGGATTGATTTCAGGGACAGGAGAATAATATATGAATTTTATAAGAATCAAACCGCAATAATAGAAATAGAGGGTCAAAAAGGAGAAGCACAAATTAGAAGAGGGGTAAGACAAGGATGTTCAATATCACCACTGATTTTCAATTTGTATTTAGGAGAAGCAATGAACGAAGCGAAGGAGCAAGTGCCATTGAAATCACAGATTCAAGGTGAAAATGTAAGCATGTTGAGATTTGCGGATGACATAGCTATATTAGCTACGAGTGGTGCTGAGTTAGAAAATACTCTCAACACTATGAAAAGAATATTACTAGACAAATATTGTATGAATATAAATAAGGACAAAACGAAATTCATGATTTGTACAACAGCGAAAACATCAAGAAGAACGAAAATCAAAATAGATGCAGAGACAATTCAGCAAGTCAAAGAATTTGAATATCTAGGAAGCATAATTACAGAAAACGGTAGAAGCGAAAGAGATATAAGAGCCAGAATAGCACAAGGGTAACAGGCTTCCCACCAAAAGAAACAATTACTATGTTCGAAGAATATTAGCTCAGCAGTAAAGAAGAAATTCTTGAAGGGTTACGTTTGGAGCGCAGCATTATATGGTTGCAAAACTTGGACAATTGGGAAGACGGACCAACGAAGACTCGAAGTTTTTCAAATGTGGTGTTATAGAAGGATGCTTAGAATAAAGTAAATAGAGAAAGTAAAAAATGAAGAAGTACTTGAGAAGGTAAATGAAAAAAGAAGTCTTTTGAGACAGGTCGTGAAAAGAAGAAGTCATCTCATAGGGCACACATTAAGGCATGATAGCTTATTGAGAACAATATTGGAAGGAAAAATGAATGGTAAAACTCGAAGAGGTAGACCTAGATTGAGTTATATGAAGCAAATTATACAAGATGAGGGTTGTTGTAGATATGCAGAAATTAAGCAGTTAGCGGATAATAGACAAGGTTGGAGGATTTCATCAAACCTGTCATAAGACTGATCACTTCATGATAATGATGATGATGTATATAAATTCACCTTCAATTCAACTTAAAATTCCGAACTGTATAGGATTTTCACTATCATTTTCCAGTTAGTTCCTGGTGAAATACGGAAAATTCCCAACGCACGTAGGTGTTAATTACTTCCAAACGTTTATGTCAAGTTTTCCATGGGAATTTTTCACAGTGTACGCTTCATTCACCTCATGATACTTTGTCAATTTTGTTATTGCAAGTGCTTGATGAAATCTCATAGGAGATTCCACACAGCATCCCAGTTCTTGAGAAATTCCCAAAGAACTCGTTTCAAAGAGTTCATCATAGATTCTGTCATAAGTGTTCTTGGAGAATTCATCAAGATTACAATCAGCTCCCAAAAAATTCTTGAAGCATTCTCAAAGACCCGGTACGAGAGTTCATAAGGCACTTTTCATGAATTCGCAATGTATTTGTAAAGAACTCCCCGTTCAGAATGAATCCCTGGGAGGATTTTTTTTCGTCCAAAAGAACTCGAAGAATTCAGAAGTTCGAAAAAAGTCTTGGAGCATCAAAAAAGAGTTGTTGAAAGATTCTACAAGAGTTTTCAAAGGATTCCAAGAGATTCTTTGAAGAACTCCACAAAAGCTCTCGAAGAATTCAAAAAAAGTTCTTGAAAAATTCTTGGAGAACTCTGGAAATATTCTGCCATATAACAATATAATCTAACCAAAAGTTTCCTTACAAATCCTGACACAAGGTTGAATTGCTATGAAAACTGGAGTAATTCTTCAAATCTTGGGAAATAACCTCAAGATCATAGAAAATTCCAGAATCATTCTTGGAAAATTATTTTCAAATTTGATAAAAAATTACAGTTCAAAAGTCAACACAAAAAGATCTTGAGGTGTGCAGTCGTTCATGTCTACGTTCACGCAGTTAGTTCAGATAATCCTCCCACTGATTCGTTTTCATTGGCCTCCGATTCGATATGATTCATTCTGACTCGCACAGATTCATACCTGACTCACGCAGATTCCACTCGACTCACTCTTCAAACAGATGATTCGCCTTTTCCACGAGTAATTCACTCTCGTACGTGATTATTTTCATAAAAAAGATATTCTAAATAGTACCTGCAGATTTCAGTTGCTGAATCAACGCATTATTTATTTCGGATTTCTGTTGAGCGTTGAGATCGTCTGACTCGAGAGTAAACGACCCCTCGGTTTCGAGTGGCATCACAATTATGTTTCTTCTACATGTTCACAATCCATGAAATGTATGATTATAATTCATTGTGCTATTTCAATATTGAGTCCACGGTTATTGTACAGCTCTATATTAACGAAAAGGAAGCGTTAGTTGACTCTCACGCGTGGACGGCGATCATGAAACGAGAAACGGAGATTTCCACACGGGGAGTTAGAATACGGAGAATTTGAGATCATTCGATCGACGGTTAACGCTGTACTAAGTACACGAGATTTGAGCTGAGACCTGGACGGGAGGAGGAATACATCTCTTTGTTCGATGAGTATTACCGATTGGTATCGAACATTTTGTGTTTGAGAAGAAAGGAAGAAAGGTAAATAGAGACGTATTTATAGAGATATGAAGTAACGATTGATTCCGTCAAGAATGAATCATCGTGTATTTCATCGACTTAATTCGTGTGAATTCAAACGTATTCGGATATACAATTCATTTGGAGTATAAATTCTATGTACAGATACGCAATTTTGTGGATGAAGAAATGAAAAGAATTCTGAAATTTCAGATTGAAGCGGAATGAGATAGAAGTTCAGTTCATTCCTCAACAAAATCTGGGATTCTTCTTCCTCTTGTCCCGCGGAGGTCCCCTGTAACAAGAGAAAGGGAGAGCGTTGATTCCCTTACTATTTCATTCCGCGTATAGATTGTAATGTACTTTTTAGTGTTGATGAGTTTCTGATAGGTCGAGAATAATTATTCGACGTTCGAGATTATTGTAAGGAGTTGTTCCTTCCTATAATAGCCCACACGTCCCACTTCCCTGGAAGATAGATGAGAAAATCACCCCGAATGAAAAGTCGAAAGGACTGATATTTCATTATCGAGAGGGATTGTGGTGTTTGGCTAGGATGCAATTGGAATGAGCACTCTTACTTATGTTGGAGGGAAAATTATATTTGCTGTCTTCCTCCTCGAACAGTGGCGATTTATGCGTCAACGCCTGAAACACGTAATTTAAACGAAATAGGTTTTTACAAAAAGTTGCTAACGCGACATTCAAGTAGGCGTGAGTAGATTTATACAATGTAGTCGCTGAATCTTAACCACATCTCTTGTCTCACGTAGACCTCCCGAGACACAACTTGCAATAAGCGTGGTGTGGGTTGATCTAGTTGAGAATATGTAATAATTGGAAAATTTGCGGAGTACTCAATACGTCGCTGTCGCAATGACAGAAAGTCAAGAGTCTTCGCTGGAAAAGAAAAGAACTATGAGGTTTCTACTCCTCTTAATTTAGTCTTCGATCAAGTCGAAACGAGAATTGAACACACAAGAAATCAATCGAGATGTAATTCAGTTCGCTTTTTGTCGCATTTGACCCCTTATGATAATGTTGGGAGTTTATGATGAATCATGTGCGAATCGAGCACCTGTCGGATTTGTTGATAAGTTTTTGTGTATCGAATGATTTATCGAACACATCACTCGCATAAATTGATCGAAAACACAGTGTGTTATCATTGGCTTCCTGCGCCTCGATATTTTATTTCGAATTCAAATCAATCTATGGTTCGATTTCCATTTTACTGTGAGAAGGTTCAATCATAACTATATTGGCTGGTTAAAGCTTCTTTGTTTGTAAATGATTATTTTGACGCGTTCTTTTCTTTTCTCTGAAGTCCGTCTATTGCATTCAGACATGATTCGTTTTTGTTCCCGTAGTTTCGTCGATCAACTCTCTCATGTCATCGCCGCATACATTCGATGCGTGTCTGTGTGTTTCAACACATGCGATGTCCGTGTGCACTTTGCGTTGACGTTTTTTCCACATAGGTTTGATCGACGGAATTTTGTCCCGGCTTTCGCTTTCGATACTTTGATTTTGACATAGAAAATTTAACTTTACGTATACTAATTGACTATCGCGTGGCGTTGTAACCGTACGAACATTTCATCATATTCGTACCGTTACAAGATGGATGTTAAAAAAAATTAGACTCGCAGTGTAAGACATATCCCCTATGGAGTCGTCGATGTATGCATTCTCTTATAGTGAGTATGAAACCTTATCCGCAATTACATGGAGGAACTCCTCATTAGTTTGAGAATGCAGACAGCACACGATAACCTCATTTTCTTGCCTTGACGATCCACGCGATTGTGGAACGGTAAATCTTGGAATTGAATGATCGTGAACGGAATTCACACGACTAAGAGATCCTAATGAAATCTCAGGAAACCTCTCGAAGTTGAAATGTGCACTACGACGTCGCATGGGCTGGTGACAATCGTCATTGAAATGTTTGGTGTCGATCGACTCATATATATACTGTTCATTTTCCCAACTTTCCCAATGTGGCGTCTTGCAACGCGGATGTTGTGTCGATCCACGTGTGTTTTGATTTCATCTATAGTATATATGTGTATCGACACATGTCAGATTACCGGTCTTTTGATCAATGAACCGATTGTCACGTCTTTACTCTCCAGTTCCGTGTTATGATTCCTGTACTGAGATCGTACCTCTCGATGTGTGGTATCTTTTGACATTATGTCGATACACACATACCTATCCTATTTGTGTATGTTAGTTCTCTTTCCTTTGTTTAATTCAAATTTGTATTGACTTAATTCTTTCCTTCAATTCCGGGTTTTATTAAATTCTTCTCTACTTTCTATTCTCTCTTATTCTATCTATTCTCTAATTCTTTACCTTCCCATTTCTATTATGTTATCCTGTATTGGTTGTATCGTTGTTTCATACCGTCACACCCTATCGATGCTCCTTGGGGATAATGAGATCCACGATTCCCGCATTCGGCCATTCCTGACTAAGCTTCAACCCCTGAAGCGAATACTCCAAAAGACTTCATATGATCCGCCGCGGTCAATATGATGTTCGGTCCTTCACCACTCCGGAATCACGGGTACTCCGGTTACGAACCCGTCGTTCCCAATCGTCAGATTGAGTCGAATGACACCCATCGGTCTCGTGGAGGTGTTTCCAAGTCTTGCACTCCGCATAAGATTCGCGTCACTACCCGTATCTACCAGTGCACGATACTGAGTTCCGCTTATAGCAATCCCGATCGTTCTGTCTTCGACACTATGTGCACAACTCACAGTTGATTTCGAAGTTACACTATTCTCCGATAGAGAACATTTCGACGTGACATGTCCGAAATCGTCACACTTGGAACATTTCGGGCCCCTATCTGCATGGGTACAGTTTCCAATTCCGTGTCCCATCGAACCGCAACTACACGGAGAAGAAGGAATTCACTGTGGCAGCGGAATCTACTTTCGCTGGGTTCCTTTCACCAGAACAGCGAATTTTCTGCTGTGACAGCAAACTATTTGCTGTTCCAGCAATCTTGTTAGTTGCGACAGCGAATTTTTAGCTGTGGCAGCGAAAAATGTTCGCTATCCCAGCAAAATTTGTTCGCTATCCTGTATATAATACTGGAAATTTGCTGGCGGAGCAAACATTTTTTGCTGCCACAGCTAAAAAATTGCTGTCGTAGCTAACACGATTGCTGTTATAGCAAATTTTCAGCTAGGTCAGCAAAAACTTCTGCTATTCTGTATTTAATACCTCGATTTGCTGCGTCAGCAAATTTTTTCTCTCCTTGTGAAACAACGCTTTTCATTGGTTTTTGCGTTCACAGATTTTGATCGCGCAATTTCCAATTCATTTGCACTATCCTTCGTATTGTCTTTGTGACTCATCGTCTTCTCACGTTGCACTTTTCCTCTCATCCGATCGTATACGTCAGAAGATTTTTTCACTCCACGAATCGCTTCTACGTTATACAAAACCCTTTCATTAAACCCGTCGTCACGCACGCCATCTATAATATATTGTCCCAACGCATCCTCCGCCACAGATCCCAGTGCTGTTATTTTTTGCATAGCGTATATGTATTGTCCACCACTTGCATCACTCCGACGCAACCGCTTACGCAACTGATCATGCAATGGAGCACTGTTCACTTCAACTTCAAACTCGTTCTTCAATTTTCGTTCCAGTTTATTCCACGAAACAACACCTTTTGCGTATGATATGAATTGCTTGGCTGATCTCTCCAGCATCCTTTTGCCGTACACTAACTTTTGTGAGTCATCCCACCGCAATAACCTAATCATATCTTCAAATTCGGCGATCCATTTGTCAACAGGTAATCGTCACCTGTGAAATATGTTGAACTCCCTTTGACATCTTTGATCGTGAAGTTACCACGAATCGATTCTTGATCTTCATCAGGACGATGATTCAGTTCCGGTTTGTTCCTGCGTCTATCAGCGACGCGGTCGTGCTGCTCTTCTTGGGTCGGTGCCGAATCAACGAAAAACCAAATCAACGAAAAAAAATTTACTAGCAGTATGAAGTTGTCATTTTGTTGCAGTATGAAATGAAATTAGTCATAGATCATTGATTAAATTAAACGAGAATTCTTTATGTTAACCTATTCACTGCACCCGTTCATTACAGTAGACACGTGATTCAGCATTCCAATGAAATTATTAATGATCTTCCTGAACGATCGGTACAATCAAACTGTTTCAAACGTCTGTAGAGAACGAAAATCGGTTTGTTGTTATCATAAACATAACCATACCATAATCATGAACATAACGAAGGGAAATTAAGTTTACCGTGCGTTCGTGTTAGCAAATCAATGTTTTTCACTTTTCGTTTAATTTAATCAATGATCTATGACTAATTTTATTTCATACTGCAACAAAATGACAACTTCATACTGCTAGTAAATCTTTTTTCGTCGATTTGGTTTTTCGTTGATTCGGCACCGACCCCGCTTCTTCAATATCGCTATCCTCGTCCCGATTTCTATGCGTCAGCCTATCACGTTTTCCCTGGTTGTTCTTGATGCAAACTCGATTCTGATTTGCTCGCTCATCTCTCTCAGTGGTGTAGCTAGTATCGCCCAATGGCGACTCGTCATCACCATCTACACTGCTGTTGTCACTGTTATCGTTGAGCGCTGTTCTCAATCTCGCTCGGAGATCATGCTTTCTGCCAACGACGGATAATCCTAACTCCTGTAAAGCCTGCTTGAGGTCATGTATTTCAATTTTCTCAACATCTTCACCCCAGATTCATGTATATCTTCTTTCTTCTCTTCGTTAATTTTTTCTTCTGGAACCTTTGATGTCTTTGGCGTGGCGACGTTCATTGAAGCCGCACCAGTTCCATCCGCCATCTTGGTTAGTCTTCGTTATTCACATAACTATCCGTTGTTCAAGATTTTCCGACTACTTTCGACGACACAGTTAACCCGACGACTTTCTGACTTCGCTATTGTACTACAGCACGACTTCATAACTGGATAACTTTGCAATTACACAACTAGAGATTGCACGACCTCATAATTGCAACCACACTATGTGATTCTACTCTCAATACACTCGAACTCTTCACCCACGATTTTGAGACACCCTTTCGAGTCACAACTCAAGAGGAAAGTCAGAGCATATTGCGACTACAACTGAAACGCGAAGGCAACTTCCCTCACGTCCAACTCGACGATTTAGTCCGCTACCTAATCCCCGACTAATCGACTGAGGCCACGAGGTTACTTTTCCTTTTTTTCAACGACGGCTTCTCGTGTCAAGAACTTTCATCCATCCCGGCTGAGCCCCCAAATGTAGGATTGGGTTCGGTTCTCGAATAAACGAAAGCTTAGTTGAATGAGAATAGAAAAGAATATACTGAAATTAAACGTTACAAGCGGTGTCTGTCTCAGGTGATCACGTCTTGCGTACTGTTCGTTTAAGCGTCATTCTCCCTTTCCCCTGTTTCGCTAACGACCCCTATTGGTGCTCGTTGGGAATAATGAGATCCACGATTCCCGCATGTATCGTGAACGATTATGGAATTACGTGTCGATCACTTTCATCCTCCCAATCTCTGCACTATAATCGTAGATGGAACGGAACAACGGAATACGAACTATTTTACGTTCCAAACAAGAAACAGACCAACACGTCGGTACGGTTCAAATGTTATTTACAAAATCTACGGAGTACAAAATGTAGAAAAGAAAGTTCCAATTGTCGCAATATGTTTGATATTAGATGAATATCATGAAAGATTGTGACGATAGGTATTCAAATCTCAATCCTGTGCGAGTACATATGGGGCATTCCACGTCAGATCAGCCGGAAAAAAGTGACATGTTTCCGATTTGGACCAAATTTGGCGGGGTGAAAGAGGTGCTCCAACAAAGACAAGACTCCAAATATTAGCCTTTTTCATGCAGTTTTATGGATTTTACAGTACAAACAAAAAAAATCACATTTTTATTCATTTCCAATTATCTCAACAGGGACGTGAGGTGAAATTCTGGAAAAATTCACACATCTGCTCAACTGAATTCTCTTTTTGGGAGAATTTTTGAAAAATTTTTTTTCCCAGAATTTTTTGGAAAAAAATTATTTTTTTCAAAAAAGTCAATTCATCTCGAAAGGCCTGGTCTTTATCGAAAAAAATATTTTCCGAGAAAAATATATATTGTAGCTGCATTCTCCACGAACATTTTCCATTTTTGAAATTCAAGGAGCCTTCTAATTGTGGCATGATTTTGCGCGAGACTGAAATGTCACAGTGCGAGGAAATTATATAATTTTTGGCTTGGTTGTCGATAAGCATTTTGCACTCCTTTTTTCCTACTTTGTTATTGTGTAAATTATTATTTGAGGATATACCAATAAAATTTTATGACTACCAAACATGTTATTTACACAAATGTTGAAGTTACAATTTCTTTATTGTTGATTTTACATCATTCGAAGTAGTCTTGAATGCAACAACATTTCCACGGATCGGGGATGCGTGATGGAACGAAAGTGTTACGTTCACTGTTTTGCACTTTTCATGCCTAGTTTTCGAATACTCAGTTGCAACTTTGTAGTCGCCCTGAGAACAAAAACATAGATGACAATTTTTCAAACTATCTGAAGCCCACTCATATAGTTTTGCAGCTGTTAGAATATTATTTCTTGTCCCTCCCTATAGGCAGTATCGTCTTGCCAGGCGTTTTGATGTACCACCAGCACCATCGCAAGCTCCTTTCCTATGAGCAGTAGTGGAAAAGTTCCACTCTGCTTCTACTTCAAAATCTTTTTTATGATAACTTGAATTACAAAAATTTCTCTTATTTTTATACTGCTGTGGTGCACCGTCGGAAAAATAGATAATTGTTTTAACAACTGCAAACTCTTCTTTCAGGAACTGGATCATTTTTTCCTGGACCATAAACACAGCAATAGTATCATGTTCAAGAAAATCCGATATTCCAACGTAGGATAGATGCTCGATCTTATTGGTTGAAATATCATGATAGTATATGACGAATGGGTGAACTGCCGCTCGATTATTATTCCAATGAAACCCTTGAACGGCTTCTTGTACAACAAATGCGAAGTTTTCTGAAAAATCAAGCGTCACCACAAATTCGCCTGGTTGTAAATTTTCTTTAATATTTTGGAAATGCCGAGATTGTTCCGTAGCAACGAAATCATGTAATCCCAATTTCGTCAATTTCTCCACGAGCGACGAAATGAATTCTTCCTTACTGTCAGTTATGATTTTCAAAGTGGATCTAAATTCAAATTATGATAATTGGGACACGTCATGACAAGAATTAATAACTTCGTTTCAATGTGAGAAAAAAGTTACCTATCGGTGGAAATCCATCATTTGTAAGTAATCTTATCAATTTTGGTGAGATATTGACAGAGCCCCCCGCAAAGGAGGGAACCAGCAGTTCCGTCGATACACAAGTAACACGTGCCTTTGCGACCAACACACACAGTCGCGTTACACATCGAGGAAGGTTGCCTACAGCACAGACGTGGACACGGAATAGGACAGCGTATTGCGGCCTCCCTGCGCTTAGCTAACGAGTTTGAGCTTGAACTTAGAATAAATAATATTCCTCATAACGTTAAACCAAATGGGACATGTCAGTTATGCAATTGCGAAGAGTCTGAAGACGTGCGCCATATGTTGTGCGAATGCCCGATACACTTCCCACTGAGACAGGAATACCTAAAAAATGCGATAGAGAATGAAGATCTTTATAAAATTGAAGATGTACTCAACGTACAGAGGAGACAAGAACTCAAAAACTTATTTTGCTATGCCGTAGAGCTCACGAAACTTCGAGCGTTTTGTCTGTCTGAATAAATGATGAACAAAATAGCTCGGACTACCCCAGATGGTCTGTGCATTGGATTCTTGATATGCAGCTGTATTATAGTTATACGAGGGTGGATTGATAAGTTTCCGGCCTGACCAAGAAAAACAACGTTTTTAAGAATTTTTTTTTTTTTATTTCTCAACATAATCTCCTCCAAGGCTGATACATTTCTCATGGCGGTGTTCTAGTCTAGTAATGCCATCTCTATAGACTGATTGGTCAAGCTCCTCAAAATACCCATTTACAGCTTCGATTACTCCTTCATTGTCCGCAAATCTCTTACCACCAAGCCATTTTTTGAGGTTAGGAAACAGATAATAGTCACTCGGGGCTAGGTCTGGAGAGTAGGGAGGGTGCGGCATTAATTCAAACTTCAGATCGTTGATTTTAGTCATCGCAACGATTGATGTGTGCGCTGGTGCGTTATCGTGATGGAACAAGATTTTTTTCTTCGCCAGATGAGGTCGTTTAATTCTCACTTCGTGACTCAAACGTTGCAATAAGTCTGCGTAGTATTGACCAGTGATAGTTTTACCCTTTTCAAGGTAATCAATGTATATAATACCTCTTGCATCCCAAAAAACAGTAGCCATAACCTTGTTCGCCGAAAAAATTGTTTTTGCCTTCTTTGGAGTTGGTTCCCCTGGTCCAATCCACTGTTTAGACTGTTCTTTGGTTTCAGGAGTGTAGTGGTGGACCCAAGTTTCGTCAACGGTTACGAATCGACGCAAAAATTCGCTTGGATTACGCTTATACAACGCCAAATTGGCGGTAGAAATGTTCTTTCGAATCAATTTTCGGTCGACTGTTAGCAAACGCGGCACCCATCTTGCACAGAGCTTTTCCATACACAAATGTTGGTGCAAAATATTCTGTACACGTTCATATGACATCTTACAGGTCTCAGCTATCTCACGAACTTTTAATCTGCGATCTTTCAGCACTATTTGATGGATTTTTTCGATCATATCTGGAGTTGTGACCTCAATGGGGCGTCCTGAGCGAGGCTCATCAGAGGTGCTCACACGACCCTTTTCAAACTCGGAAACCCACTGCTTAACGGTTGAATATGATGGGGAGGATGTCCCCAGTGTTGAGTCCATCTCTTCTTTAATTTCCTTCGGCGTTAACCCCTTCAAATAAGAGTATTTGATGACAGCACGATTTTCCAGCTTTTCCATTTTTACGAAAAACACAGGGGCGTCTTGGTCAGCGTGCTCTCAAAACTAAACTAACATGGCGATCGGACTGAAACTATAGCTGCAAGCTATCTAAGGATGGTACTATAGAACGCCACCTCAAGGTGGGCCTAGTGGCGCCATCTCTTGGTCAGGCCGGAAACTTATCAATCCACCCTCGTAGTTTGGGAGCTTGTATTCATTATAAAAAAAAAATGTAAAAAACGTTGGGTTTATTTCATTCTGTTGTGACATGTACAAATGATAGTGTAAGTTTTATGTACCTTACCCCCTTGCCAAAAGGGAACACCCTTCATCATCATGAAGTAATCAGTCTTACGACTGGTTTGATGAAACCCTCCACCCCTGTCTATTATCCGCCAAACGTTTAATTTCTACATATCTACTACATCCCTTGTCTTGTACGATTTGCTTCATATAACTTGCTCTAGGTCTACCTTTACCAGTTTTACCATTCATTTTCCCTTCCAATATTGTTTTCAATAAACTCTCATGCCGCAATGTGTGTCCTATAAGATTGCTTCTCCTTTTCACGATGTGTTTCAAAAGATTTCTTTCTTCATTTATCTGCTCGAGTACTTCTTCATTTTTGACTTTGTCTATCCATTTTATTCTGAGCATCCTCCTATAACACCACATTTCAAAAGCTTCAAGTCTTCGTTGATCAGTTTTCCCCATTGTCCAAGTTTCGCAACCATATAATGCTGTGCTCCAAACGTAACTTTTCAAGAATTTCTTCCTTACTTCCAAGCTTATATTTTTTAAGCATAATAACTGTCTCTTTTGATAAAAAGCCTGTTTCCCTTGTGCTATTCTTGCTCTTATATCTCTTTCGCTTTTGCCGTTCTCTGTAATTATGCTTCCTAGATATTTGAATTCTTTCACCTGTTCAATTGTCTCGGTATCTATTTTGATTCTCGTTCTTCTAGCTGTTTTCGCTGCTGTACACATCATGAATTTTGTTTTGTCTTTATTTATATTCATACAATAGTTTTCCAATAATATTGTTCTCATGGTGTTGAGAATATTTTCTAACTCAGTACTACTCGTGGCCAATATAGCTATGTCATCCGCGAATCTCAACATACTTATATTTTCTCCCTGAATCTGTAATTTCGATTGAATTTCCTCCTTCACTTCGTTCATTGCTTCTTCTATATATAAATTGAACATCAGTGGCGATAATGAGCATCCTTGTCTCACCCCTCTTTTTATCTGTGCTTCCCCTTCCTGACCCTCTATGTCTATTATTGCACTTTGATTCTTATATAATTCGTATATTATTCTTCTATCTTTATAATTTATTCCCACCTTCTTCAGGATCGCAAACATCTTCTCCCAGTCCACATTATCAAAAGCCTTTTGTATATCTACAAAACCTATGTACACAGATTTCTTCAGCGCTATCCTGTTCTCTATTACTGCCCTGAGTGCTAAGATTGCTTCTCGCGTTCCCCTATTTTTTCTAAAACCAAACTGATCCTCTGCCAATCTACTCTCTATTTTATTTTCCATCCTCCTGTATATAATTTTTGTCAGTATTTTCGAAGCATGTGAAGTTAAACTGATCGTTCTGTAGTTCTCGCATTTGTCTGCCCCTTGTTTTTTCGGGATAGCGACAATTTTATTCTTTTGGAAATCTTCCGGTACTTCTCCTTTTTCGTACATATCTCTAATCAATTCAAACAGTGCGTCGCGAGTTCCTTCACTGGAGGCTTTTATAAGGTCCGCACTTATGCCATCTATGCTTGGCGCTTTATTATTTTTCAATTCTTTCAAAGCCTCGTCGAATTCTAATCTCAATATCGAATCTCCCAATTCTTCCTCATCTACATCCTCCTCCTTCTCTAATAGTGCTATATCATCGTTTCCTCTATACAAGTCTTCCAAATGATTGATCCACTGTTCTATTTTCTCTTCCGTTTTTATCAATTGTCGTCCTAGAGAGTTTCTAATCTCATTGCTTCTAGATTTCATTTATCCGAAAAATCTTTTAATAATCCTATATGCTTCATCTATTTTTCCTAAATGCCACCTTATTTCTATTTCCTGACATTTCTCTTCTAACCACTGTTCTTTTGCTTTCCTTGATTCTCTTATTATTTTATTTTTCAATGATTTGTATCGTTGCTGGCCTTCTTGGCTATCATTATTCTTGTATTTTCTTCTTTCATTTATCAATTCTAAAATTTCTCCCGTTATCCATGGGTTTTTAGCTCCTACTCCATCATTCTTCAAAATCTTATCCGCACATTCTCTTATATTCCCCTTCATCTTCGTCCATCTCCTCTCTATTCCCAAGTCTTTCTCTTTTTGATCTCCCAATTTTTCATCCAACATTTTCTCGAATGCCTCATGCGTTTGTTTTTGCTTGAGGTTCTTCAAATTCCATCTTTTCTGCATTTTCCTTTTCTTCTTCAGAGATCTGAATTTCAGAGAACATTTCATCATCAACATATTATGATCACTATCTATATCTGCACCGGGATAAGTTTTACAGTTTTTCACTTGGTTTCTAAATCTTTGTTTCACTAATATGTAATCAATTTGGTATCTTGCTGTATCTCCTGGCATTTTCCAAGTGTAGATTCTTCTTGGATGATTTTCGAAAAAAGTGTTTGTGATAACCATCCTATGATTTTCACAACACCCTTATATATGCAATAAATATACTATACTATACTACTAATTTATACTTATAAATGATATTCTTGAATTCATTCATAAGTTATGTCCTTATGTTTCAATCAAGATTCGTTTTAATGCACGATTCAAATTTTCAAAACTCAATCCTCTGAGATTCTTCAATTACATGTACATGAATTTTCCATTTCATGCATAAAAACATGAAATTTCAATAACATGTGCATTGAAATATCATTCAATCCCAAAATATTGAAAATTCATGTACACATGTGCATGAAAAGTACTTGAAATTTCAAACAATTTTTAACAGTATGCATGTACACATTCAACGCTGTAACAAAGTATGAAACCGTCGGAGAAAGATCATGCGACCCATTCTGTCGTGTGAATTTTTCCAAAATCTTCCGAAATCCGGGGTACAGGAATCGAAAAAATGCGTTCTTCACCATGATTTCGGCGATTTTTTGGGAAAAACCAATAGATTTGTGGGAATTTTCGTTGACAAATCTGAATTTTGATTGGAATTCCGGTTAGTATTGGATCTCAAACCCTTGTGGATCGCGCACAAGATATTTCCCCTTGATAATCATTCAGAAATGTTCTGAATATTCAAATTCAAGATGGCGGACCCAATATGGCGAATGGAAATCGCGAAAATATCGAAATCGCAGTGAATTGGGGATTGTTTACTTCTTTTGCGATCCCTTCACCTTCTTACGGACGAATTAGGAGTGGATATGATATAAGAAGATATCTTCGAATAATTGATTGCGGAAGAGATGGTGGGCAATGAAGCACCAAAAATAATCTGAAGAATCCCGATGGAACATATTGAGAGCTCTGCTATAATCGACCAGGGCAGCATTCTTGATATTGTCTTGATAATATTGGAACTAATTGTGAGCTTATTGGAGAATTCTTTGAGATCATTGATATTACAAATGAAGAACAAATCAAGAGTTGTTTTTCAATGAATTTCAATTGAGACTCCTTATGAGGTACCGTACCCTTCAGATGTAGAGATTTTTTCAGTCATTCTTAGGCAATTTGAATTTTGAATAACACAAATCTCCATAGGAAACCCCTGCTGGAGAGATCCCATAGAAACCGATTGGAATTTAATGGGTTTGAATGAGACGCCATAAGAACTACTCCGAAGGCCATTTGAAGTGAACAAGACTGAAAGAGAAATATTGTAATAATAAGATTCAATGAGTGAAAGCCCATTGGAAAGGTGAGGGGTTTTATCGATTTTAATGGAAGCACGGCAGGGAATAAGCAGCAATAGGAACTTTCACATATGACTCCTATGGAAAAGAATGGGGAAATTCCACGAGATGCGAGTTCAATGGGATTGCATGAGGAATTCTCATTTGAACCTGCTGCAGCCTCCCACGTTAATTCTGAATGGTTTTCAACCCTTCTAGGGGCACAATGAACTGGGAAATTTTATCGAAGTGTTCTTATCGTGTACATATGTTTCTGGGGTCGCTGATTACGAATTTTTCGTCTAAATTCACAAATTCAAAATGGCGGATCCAATATGGCGGACGAAAATTGAATAAATCATCAGATTTCCTTCAAACTTAGTACCCAGGGGTTTTCGGGGTCGCTGATCACGAATCTGATGTCGAAATGTGGAAATTAAAGATGTCGGATCCAATATGGTGGACGGAAATTGAAAAGATCATCGGATTTTCTTCAAACTCGGTACCCAGAGGTTTTTGGGGTCGCTGATTACGAGACCGTTATTTGAATTCAGAAATTCAGAATTCAAAGACAATCGCATCAGTGTGAGCTGACGGGGGTTGAGACTCTCGAATGAATATTGATTCAGATCACAATATTCCCTGATTCTTCAAATTGAAGTTCGTCATTTTTAATTTGGAAATTTTCACAACGGATTTGTAATCAGCGACTCTCAAACCTTCCGGGTAACAAGTTTGGAGGGAATCCGACGATTCTTTCAATTTTCAGCCACCATGATCTTGAACATGAATTTTTCTTATAGGGCAGAGAAAAAATGGATTGAGAAATGATAGGATAGTTCAATTTTCTTCCCAGAGATTTGCCGTTTTCCAACTCCACGAACGGTGTCGAGTTCGAGTATATGTATAACATATAATGCTTTCAAATGATTTGGATTGAACAGGAAAATCTAAAAATTCTCATATCTCCAAAACTAAGGGTGAACAAGAATTTTGTCAAATGGGAAATTATTGCAAACCTCAGGATTGCACGGAGCTCTGCACACGCACACACACACACATACTAGTGTATTCTGGAACACCGTATACAATACAAAAAATTTTTAATTTTTATTATGTATAAGTTTCTCTCAAATTCTATATATAGCTCCATATATAACTATATATGTCCTCATATAAACTCCAATAATTACATACAGTGCATATATAATTATTGAAGTTTATATAAGTATTTTTGAAATTTATATGAGGACATATATGTGAAGTTATACATGGAGCTATATACAAAAACTTGAATTATTATATATGATGACAATTTCTATCATATATAATTATTCCAAATTCTATATATACCACCATATATAACTACATATGTCCACATATAATTTTCAATAATACTCATATGAACTCCAATAATTATATATGGACCATATACAAACGTTTTTTACGAGGGCAGAGATTGGATTTTCAAAGAGAGCAGTGTGTAAAACTTTCATTCCAAACCTTAATCATATTTTTGTACTGAGCTCAATTTTAATCAAAAGGAGAAACAAACTTGACAAAGACTGCCCCATCAGTATCATTATTCATTCATTGTTCTATCAGAAATTATGCTCGCAGTAACGACTCTATAAAACACGTATGAATCCATGTTTAGGAAGAAAAAATCCGTGTCTCGTTGAGCAATAGTGATAAAATAAAAATTTTCCGATGAAAATTTCATAAATTTTTTGTGATACTAATTGTATTGTACCTTATATCGTATATCGGTATACCGTTAAACTTGAAATTTTCGTGAAAATCAGTGAGAAAATATCGTTTTCCAACAAGTATTGTTCCACAATTACATATTGTAGTTATCTCGCTCTAAAACGATCTGCATATATTGTTTGAAACAAATTACCAAAGCACCAGCGACTACTTTTTGAATAGAGAAATGGAAGAATCAGAAGATGAATTCGACAATGTCGTATCTTTGTCATCAGACGATGAATCGGTTGATGGTGAAGAGCGAAGCGATTAACTCGTCGTACTGTCAAGTCGAATTCTTGTGAAAAAAGAAAATCGCGAGAGAACATAAATTCAGACGATAGGATTTGGAGTCATGAAAGTAAAGAAACTGCTGAATTGCCGTTTACTGAACGTATTGGACCTAAGGATATTCCACAAAATATGAGAACACCTGGTGATTTCGTTTCATGTTTATTCTCCGAAAGTGATATTTATCTTATTGTAAAACAAACAAATCTTCATATGAGTCAAAAGAATATTTCACCTGATAAAAACGTTACGAGTAAAGAGATAAAGCATTTTATAGGAATCAACATGCTCATGGGTCTGAAAAGACTCCCATCTTAACGTGACTATTGGTCAAGTAATTCATAAATTCATGATCATTATATCAGTCCTGTAATGCCAGTGAAGAGATTCTCATTTTTGCTGTCAAATATGCATTTGAATGATAATTCCACGAAACCTAAAAGAGGCCAAACAAATTATGACAAACTGTACAAAATTAAACCTTATCTTGATAATCTCTACGAATCTTACAACTGCTATTACGGTCCAACTCAACATCAAGCAATAGATGAAGGTATGATCAAGTTCTCAGGCACAAGTAGCATGAAACAGTATATGCCCATAAAACTTGCACTGTTAAAAATTTTTGCATTAATTTTAATGTTTTTACTGGAAGTTTTTTCCAAGTACGTGCATGAATTCAGTTTCATGCACATTTTACATGAAATTTAATGTGAACTATAGCGTAATCTATAGTCTTTCCATATTTTTGTACATTAAATTTAATGCAGAATGTATATGAACCTGATTTCATGTGCGTAATTGAAAAAAACTTCCAGGTGTTTCTGACAGTGTATGAAAAGAAGCTACAAATTCTGGGTTAGAGCTGATGAAAACGGGGGTGTGTATCAATTTCAAATATACACTGGGAAGATTGGAGAGAAACCTGAAAAATGTCTTGATGGAAGAGTTGTAACAGACCTAACGGAAGATTTCGCCGGTAAAAATTACCACGTGTATTCTGACAATTATTTTTCAAGTATAAAATTATTGGTCCCTTTATTGAATGGAAATATTTTCGCATGTGCAACCGTGAGAAAAGATAGATTCGGTCTACCAAAAATTCAGATGAATGATGAAGATATGAAAGCCGGTGACAGTGAATTTCGCACATCCAATGACGGCGTACGGTGGATAAAATGGATGGACAAAAAACCAGTCCAATTTCCATGATCCTTCAATTACAGCAAGTGTGAGTCACTGACAGAAGGATGGATCAGTTGCAGGAGTCACTTGCCCCGAAATGGTCAGATACTATGATAAACACATGGGTCACGTCGATAAAGCTGATCAGTTGAAATCGACTTATGAACTCCGGAGGAGGAGCAAGAAGTGGTGGCACCGAATTTTTTGGCATTTTATGAATGTGACTGTAGTGAACTCTCCCATACTATACCGTTTATGTTTCCCAAATAGTGAATTGTTGCTCAAAGATCATCGATTGCAGGTTGTCGATCAATTAGTCGGAGTGTGTAAACGTTCGAAACGAGGAAGGGCAGCTTCTTCATCATCTGCCACTAAAAAATCTCCTCAAGCTGTACAACTGAGACCTACAGACGTGCTGAGAACATCTGTATCACCTCATTTTCCTAGGGTTTATAATTCTTTTCGGAGATGCATTCATTGTAGTACGAAGAAAAAAGAGAAGAGGACAAGATTCTTTTGCAAAACGTGTAACGTACCATCATGTATTAGTAATGACTATAATTGTCTCAAGAATTTTCATAAAATTAAAGAGTCATAGACCCGAGGATTATCCAATATTATAGAAATGCCGGATATAAATCTGGATAATGATTGGATATTTATGTACAAGCATTATGAGTTTAGGAATGTATAGAAAAATTGGACAAAAAAATTTTCTTGTTAAGAAAAATTGGAAACAAACAGAAAGAAAAGCAAAATAAAAAAATTGTTTGAAATGAGAAAAACATGAGAAAAATGGAACTAGTTCCTCTCCACGTCCTCGTCGTTAGTTCTGGGTAATGCAGAGAGGGAGAATTCCCACATTTTTTGAATTGACCACACGGGAAGAAATCGCGAGATATTACATCACCTAACCTCCTCGTGATTTCTCATCTCAAAACTGCGCGGAAAAACATCATAACATCGGAGAACATAGATCTCGAATCCGGTTATGTTATTCCACCGTACATTCGGAGATCTGAAATTAGGCAGTTTGGTGATCCAAAATCAAACAGTTTGGTCATCCAAAATCAAACAGTTTGGAATAAACAATCACCAATCGGGTGATTTTGCTTCACGTCAATTGCGAGATGGAGAATCACAAAGGTTGGGTGATTTAATATCTCGCGATTTCTCTCCGCGTACGTCACCCAAAAATTACAATATTTTTTTTTTCGAAATGTATACATTTTTGAAAACAATGACAGAAGAGCATTTTTTTTCGAAATTTCATGCAGGATACAGTAAGATTTTTCTGATTCAAGAATTTCCAATTTTTCTGCTGGAGGTCCGCCATATTGCCGCTGTCATGTGGAATTCCTCGATTTTGACTTCAGATTCGTGATCACCAACCCCGAAAACCCCTGGGTACCAAGTTTGAAGGAAATCCGATGACTTTTTCAATTTTCATCCGCCATATTGGATTCGCCATTATGAATTCCGAAATTCATACAACAGATTCGTAATCAGCGACCCCAAAAACCTTCGAGTACCGAATTTGAAGGAAATCCAATGATATTTTTTCAATTTTCGTCCGCCATGTTGTTTCCGCCATTCTGAATTACGGAATGTAGACATCAGATTTGTAATCAGCGACCCCAAAAACCTCCGAGTAACAAGTTTCAAGCAAATTTGAGAACTGTGTATAATTTTGTCCAGCTTTTTGGCATTTGGCCTCACCGTGCGACATTTTTGCGCAATATTTTGTTGAATAAACAATAACCACAATGAACATCGCGATAATTCCACCAAGCATGGGTTTGATTATCATCTCTAGAATCTAAAAGCATGATTTACAAGTTGATATATATCCTAGGGACTTCAGGGACGAATTTAATGTAAAAAAGAGAAATTTTTGCGATTATTTATTCAATAACGATTGTAAAATGCCTAATTGTTGCAAAAATGATTAAGTAGGGTTTAGATGAATCATTATTGAGTATAAAAAAAGTTATTCCTTATTAATATCTTGTGATGAGCCGGAGTTATAACGAAAAAAACAGAAGAATTGAGGTGGGAAGTATACTCCCCACCGCCCCTGAAAGGGTTAATGGGAGATCTCCAAAACCAAATTCTATGGGCGGTAATAGGATGTTGCTGAACTGTGAATAATGAATAGGTCCCTCTCGGGAATACTCAACTGGAATCACTGCTTGTTTTCAGAGAATGTTCCATGAGTGGCCATGGGGAGTTTCCCATATCAGCTTCTACAAGAATGAGTGGAAAATTCCACAATATGAGCGTTGAATGAGTTTGTATAGGAAATTCCCATTTGAATCTAACGCATCCTCCTACACTGATTCTGAATAGGTCTCAATGGAAAATTTCTATAACTAAATTTCATCAGTAAGAACAGGTTGTTCCTGGAATGTACATGGTGTACAATTTCCTTTGGGGAATAATCAATTAGGTTGCCCACCCTGAATGAATGAATGTTCAATATAATGCTAATGGGAAGGTTCTCACGTCTATTCCTATGAGACGGAGTGGAGGAATTGTGGAGAACAAACATCGAATAAGATCAAATCGGAAATTTCCAGGACAAGAATCTGATTTGATCCAATTGATGAATTGAATACGTTTGAATGGGATCTTTTCTCTGGGGAACGAATATGGGCAACTCCTGATTGGTGCCAATTGACCATTCATTTAGAAAAAACAGGGAACCCAATGGATTGTTTTTGACAGAAACTTGTTCATTACTTATATCTTAGGAACAAAGCATTCCTAACCACAAAATTCGATTCCGAAAATTCCCTATTAAAATCTATTCAGAATCCATGTAGAAGGCTGCGGTCGATTCGAATGGAAATTCCTCATACGAACTCATCCAACGTGTGTCTTGTGTAATTTTCTCATCCATCCTGAAAGGAGCCTATCTTTGGTTCAAAGAAACCTTTGAATCTAACAAATGAAATATCACAAGATTTGGCCAGAACATTATCCGAGATTCGATTAGATTTGACGAGATTTAACCAGATTCACATTCAAAGAATTCATCCAATAATTTCGCGTAATGAAAAACTTTTTTTGAGGCTAAGTATTCGAGATATGAGCGTTTCTAGATTCTTTTCTCAAAACGGAATTGTTCAAAAGTATTGTATAGTACATACTCGAGCCTAGCACCATTCGCCAAGTTGAGAAACGGCGGATCTCTGAAAAAAATTGGACAATCTTGGCATTCTTTGTTTGGGAGCTATAATGATTCAAAGTCGCTGGATCCTGATTGGCTGGAAGTCTGAAAATTTCAGACCGCTGTAACTTTGAATTGACAAATGATGGCATACTTCAATTTTTCCTCCAGAGATTCACTGCGTTCTAACTCAGCGAATGGTGTCAGGCTCAAGTATGTAGCGCACAGTGCTTTTGAGCAATTTGGATTTTAGGAACGATCTGAAAATGCTTGTATCTCACCAACTGAGACTAAAAAAAAAATTTTTGACACGGAAAATCATTGCACTTTGATTGCAGAATAACGCTTGTGATGTTTTTTCAGTGATTTCTGAAATACCCGGTATACATGTACCTACAATTATGTTCAATGAATAATGGACTATCACAACCAATTCTGTTGACAATGAACATAATAAAACATAAGGTACGAAAAGCGAGATCTATATGAAATATTGTTTGTAGAATCTCAAAAATTCTTTGAAACAAATAATCATCAGCTTTGTTCATCATACCTTCAGAGGTTAAAATATGAAAGAGCGATTCAAGTGTATACTGCTATCGACCACACACGCAGCCAAGTAGCACGCTACTAGATACCAAAGATATCAATGGAATATGAAAAATCACTCTTGAATCCTATATTACGTATAAGAGAGAATATTTAGATTTTCGATTTTCATGAAATTGAATCGTTTGTAGACATGAAACGAAAATTAAAACTCTCAAAATCTGATGAATGATTATTGTTCATGTTCTCAAATTAATCCCTTGGAACTGGGAACATTGTTGAAAAAATGTTCTGGAAAATTTTGGGTCTCGGACTGCCAAGTATTCCGTCATTCGCTTCAATGAACGATTCAAACTCCAGCGGCATGATTTTTGAGGGGTTCAAGAAGCAGAAATGATTCCTATCTTTTATTTAATTTTCACTGTTTTTCATCCATTTGTCATTACCCATGTATTAGTCTGTTTGTGTTGCAACATATCTTCCAAAAAGGTTTGAGAAGCCTTACGCAAAACCAGGAGATATCTTCTAGAGAAGAGAATACCTTGAGAAGCCTTGAAGATATGTTTTGGTGTTACCCCAGAGTACTCAAAGCTTTCTAATCGTGAATTCGGCTAACTGCACTGGATCGAACTTGGGATATCTCTGTTCTATGCTTTCATCGTTGATCAAGAAGAGAAATGTCCCGAGTTTGCCCCAGTGCAGTAAGCCGAATTCGCTATAAGAGATATCTTGAGGGAAATAATACTGGGGACGTTTTATCTTACATATAATTCAAAGACAGTAGAACATAGATCGTTGGTGTGGAATCAGTCATCAATTGTTACATTCATGAATATCAATCATCAAGAATCAGATGATGAGAAAAAAGATGTGGAACTAGGGGTGGGATTTTTATCCGAAATTCTCGAATATCCGGATATCCGAATATTCGAATATTCGTAGAATCGAATAAATGATCCAGTTATCCGGATTTCATGGATATCCGGATAATCGGAAAATCCGGATAATCCAATTAAATTGCATCATTTTCATGAATTTATTATCGATTGCATTAAGATTCATCCAACAAGTGCTCATAAACTCCCGGACTACACAATTTTGTTGGAATTCTTCATCCTTTTCAACAAACTTTTTTTTGCCCAATGATACAGTGTGAGTACTGGCAAGGTTGGAATGCCAGTACTGCACCTGATACAAAACATCATTTTCTCGCTTCTGTTCCAGTATTGACAAAACAACTGGTCTTTGTGAAATGCCAAAGTTCTATCACCGCAAGTTCACTTAGAATGCCAGTACCGACACGGTTGTAAATGTCATACTGATCCGTACGTTACATGATGTTATCATTTCGACTAGCTAGTAATCAATCAGTATCCTTGATTCAACTGACCCTGTAGTGGTGAGTTTGGATTTGCCAGTGCTGGCAACTCTGGCAGCAGTACTGAGCCAGTAGCGGCCCATATTTCCATTTCCACATGGAATCTTACATTTACATATGTTATATTGCTTTTTACATCACGTGTACATATTTTTATTATACGCTGAAGAACACTTTGATTGTTGAATTTTGATGTTATAGAACTTTCTTTAATATAACAAGGTCAATGAATAGAGTACACGGAAAAAAAGAACATATTTGCAGCAGCTACTCGCGCAGTCGATTTTTGACCATCTACGAAAAATAGTTACGGCAACTACTTAGTAGTTCAGACAAACAACAAGTTATTTGACGTGACCATCGTATTATTCCACTCACCTAATGAAGTATTTGTCTCATTTATCAAGTAGTTGCCGTATCCATTTTTCGTAGATGGTCGAAAATCGACTCCATGAGTAGCTGCTGCGAGTATTCTTTTTTTCTGTGTAAAAGATACAAATATGAGTAGGGTCATGAATATACGTGAGGTCTTTATAGGGAAAAAACGATTGATGCGCTCTGCGCTAGAATATTGAAATACTGATGTAACTGAAGGTGGTTCAAAAATGTATGTGACATTTGGTATATCACAGTTATTCGATTGGAGTGTTTTATTTTGTTATTTCATCTTCCAGTATAACGTAATGTTCTCAGATATTTGACATTCTTGCATATACTTTTCAGATATCACGACAATATGACTGCATATAGCTGTAATATTACCATGATTAAAAACCGCGGACATAAGAAATTGTAGGAATATCGCAGCGATATCACTTTGCAATATTACAATATACAAAATGACATTACCGCGATAATGCTGCAATATGATGTGCTGTGTGGGTAACTTTATTCACGCGGTGTTCAGCGAATACAAGAATCAGGGGAAAATCAAGGAGACATAAGAGAATTGGGTCATTTTTTACCCGTCAATATACTAGCCATCACAATTATACAGATTTTCGAATGTACCTTGCACATGAAATCTTTCCCATGGTGAATTTCTACTCCTTAGCCTTGTTCAAAGCTATCGGAGGTTATTAAAGGGTCTGGCTTTTTTGTAAATTCGAAGAGGAGATTTTGAATACTACGGTTTGTATGAAGTCGACTTCAATCATTACATTCATTGTTTTTGCACAACATAAGCGCAAATGATTTCCTCAATTTCATTCTAATTTTCAGATAACTCTTGAACTAAAAATTACGATACTCTAATACTGATTTGAAGAAAATTGGAATGCACTAAAAAGAACTTCCAATATGTAGGCAATCTGTTTTGCCTTTTCCAGATCCAGCAGTAAATACCTGAACGATATTAAGAGTTTTCAAATCACTCCCGAAGAATTCACAAATTTTTGAAATGACTCTTCGGAAACTAAAAAAACCAAAACATCCTGATCACACATATTAAAATTCAGACCATCATCTTCTAACAAAATGGCTTTCGCTTTCCTATCAAGTGGATACATTATGTCTATTTCAGATATATGCGGATATCCGGATATTCGGATTCACGAATATCTGGATAATGTATTCGAGTATCCGGGTATCCGGACCATATCCATACATCCGGATAATCAACCGAATATCCAGATATCCGGATATACGGATAATCCCAGTCCTATGTGAAACCATTGTAAGCCATCGAATACATTCGGTGTCCACAACGTATTCAAACAACTTGTGGTATATCAAAATTGTGTTAATTTTGATGAACATTTTTTCTCAATTATAAACTGGAGTAGAAAAAAAGTTGGTTCCAACCATTCCACGTACTAGGACAGTCTTTTCCTAACCAATGTGCTCAGATGATGAACACATCCTCTGAAGAGGATACCAGCGTATCGACCGAACACGGTTTTTCTCTACTAAATTACTCGAAACCGAATCGATGAAAAAATCTGGAATTTTCAATGATGATTCTCGAAGACTTAATCTACATCGCTAAAAAGCCCCAATTTTGGATTTCAAGGACAAAATTTCTGGCAAAAAAATTCCTTCTGAATTCAAAATTTGAGCGCTTTAGCGACGTAGATAAGTCTTCAAGTATCATCCCTGGAAATTACGGATCTTTTAATCAATCCGGGTTCGAGTGATTTGGTAGAATGAGAACGTGCTGACATGGGCCAATGGGATCCTTTTGAGAGAATACCACAGCTACCATCGCAGCAAATTTGTTTTGCAACAGCATACTCGGAACTGAATCCTCGTGGGGATCTGAAATTTCCAAGAATAATCCTTCTAGCCCTTATCTAGGGCTGTACGGAGCCCGAAAATTGAAGTGCGAGAAGAGGTTTTCGAATGGAATGTTTGCCATAGGTGGAAGCCACTTCCCGATGAAATTTTCTTGCAACAATACAATGAATACCTGTAGAGGAACCCTTTTGGCTATCATCCCAATCCCAGCTCGAATTCCGAGATATTTGAGTCTCCAGATTCAGTGCACCCTGATGGAGTCTGAGGAAGTAAATCCGTTCAGGCGACCAGTGGTGGCATGAGTGATAAGGCGTCAACGTCCAGTCCTGACGAACCGCGTTCAAATCTTTTGAAGGTAGATTTTGTTTTCTATTCCAATACATTGGTCCTTCATCCTTTTGCCATATCATTGATCATGTAAAAATCGTTCATCTTTCTATTCCAACGTCGTACATTAGAGCACAACTAGCGTGACTCCTGAATACGATTTTTTGATAGTTCCATTTGTATATGAATACTTTCTTCCTTCCCATTACACATGAATGATATTGATCATTGCACATAATCGTTGATTTTGGATGAGGAGGATTTCACGGTCGAGGTGAGGTATAAACAGACGGAACAAGGAAAATATTGTGAGTCGGATATGAATGTCTCTTGCTTTCGTATCCCTGGAGAATCTGTGGTATGAATGACGCCAGCAATGTGTTGAAGAGGAGATGAAGTGATTTGAGTTCATTCAGAAATGTAATCACGAATGGAACTTCCAAGCAACTGTATTTGCGGATAAAATCATGGATTTGTTAACGTACAATGTCGGGACGGGAAAAAACTTCCGTACATCCCGAGTATGTTCAGTATTCATTCATCATACATTGTATATAGTAGTGTATCGACAGGGAGAAGAACAGGCCCGATAAAACGTTCCTCGTTTGCTTTGAATTTTCAGAAAATGTTTACTTTTCGACTGATTTTCAGTAGGTGGTATCCGTTTTCTTTGTCGTTGGTGTTTAGATGTTTCTATCAGGATACAAAACCCAAAAGTACCTCTTTTGCACTGGATTCGTAATACATCTCAAACGGGATGATCAAGATTCAACATGGATAACCCTAGAACTTCCAATGAGGCCCTTCCGGATACTTATGGACTAAGCATGTTCAACTAATTACTGTAAGCATCATGATTCTCCCTTGTTCTGTTTGCGACGGCTCTCAGGTAATTTCACTTCACAAACTACCCAGAGCTCACCACGAGGAGGTGACTGTCCATTGAGTCCCACTCTGAGCCCAGCCAGTTTCAAAATATAGTAATATTTGTCGTTGTTTTAAAACGGTTCTAGCATATCTATCTCTCTCTTTTTGATTCACTACCTTCACTGACAATTCCGTGATTAATTTGACACACCTTTCCACGCTCTGCCTATGGTTAGGAAAGCGTGATAGATGTTCAAGATGAGGGGCGAGGTTTTCGAGATTGCCTTCAAAAAGTGCAAGATCTTCATTCGATATGTGGCGTAATAAAGAGGGTTCTGTCACAGTCATTCGGTTCATATTGTGTCGACATAATCAACAGCTCCAAAGTTGAGTTTTGGAATAACAAATTTTCGAAGTTTTTTGTTTGGTCGTTTTCTTGCATCTTGAGTCCGTCCAATAGCGATCTTTCTAACAGAAGAACGTACGTCCCATAACATTGCGGATCGTAAATTTTCTGGATGGACGAAGAATACATTTCTCTGAATGACAGGGTCAAAGACGTTTTTCAAACTATCATGAAGGTATCGAGATGACTGCATAAAGTAATGCATATGAAGAGGCCCATTGATGCATGAATTCTTCACTTTGATACGAAACCATGATGGCGCATAGACCTTCAGAATGTACTTAACTATATGTTTGAGTTCATCGGAAGGATGTTCTGATGTTATGTATAGTCTCAAAATCCTGTTGGCTATTGTAAGCCATTGCGCATGAGAAATATTTCCAGGATTTCTGAGAGCGAGGCCGGAGGAGCACTGTCCATTGGATATAGCAGAACTGATCTAATATAAATATTTCTGATCAGTACTCAAATCGTTGAAATCAACTTCTGGTAGATCACTCAATTGCTTTGAATTGAGCAACTGGCAGGAGTTCACAGTTTGGTAAAGCTTGAGATATAGGACCAGCACGCTGTGAAGGACCAGTAGCTGCTCCATCAAGTTTCATATTAAGATGCCGAAGAGGAAGTTCATTAAAATGCAGCAGACAGATGAGCCATTGTAGAGTCTTTCGGAGTGATCCGTCTGGAAGTGTCATCACACTTTTCATATCCCCATTATTCACTACTGTGCTATCACAACCAACAGCCATCATGTACATTAGGGTGTATCGAAAAAACCAAAAGTCCAAATTTGGTTTGGCGGGGGTGCGGAAAAGTTGTGGGAGTGTAATACTAAATTGTATGTCCAACCCCAGCTCGATCGGACAATTTTTGCTATCCCCGCACGAGCCTCAAAGTTTTGAAAATCCTATTCAAAACGCATTACACGACGACGCATCGGGATTGATTCGGAGGATTTGACATATCACAAATGATTATTGTTTAAGGTCGAAAAGGTCACATGAAACTTGGATTGGAACATTATCAATTTTTTCAATTGCCTGAGAACTCTCCTCCCTCCCCATCTCCTTGCATGAAGCCTCAAAACCATCATTTTTTACAAAATACTCCATCCGTTACAAATGCAGTGGCGGGTCCCGTAATTCTCTCTTCCTCAAACCTACTTCGACAGCATTTGACCCCAGCGCATCATAAAGCGACTGATTTCTGCCTCTATTCTCGTACAAATTTAGTCGATGAGACTTCGCTTGCGTTTTATTTTGTTGCGTTAACAGTTCGTTGTCTCGACTGGTTCCTATTCCATATTCCCCTCGAAACCCAGGTACCATTGGATTTTGGCTTCCCACTTCGCTTACTGGATCGCTTAGAGTAAATGAGACGAATCAATTCACTGGTAAGAGAGATCATTCCCTGCTTTTGAGTTGAACATGGCATCATGTACCCGAAGTTCTATTCACTGCTCTCTGTTTGGAGCCCCTCAAAGTTTCCCTGGCTGTCAACTCCCAACATATGCAGATGTATTGCGTAACTGTGCTCAAGAGAGAGTTAAACTTCAACTGGATGGAAAACCAAAAGCTTCTTTTGTGGAAGTTGCTGATGCTGTTGCCTTGCACATTGAAGATTTGTACGCCAAGGCATCCCCTGCAGTGACACACAACACTATTGTTGATAAGATTATTGCATATCACAAATATTACGAAAATTTAATGAAATCCTATCAAAGTAAGAACAGAAAAGAACATGCATCTTGTGAAGAGAAAGTACGTACTTTTAAGCATGATGCAAATTCCTTATTCGACGTAACAGCTTGCAAATGTCAGCCTATTGAATTATGCTTTTGCGGAAAGGCACGAAAGGTTCCTGTCCTCGAACGTAAGTTTCTGACCGATCAAAGAACCAGTAGACTCATGTTCATGGCTGGAATTGATCAGAAAGTAACTAAGGTGCTTACACAGAGAGATGAAAGGAAACAAAAGTGTCAGTCAGGCACTTCTGTGAGAATTGGTGCCAACATGGAAGGTCCATCTGCCTCATCTTCATCTCACTGTGATCTCTATTCTAAACCTGCCCTTGATGGTGAGACCAATGAAGATTCTATTCTATCTGACAATAATCCCTCAGATGAAATGGATGATGATGATTATAAGCTGTGTGAACCTATGATTCATTCTCAGCCATCGCAAATGCGGATCAGACTCCCCAACGCGGCTTTGGTTAGTGATCGGTATGGTATATCGTATCGGGCAACTGCAGCTCTATCTTCTGCAGTTCTTCAAGATTTGGGTGTCATTACTCCTGAAAACTCTTCATGTATTATTGACAAATCCAAGAATCAAAGACAAAAGTCAAATATGGGATCTGCATTGAGGAGCAATGTTGATAATTTGATGGGTATAGAAGGCTTGTACTTCGACGGTCGTAAGGACAGAACAATTTGCCAAGTAAGAAAGGGGGCAAAATTTTTTAGGAGAACAGTGAAAGAGGAACATATATCTCTTGTCGAAGAGCCTGGAGGTCAATATCTTGGCCATGTATCACCTCCTTCGAGCCGTGCGATGGATATCGTTCACGCCATTACCAACCACTTGGAACAGAATGAGATAAGTGCAGAGAATCTCAAAGTAATTGGCTGTGATGGCACGAATACTAACACTGGACATAAGGGGGGTGTGATATGTTTGTTAGAATTTGAAATGAATCAATCTCTACAGTGGAGCATATGTTTACTGCACTTCAATGAATTGCCTTTCAAACACCTAGTAGAATATGTTGATGGCCCAACTGGTGGGCCCAAAACTCTTTCAGGCCCCATAGGAAGGCAGTTACCGAACTACGAGAAACTTACCGTTCAAAACTTCAAATAGATTGAAGTGGAATTGCCTCTGTTGGACTCCAAACACATCAGCGAAGACTAGCAATATTTGTATGAACTATGCCAAGGAATAAGTTCCGGAAATGTTTCAGAGGATCTAACCAAGCGAGATCCTGGACCAATTTGTGCTTCCAGATGGCTGACAACCGCAAACGGGATCCTTAGGTTATATATTAGTACCACCAAGCCCTCTATTCAATTAAAAATTCTAACTTCGTTCATCATAAAAGTGTATGCTCCCAGTTGGTTTGATATTGAAAAGGGACACTCATGCACAAATGGAAGCAAGCTGCTTTGGGAATACATAAAGAGATCTCGATACTTATCTAAAAAGTATTTGACTGTAGTTGATCCCGTTATTTCTCAGAATGCTTACTATGCCCATCCGGAGAACATATTGATTGCGATGTTGGCCGATGAAGAACGAGAAGTGCGAAAAACTGCAGTATCCTTGATTCTTAAGGACAGGAGTGAGGGTACGCCGAACGATCGACCTCGGATTTTTAAGATCCCATCTATAAACTTTGAGGCTGAAAAATACCAATATCTGATTGATTGGCAGAGGATACCCATATATGAACCACCAGTCATTCATGCTCTTCCTACGGAAGCCATTCACTCCTTTTTCGACGACAAATCAAAGATTGTATTGCTGAAAGATTTTCCGTGTCACACTCAAACTGTTGAGAGCACAGTGAAACTAGTCACGGAAGCTTCAAATCATGTATGTGGATTCGAAGCACGTGACGGTTTTATTCGAGCAACTTTGCTGTCCAGGCGCATGATGCCTGCTTTCAATAGCAAAAACGAATTCATCTCTTCTGCTTCCGAAGCAATGGAAAATTTTCAATACCCAAGATTATTAATCACATAAATATAGTGACACCATCCTTGTTAGCAAAGAACCCATTCACTCTCTCTGGACTTATAGGAAGATAATTACATATGATTAATACTGATGAGCAAATAAAAAACCAATATTTCATTCAATCCATAAAAGAATATAAAATTAAAAAACAATAAATAAAATATAAAATGTTGAAAAAAAATATGAAACATAAAATGTAAAAAAAAAATATGGAGCTACAGAAGTTTCTACGTCCCCGCCGTTAGCTCTGGGTGATGCTAAAGGAAAGTGTTATATAAGGCTAATTATGATTTCAGCACAGTATTTTAACTCGAGGATTGAGCAATCGGAGATCCTGATAATGTTCCAAATCGAGTTCTATGTCACCTTTTCGACCCTCAACAATAATTATTCGTGATATGTCGAATCCTCCGAATCAATCCCGATGCGTCGTCGTGTAACGCGTTTTGAATAGGATTTTCAAAACTTTGAGGCTCGTGCGGGGATAGCAAAAATTGTCCGATCGAGCTGGGGTTGGACATACAATTTAGTATTACACTCCCACAACTTTTCCGCACCCCCACTAAACCAAATTTGGACTTTTGGTTTTTTCGATACACCTTAATGTACGTGGTATTAATATTATTTTCATGCAAGTTTGAAATATTCAGAAGCTTCTCCATTTCTCCTTAAATTTTTGGATTTTTCTTCTCGTGCTAGGGATGTTGGGTTTCAGAGATATGAGTTTCCTGAGTGCCAAGTATTGATCGTGATATTTTTCAATTATTACTCCTATTCGCTGATCGCGGACAACAGGGATTGATGCTTTTTGCCATATTGTTATGAAGAGGGAAGCAACTTCTTTCACGATGTCTTTGATGGATGGATTTTGTTTATTTTCCTTAAGGCATTCAAACCTCACCCACTGTTGAGTGCTCAAAACAGCACCGCCAGTAGGGGGAGACAAGATGATTCCGATAGAAGAACATGAGGATCGCCGAGAATTGAACATTTCTGTTGCAACCTTGTCAAGTGGATAGTCATAGCCAAAATCTATCCATGAAAAAGGCACAAGATACGAGAGAAAAGCTCCAACCTTATGGTTGATGTGATCGAGGAATGATATTTCAAACGTACAGAACACAATAATTATGGGAGCTTGTATGAAAAACTCCGGAAGAACCAAAAATATTTTTCGAAGGATCAGGTTGTGGTTTGGTATCAAAGAATCATATCAATACCATTCATCTAATCTAATGTAGTTATATCTTTCAAAATATTGGTTGTACAGAAGAGAACGAGGAAATACTGAACACTGGAGAACGTTTTGTGATATCTTTACATCTGATGATTGATCAACGTAAATTTTAGTCAATACGCAGAACAAAAGAGAATGGTACAGATTGCACAGCGCCAACTGATTGAATTTTTGAAACTATATCTATAGCAAATGATTGGTTGGGCTTTTTTCTCACTATTAAGCTTAATAATTTGTGCTAGATTTTGATAGGAAAATCCAAGCATCAACGAGAATCACCAGGGATACCACCTTTCGAGAATCGATCGAAAAGTGAACATTTCCTGAAACTTCACAGCAAAGTTACTGACCGAAGATATTATCTGACCGGATCAGGGTTTTGCACACGTATTTTGTGTCACATTTCGCAATTTTTCCGCACTTTTACGTTACAAGATTCAAGAGAATAAATTTTCCGATCCACCCTAGTACGCAGCTTGTAATGAATATACATCGTATGTAATTATATATGTGAAATATGGTTGGATGATTATTCATAGTAAATCCTTCCCCGTAGACCTCGAATATAGGCAGTCTATACTGAATATGCTACATACATAATCATGTATACCAGAGTGGTTAGGCAGATCATCTGCATAAAACTTCTTCCCAACATCACAAATCCATGCACCCATGCAAATATTGACTGAGAAAAGCGCCAGCCTGTCCAAAGATAGGCACATATATCAAGAACAAATCTCCGTTAAGAATAATTGGACCAATATTGTTTCATGATTGTCCCGCTGTTCCAAATGGATAGTCAGTCGTGGTACATTTGTTCATATCTTTGGAATGGCCATTGCACTTCGTGCGAGCTCAGAACAAGCTTGAAACACAAGCGTTCGTTAAGAACAATTGAGCTGATGTTGTATTCATGAGTGTCACAATGTTTTCAATTAATGGCCGAATTCACAATGGCTCGAAACTTGTGCATAACCATCAGGCCAAGACTGGCCCAATCTTCTCCTCATGATTAGCCCCACACCCCACTTTCATACACTAAGATAGATATAGTTGATTTAAATAAGAATAAAACTTGACTCAACGGTAATAGGTTACCTTTAAATGTGATCGTATATGAAAATCAACTGATCTTGAAGAACTCTTTACAAGATTTTAATATGTCTTCCCCATGCTGGTATTGACAAGACTGAAAAAAACCCAAGCTTGTCTTAGTCTTGGCACATTTAATCCATCGTTTCAACATGATTCATGTACGATATTCTGAGGACGAAAGTCAAGCTGAAATATGTAGGGGAGAGTCGGCGGGTGTGGGACACGTTTTGTTTCACAGCCATAACTTTTTTGTGAGTCGATATAATCTGCCCAATAATATCCCATTTTGAAGGTGGATTCATACCCAAACTTTCCCCAAAAGACTTGCCTTGATCTCGCCGATGAGGAAAATTTTACAAGCGTTCTTGTAAAATGTTGAATTTTCGCGAAGAAAAGAAACGTCACCGGTTATGGGACACTCACGAAAATCAACGTATATCGGTACAAAACCAGCTGCTGATGAGGAGGTATGAAGCAAAACCATCGAGAATTCAATAATTATCAATATTTACTTGGTCCGTGATCATTTCACAATGGGCCAAAATTCACAAGCGTTGTGAGGCGTCTGCTGATTCTCATGAAACCCTGTATCTGAGGGTTTTTTGGGTCGCTGATTACGAATGAAAGATCCTTATTTCACGTGTATATGGATACCCGTGTACTTCAGTACGTGTCTTATAAAGGACACGTGCACCCGTGACTTATTTCACGTATATTTGAATACACGTGTAAGATTTCATGTATTTATTCACCTATGTTCCATTACACATTTATCAACGGCTTTTCATGTTGATTCATATAGCTTCCAAAATATCGATTCTGATTGACAAATTCAGGAAAGTTCAACAAGTATAAAAGCTTGAAGATAACAATCAATGTAAGAACATAATTTTCATGAAGAGAATTCATGGAATGCTTTCCTTGATTTGATATGAAAAAAACTAATGCGCTACCATTTTATAGTAATGATCGATTTTTTTCATATTGTTGAAATTTATTGAATCGTTTATCAAAATGAATTCTATTGGTAATCGAATGATAGAATATTAATTGGCATCCAAAATCTTGCAATACATGTTCTGATGTTTTCAGTTCCGAAGAATTGATTTGAAAACATGAATAACAACGATTCATCAAATTTTGTGCGTTCCAATTTCCGTGTTAGTTATATGAACGATTCAAACTTCGGAAAATATTCCGAATAATATGAACGAAAAATGTTCAGAAAAATGATGTTTGAGTTTATTTTTGTTCAGAAAAATGATGTTTGAATTCATTTTTGTTCTTAAACTTCTGTTTTTAAAACCACAGTCTAAATCTAGTATTGATATTTCAGAAATTACATAAACTCAAATGAAAATATGTCGATACATATGCATGAGTGCATATGAGACATTACATTCGTACTCAAATATACGTGAAATAATGCACGGGTACACGTGTCCTTTACACGACCCGTACTGAAGTACGTGTATATGAAATACACGTGTACCCGTGTACACGGATGTTTTTAGTACACGTCCAAAACCATGATCTCTATTACGAATCCAGGGTCAGATTTTGCAAATTCAGGATGGTGGATGCAGTATGGCGGATTCAAATCTCAAGTTTCATCAAATACCTTTCCAAATGTGCACTCAAACTTTTTCAAAGTTGAGAAAGTAACGAAGACAGCCAATTCACTTTGAAAAATTTCCTTCTCAGCCAGGCGGAATGAATCATGCCCCACTGTGCATTTTATGGAGAAAAAGGAGACGAATACTCAAACTTCTTATGTTTTCCGCCTAAAAATATCATCATCATCCATTTGAACACGTTAGCACCAGAGGAAAAATGATGCTCACAATCGATTGAGTTCAAAAACACAAGAAATTCCATGAAAAATGTTATCAATGATCCGAAAAATTCACACAAACCTGGATCAAGAGTTTTTTTTCAAAGAAAAGTCGATTTTCGATCATAATTATGTCATACATACGCTTTAAACATAAAAAATTGGCTGTCCCATAACCGGGAACTTTTTTGTCCCACAACCGGGAATGACACTCAATCGCCAATGACGCATAAAAAACGTACGAATAAAAAATTTTCGTGCCATTGCCTATGGTACTTGAAAATGTGGTAAAAACACTACATATATGCATATTGAACTTTCCGTCATCCTCCATCCACTTGAAATAAAAGCCCTCTTTTGAATATTTGAACTTGTTTTCTTTTCCTTGATTTTGACGCGCTATTTATACAAAAGTGTACGCGTGCGTTGATGGACTCCAGTTTAATGTCAAAAACTTGTTTATGATGTAAGAAAAATTTCATGCTTCAAACATCCTGAGTTTTGTTACGACATGTCAAAAAAAATTGACTGTCCCACAATCGGAGGTGTCCCACACCCGGCGACTCTCCCCTATCAAATTACTCTTCTCATCAATATCTGTGATGGAGAAAGCATTAGTTGAAGTATTTGGGGTAGGCTTGAAAAAACCATTGGCCCGAGCTTGTCCTGATCTTATCATTCCCAAGCCTGGGCCAAGTTTGTTGAATTGTTCCAGAGAAGTCTCGGCAGGTCTTGTGCCAGGCTTGGTCCATGATTGGTCCGTTGGTCCATACAAACATAGGCAGTTTATACCGAATACACACCCGCGTGGAAAAAAGAAATATGGATGAGAGTCTGTACGATTGTCTACCTTAGACTCTCTGCAAGAGTATGGATGGAGTCTGGCTGAAGGTCGTTTCCCATACTATCATTTCCATTTCTAGTTTGGCGACGTAAAGTATGGGGAGGAGGTTCTGGGGAGATTTTGAGGAGGAGTCTGGGTGAGACTGTATTGGTGAGATTTCAGCTCAGTATATTATAGATAAGATATGGGAATCAATTATCAGTCAAATTTCATGTTGGAAGACTATGTCCCACACTGTTAAAAATGTTTGTGAATTTAATATACGTTCATAGAAAAAAGTACATTAATTTTCAAGGGCGCTATATGAATTGTATTCCATATTTGGATGTTGGAAAATCAATCACATATTTCATGAATTTCAAACAAAAGTTTTGAAATTCATTACAGTTTGTGAAAATTCATAACTGTAGATATTGAATTTCTGTATTTATTTGAATATTGGAAAATCAATCACATATTTCTCAAATTCCAAACAACGTTTTTGATATTCATCACAGTTTATGAAAATTCATAAATGTACATATTGAATTTTCATAATGTACATGAAATCAATGCGCAATTACACTTTGCGCATCTAATTATCACTTGTTCAATATGTACGATAACTCCAATGGTAAAACATAGTATTGAAAAAAGGCACACCCCGTAGGAAAAATTTTCCTAAGCTTTTTCCTAGACTTTTTCCTAGACATTTTCTTAGGTATTTTCCTAGACTATTTCTTAGATAAAATCTGGGAGTTTTTGCCAAGGACAAAAATATATAAACACGTGTTCATGGTGTTTTCACTTCTAAAAACCCTCATATATGGTGGTTCTCCATCTAAACAATGGTGCTGATTCAATATCTAATTGAATATGAAAGAAAAAAAAAATAATAAAATCTCGCAAGATGGAAAAAGTTTTTCTTCTGCAGTTTGAATCGAACGTGGGCCTTTTCGGTGTCGAAGCCAAAGATTTACCACTGAGCCATAGACCATGTTCTTATTGAGACATGCAGGAAGAGGGTTTATAATTGGTGTGTGGATCATTCTTATCGCATTGCTGTAATGAGTGAATTCAAAAGTAAATATCATTGAAAAGATCATGTATGGAAATTTAAGAAATGCGAAACATTTCCCTTGCATCTTGAGAATTGCTTGCGTTATTGATGAAAATTACGCTTCAAGAAATACCAACTTATCATTCGAGTGAATATTTTTTCTGTAAGATCTCTTTGAACTGAATCTATGAAACAGTCTGAAATTTTCAAGGAAGAATCAGTGAAATTCATCGTAAAATCAAATCACCCCTGGTAAAAATTTCACAAATTTTTTCCTATGACTGATGAGGCGCTAGAGAGGAAAAACTGAGCACAAAAACTAGCGAGGTACTGGTCAATTACTGATAAGTTGAATCCAACTAGCGTTGGTTGGTCAAAACTAGTGAGCTACTTATTAGTATGTAATAAGTTGAACTAATTGATAATGTGGAGTAAAACCATCTCTAATAATTATACAAGTGCTTACTAAAATATATATAAAATGGAGAAGAATGAATTTTTCAATTCTAAAATGAATAAAATATTGTTCACACTTGATATCGGAAATGTCAGTACCCATACAGCACGTATTGCATAAAGATTTTTAAACAGCTGAACAGGTTTTTTCATTAATTTTTACACATAATTACAGGTGATATAAATGAGAAAGAAGATGTAACAAATCTGTTTGTATTTTAGAATTGAAATATAGTTTACGGATATGAGGTTGACTTCTTTGAATTGAAAAATAAAAATTAATTATTTTCGTGAAATGCGTGATCGTTAGTTCCTAATTAATATGTATTAAAAAAATCTATTATTCAGTGCAACATGAATCATTGAATCAGTCATAGCTGTTGTAATATGTAAAAAATCATAATTTGTTGATGCAGTGAGAATGAGTTTTATTCAAATACTTACATCAATATTTCTCAGAAAATACTCAGAGATCAAATCATTTTTGTAGTAATATGAGTCATGAAGAACTCATTTAATAAAAAGTATTTTAAGCGAATGTTTAAAATAAATTTCCAAAAACTTGGATTATTCACATAAAGCTCGTTGGATGGTTTTACTCTTGAAGAGTACCGTCAAAGTTGACAGTTGCAAATTGGAGAAAAAAGTCTTATTTTCTGTCTTGAATTTGTTATTAGAGTAGTGACAAACTTGTAGGCAGAGTTTGAAGGTTGGGTGAAATCCATATTGATCAGGAAAGTCAAAACCGTATTGCAAAACTTGGAAAATCTGTTAACGTAGCTGACAATACTGGGGTATCGAGTCAGCTTTTCCTTACTACATGGAATCTAGGCAGGAGAAATGTATCAAAATTCAGTGAATTCAAGTTAGTGTCAAGTAAGAGAGGATAGAAATATTCATTGGATTTTATTGGTTATTATAAAATGTTGGCAAATAAGGAAAGGCTATGTAGGACTCACTGTATCATCTTTCATTATTTTTGTTTCAATAATTTTGTATTGTGGACATTTTTGTATTTTCTTACTAATAAATTGAAGAAACAAGTGTATTGAACGTGTTTCACAAATATAATAACATTCATTCGTAGCAGCATGATACAACATTATTGAAACAAAAATATTAAAAGACGATACAGTGAGTCCTACATAGCCTTTCCTTATTTGTTGACATTTTTATAGTAACCAATAAAATCCAATGAATATTTCTGTCTTCTCTCACTCAACACCAACTTGAATTCACTGAATTTTGATACATTTCTCCTGCCTAGATTTCATGTAGTAAGGAAAAGCTGACTCGATACCCCAGTATTGTCAGCTACGTTAACAGATTTTCCAAGTTTTGCAATACGGTTTCGACTTTCCTGATCAATATGGATTTCAACCAACCTTCAAACTCTTTCTACAAGTTTATCACCACTCTAATAACAAATTCAAGACAGAAAATAAGACTTTTTTCTCCAATTTGCAAATGTCAACTTTGACAGTACTCTTCAAGAGTAAAACCATCCAACGAGCTTTATGTGAATAATCCAAGTTTTTGGAAATTTATTTTAAACTTCCGCTTGAAAAGATTTTTAATACATAATAATTAAACAATAATGACCACACATTTCACAAAAATAATTCATTCATTGTTTTTATCACATAAACTTAACCTCACATCTGTCAACCGAATTGCAGTTTTCACATAAGTTAATAGATTATTATACTCAACCGATGGATTGAATCAGATATCCACGTCATTTACATTGATCTTTCTAATAAACCACGTAGGTACCGGTTTAGCTTAGGTCGTTAGGGCGTTAGGATAGTAGATCGCGCAACATTAGGTAGGGATTGGTTTAGGTGGTTCGATTCTTTTCGAGGTTTCCAATTTTCTCTCCATGACATGAGAACATAGTGAACAACGTGGTCGACAATCTGCAAGTGTTCTCCTCCGAAACATGATTTTTGATTAAAATTCAGTTTTTTATTTTTAAAGACATTTTGGGCCAAAGCATAAATATTTTACTTAATAATCATTGTTGATGTATTATTGTAATTTCACATCTTTACATCATTTTTTGTATTAATTTCACACCATAACATAATGAAACATTTGGAAGGAATTTTGGAAATTAAGTCATATAGTGTTGAAAATTCATGCATTTTTTTACATCAATTTTTATAATGTTGTGGCTTGAATTTCAAAATTCTGTCTATTATTTTTGGGATACAAAAATGTTTGAAAATTGATACACAATTGTGTGTGTTAATTGCTTCCAAACTTTTTATATTAAATTTCAAACAGATTTTTCTAACAGTGCATACTCTCATCTATGAAACGCTGAGTACGGTCAGAAGGTGCAGAATTGTCGTTGCAAGACCATAACATGGAGTATGGGAGAGATTGTGGAAAGCCACTTTTAGGAAGACTTACAATTGCGAGACTTTCCCATACTCGATTTCAGGTGTATAATCGTATGTACTCAAATTTTGCATTTGAATGTCTATGCTCGTGGCATAGACGATAGTTTGGCCGATACAATTACAATAAAACTCATCGATGGTACACGTTATGAAACTTCCTCATTCTCTTTTCCATACAAAACAGTATATTCGAATGGTATTAGTGAGGAATATTGATATGCTCCTCCATTCTCATATGAGAAAAAGGGTTCAATTGAGTATTCGACAGCTAGGAAATTTAGTCACTCTGAGTAAAAATTTAGTTGGCCCGAATAAATTTTATTTGTCACAGCTAAATTGTGTATTCGCCTTGAATAAATTGTTTCATTCGTATCCCAGACAATCGGACTTCAATTTGCGTCAAGTGAAATTCAGCTGGGACAACTTAATTTCAGTTGCCACACCTCCAGCCTAAATTTCAGTTGCCGTTAGTTTAGATACCTTTCTCTAAGTGCTTGACTTCCTATGATCTGTTGCATTACATCAACATGATGAACGATTCCATTCAAATTATGGACTAAGAGATCCTGTGCTGTACTTCTAACTGCGTTGTACTTGGTGAAAAAGAGACAAAATCATGAGATATGAAACCGCGATACCGGCGCTACTATCCCCTCAAGGGGTGGTGGAGGAGGAAAATCAAATTTCGCGTGAACATTCACTGTAAAAAAAATTCCTTCTGAAATTTCAGAAAATGTGCACCTAAAGGACGATATGCTTGAATTGAAGTGAGTGATGCTTTCTATGGTTCCAAATATCATCATAGCTGTTTCAAATATATATATTCTATATATATATATATACAATATATATTCTGTTTGGTACATGTTTAATATGCTTATTATAAGGATGATTACACTCATTGCAAGAATAATCACACTTGATTGGAAGATAAAATATACCTAATTCGAGCGTACATTATGCTCATATTGTGGACTTCTTCTGATTGAATCAAGTGTAATTATTCTCGCAATAAGTGTAATAATTCACATAATAAGCATATTACACATGACCAAACAGAATACCACTTGAAACAGCTGTAGTGAGAATCACTTGTTCATTTCAAGCATACTGTTTCCTGGTTGTGACGCTATACTTGTTTACAGTCACTGTTTTCTGAATTATTGGGAAAATTCAGCTGAAATTTGAAAAACATGACTGAATTTTTAGAATATGCTCCAAAATTCAGTTGGAGTCTCTAAAAATGCAGTTAAATTTATCTGAAAATACAGGAAAAACTGGCTATAAAAATTAGTCACATTTTTTTTAGTGTTTTTCAAAACGTACGTAATTGGTACAAATTTGAAGTAAATAAGAATGGCACGTGCATGGGATTGCGCATTCCCACACATCTTGAATTTCCTGATGACTTCTGAGGGCTGAAAAAGCAAATTGTAGAATTTGTTGACGTTTGGAAATTAAAATTCGTAAATTTCATTTTTCAGTCTTCAGAAGTCATTGGGAAATTTGAAGTGTACGGCAATGCGCAATCCCATGTACGTGGCATTATTATTTACTTTGAATTTTTGTTGATTACGTACCTTCTGAAAAAAGTTCGTGCAAAATTTGACTCCTCTCCTCCCCCATCTCCCCATGCTCAAGTCTCCTTAAGCGATCGCCTAAACGTATAAAATTTTGTGCGAACTTTTGTCGTAAGATCTTATACGTATATGATATCGATAAAGTGAATAAATTGATCATATGTTTTTGATTCACTTACACTGAGAGAAATAAGGGTCTATTCGAATATTCGGCGGCTACGAAATTTAGTCACTGTAGAAATTTACTTGTACCAGCTGGATTTCATTTGTCACAACTAAACTTATTATTCTCATTGAATGAACCGTTTCCTTCATATTTCAGACAGCTAGACTTTTATTTACCCCAAATAGAATCTAACTGCGGCAACTAACATTTAGTTGTCCCAATTAGGTACCTTGCTCTCAGTGTGAGGAGATACTAGTGCCGTGGTACGAGCCAAATCGTTCATTTGCAAACTGTTAAAAAATCGCTTCATAAAATAAAAATACCCGGAGGAAAATTTATACTTAAATTTACGATGGGACTTTGCAACCGAGGAACAGATTACCATGAAATTTACTATGACGAGACAATAGAAACATGATCAAATCCACTATGTGTTACAGTACTTGCCATTGGAAAGTTAGTCTGTTCCTCGGGCAAAATGATTACGTAGTGAATTTAACCACAAATTTCTCTCCGTGTATCGCTTTGAATAGTACTTCTACATGCTTCAAAGAATTATTGTACGGACCGTTATTTTGATTTTATTCGAGCATTTTCAAATAGTTTGGGATAAATGATGTGGCTCATACCACGGCGTTAGTATCTCCTTAAAAGCAAATGAATTCATTCAAACTACAATCTCAAATTCATTGTTTGCATTCACCAAATGTACAGTACACAAGAATTCATAGAATAACTACAAATTAACTCAAAATAACTCAATTATATTTCAATTCCTCCGCATACAATATGATTCGCGTTCAACAGTGATAATAAAACATTATAACACTTGTACAATTGGAATTATACAATTGAATTCAAAAATATTCATATTAATAAATATGAAGACACGAAAGAAAATGACCTGTATACGATTTGTATACAATTTGTGTATAATTGTATACATTTTTGGAAATTTTTTCCACATGGGCGGTTACCGGAGCTCCGGTAAAATCAACAGTTCATTTTTTTTCGTGTACACTGAGAAAACAATCGTGAAACTCACATCTTATTGAATAAATATATGGATGATCCAAAATATAGTTCCTACCAGGGATGGGCATTTTTGTACTTCGGAAGTGCTTCCAAGGGGGAATACTTTTTTTCAACCTCATATTCTACTTGGGGGACATATTTTACACAAAAAAAAACACCCCCAGTAAAAGTACTCGCGGAGTACAAAAATGTGCATCTCTGAGCAGGCGCAGATTAGAGGAAAAGCGGGGGGGGGGGGGGTGAATGAAACTTTTTTTACATTCTTACAGGATTTTCAGCTGTCACAAAACAATACTCAAAATCTCTGACAAGAAATAATGAGGAATAATAGAGAATAATGGGGGCATGAACAAAAGCACACCCATTTCCAATTATTTCCTATCACTTGTTTGTTTTATAATAGGATTTGAAGGTTTTCTTTTTACTAGGAATTAATATGTAATTGACACGGATTCATTTGTTCAAAAGATTTTATTTATCCGATTAAACAAGGACATTAACAGAAAAATTAACAGTTCTTATTTTTTCTTAAATACTAAAATCATGATCATATTCCCAAAACATGAAAACTCTAGAAATGATAAGAACATCTTTCTGTGCAATAAGTAAATGTGTGAATGAAACTAAATTCGAACTAATTACAAGAGTTTGGAAAATGCAGATTGCTAAAGATTCTTGTTTTCCACATTTCTCAATCGATTGGGATGAAACTTATATGGGACCACTATGGGACCATAACTGAACAGTAGTATAAATTTCATTACAATCAGATAACAGGGACCGAAGACATTTTTCGTCGCGAAATCACAATTTTTCGTAAAATGTTTCTTTTCCCTCTCCCGTTTTTCTGTAAAGATCAGGGTAAAACTTATATGGGGTCACTATCGATACTGCATGAAACTGTGGTGAAAATTCATGATGAACGAACGATATCCACATGATAGCGGTATTTACGAAATTTTCAAATTTTGTTTCGAAACTTAGTACTTACCCTTTTCTTTCCTCAATATTGATTTGCCTGAAACTTATGTCTCATAATCAGCATTTCATGAATTAACTATGCTCAAAGTTTCATGGCATTTGGATGATACGGACATAGGGAAGGCATGCTTCCAACATATTGTCAAATAATGCGGATGGCAAAAAAAATTTTCCACAGTTTTAAACCGATCCAAATGGAACTCATATGGGATCATTATTGGATCATAACTAGAACCTGGTATGAGTTTCACTGGAATCGGATGAACAGAACAGGAGATATACACGTTCGCGAAAATGTTCATTTTTTGCCATATTTCTCCTAGCCCATCCAGTTCTTCTGAATGAATCAAGCTGACTTATATGGGACCACTATCGCTCCACCCTACGACTGTGGTATAAATTTTATCGAAATTGTATAAGTGAAACGGGAGATATACGCGTTCGCAGTTTGTTGATCACCTAAGCGACAGACAGACACGAAACCAAAATTTTTCTCTGAGCTTCGAGAAACATTTTGGTGTTAACAATTTTCATTTTGGAGACAAAAGATTGTCGGAGAGCAGAAATTAGATTTTGGAATTGGTTCATATCACTAGTGGATCATAAATAAGTTGGATTGATGATTTTCCAAGATTTGCGCAACCTCCTATTTCTGTTCACAAGGCAAAAATATTGGAGGACTCTGATCGTTTGTATAGTACAAACACCTTTACTGTTGTTGATAACGACAGTTATTTGGAGTTCAAAGTGATTCGAATTAAAATCGTTCAATGTCTCCGATTCAACGATCAAGAACGTCAGTTGATGCGATAAAATCTTGTTTACCATAAAAATGTTATGAAAAGCTTGAAAACGAAATTCGCGAATGTTCAAAGATGAGGCCCCTTGGTGAGTGAGGCCCGGGGCTGCAGCCCCCCCCCCCCCCTTGATCCAGGCCTGTCTCTGAGTTCGTACTAGCATAATGTTAGTCGAGTTCATAATAGCAAATGTGAGATATACTACAGCTGATGTATATGACAGAAGATGTTTCTGAAGTTTACAGAATCAACTACTAATTATAAACACACTGTGAGCAGTGGCAGGTTTAGAAATTCTCTATCCCTCTTCAATTGACGTGTAACAAGAAACAACAGTAAAAGCAGTTGCTTATACCTTGCTCTTTGTTGCATGTTGAGAGAAAAGGGATAGAGAAGTTCTAAATCAGACCCTGAATCAGAAAGATTTTTGACTGAGTATCCAAACAAACTTCTGTAATTTCGGAGCACTTCTTTTTTCTCAGCAGACAAATGTCACTGAAAATAATTCTGAAACTTCAGAAAAGTTCAAGATAACTCCGTAGAATCACAGTTCAGAGGAGAACAAATTTGTTGAAGAAATAACAGAACATTGAACGCAGTTAAGAAGTATACATATGCTAAGATGGAGTATAACGATATACATAATCCAATTGTAAGAGAAATATAGGCTCATTTTCATTGAAAAATTGAGCCAGTCCCGCGGCGAGTTTGGTTACCGTGGATCTTGCTGTGAAGTTGAGGCAACTAAATATAGATTGGAGTAATTGCTTATGCTGTATCCAAACTCGTCACGAGGTTGGCTCCACTAATTTTTTCTCAATGTGTGAACTCCAAGTGTATTGGTTTATGTTTCGGACTCTGTAGAAGAAGAACGGCTCGTATGAGTGCCTTTATGCTTACGGGTACGTTTTTGCTCATGGGTACGTTTGTGTTTATAGGTGCTTTTGTGTTCGTGGGTGCGTTTGTGCTTATGAGTGCGTTTATGCTTATGAGTACGTTTATGCTCATGAATGCGTTTATGTTTATGGGTGAATTTATCTTCATGAGTATGTTTATGTTTATGGGTGAATTTATCTTCATGAGTGTGTTTATGTTTATGAGTATTTTTTTCGGTTTTCCTTGTGATGAATGTTCACTGGATGAATGTTCGTTTGATGGCTGTTCGCTAGATGAATGTCTACGGGATGAATTTGTATTGCTCGGACTCCGTTTGCGTTTGCTAGTATGAGCAATCGAAGTATGAGGAGATCCATGTTTTTCTCTGTGTTGTTGTGTAAAATAGAGTGAGGCATGTTCTTCCTGTTTTCTTGACGCAGTGTGAAGAAGTGAATCCTTAGATTGAGATTTGATTTTGTTACAGGGATTGATTGATGGTTTACAAATTGTCGAATGATCAGAAGAATGAGATAATGAGGGCGTATTAGGTAGTTGCTGATCTTTGGTGCTTTTGCTGTCTCTTGGAGTTGTAGAAGGTGATGTACTTGTATGACGCTTCTTGCGTTCAGCACTTGGTCAGAATTTTGGGGTATATGACGGTGTTACCCTGTGTATTTTTCCAGTTGATGTTGGTGACTTGAACGCGTTGGATGACTGAGCGGTGGAAAATATGTGCGTGTGATCGGAAATATTTTTAACTGAATTTGAACCAGTACCAGAGGACTCTGACATACTCATTTGTCCGGATGATGATTGAGGGAATGATTGTTTCTCAACATTTTTATAATTCTTCTCCCCACACATGAGATTAATCACTCTATGAAACTCACTCAAACTCACCACTGGCGCAGCATTATGGTTGACATACCCTAAATATATGATAATGACAAAATTTGATTCCATTTGTCGTATTATCTATACGGAGACAAAATTCATACCTTCTGTACATGAAATATACCATGCTTTAGAAGTAGGCTCACTAACGAGCACTAGATGTATGAATGCATGCTTTCCGAGTACACTATCCCGATTAGAATGATGGGATTACATCAGCCCGATTCAGTAGTCACGGCCTGATAATGTGACTTGATCGGGACCTGATCATGCAAAGGCGTGATGAGAAACTGATCAGTTGAAATAATCAGTCTCGTGAGTTTACCCGATTAGAAAAAAAATACCAGAAAACTAGCATCGAATTGATGAACATTTTAAGTGGATTCCCGGATAGCAATTCAGCCTTGTTGCAATTTTATCAGGCAAGCTTGTGAGAAAAATGACGTAAGCCTCCTAGTTAATACACAACAAGAGTACAAGCTTACAAAACCCTTGCAGCAGAGTTGTAGCAACCTTACACTGACAAGGTTGTCAATAACAAGTTTAAAACAATCGAATGACAAGTCTGACAAGCTTATCACAAGCTGACATGTTATCTGGGATCAAATCTCCGTCAGATCGAATATATGCACCCACAGAAAGATTTTTCTTGACAAGAAAAAAATGTAGTTTTGTCCCGTTAATAAGAGAAAATTTTCTTGATTCAAGCAAAATTTTCTCAAGATTAGAAATTTTACTTCAATTAAGAAAATGTTACTTGAATCAGAAAAATTTCTTCTTATCGGCGGGAAAAAACTACGTTTTCTTCTAGTCACAAGAAAACCTTTATGTGAGTGTGGGTTTCAATAGCAGTGCTTCCATATAGACAAATTCCCAAAATTGTATATAATGTATATAATGCAGTTTATTTCATATATAAATTTTGTATAATTTTATGTAATTATATACAATTTTTTCCATATGGGCTATGCAAACTTTAATGAACCGAACCTTTTGATTGAATTACATACCGAATTTCGATTAATGCTCCACAAAATTGATACAAAATATATATTGTGGATATGTTTTTTATGAAAAAGCTTCGTTACGGCAAGGTTTGCACACTATTGATTAGCCATACTAAGTTCGGTAACTAAAATTATGGAAATAAAAGTTTGATTCAATATGCTTGAATTTGGGACGAAAAAACATATGTATTTATTACTTATGTAGATCCTGGACCAGAATCCCTAGTAGAAATCACTTTAGTCAGTCTCCAGACTGTTACAAAGCTTCACCACGCACTTGTGAGGAACTTGCGAGGCCTGGTAATGGACTGGAGAATGACTAGAGTGATTCCTACTGGGGGGACGATTCTTTCTCACAGAAACACTATTTACTTATCATTTATGGATTGATATCACTAGTATTGCTTCCTTATTAAAGGGACGCTTTTTAATCGTTCCCGAAGGCCAAAAGATTGTTCACATCCAAATTCAACATCTTTTTCACCAAAATGTTTCTCTGAACTCAGGGAAAAAGTATTGCTCCCGTGTCTGTCTGTTTGTATGTGTGTTTGTAGTCCTGGGAGAAAATTGCAATCGCACATATTTTTCGTTCCTAATATCCGATCGCGATGAAAATTTCACCACAGTCATATGTAGTGTTGATAGTGGTCCCATTTATGTTTCAACCTGATTGTTACAGAAGCCCGAGAGGGGTGAGGAAGAATATTATCAAAAATCGTGATTTTGTTGCCGCGCATATTTTTCTACTATTCGATTGCAATGAAACTTATACCGGGTTCTATTCATGATACGATATTGGTCCCATGTGAGTTTCGTTCCAATCGGTTGAAAACTGTGAGGAATTTTCTTATGCGATCCGCATTATTTGACAATATTTTGGAAGCATGCCTTTCCTATGTCCGTATCATCCGAATGCCATGGAAGTTTGAGCATATTCAATCCACGAACTTTTAATTGTATCATACAGGCAAATCGAATTTGAGGTAAATAAAGGGTAAGTACGAAGCTTCGAAACAAAATTTGAAAATTCCGTAAATGCCGCTATTATGCGGATATCTTCCATTTTACATATTCAGTCTTCATGAATTCTTTACCAGGATTATATATGTAGTTGATAATGGTCCTACATCAGTTTCGCCCTGATTTGTTCAGAGGAACGGAATTAACAAAGAAAAGTGTAATCGAAAATTGTGATCTTTGCTCTCTGTAAATACGAATAATTGAAATGACTAAGAATCAGTAAATTCCTCTGGCGAATCAGTACAAAGTCTTTTATTGATTGAACCAGTGAAAGATTTATGACTTATATCACCCTTGTAGTATTGGAACTTTGTATATATGCTATGCACTTCTATAGTATATATAAACCGTTCGGATGCTGCTTGGACAGAAACGAGGAAGCTTTGTGCCTATTATTTGGCAGAGTTTGATTAATGGTAGTGAATAGACAAACAAAATTAACATCTGTGTTCATATTTACATAACACCGCTTCACGGATATGTTGTGGAATCGCTTCTCTCTTATTTTGGCCTGTTCCAAGTGCCGATATATTTTTTAGCTTTGCTTCATCAATGATTAACTTGAACAGTCGACGAATCATTTCGTTTGGCCGCTTTTTCCATTTTTTCAGGAAAATGGAATCTGATCTATTTATCCACACATTCGATGATGGCTGTATCTCGATCTAACGAAAATATTTGTGCTTGAAATTACTTGATGTATGGAATATCAACAAACCGGCAAAAACAAATCTACAGGAAGAGCATAAGTATGCTAACTCAGTAGCTGTTGAAAAATTCACAAAATAATAGAAAGAGTTCTATTACGAAACTTCTTTTGTAAAAGCACGCATAATCAAACCAAAAAATGCATCTTTTAGATATCTGAAAGATATCTCGCAATTTCGAAAGATATCTTGCGAAAAGGTCTCGAAGATTTCTGTTACAAATGTAAAAGATGTCTTACGTGACAAATTGTGACAAGTATAAGATATCTCCGAAAGGTCTTGCGGAAGATATGTTTTGAACGTATTCGATCAAGTCCTAAAAATGTCCAATTTGATGATGGTGGTCATAATTGTTCATATGACATAATGAAATATAATGCTGGTGGTGTATATTTCCAGAGTAAAAGTGCTCTCCTAAATGAAGTTATCATTACATATATGATATCAGATAAGTTGACTGTACCCAAAAATTGAAAATTTGAATGAATTCGATGAAATATATCGAAAAGAGGATTTAATGATCCAATGATCGTTGGTGTCTTATGAATATCAAATATTCTTTGGAAATTATTTTTATCTCATTATTATTGAAGAACAATTTATTAGTGGGGATGAGAGTTCTACAAATTCATTTAAAGGCTGTATATAAAATTCAGCGTAAAAAGTTCAATAATTCGCAAAATCTTGTGACTAGGGATTCGTTGCCTTCAGTGTTAGCCCAGTCAGCAGAACGTGCCACTGGAATGTTCATGGAAGGTTTGAAGAACGTAGGAGAGGTTTTCTGAGAGTTTAGAAAACGTCCCAGAAACACATCGTGCTGTCAGGGAGCATGACAAGGTTACAAAGTCGCACTCCTCGCAGAATCTCGAATCTGTTGGTATCTACATGAATTATCCAAGCTCAGGAATTATGAACGATTCTATCTCCTTCACAATTCGATTGTGACATTTAAAGTGTGATTCATTTGATCATGTACTCATAACCTAAAAACTGCTGATCCTGAAGATAAATTTAGCAAGACATCTTGAAGATATCTTGAAGATGTTCATATTTATTTGGCGGAAACCACAAAAAAAATATTAGGCAGTGCGCACTCTTCTATCAATATCATGAATAATTTTTATAGTTACTGTTGTCATTATAATGCAAAATGGAGCAATACAAAACATATCCCAAACAGCACACAAGAATACCAAATGAATTCTGAAAAAAGAACTCTTGAAGAACTCTAAGAATACAAAGTGTTCTTAAAGAATTTGGAAAGAATTCGATTCTTCAGACATTTGCGGGTTCCGTTGAAATTCTCAGAGGAGTCTCATAGCATTCTGACGGAACTCACAAATGTCTGACGAATTGAATTCTTTGAAACTCTTTTGGAACACTTTGTATTCTAAAAGGGTTCTTCAAGAGTTCTTTTGTCAGAATTCATTTCAGATTCTTGTGTGCTGTCTGGGGTATCATATACTAACTCTTTTCCTGATACGCTCCATAAATAACAAAACGAATGATTTTTTCCATTATTTCAAAGAGAATCAACCATATAAATATCTGCAATTACTTTTGTATCATTTTCTTTGTGCACAGATGACTCCTTCAGGACTGCAATAGAACCGTGGGCCCTTAAAATCTGTTGCTTCTGCTTCGCTTGTTCGATAATTTCCAATGCTCTCTTAAGCATTTCAGGAGTGATTATGGTACAATTTTCTTGAACAATATTGATATTCGAATCGCCCAACGCTGCCTTTTGTTCTTCTCCTAATTCAGATTCATCATCGATCGTGGCTATAAAATGAAAATGGATTGGCATACTGAGATTATTCATATTTACTGGAATGATCATGCATCACTTTTATTTGGAAGATGAACATTAACTACAAGAGATTCTTCAATGGCTGAAAATCACAAAGTTCATCTATCTCTGTACCCAGACAGCACAAAAGTCCCCGCAAATAGCTCCCGTTATGCGACTAATGACGAGTTTTATAAGAATTCAATGAATTCAAAATGAAGTCTTAACAAACTAGTTAATTTTCTGAAAGAACTCATATCGAGACTTCATGATAAATTCTTCGGACATTCAATACATTTTTATTTTGAATTCATTGTGAGTCGCATAACAGGGACTATTTGAAAGATCTTTGAGATGTCTTCATGAAGTTCAATGAAACTTAAACAACGTTCTAGTTATGATCTGACAGTGATCCCGTATGAGTTTCATCCCAATCGGTTAAAAACTGTGGGAAATTTTTCTTCGCGATCCGCGTTATTTTAGAATATTTTGGAAGCATGCCTTCCCTGTATCCGTATCATCCGAATGCCATGGAATTTGAAACATATTCAATTCACGAGGTGTTTGTTATACGGTATTAAATTCAAGCAAATCGAAAGCGAGGGAAGGAAATGGTAAGCACAACCGTTGAAACAGAATTTGAAAATCTCGAAAATACCGCTATCATGTGGATATGTTTCGTTTCTATCATCCGATCGTTCTGAGATTTTTACCATAGTCTTATGTGGTGTCAATTATGGTCCCATATCAGTTTTGATCTGATCCTTACAGGAAAAAACGGGACAGAGTAAGGAAACATATTATCGGGAACTATGACTTTGCGATCGGGCATGTTTTCGCTTCCTGTTATCCGATTGCAATGACATTTATTCCACGTTCCAGTTGCGATTCGATTGTGTTCCTACATGAGTTTCATCCTAATCGGTTGAGGACTGTGGGGAATATTTTTTTGCAACTTGCATTATTTGACACAAACGAGGAAGTCATGTGCGAATTGGCAGAGTTTCTATACAGGGTGTCCCATTTTAATCTTTAAATGCAAATATCTCAAAAACATGCATCTTAAGGGGTTACTAGCGCTTACCAACAGAGCACGTTGGATAGAAAAGGACACGCCTATACGATAGAAAGAGAGGTTTGGTACCATCGCTAGTGTCCCGTTAAACCGAAAGTACTTCATGCCAAAGTTGTTATACCAAAAGGGGGCCACAAAACTACGATATCAGTTTCATCATAGATGGCGTTATGATCGATTAAAATGAGGTCAACATCATTTTTTTGAACGGGGACTCCTACTTTTCATTGCATACCTTGATTCTACGCAAAAAATTGAGTAACTTTTGCATGAAACGTTTTTCTAAATTTTTGAAGATGGCACCACAATCGATGAAAAATAAAGTCTATGGAACAATATGCGAATATCTTGAGGAATGCATCCAAGAGCCGGAATATCTCATTTGAATGTTGCTGTTAAGAGAGGGGACGGCACGATGGCGATATCAGTTCCATAGGAGATGGCGCTGTGGTCGATAAAAATGAGGTCAACTTCAATTTTCCAAATGGAAACTCCTACTCTTTATCGCATATCATGATTCTACGCGAAAAAATGAGGAATGTTTGTTCGAACCTCCTCGGGATGCACATTGGGTAACGCTAATGCCGACGGCGTACTGATGAGCAGGGGAGGAGGAGGAGGGGGAAGTATGGGAATTTGTTACACCGCAATCCTCGGAAGATGAAAACAAAACCTTCAAGAGTTGATCGTAGCTTTACACATAATGCAGTAGAACTTTCTCATCAACCTCATTTCCCACCGTTTCCATCTTCAAGAATTTAGGGAAAATGTTTCAAACAAAACTTCCTCATTTTTTCGCGTGGAATCATGATATGCGATGAAAAGTAAAAGTTTCCATTTGAAAAATTGAAGTTGACCTCATTTTTACTAACCACAGCGCCACCTACTATGGAACTGATATCGCCATTGTGTCTTCCCCTCTCTTAACAACAACATTCGAATGAGATATTTCCGCTTTTGGATGCATTCCACAAGATATCCGCATATTGTTTCATAGACTTTATTTTTCATCGATTGTGGTGCCATCTTCAAAAATTTAGAAAAACGTCTCATGCGGAAGTTACTCAGTTTTTTGCGTAGAATCAAGATACGCAATGAAAAAAGGGGGTTCCCGTTTAAAAAAATAATGTTGACCCCATTTTAATCGATCATAACGCCATCTATGATGAAACTGATATCGTAGTTTTGTGGCCCTTTCTTTGTATAACAACTTTGATAGAAAGTACTTTTGGTTTAAGATGCATGTTTTTGAGATATTTGCATTCAAAGATTAAAATGGCACACCCTGTATAAGTGATGAATTTTATATATAAAACATGAAAAAGTAGACTATCCATCATGCCTGTATTTTACCTTATCGTTTATAATAATTTTACCTTTGGGTCTTTCAAACACTGCGGTACTTGATAATATCGTACTTTCCAGAAATAACTTTTCATCGTTCTTGGTACGGTTCACATATTTGGACTCTTTCCGCAGTTTTTCAGATGTTTCTGATGTGGTACTTTTCACATTCCTAATGATGTTGTTTGTTTTATCAACGTGTAATTTTTCTGACCATTTTGTATCCTCTGAAACCAAAGATAAATCCAAAACAGTGAGCATTATGCTTCAAAATGAGAAATTATTTAGCATAAAATCATTCAAAAGATCCCCAAAATTGTTATAATCCCTTAACAAAATATGAGTGAGTATCCTAGTAGAATTACCATAACACCTGATTAGCCGGAAAGTATACACTTGCAAGTAGTACCTTTGAAGGGTAATTGAGCACCAAAAAAAGCGAGTCAAATATTGCGCCCACTTTTCTCATACAATATGCGTGCAACAGAAATTTTCAGTGAATAATGATAAAATTCATGACTAGGAGTAGACTTTGAATGTATGCTCCAGTCTTTTACTGATTCTCTGGCGAGTATAAGAGGGTCTCAAAAGTGATAACCTCGAATTGTCAAATTTTTTGTGATTTCATTTCCCAATATCTGCAAACCTTCAAGAAATCTAAATTGTATTCAGAGTCCAATCTCAGGTATTCACTCAATTATTATCAATTCCAAATTTGAATTCATCAAGTAATTCATGAAAAAAGTTGGCTCAAAATTTTATCCGCTTTTCCTGATGCTTGAGTGTCCTCAAGTTTCAACCGAGGGATTTGCAAGTGGCTAGTTTCATTCAAGCGTTACAAAATTCGTGAATCCTAAGAGCCTTTTCACTGGAATTTTTGTGTCATTGCTGCTGAATTATCTTTTATCCATCTCGCTCCCTCGTTACAAGGTGAAGGAGACTTCGTGATCGTTCTCGAAGGCTCCCTAACAGCACAACCACCGATTTCTACGTCGCATCTCCGTGAACTGTACGTGGATACATGGTGGATGGGGGAACAAGGTGGATGGACGGAGATTCTACGTACAGGCAACGTAGAGGCAACGTGGCAATGTCCGGTGCTGTACGGGCTAAAACAGTTTTTGTTCCTAAAATGGGAATATCTCACACCTAAATAAATCTCCGAACTCGGGGAATGATTTTGATTCCATTTTTGTCTGTTTGGTACTTTTTTTCCTAATATTTGTAGGTGAAAGTGATGCTGTTCCAATCAAGAGACGCGGTAGCGTCTCGACGCCAAGTACATGAAAACCGTGAAAGGAAAAACAAATGAAAAAGCATAAGTCGTGCGCTACCGTGTATCTTTACACGAGAACCAAGATTTTCTATAGTCAAAGAATCTTTAACCCACAATAATTCATCACACATTGAATTTCACGAAAAAATAATTACACTCCTATTATATAATTCGAATACACACTTTCGATTAAGCACACTACGAAGTTGATCCGTTCACGCGATCCCGAGATACAAACGTTTCAAATTTTCATGCGATCAAAATATTACGATTCTGATCCATCATCGTCATCTTTCTTCTAAACACCTCAGATCTTCGCTAGAACCAATTCAGGCGGGTTTTCAATTTTCGCTACCTTTTATGGTCTAGACACATAAGCTACGTAAACGTGAACGCAACGAACGGAAGGATGCGCAGATCTTGTATACAGTTTCTGCGCATCTTCCCGTTTCTTACGTTCACGCTTACGTAGCTTGTGTGTCTAGACCATTAGATAGGTTTCCAATGATACCCATGTCACTCTCTCTCTCTTTCTTTTTCCTAACAGCCAATAGCGTTCATTGTTCATTTCAGTATAGTATGGTATACGTTGTATACAAATAAACAAAGATCTGTCAATGAATGATGAAATGCTGTGTGACAGGTTATATATATATATGTATGTATATAAGTTTTGAAAAAAAACCGTGAGTGTTAAAAATTATGAAATCGAGTTGTGTTTATTATTCAAAAGTTCTTTTCAAGATAGGCCAATATAGGCTCATCAAAGGCCTAAACCATTTATAATCATAACCATACCGATATGTATAGTACCACATAGTCATATGTGGTACAGAGCTCGATCTGTCAACCTGTTTATTTACAGGTTAAATGATATATATTATATATTACATAAAGTACCAGATGGATGAATTTCAGGTTATCCTATGAGGCCACCAAATGAGATTGATAGTGAAGATAGCTAGCACACAAATTTGTGATACGTCTGCTTCATTTCTGCTCCGTCTCCAGCCACTTGTGATGCTACTCCAAGAAACTGATGAGCCCAGCATGTTCTAAAGATCTGTGGCATATCTACTGCATTTTCAGCTTCGAAGAAATCACTGCATTCAAGAGTTTTTATCGAAACAATATTTGAGATACTTCGATATAACTAAAGTAACTGGAGACCAACCTCAACTTCTACCGTTGGTCAAACTTTTGAAATCTCATTGGGTTTTGTCATCGACTTCACTTTCTAAAAACTTGTTATATTGCGTTGGGGTTTTTTGATGAATTCCACTTTCTGATTATAAGGGATGATTCAGTTATTGATTTATTACATTATCTTCAATCATCCATTTTATGTCATTCATTATCAATGAAATCCACTTTATAATCTGTAGTTCATCTATTCAGTACTACATTGCCTAAGGAATTACCTAAATGAAATGGATAGTGGTGGTAGACGACGTACAGATCGGATGGTGCATTTGCTTCGTTTTATCTTTTCTCATTGATCTGATACTTGATTTTAACAAGAGTTGCGATTGGTTTGCTTGAGTAGTATCACGGGTGTATAAGGAAACACAAAAACGGAGCAAATATACCATAGACCTCTATGTCGTCTACCACCACTATCAATGTCATATAGGTGGTCTTGTGGAAATTTTGTAATCAATTTGTAATCAATAGCATGAAATGGATGATTGAAGATTGTGGAATGAATCAATAACTGAATCATCTCTTATGATCAGAAAGAGGAATTCATCAAAAAACTCCAACGCAATATAACCAGTTTTCAGGAAGTGAAGTCGATGACAAAACCCAATGAGATTTTAAAAGTTTGACCAACGGTGGAAGTTAAGGTTGGTCTCCAGTTACTTTAGTTATATTGAAGTATCTCAAATATTGTTTCAATAAAAACTCTTGAATACAGTGATTTCTCCGAAGCTGAAAATGCAGTAGATATGCCACAGATCTTCACAACATGCGGGGCTCATCAGTTTCTTGGAGTAGCATCACAAGTGGCTGGAGACGAAGCAGAAATGAAGCAGGCGTACCACAAATTTGTATGCTAGCTATCTTCACCATCAATTTCATTTGTTGGTTTCATATTCGAATGAAGAAAATGGAAAAGCGCAATGGATATATAACAGTTCCATCCGATACTAGTATCAGATTCTTTACTTACTGTTTCAGGGGAATAAGAAAGAAACAAAATGAAATGAATACACCATAGATCTGAGTGTTTGCCACCACCACCATCAATTTTCATCTTCATCCCCGCAGCAGAGTCCATCCACCACAGATCCTCAGGTCAGGTCCACTTCAAGGTCCAACTGGCAAACAACTAAATATATCCAGTGAACTAAAATACTGTGACATGAATCTGAACACATCCAAAATACATTTACAACACAATAACACTTAGAAATTATTCATTTGCGTTTCATTTTAACAGAAGTAAAATAACTTCGTATTTACAAGAAAAAAATATATATCAATCTTTTTGTTAGGGACCGCAATGATCAATGTCGTTAGGTAGCGTCATAGAAAAATGAAGAAAAGGCAGGAGTGCAGTGGGTATACAAGTCCTTGCGTTGAATAATACCACTATCAGATTCTCCCAACAGAATCATAGGTGGATGGAGAGAAAGCAAAAAGGATGTAGATGTACCATACATCTGTATGTTGAATCCTACCATGATCATTGGGTAGTGTTGAAGGAAGATGCAGAAAAGATAGGAGCGCAGTGGATATATCACAAATCTTTGCATCGGGTGTATTCCACTGACCAATTGACGAATGATTAGAGAGACTGTTTAGGATCAACTCGACGAAAATTGAGCAGATACAATTTTCTGATTATAGAAATGGTTGCAGAACAACTACAGGTCAACTTGACTGATGTGATTGGATGTGACAATTCATTCTGAATGTTTTCTCCTCAAGTTCCATCTTTTCAGTTGTTCCATTCAAGCTGGATTATATTTGTGTTCTTACAAACCTTCATTTTTATCTTTACTTATCTTCGTTTTGGAATGATTGAATTCTCAAATATTATGACTTTCAATCAATTGTCATAGAGTTTTTTTGGGTTGAGAGATTCAGTAACTCTAGGATCTATGAAATGTTCAAAATGTATTCAAAGTGATTCATGATCATTGAAAAGCAATATTGTATCAAATATCCAAACCATTTAATATTCATGATATTTGAGAATTCGATCATTCCAAAACGAAGATAAGTAAAGATGAAAATGAAGGTTTGTAAGAACACAAATATAATCCAGCTTGAATGGAACAACTGGAAAGATGGAACTTTGGAAAACAGTCAGAATGAATTGTCACATCCAGTAACATCAGTCAAGTTGACCTGTAGTTGTTCTGCAACCATTTCTATAATCAGAATATTGTATCTGCTCAATTTTCGTCGAGTTGATCCTAAACCGTCTCTCTAATTATTCGTCAATTGGTCAGTGGAATGCACCCGAAGCAAAGATTTGTGGTATATCCACTGCGCTCCTATCTTTTCTGCGTCTTCCTTCAACGCTACCCAATGATCATGGTAGGATTCAACATACAGATGTATGGTACATCTACATCCTTTTTGCTTTTCCTTCATCCACCTATGATTCTGTTGGAAGAATCTGATAGTGGTATTATTCAATGCGAGGACTTGTATATCCACTGCACTTCTGCTTTTTCTTCATTTCCCTATGACGCTACCTAATGACATTGATCATTGTGGTACGTAACATAAAGATGTATGGTACATATGCATCCTTCTTGCTTTTTCTTCATCTATCTGTGATTCTATTGAAAGAATCTGATAGTGTACCTAATGCAAGGCCCTGTGGTATATCCACTGCACTCCTGCCTTTTCTTCATTTTCCTTCTACGCTACCTGATGATATTGATCGTGGTGGTGAGTAACATACAGATGTATAGTATACCTGCATCCTTTCTACTTTTTCCTGATCCACCTGTAATTTTACTCAAAGAATTTACTCACTGAAAAAACTTTTTCACCTGGGTACTCAGGAATAAAGATATTGGATAATATATAATCCAGAGGCCAAAATATTGATGAAAAATCAACAGAAACTCACGCGTTGAACGTAATGGGTCTTCCTGATGGTGACGGTGTTTCTTCCTATTTGGATGCAGTAATGTAGTGTATATTGTACTGTGCTTCTAAGACAAAACAATTACTTTCATCTGACCCCAATGACATCATAAATATTTCAATTCAGAACTACAATTCGCAAAGAAACCTTGATATCATAGCTTCAAAACAGCCCACAGGTCCACAATACTTGCATAATCACTCACAAGATGCAGGAGAATTCATCGCTTCTATTTGCGAAAATTCAATGGCTATTAAAAATTTAATGAAGCACCAAATAACTACCATAACGGAATGTACGAAATGTGAATATACCGAAAATATTGTTGGTACAAATTTTGTTGTACGTCTTGCGCTACCACCAATTTCACAAAAATCATTTGAGTTTCAAGAAATATTCAAGTTCAATTTTTCAACATGGAAAATTTTCGAAGATTCTTGTGACAATTGTGATAACTTGCATAAAACTAAAAAATCATCACAGCGTCAGAACGATATGTAATTGTGCAATTGATGATATGTGATCACAATAATGTTGAAGCAACAACGGTAGAAAATATAAACATTAAAGCAGTACCAACTTCAAAAAGTAAAATTGCACAACACTTTTATAAAGTTATAGCTGTTGTTTTTCATCAGGGTAGAAATATTTCTGAAGGTAATTTCACATGCATGCTACGAAGTGAAGGTACAAAGTGGATATTCATTCATGATCTGCAAGTTGAAGAGCGACATTGGCCACGTAATGCTAAAGACTCGTATATATATTTCTTCAAAAAGCAATAATTTCGCTTCATCATAAAATTAGAATTAAATCACTGTAATATTGTACAGTTTTGAAGAATATAGAATACCTTCATAATACCATAACAAACCAAATATTCTTGAAGAATTTTTTCGAATGATTTCAATGGATATTCACAGAATTCTGAAAAATGTCTGGTACAGTACTAGAAAATGTCTTCAATCTGATATCTTGAAGATATATCTTCTTGTTGCATGATAAATGTTTGACATCTCTTCACCCAAATAGCAGAAGTTCCAAAAACTATATCCCATTGAATCCTTCTGGAACCACAAAATGAATCACTGAAATGTCAGTAGAATGGAGTTCTTGGAGAATTCAAATCGCCTTTTGTCATACTATATACAGTACAATATACAGTATGACAAAAAGCGATTCGAATTCTCCAAGGACTCTATTCTGCTGACATTTCAGTAGTTCGTTTTGTGGTTACGAAAGAATTCAATGAGATCTAGTTTTGGAACTTTTGCTATCTGCTACTTTTCACAATGATTCAAAAGAGTAACCGAAAAATGTTTGCTGGAAAGCTATTTTTAGCTTCATGCTAAACAGTACAAATTCTATCTTGCAAAAAAAAATTTCTGTTGGATACCTTGAATATATTGTACGCAAGTTTCCTCTGTCTGTAAGATCTACACTGTCAGAAATATCTGGAAGTTTTTTTCAATTACGTGCATGAAATCAGGTTCATATACATTCTGCATTAAATTTAATGTACAAAAACATGTGAAGACTATAGATGATGCTATAGTTTACATTAAATTTCATGTAAAATGTGCATGAAACTGAATTCATGTACGTACTTGAAAAAAACTTCCAGTAAAACCATTAAAATTATTGCAGAAATTTTTAACAGTGTATGTTGTTTCGGTTTTCTTACAATGATTCCTTGAAAACACTGGAAATTTCCGCGCAAGACATGTTCAGCGCAATATCGTGGGCTGTTTTGAGCGGCGTGAGCTACTTTGAGCGCTTTGAGCTGCTTTTAGCGCCAACTTATCAGTCGAAGAACATTTAGTTTTCGGAATTCTTCACACGTATATTTGTTTATGGGAATTCGCTTTTCTTCCCTTCTTTTCTTCATTCTTTATTTTGATCATCTATTGCCGTCCAATGATTAGATGACTGATGGAAATCCAAGTGGATCTTTGTATCACATAAGTCATCTGAGGACATTTCCTTCATTCCTACGATTGCCATAAACTCGACAGGGGTATTTCATTTTTATTTGAGTTCAGGTGGGAGTATATTCAGAAAAAGAAGTGAAATCCCCTAAAAAAAACTCCAAAAAAGTAAAAAAATAACGCCAAGCACATAAAAATCCCAAGAACAAGGAATACACAAATCTAAAAACACATTCTAAAGGAAAATTTCACTGCATTCAGAATTTCGAAGGGATATCAAAGAATACGCTCCATTTGAGAAAAAAAGATATGAAATCAATATGAGCGACCAAGTACATTGGTTATCCAAAGGATATGTGAAAGATTTTTGGTATATTGTAACTCCAGTTTGTTTAAACTGTATTGAAGGTAATTTATGATTTTCAAAAAAGCATTATTGTATTAAAAAAATAAATAAAACAAGCGTATCGTTCTGCCCGTATATAGATACCAAAAGTGAAAAAAAAGTAGAATTCCACAAAACATACAAATGTCTCACGAAAACCCCTAAAAACTCCAACACAGTAAAAAATAACGTCAAATCTCAAAAACCATACAAACGTTTTACAATAACACTTGAAAAAAAATCTTTGAAAAAAATACTTCACTCTTTCCAGAAGATTACTTGATATAATAAATATACCATTAAAAGAAAAGATGTGAAAGGCAACCCTGTTTCGGGATTCGCATCAACCAGGAACACTTGGCGTGGCCGAAGAAGATTTTATGAAATTATATCATTCAAATTTCTTGTTTAATGTTCTATAGAAAGTCATTTGTACATAGTAAAGGCCAAAAACTTCTATCATCGGCCACGCCAAGTGTTCTTGGTTGATGCGAATTCCGAAACAGGGTTGCCTTCCACATCTTTTCTTTTAATGGTATATTAGGTGTACAAATAAGTTTCCGCGGTTTGTCAAAAGATGGCCCTACCAGAAGGTTATGGAGAAATTGTCAGATGTAAAACGTAATATCCCAAGTTTAGTCATCTGGCAACACCATAACCTTAAAGTACTAGTGATTCCGTATCAGCATCACGTAATTTTTTTCGTGCAAAAATGTCAAGTTTTATTCCGAATAAGCATTATTTGCGGGAACTTTTGATTTACTTCTTTAATGTGAAAAAATCTGCAGCTGAGGCGCATCGATTGCTTCTAGAAGCATATGGTGAAGCTGCTTTAAGTGAGAGAAGTTGTCAGGAATGGTTTCAAAAGTTTAAAAACGGTGAGTTTGACGTTAAAGACAAAGAACGCAGTGGAAGGCCGAAAGTGTACGAAGACATGGAATTAGAAGTACTATTGCAGGAGGATTCGTCCCAAACGCAAAAAGAACTTGCACTTAATCTACAAGTGACTCAACAAGCAATTTCACATCGTTTAAAATCGTTAGGAATGATTCAAAAACAAGGAAGTTGGGTTCCATATGAACTAAAGCCGAGAGACGTTGAACGCCGATTATGCATGAGTGAAATGCTGCTTGCCAGGAATAAAAAAAAGAGTTTTTTGCATCGTATAGTCACTGGTGACGAAAAATGGATCCACTACGATAATCCAAAGAAGAGAAAGTTATGGGTTAAGCCCGGCGAACCATCAACATCGACAGCTAAGCCGAATATTCATGGAAAAAAACTCATGCTGTGTATTTGGTGGGATCAGCTTGGTGTCGTGTATTATGAATTGCTGAAACCAAGCGAAACCATTACTGGAGCTCTCTACCGAGCACAATTGATGAGATTGAGTCGGGCACTTAAGGAAAAACGCGCCCATTACTACTCCAGACACGACAAAATTATTCTTTCACACGATAATGCTCGTCCACATGTTGCGGCGCCGGTAAAAACATACTTGGAAACACTCAACTGGGAAGTTTTACCCCACCCGCCGTATTCACCAGACTCAGCCCCTTCTGATTATCACCTGTTCCGGTCGATGGCACATGGTCTGTCTGAGCAGCGCTTCACATCATATGAAGACACCAAAAATTGGGTAGATTTGTGGATAGCGTCAAAAGATGAAGAGTTTTTTCGACGGGGTATCCGAATGTTGCCAGAAAGATGGGGAAAAGTAGTGGCAAATGATGGAAAATACTTTGAATAAAACGTAATGTACTTTTCCTTTACAATAAATTCCTAATTTTTTATAAAAAACCGCGGAAACTTATTTGTACACCTAATATTTATTATATCAAGTAATCTTCCGGAAAGAGTGAAGTATTTTTTTCAAGGATTTTTTTTCAAGTGTTATTGTAAAACGTTTGTATGGTTTTTGAGATTTGACGTTATTTTTTACTGTGTTGGAGTTTTTAGGGGTTTTCGTGAGACATTTGTATGTTTTGTGGAATTCTACTTTTTTTTCACTTTTTGGTATCTATATACGGGCAGAACGATACGCTTGTTTTATTTATTTTTTTAATACAATAATGCTTGTTTGAAAATCATAAATTACCTTCAATACAGTTCAAACAAACTGAAGTTACAATATACCAAAAATCTTTCACATATCCTTTGGATAACCAATGTACTTGGTCGCTCATATTGATTTCATATCTTTTTTTCTCAAATGGAGCGTATCCTCTGATATCCCTTCGAAATTCTGAATGCAGTGAAATTTTCCTTCAGAATGTGTTTTTAGATTTGTGTATTCCTTGTTTTTGGGATTTTCATGTGCTTGGCGTTATTTTTTTACTTTTTTGCAGTTTTTTTAGGGGATATCATTTTATGTTCAATTCTGAATTCGGAATTTCATTGTGAAATCGTACGTTCCATAGTACGTATTCCTATCGAATTTGCTTGATGATAAAACAACACGGTAGATCCCCACCCAAGTCGCAAAATACGTTAGAAATGCTAAGAAGGTTCTTGAAAGTTCTGAGCATGTTCTATGAACAGGATTCTCAGAATATTTGAATGAGAATGTTTTAGATAAATATCTCCACATGTTTTGTGGATGCACATTCTTATGAAGAGCACAAGAACTTTTCAAACATTCTGTACTTGTTCTCACCTGTCCGTTCTATGTACATATAATCACAGGATCAGCACAGCATGTTTGGAAAGTTCTTGTGCTACTTAGGCCAATGATTGATACTGATGATATGAACGAGAAATATCCCTTGTTTGGAAATTCATTGTCTGTTGCATTATCGAAACAATTTCGATGAGAATACAATAAACACGGAGAAAAATAAATTTTTGAAAATTACTACATTCCCACCAAATTGGCAGGATATAAGAGAACACCACTGTTATTGATAGACAGTGTAGTAAAAATGAATGATCAACAAAATATTCTTTAGTACGAGCGTGCAAACTTCTGTATGATAAATTCCACATTTTTACTACACTTATATATCAATAACAGTGATATTTCCTCTTATCCTGCCAATTTGGTAGAAATGTAGTAATTTGTAAAACTTTATTTTTCTCCGTGTAATGAACGATTCCATGATGAAATTCTTCTGGTTTCCTAATAAGGAACTGTGAACGAATTCCATATAAATATTGCAGAATTATATCACACAGAATGACAGAATTACATTGTGCACGGAAAGACTGGATCTATCAATATTTAGGAAAATGACTGTCAATTTAGGGAAAACGAGGATCGCTGGAAAATATTCGTAGTGAGTCTACTAAAAATTCGTAGTCGATGTATTAACAATTGATAATTTCACTGTGAAAAATACCAATGAAATCATCAACTGTTAATATTTTGACTCCGAATTTTTGGTATATTCACTACGAATATTTTCCAGTGATCCTCTTCTTCCCTAAATTGACAGTAATTTTTCTAAACGTTGATAAATTCTTTCCAAATATTAATAGACCCGGTCTTTCCGTGTGTAAAATGAAAATTTTTGGTCAAGTCATTTGGAAAAATTACAGATTTCACGTAAAATTCCACAATATATCATCAGCTGAAATATATATAGCATACATTGCAGGATTTTTTCATCAATTTTCTATACAGTACTTAGACCGTATGCAGTTGAAAAATTTTCCAAATAATAATCAACCCGTATTTAGGAATGTAAGACTAGGATTTAGTTTTACATGCTGGTACACGGAAAGGAGATAACAGCACTGGTTACTGTCCATAACAGCAATCAGTTGAAAAACAAATGAAAACGCGCTTGGATGATAGAGGTTAGCGTGATCACAGTGATGTGTACTGCAGTTAAATTGAGGGTCTGGATGCAATAACCGAGCGAGCGCTCGAACTCGTTTCAGGTCTGACACGGGAGACCATCAGAACGAGAAAAAAAAAATTCGTCAAAATGAAAAATAAAAAATATGGTCTGTTAGAACTCATTAAGACACACGTTTTCCCCATGGAAAAATCTTCTTTACCAACAATAGTTTGTGAGATAAAAATTGAACATTGAAAATTTTTCATTTCCTCAAAATCAGTACAATTGAAATTATATATTGCGATTACTCGGCGAGAAGTCATGGGAATGACTTGAAATTTAGTATACGCTTTTATCATTGATCCTCAAAGACAACTAGTGAGTGAAAGTTGTCAAAATATTTCATCATCCAATGAATATTTAATAATAAACAAATGCTTTCGAGAACACGCGCCTGCTAGGTTCCACGGAAAAAAGTGTCGGGAGAATTTTCGATTTGAGAAAACTCAAAGCGACAAAGTTGTTGATCGATGTTCGAAGAAGTTTTCCTTAAATTTTCAGATCAATCCAGTGAAAAATCTGGGAGTTATTGAACAATGTTTACGGTGCCGCGGCTCGCTTACCGTCACGGCAATGCTATGAGAGCCTGGATGCAATAACCGGGCGGGCGCTCGAACTGAGGTGAAAGTATTGTCCAAGCTGTGGGAAAAATACTGGGAGATAGGTCTTGAAAAATCAATTCAAGTCTCTTGTTATGATTTTTTCCTATGATCGATAGTTTTTGAGAAAAAAAAAATAAAAATTACCTATTGTTTCAGAACAAAAATCAATGTTTTTCAAAATTGAACTCATTCTGACTCCGTCATTTTTCAACGTACTGGGATGAATCTTACGTATTCTGATTCGTAAGACTTCCCCAAAGTCGACAATGTCGAACAGATTTGTGAAAATTAATAACAAATTCATAAATTTTTAATTCGAAGTGAAAACGACGTTTTGCATGATTTGCATTAAAAAAACGTGCAATGCTTTGCATCAAACATCATAAACAATTCAATTGTTCATAACGCTCTTATAGACAAACTGTTCACTTTGGAGAAAAATCGTCTTGACAAAAAAAGTTTCTCATCTTGTGAAAGATAAGTTTTGTACACAACATTTTTGTTACGTGCAAAAAAAAATGTTGGCTTACAGGAGAAATTGTTTCTTATTGTCTCACAAATAAATTTAGTACAAACCAGTATCAGGATCATTTATTCAAAAAATTATTATTCTTCTCATGTTATGTTCTTCAATATTTGCTTCATATAGATATTTTATTGATATATACATTTCCACATTCCTAATAAAATCTCATACAATAGAATTCATAAAACAGACTTTATGATCAATCATGTTTCCTTTTTCGTGAAGCAATTCTCGTGACAGAAACGTTTTGTTGCCGTAAAATAGAACCTGCAATTTGAGATGAATATTTGAATTCTAATAAACGAAACACAAAAATCACGTTATGGATACAATCGTCGTCACGAGAATCGTTTCACGAGAAAGGAAACATGATTGATAATTCATAATGATTCAAGAAATTCCTGACATGGAAGATTTTGAATTCACGATCCAAAAATCAGGAAAATTCAAGCCAAAAGATTTTTCAATTAGTGAGGCTGTTAGGATCATTTACTGTCCAAATGGTCAAATACAAACGTATAAAAAATACAATGATACATACAGCACTCATAAACTCGATGTGTCTTTGGAATTCAAAGCTCTCAATGAACCTCCAAAACCAGAACGTTTGGGAATTTCTAAAGGAAAATATACCGACTTAAAAACATTAGTGCGTTATTTAAGTCCTGAAGGTCGTCCGTTTTTTGATGAATTCTGTGCAAATCAAATGATTGAATTAAAATCAAAAGATAAAATGGATGCACCAAAAAGTGACAGTAAACTCTAATATATGTACCTTTATACGTCTGTATTTGACCATTTGGACAGTAAATGATTCTAACAGCCTCACTAATTAAAAAATCTTTTGGCTTGAATTTTCCTGATTTTTGGATTGTGAATTCAAAATCTTTCATGTCAGGAATTTCTTGAATCATTATGAATTATCAATCATGCTTCCTTTTTCGTGAAACGATTTTCGTGACGACGATTTTATCCAGAACGTGATTTTTGTGTTTCGTTTATTAGAATTGAATATTTATCTCGAATTGCAGGTTCTATTTTACGGCAACAAAACGTTTCTGTCACGAGAATTGCTTCACGAAAAAGGAAACATGATTGATCATAAAGTCTGTTTTATGAATTCTATTGTATGAGATTTTATTAGGAATGTGGAAATGTATTCTTCGAATATACCCATGCATGGAAAAGTGCTGAGAGGGACAGTCCCTATGACACCTCCATTGTACATGTCAAATATATGCAATATATATTGAATATACACTGTATATGATCATGTATGAAAAAGTGCTAAGAGGGCATAACACTCTTCTTGTACATCTTAGATATAGATAGATAGAAAGATAGATAGATAGATAGATAGATAGATAGATAGATAGATAAGTTTATTATTATGCCCTAGGAAAACCTATGGGGCAAATACAGTATAGTATTGTACAGCGGTTCTAAATAACTAGCAACAATAAAAAGAACTTATTAAACTAATTGGAAGCTAATAAATTCACTTTACATGCTCTCTAGATCTAAATAATCCATTCCATTTTATACTAGCATTCATAATCCAAACATAAAATCATCATTCGAGTCATTGACCCAATCATGAGTATCTACTAATGAGAAGATGATGTAGATCTCTTTTGAAGGAAGCAAGAGTTGGCTGATTCCGAATGTGGGTTGGGAGTCAGTTCCAAAGTCTTGCAGCCGAAATCGTAAATGATTTCCCATACGTTGGGGTACGATGGAGGGGGATAACTAGAGCGTTACGATCAGATCTAGTATCGAAGGTTGACTGTTGATAGGTGAATTTGAAACGATTGTAGAAAGATGACGGTAATCGTGTTCTCAACATCTGATATACAGATGAACCAAGAAAGTATTCACGTCGTTCCTTCAACTTCAACCAACGTAACCTCAGAAAATAGGAAGTTATGTGTTCATCTCGCTTAACATTGAAAATGAAACGGACGCAAGCATTGAAGGAGCCTTGTAGTTCCAGATTCTCTGTCTCCGTTATATCCGTGAAAACAAGACAGCAGTAGTCAAAATAAGGGATAATTAGACTAGATACTAATTCAGCTTTCATGTTGATTGAGAGAAGGTGGCCATTCAGTCTCAACTGATATAGGGCACGATGAACTTTTCTCTGTAGATCTAACACATGTTCACTCCAATTCAACGCTGAAGAAAGAGTGACACCCAACGTTTTGATTCGATTGACATAGGGAATCGGCACATCCTCGACACAGATTTTAGGTAGGTTGTCAATTTCGAGCGAATTGATGTACGTAGAAGATCCAAGGATCATGCATTGTGTTTTGTTGGGATTTAGTTTCAAAGAGTCATTATTGCACCACTCAACAATGCGTTTTATTTCAAGATCAATCAACACAATAGTATAACTCAATAAATGAGAAAGACAATGGAAAAATATTTGCAAATCATCTGCATATTTACATATTTTACAAAACTGTATAGAGTCATTGATATCTTTCAGATAAAGAGCGAATAACAGCGGTCCCAACACTGAACCTTGGGGCACACCTGAGTTTACTGGGATCCAGCTAGATAACTCCAGAACCAGCACAATACAAATATAGATATCTTAAATTCTGCAAGTTTTTTAATCAGCAACGCATGATCAACAGTGTCAAATGCTTTAGAGAAGTCAAAACACACAAGTATCGTTACCATACGCTGATCAACTCCCTCACGAATATCATCGATAATATTGATGAGTGCTGTTTGTGTAGAATTATGCTTAGCGAAACCAAATTGATAAGGGTCTAACAACTCATTCTTTCTTAAGTAAGTGAGAAGATAATGGTGTACAAGTTTTTCTAAGATTTTACTGCACTCGCATAGTATAGAAATTGGACGAAATTCAGTGACATTAGCTGGATTTTTCGTTTTCGGCACAGGAGTAATATATGAGTATTTCCAAACTTGAGGGAATTCACAATTAGTGAGTGAGTAATTTATGATATTGAGAAGTGCAGTCGAGATGGAGGGAACACAATAGGAGAGAAATCTACTAGGTAGTTCATCAGGGCCGAAAATGGAAGATTGTGAGAAACGTGAGTAAGGTCGCAAATCAGCATGTGTGGCGTACGGGAAATAAAATAGTGAATCATCAAATGTATGAAAAACATCAAGCAGACTAGGTCTATCCGATGGGGCACTATCATAAACCGAAGAAAAATACTGCTGGAGGTCTTCTAGTGAGAACTTGATAACTGTGCTAGTGTGAGATTTCCCATCTTTGATTATTTTCAAGCTTCTGAGTTCTCTCCACAACTGCTTCGATCTCTCAGTTTGGGAAAGTCGCATCTCAAAGAATTCCTTTTTAGATTTCCTCATCAGGAAGATGACTAGGTTTCTCAGTCTGCTGTATTCTAACCGATAATGATTGTCGAATTCTGGATAAGAACATCGCTGATAATGTCGCCGCGCCTGGTTCCGCGATTTGATAAATTCTTTGATTCCTTCATTAATCCAAGGGACATATTTCATATTATTTGATTGGTTTGAAACAACAGGAGCATGCAGATTAGGTAATTCATGGAGCGAGGAATTAAAATTTTCAACAAGATCATTCAAACATTGCACACTATTTTGATCCATGGAGACTAATTGTAATTGCGACTGCAGCATCTGACAGTTCAATCTAGTGTATTTTCTACTTTCCGTTTGTGGTACATTAGCATTGAGAGACTTAAATGAATATTGAACATATATCAAACCATGACTCGACAAAAACGGAACCTCAACCTGTCCCCTCCTCACAACATTAGATACATCATCAACAGAGCATACGTCCGATCACGTAGATGTGGTTTTAGTATGATGCGTGGTCCCATACGGAACGATGCACATATTGATGCTATGTGTCAGTCCTCGAAGATATGAAGCATCAAAGGACTGTGAGTTCAGATCAGCGTTCATATCTCCGAATATAACTTCATGATGATAGTCAGAAGTGATGTCTGTAAGAATTGGATCAACATTAGAGAAACCTATCTTGGGGGGTCGGTGGATAACTTCAAGAAGAAGTTTACGCATAGATAGACCAGTAAGTTGAATGAATAAATACTCAGGTTGAGAAATATATTTATCAGTATAAGAAGAAAGTAGAAGGTTTGTATTCAAGTGAGATTTAGTATATAAGCAGACACCACCTCCTCCACGTCCAACTCTATCACATCGAGTGATATTATACCCTTCGATTGAGCAGAAGGAGTCATCAATATCAGGCTTGAGCCATGTTTCAGAAACCGCAATCACGACATAATCGTTTTGAAGGACGAAATCGAGAAATTCAGAGAAGTGAGCTATGATAGATTGTGCATTTACATGACACAGAAATAGTGAATTGAAATTCGTATAAACATTCGAGGAAAGAACAGGTGGAAGTCCATACCCTCAGATCAGCTTATTTACTATATCAACTTCACAGCTTACCAAAATAGTAGAAGATTTATTATCTTTTTTGACCAGTATGCGCCCATTTTTGCACCAGGTGTATTTATAACCTTTAGATGTAGCATATTCACGAGTTTTCGATAACAGAGAAGCTGTCTCAGAGCTAAAAAATTAATTAATATAAATTCTGATATTCGAAAAATCAGAATTCAGTTCGGAAGCCAAAAGGGTGCCTTCAGCTTTTTTTTGCTCCAATGACCTTAGTTCTCAATTTAGGAGTGGACAGTTCAACAAAAACAGTACGAGGTCTTGTTGTTTCCCGAGTACTTTTCAGTCGGAATACTCTCAAAATCTCGTGACTCTCAATATTCACATCAATTTTCGCAAATGTATGTCTAACCAAAACAGCGAGGTTCTCCTGTAGAGATTCAGGTAATCCTGAGATAGTCAGAATAGGGTTGTAAGAACGCTGTTTACAGGATAGATATATGCAGTATATACCGAATATACACTGTATATAATTATGCTTGGAAGAGAGGTTAGGAGACAGTCCCTATAACACCTCCCTCGTACATCTCAAATATATGAACTCTTCGTTTGAACAACAACCTGAGTCGACTTACGTTTTGGTACACAAATCTGATTCAAAGTTTCGAGAATCATTCCAGTGACTTTTGACATGCCATTGTCTCCATTTTTGACAGTAGATCGGAACATTAGATCATGTAGAAACTGTGTATTCACATTGAAGTTGATTCGGTTTCGCAAATGAACAAAGCCGGACAGACTCAAGGGATTTTTCAAGCGATCCACTAATATAGCATTGTCTGCCGTCTAAAAATTCGGAATGTACGGTAGGAGAATTTCTGTTTCAGAGGTACTTGTTCAGGTGTGTGTATGTGTGTATGTTTTTGTGTTTATATGTGTGTCCGCGTCAGTGGGGTATCGAATTACAATTTTGAATCAATATATGAATAAGAATACAAGATAGAACTTGGAATCATTCGGTCAGAATATTTTTCACAACGTAAGAAATGGAATAATTATTGAGTGGTGGGGGAAACCACATTAGGAGGCTCATTTTCACTGTTTTTTTATAATTCATTTTGGGTGGAAAGGATTAATTGGAATTCAATCAAATTTGGACATCATTTTATTCATATTTCGAACAAGGTTCGTGAATTTTTTCGAATGATTTGAGTGAAAAATGATGGAGTTATACCCTGTTGTCCAGCAAATATGGTGAAGGATTTCCTCCGACTGCGGGACATGTAGCGGGTCTGATTTTCATCTGAAATCAAGAGGGTTTTCATTTTATTTCAATAACATACAGGTTGGTTGACAAGTTTCTGCGCTCGAAATTAAAGAATACTGTTTTTGTTACGAAATATATTTTTTTATTCAATATAATCTCCTAGAACCTCAATACACTTGTTCCAATGATCTTCCAATAATTTTATCCCATCCTTATAACGGTTTTCCGGAAGCTCTGCGAAATAACCGTCTACGGCTGCTATGGCCTCTTCATTCGACGGAAAATGCTTTCCACGAAGGAATTGTTCGAGATTTCTGAAGAGATAGTAGTCGCTAGGAGCCAAATCTGGCGAATATGGTGGATGTTCAAGCAATTCGTACTTGAGTTCTTTGAATTTAGCCATCGTCAAAACACTTTTGTGAGCAGGTGCATTATCTTGATGAAAAATGATTTTTTTCTTCTTTAAACCAGGTCGTTTCTCACGAATTTTTTCATCCAGTTGATCCAAAAGGCTGCAGTAATATTCGGAGTTGATTGTTTTACCTTTATGAAGATAATCAATGAACAAAATTCCTTTTGCATCCCAAAAAACTGATGCCATAACCTTCTTTGCTGATCGTTGTGACTTCACCTGCTTTGGAGCTGAATAACCAGCTTCAGTCCACTGTGAACGTTCTTGTTTCAATTTAGGATCATGGTGGTGGATCCAAGTCTCATCCGTGATTATAAAACGACGCAAGAAGTCGGTTTTATTCTGCTTAAAACGCTCCAAATTACGCTGAGAAATGGGTTTTCGATCCAGGTTTTGTTGAATTGTTAACGTGTGCGGCACTAACTTTCCAAACAGTTTTTTCATACGTAATTCTTCATGTAAAATATGGAGTACTCGTTCGTCTTTGATGCCTATGGCATTAGCAATTCCACGCTTAGTCAAACCTGGATCTTCACTAACCATATTATGTACCTGCTCAATGATTTCTGCTGTGGTTGCAATTTTTGGTCGTCCTTCGCGTGGATCGTCTTCAAGGCTAGTACGACCACGTTTAAATTCACCAGCCCAAAATTCAACGGTGCGTTTTGAAGGTGAGGACTCTTTATACACTTCCAACAATTGGTCATCAATTTCCTTTGCTTTTAAACCCTTCAAAACAAAGAATCTAATGACTGCACGATATTCAATTTTTTCCATATTAAGAAAAATCAATGACACGTCAACTTCAAATGGCTTGTAAACAGAGAATGAATTGACAGAATGACTTGTAACTTTGCATGTGTTCTCAGGACAGATATACCAACTTGAGAAAAAAAAAAGTTTTGAGCTAGCAGTGCTTTCTCTTGGTAAGCGCGGGAACTTCTCAACCAACCTGTATTTTCTAAGAATATGGATGAAATTAATTCAGGTGAAAATAATGGACATTAAAAATTTGACAGGTGTTGGAAAAATTGTTTCCGATTTCCACCACTTTTGTTCACTAATTATGCAACAAAAAACACCCTTAAAAGTATGATATCATCCCCAAAGTGGTTCATATTCTTCGTGATTTCATCAAGAATGAGGCTACCAAATCTCATAATGATCGGTTCATTAGTTTTTGAGTGAAAACTCCTGCAGATGTGGAAAAAGTCATTTTGTGGGAAACGCGTTTGAGAAAAACATTCTCGGGAACTAGAAATTCAAGGAAGTTAACAATGATATGAAGTGCTCACCGATTAATCAGCTATTCCAGCACCATACATTGACCCCTCTTCTTCTTCTTCTTCTTCTTCTTCGTGAGCTTCATTTTGCGCTCGCAGTAGTGCCGAAAGCTCGCGAGAGATTAGTCTACTATTTTTCTCCGTATGCCGGAATCGAAGTGCGCTCGGTCCTATGCTCATAACATCTAAACGAGTATTAATTTCGTTCTGGAATTTCGACAGCACATTCTTGCACAGTTGAGCTAACGATTCATAAAAAAACCGATTTTCTGAACCTCCTAATGTGGTTTCCTCCCTCCAAACAAAATGATCGAGATACGCAGTACGGGTACAGTATTTTGGGGAAAATTTTCTCATCGCATGTCTCTCTGCATGAAAAGCAATTGTAGGAATCAGCAGCGTAGTGTGACAACCAAGCATGTCGGGCCTTTGAATCGCAAATTTCAACGTAGATATATTATGTAATATCGTTCATCACGAAATAGAACGACTGGATACAGGGTTGAAAATTGCAATTTTTCTCACTCACTTGACTTCTGGTGTAATATATGTTGTAATACAGAGAGTGGAATGGTAAAATTGAAAATTCAAAGCGTACCGTTATCGGGCTGTGTAGGAAAATTCACGATTGATTCCCGTGTGGGTATCCCAGGTTGTTTAGAGCAAATGATGATCTTGAGTCACAATTTTGTGAAAATATCTTTCTATCACATTCTACATCGTCTCGACGGCCCACAGTGGGCCGAAATCCACAAAAAGTGCTCAAAACTATGAGGCGTTGTCTGATTTATGCATTGTTCTGGACTAAGGGGTTTTGGGGATCGCTGATGACGAATCTGTAGTGGGATTTTCCGAATTCAATATGGCGGATCCAATATGGCGGACGAAAATGTCAAAATCACTCCGATTTGCCTAAAACTCATTCCGGGAGAGTTTTTTGGATCGCTGATTACGAATCTGTAGTCAGATTTTCAGAATTCAAGATGGCGGATCCAATATGGCAGACGAGAATGTCAAAATCACTCCGATTTGCCTAAAACTCTATCCGGGAGAGTTTTTTGGATCGCTGATTACGAATCTGCAGTCAGATTTCCAGAATTCAAGATGGCAAATTCAATATGACGGACATAAATGTCAAAATGATTTCGATTCGCCTAAAACCCGTTTCTGGACAGTTTTTGGACACAGTGCTCCTGAATGGAACAGAAGTTCGACAAAAACTGCTGGGATATTCTTTTTTGCCATCCCCAAAATAGTCGGAAACCATGGAAACCGAAATCGTTTCCGTTTTTTTTTCGTTGAAAAACACGAATTTAGTATTTTTTTTGTGCTTTTTAACAAAAAGTGAAGTAACGGTTCCAGAAATTGTGTGTGTGTGTGCGTGTGTGTGTATGAATTGGATTCCCAAATTCTCATAATTGTCTAGTGAGATAAGTACTAAAAGTAAATGTTGCTGAAGTTTGAATCGTTTATAGAAACGAAACAAAAATTCAAATCCATGAAATCTGATCAATGATCTTGCTTCAAACTCTTGAATCAACTCTTTTGAACTGAAAACATCGCTCAGAAAAAAGACTGCAAGATTTTAGGGCTCCAACAACTGAATATTCCGTTATTCGATTGTCAATGCTTTTCAATGAACGATTCAAACTTTCGCGACATAAAAGAAATAATTCTAATATTTCATCTTATGGACCACTCCACTGCCGAAGACATAAATGAATTACAGAAAATTTCGGAATCACACCGGTTTTAATCCTGGTAAAAATAATGAGAATCTCACATTCTTTGGTTTACTTACAAATTGAACATGGATTTATCAATTACAAAACATAACGCGTTGAATACATAACGCGAAGAAAATTCAACAACAGCTGTTCTCAGTTGGTCGGCATAACAAAAATCATGGCCCAAATTGATTCGGTGACGGCCTCAATAGTTTTTCAATTCTTGATCATCTTCGACTTGTTCAGATCAAATCCCGAGGCCATTCTGACGAGCTGTTGGAGGCAATCTTTGAAATGGTAAAAAAGTACGGTAGCTTGAGAGTTTTATATACTTTGATAGCCTCAAACGTGGTTTTCAATTCTTGAAGATGCTCGTCGAAATCAGGCCCAATGTAACGAGGACGTAAATTTTTCAAATTTACTCTTCCCTCTCTTTCCTTTCTCTTCCTTTTCAACACCCCTAAGGCCCTGTAATTGTAATCAAATACATACATATTTGAACGTTATTCAAATTTCTCCACGGGTAGACTCATTAAAACCCCATGGATGTTGGGATTTACCAAGAACAAATTTTTATCAATAATATATTGATAATATACCCGTGAATTTTATCCAATCCTCGAATAGATAGAACTATACTCGGTTCATGAACAGATACCAAATCCCAAAATTTCATAGAAAATGTTCATAAAAATTTATAAATAAATAATTATAAATAAACAACATCACTCATGTTCGACTAAAGATTAGCCTATCCACGAATCCAATATCAAACCTCATGGAAAATGACAAAATTCTTGAATTTCATAAGAAAAAAAAGAAGAAATTTTTATAAATAAATAATTTATGAACATTCGCAAACAAATGGATTTGTGGAACCCATTAAACCACCCTAACCACCATGGTCACTATAAATATTCCATGTTCCTTCAACAACATCGAAGTTACTGAAATTTTACAAATTTGTTATAAACAATTTATTAACTTCTACTATACTTTTCTTTTCTATAAACTTCATCTAACTTTTCTCTCTTCCTATGAAAAATCTACGGTGAAAGATCTTGGAAAGCTGAAATATAACATACTGATAACAATTATATTGTTATAAACAATTGTTGTCAAAATGAACTTTTGCATGAACAAATTTATTAAAACAGGTGAATGAACATGAAAACAACTGAACTTCTTGTGGATCAATTCAAAATTCACAACTCTTATACTATATATACATTTTTATAACAAACAACCTTTTTGCAACAAGTATATAACAACATTTTCTATATTTATATCGAGATTCCGTGAACAAAAATGTTGAACTAAATAATTGTAGAATTTACAAAACATATTCATGATATATAAGAATCCTATAAGTCGAGAGTAAAAGAGAAGGAGTACACCATGAACAAAGACATAGAAAAGACAAATGGAAGGAGGAGTGGGCCGATTCTAATCTGAAAGAATATTGGAGACTTTCCCTCAAGTACAACCCTCTTTTATGACTCTTTACGAATCCACTTTGAGATACAAGTGAAGACCTCCTCTGATAAATCCTACTCACCAATCTTAGAATCCTGCATGAACTTTCAACTAACCTTTTGACCACCACCTACAAGAATGTTCCCACTTTTTGACAGACCCAAGATTTTCAAGACAGCAAAATCTTTTTAAAAAAACTTCAGACGAGTTGGGAGAGTAGAAGTGACGAGACGAGAGACCCAGATCTCTTCGTTCTCAGAACAATTTTTAAAAGTTTTCTACAAAGTATTCATCACAAAAATCAAAGTGAACAAGTGAAAGTAATACTATTCAAAGTTATAAAAAAAAAAGGTTGAAGCAAGCTGCAAATTCTTCAAAATAATCAAAAAAGGAAGAAGTTTAAGGATTCAAAACTACAAACTCAAGATTCGGACGACCTTTTAACATTGTGCAACCTCAATTTGTGGATCAACGTGAAGATTCATTAATTATTCTCGCTAGTAACTCTATATCAGTGATTACTCAAATCATTGATGGACCCTAGTCGAGACATCAAAGTGAAATAATAAGTGACATTTATTTTTATTCTCTCACAAGTGAGTAGTGAGTAGAGAACGATATTTTAGTATATAAATTGTATTGTGTGAACTAAAAATTTCATGTTTTAAATTCCATTATTTCAGAAAGAGACACAAAACAAAGAGCTCATCTCTTTTTATAAATTTCCAATGTGTATTGCATTAACTTTCAATTTCGTTTCAATTCTTATGGTCTTTTGAAGTTCTATAAAACAGATATCTCCATTCATTCTCCACAAACGATCTTGATTTTCTTTCCTAAGACCACATTCCTAATCCACTATTTCAGCAAATTTATGAACATTGATTTCGATCGTTTTATATTTAGATTGACTTTCAAAGTATAACAAAAGTTACATTGGAGTAACTCAATTTTTCAGAATATGTTGAAGTTACATTAAGTAACCCGATTTTCATGTATCTAAACATTTATATTCACAAATTCTGATTTTTGGAATATTACAAGTTACCATTAAGTAACTCGATATTCTGTGAAGTTACACGGAAGTAACTTGATTTTCCTTGATGTGTAGAACAAGAATATATTCCAATTTTTAGTATGCATTCAACCATTTATATTCATGTAGTCTAAATTACCTTAAATTTATAACGAAAATAACTGTAACTCGATTTTCTCCTTTTTTTTAGAATATAGAAAGTTACATTGTAACATAAAATCAAAATATCTCTTTATTTTCAAACACAATCCTCTCCCCAGTCCTTGTCTAGGTGCATTACCTAGCTAAAGTGGGGTATTAAGGGGAGCATTGGGCTCGATGATCCAATGTATTGCTTTTATATTACTCAATGTTGCGGATGAACTATAATTTATAATAGTTTTGACGTAACACCAACGAACCGGGTAGAAAAAGGACACCCCACAGCTTTACTCATAGTTTTGAAAGTTGAAAAAAGGTATCGGTATCAAGGGTCCGTGGCCTTCAGAAATGTTAGGATCATTCAGTTTGTCGGGTGGACTTATCTATCCGATTTATGGGACCTGATTTGAATAAGCATGTTAAAGAATTGAAGACGACATTTGAGGCTACCAGAGTAACCAAAACTCTAAAGATACACGTACTCTTCAACGATTTTGAAGATTCTCTTCAACATCGCGTGATGTATGAATTCTTCCTTTTTTTTGTTAAGTGCACTGGGAAAAAATGGGGTAGAGCTCACTACATATGAGTTCGAATACGGGGAATCTCGCGACGCGGTCGATTCAACCGAATACCGATTGAAATGACCGAATAAGCATTCACTCCAATGGATATTCGGTTGAGTGAACCGCACGGCGAGATTTGCCGTATCCAAATTCATGTGCAGTTGAATCCACTACATCTCTTCTAGAACTCAGTATAAACCAGGGAATGTCGAATTCCCATAATTTCTTCATGATGAGAATCCGTGTGATTCTACACGGGGAATTCCATATTGGTATCAAACCGATATAGAATTATCAATGAACTTCAGTATTATGACAATGATGCGAATCGTTATGACAATGAATCTATGCCGTGTTTCTAACCGCAGTATCGTTGCTACTCCTATACCGGCATAGCTGCGACATTCATTTAATTTGTGTTACGTACGGGTTAATACCATAAGGTTATGGATACCATAATATAGTTACCATGACGATACTGATTCTTCCGTTCAGAATTTTCTGTAATTCACGAATGTATTTTGCGATGCAGTAGTTCATGAAATGGAATATTCAAATTATTTCTTCTAGTATTTACCTCATTGGACAATATTTCAAATTTGAGAATTCAATTCATTCAAACGCACACACACACACACACACACACACACAGAGGCGCACGCGCACGCACATTTACACACGCAATGACGCACACATGCACACACACCTACAAACATAAAAATTTTACAACCATCACTGTACTTTCTGGTGAGAAGCGAAAAAAGACAGAATTCGTGTTTTCTTATGAGAAAAAACGGAAATGATTTTGGTTTTCATGTTTTCCGACTATTTTGAGGATGTTGAGAGAGGATATCCAACCAGTTTCTGTGAACATTTTTGTCAAACATTCGTTCCATTCAGGAGCACTGTGTGGAAGCCGCCGAATACGAATCTGGATTCAGATTTTTCTTCAAAATCTTTAGCCGAATTATATATGATTCCAATGATACATTAGTTTTGATCTTCCAATTTACTTGCGTGTTCTACCGCGTGAAGATTGTAAATTGGACTTTGGGAACACTTTTTTTCATTTTTAAAATTTATTTATTCATTCTTCTTTGATTTTATTTTCTAACATTTTTTCAAGGTTTTTCATTCTTCATTTCTTGTATTATTTCACACAAATTTTCCTTCATGTTCAATGTTCGAATGTTCCTTGACCAACTGTATCTGCGGATCTTGTAGAAGTGCAAGGACTTCTGGCGAAAAAGATTTATTTTTTTTTTGGGGCAATCTCCGTAAAGAGGAAATCCACGGATCTGATGATATTAGTAGCATGTGGAAAAGGTCTAGATTGCTTAAGAGTCTTGAAGATTCTCTTGTATTATGTTCTTCATAATATTTGCAATCTTTGTTCTGAGCCTCTTGGGCTTCCTCAGATAATTCACCAATTGGTAAGTCAGCATGTTCTATGATACTAGACCCATAAACGAGCACCTTATGGACTGATGCTGACATAGGCTACCAATTATACTTATGAATATACAGTTCAGCTGTATCATGTGCATACTTAGCGAAGGCCTCAACATTGATGGCAAACCCACTGGAGATTGTTTGCAATATTACGCGGAATCTTTTGATAACTTCCAAATCTATTCCTGTGATTTCAGATGATGTGGACGCGTGTTCGAAAAATTGCCGGGCAGGATTGCCATCATTGGCAGTTCCGCTCCCCCCAGGTATAGGCATATCAGTGAGCAATCCCATTTCACTCCTGAATCTGTTTTGTATAATTTTTTTTCTTTGGGAGGATAAATCCTTGTCTGCGACACTTCGAATCTGCCACTCCTGAATGGGTAAACGATAAGAAATGTGCAAGAGCAATTCAAAAAACCTAATCCAAGCATGGAGAGAAGATAATTCGAATCAGAGTTGCCATCAAAATTATCGTGTGAAACTTGATTGGCTTATCCTTTCGGAGCCATCGAATCAGATCATGGTCTTCAAAAGAATCAACCAATTAGCAAATCACACGATAATTCTGATGGCAACCCTGATTCGAATTCAAGATTGCATTGGTCGACTGTTCTTGTAGAGACTACTTCAATATTATTCATTTTTTTGGGCGTAGCACCACAAATATTACAAGTTTGCGCAGATGCGGTTGATGTGATCGCGTTGCAAGCTTTTCCGTCTATCATAGTCAGTGCCATTTTATGAGTAACACTTACATCACCCACAGGACATGATACTTTGGAAGACACGAGATTATTGATCTGATTCTCTATGTATTGTTTCTCTTCTTTACTCACTTCAGTTGTTTCCTTCAACAATTGTATCCTTATTGGGCGACAGAATCTCGTTGACGATGGACGTGGACTTTTCCAAATAATTTTTTTCGTCAAGTCAGATTGCAAGACATTCAGTTCCAAAGGAACAAAAGAAGTTACAAATAGATTACTATCACTGAACATGCTTTCGTAGCTATTAAGTTCCTGTTTGTATTGAGAATGACCTGAACTCCCATCAAATCCCCATTTTGACAACAGCGTCAGTTTATCTCATTGCTCAATTGACAGCATACCAGTAACAGATTCACTAACCTTCACTATACGAGTTACAGTATGATCGAAGAGAGCTTGTAATTTTACTTCTGCGATACTATCAGTGACTGTTATATATCCATTCCCAGGATAACATCTGGTCTTAGCATCCAATATCTTGTGATAAGAAGGATACAAATCCACACCTCTTTCTATCGTACCATGTCGCATATTCAGATACTCATTCTTCGTTGATTTATTCTCTACAATCAGAGCTGTAGGCTTCATCGTCAGTGTAAGAAGTTATGTTTTCAACATTGTTCTTGACCATGTGTGGTATATTACCGGATACTGAGCAAGCTTCTTGCACTATTTTAGCTGCCAGTATGACGGCTTCCAGAACGTAGTTTCATTTGTAGGGCCGAAGACAATTCTGCAGTTGACTTAGTTTTGCATAGTTCACTCGCTTTTCTGCGTTTTGTTTTGATGGTCGAATTTTCGAATGATGGAGTAGGACGACCGTTTGTTTTATTGGGCATTTTAATGATCGAAAATTTAACTATTCCGTTGAGGCATTTCTCATTCCTGTCGAGAAAAATCTTCAATTTTCGGGGAGCTTCATCGTACTCATCAAATATACTTAAACCGAACAATGTAACCTGTCGTCCGATTCCTTTTATATCCTCATCTTTTTTTTATGTGTAAGTTATTGATGACGTAACTTTTTGGGTGATTGATTCCTGCATCACGTGAGGCACTCTTCACGTCCCGTAAGATATCAAACAACTCTTTCCGTATTGAAGTGGATGACATTATGACGTTGCCAAACTATCAAAGGACAGTAGTCAGAGATTAAATAAAATCCATCCAATACTCTAGAAATTTCCGCACGCTCTACTTAAACCTTACTTGCACGGAGAAAAATGATGTATCGAATATTACTGCATTTACTCGTACATTAGTGCCCGTAAATGGAATAGTATAATGTTCAAAATTGAATGTAGCAAAACATCGTGCAATTTGGTGCAACTTCATATCATAAAGCATGAGATTTTACTACATTCAGTTGTAAACATCATACTATTCCACTTACGGGCACTAATGTACGAGTAAATGTGGTAATATTTGATTCATCATTTTTCTGCATGTGATTTATTGTAATGACGCATGTTGCATATCACTGTTGAAAATTTCCACCGCAAATTTGAGAATATTTATATTAATTTTGATACAAAAGTTTGTGAGCTATTGACAAAACATATTTCGTTTGTTGAATTTCCCATACTTCTATTGAAATTCAAAAACAATATCATTTTGAAGTGCTTTTCATACAAAATTTGATTCGAGTTCTCATAAGATCTGTAGTGGATTTCAAACACAAATAAGTGTGTTGATTGCTTCCAAATTTTGTGTATTCAATTCACAAACTTTCTCAACAGTGTATACCGGAGAACTAATAATTTTACAGATACTGTGTCATGAAAATCAACCTACCACTCGTTGCGCAGGTCTGCGCAGCATAAATAACAGTGATTTCCAAGTAGGAATCATCTAAGAACACATGGCAAAAACCTCCCAGAGAGAGTTTTCTGAAGTATTTGAGAAAATCGTCAATGAAATATCGAAATCGATGATTTCATTCGTACGCACAACTCAAAAACGCAATGGTCCATCCTAACACTCATGTCCCCTGGACAATATTTATTATTTTGATATTGAAACAACATGTAAACTCACACCAAATCCTTAGATATCAAAATCATGAGGGCTTGCAAGCGTAAATTACTTCGAAAACTCTTGTATTATTTTTCGGGAATTTTCAGAATTTCACAGTAATTTCTGTATCTTACGTAACAATATCTCACAAACTAACTCGTCTTCAGACACAGCGTTACATACCTTCATACTAATAATGTATTGGAGTAAGAAAATACCAACATTCTTGAATTTCAGAGTATTTCAGAAAAGGGGGTTTTGAGCACTTTTTGTGGATTTCGGCCTATTGTGTGGCCGGAGAACATACATCGGTCGCTGGGCATGGGAGCGCGCATAAGAAGAACTCAAGTGTGGCTACAGAGGCCTCGGTCACTCAGGGGATTTCATATGTATGTTCCCAGAGAAGTCAGCAACCCAAATATACGAGTCTCCAAAGAAACACCCAAACTCGGCTGCTATTCGAGCGAACGACTCATATTCAGTATATAGCGTATATACACCGTATATAATCATGTATGGGAGAGTGCTTGGAGGGACAGTCTCCATGAAACCTCCCTCTATATCTCAGATGAACGCATTATACAGGGTGGTTCATTTGGAGTGATATAGTCGGATATCTCGGAAACTAGTGGAGATAGAAAGAAATGTTCCGGATAAAAAGTTTAGGGTTCCAAGGGGGAAAGATGATGCTGACCTTGAAGAATCCCTTAGACGTAACTTTGAAGGTCATTCAGGGGTTAAGATGGTTTTTCCAAATGAGACCCCCAATTTTTTATTATGAAATAGGAAAGTTGGTTTCAAACCCTTCACGAAACACTGGCCATGTACCCCTTCCCACCCATTGGGGTGCAGGGTATGAACCATCGAAGTTATTGATGAACTAATCTCAGCGCTACTCAGGAACAACGAAGGGGACGTGGTAGTTCTCTGTTCCCTCCCGAGTGCTTGATTATTGTGAGTCCCCTTGCCTCTCACATGTGAGGTGCTTGATTATTGTGAGTCACCTTGCCTCTCACATGAGGGGTGCTTGATGCTGTTACCATAATTGCTCGAAGTCACCCCCTCTGCCTGGATACATAATCCCAGTCTCCGCCGAAAATTTGTAACTGTCTTCAGAAATACTGATCGCAGTATGTTGGCACAAACAGCGCAGATGCGATCGATCATGTCCTCCCTCGTTGTTGGTTGGGCCTTCAATACTTCGTCTTCCAGAAATCCCCACAAAAAAGTTCGGGAGATTTCAAGTCGGGTGAGCGTGGAGGCCACGCAACTGGCCCACCTCGTCCAATCCACCTTCCCGGGAAATGATGATCAAGGTATTCTCTCACGATCAATGCGTAATGGGGTGGCGCTCCATCTAGTTGTGCCCACATCCTCTTGCTCGTTCGTAAATCCAGATCCTCGAGCAAACCTCGTGAATAATCCCCCAGAAATACCAGAAACATGGGGCCGTTCAAAGTGCCGTTGAAAAAATGTGGACCGACTAAATAGCCATTGACGATGTCGCACCACACATTTACGCTCCAACGATGTTGGTTGTCGATTGTCCGATACCAATGCGGATTAACATCCAATCAGTAATGAGAGTTGTGTCTATTGAAATGCCCAGTGCTCTGAGAAGATGCTTAGTCGGAGAACATTACATAGTCGGAGAATTGAGGATCGTCAACCAGCCTTGCTTGTGCTCAGTTGCAATATCTAATTCGAAGTCTCATGTCGTTTGGAGCGAGACTTGAGTTAACGTAATGTGGTATTGTCGATATTTGACATGCTCCAAGATTCTCGAAACAGTAGTCCGGGGTATACCAGTTATTCGTGCCAACGATCTGCTACTAACATGAGGGTCCAAGTGGATAAGTCCCAATATGGTGAGTGCACGAATATCATTCTCATCGTACCGGTGATGTCTCAGATCTCGCTGCGATACCCCTCGTCGAGCCCTCAATTCGAGTCGACGGATGGTCGTGGGGTGTGCGATGTGGCGATCGGGATACCGATCCCGGTGAACTCTTGCAGCTCCGTTGTAATCATTGTGACATGAGCCAAGCACAAGCATCATATCAATAATTTCAGAGGGTGGATAGTGATCCATTCCTCCAATTGAATCAAATGGAATGGATTGATGAATGTAGATGATCGAATGAGCAAAGGAGAAGAACGATTGTGATAGTCTCAGTTTAGAACCAGTGTTGAAATGATTACGTATTTTCGTAATCATCCACATAACCAACCATAATAAACAGAAATTCGATGTTCCTGTTTGTTCATGTATTCTTGTTCATCGCTCTTCTCCGAAGATCGGGACTGATTCCAATGCAGATTAGAGTCGATTTCATTGGAAAAAAACGTGAACATAAACAAACGGGAACACTGAGTCTCTGCTTATTATGGTTGGCAGTAATGTGTACGATTTATCACGATTATGACGTTTCAAATCGAATAAATTATTCCATTTGATTTAATGAGGGTTATAAATGGATATCGACTCTCAAAAATTCTTAGGAGGTTGCTGGAAACATTGGGAGTATTGTCCATACCACATAATGTCGATTAGGATGCACATTCGAACGGATACAAAAATCCTCCGAGCTGCCAGAGAATTCACCGAAGAGAGTTACACTGTGAAAAATCTCTTTGTAGATTAACCAAAAAAATTAGGAAGTTTTTTTGTAAATGAGGGAGGACATGATCGATCGCATCCGCACTGTTTGTGCCAACATACCAGGATTATGTATCCAGGCAGAGGGGGGTAACTTCGAGCAATCATTGTAACAGCATCAAGCACCCCTCATGTGAGAGGCAAGGGGACTCACGGTAATCAAGCACTCCGGAGGGAACAGAGAACTACCACGTCCACGTTGTTGTGCCTGGGTAGCGCTAAGAGGAGTTCATCAACAAATTCAACGGTCCATACCTTGCACCCCAATGGGCGGAAAGGGATCCATGACCAGTGTTTCGTGGAGGGTTTGGAACCAGCTTTCCCATGCCTGATCAAAAAATGGGGATCCCGTTCAAAAAAACCATCTTGACCCCCAAATGACCTGCAAAATGACCTCTGAGGGATTGTTCAAGAGCAGCATCATACTCCACCCTTGAAACCCTAAAATTTTATCTGGATTATTTTCATCCATCTCCACCAGTTTCCGAGATATTTGACTATATGACTCCAAATGGAACACCCTGTAAACCGAATACACACCGGATATACCCATTCTTGTACATCTCAAATATATGTAGTATATACCAAATATACAATATATATAATTATGTATGAAAAAGTGCTTAGAGGGACAGCCCCCATGAAACCTCTTTCCTACCTCTCAAATATATGCAGTATATACCGAATATACACCGTGTATAATCATGCATAGGAGAGTAGTTAGGAGGACAGTCCCTATAACACCTTCCTCGTACATCTCGAATGTATGCAGTATATACCGAATATACACTGTATGCAATCATGTAAGGGATATTGCTTAGAGGGACAGTCCCCATCAAACCTCTCTCCTGCATCTCAAATATGTGCAGTATATACCGAATGTACACCGTGTATATTCATGCATGGGAGAGTGGTCAAGGGGACATGCTGAGAGAGAGGCGTGAGCCGGATGGGGGTCAAATCAACGAAATTTGTGTTTGAAAAGAGAGAGTGTGACGTATCTCTCTTTTCAACCAACTTTTCGTTGATTTGGTTTTTCGTCAATCTGGCCCCCATCATGTGAGCCCCCTTTTGTATGTTATCGACGCAGTACCTGTCTGAGGGACTACTCGCAACGACTCCCCATGGAGTGTGGAGCTGGGATACGCCCAGCCAGCGCGACCGACCTCTTTGTCCGACCCACCAGTTCGACCCTTCCTTAGCATTCTTAGTCCAGTTCCCTTACTGGTTGCGACGGGACCTTTCTGAACCCTACCTCGCTATGCAAGCGAGGCACCCGGACTGTATAATGCGCAGTCCAGTCACCGGGGACCGGTGACACCGAAATCCCCTCGTTCAGCTCGCGACGTCCATTCCGCTGGAACAGCCAAATGAGCACAATCCAATATGGACTATATGAGAATTTTTCGCTTTTTTTTTGCTAATTTTTTGCTATAATATCGAATTTTTCGCTCCGGTAGTTTTCGAGAACATGAAGGTTGTGTCAGCGGAACAGTTCCGCTGGAACAACCATTGATACAGGGGGCATGAAATGGTAAAAGGAATGCATAGGAATTATTCGCTTTTTATTTGCTCCAAGAATATGCTAGATTAATCTCATTCCAACCCAAGGATAAGGGAATAACAGATATTCGTGAGGAAAATGGAATACTTGGATATTGGAACGGAGCGATATCGTCATAGGAGAGAAGATTTCTTGGGGACTTTGGCATTGTAGATCATACGTCAGGGAGACAGCTGTGCATACTAATCGAGGTGTGGACGAGTATAAAGTGTAGAAAGAAATTGGAATTTGAAAGTATGAATTATGCTGGAAATCTATACTTGTGGAATATTCACAAAATGTGAAATATTCGCGATTTTCTAATCACACTTTGTTTTTCGGAGTCAAGGAGACGGTTTTGCCTGAGGTATGAATCGGAATAGTTGCGGTAAACCTCAAACGATAAGGTGAGAACCAGCAAAAAAATCCAGGATGGTTTAGAGCATAGCAAAAAAATCGAGGCCCGCTGGAAATCTCCAATATTCGCGATTTTCTCATCAAACTTTGTTTTCCGGAGTCCAGATGCCGTTTTCGCTTCATGTATCATCCGGAATAGTTGTAGTACACCTCCGAAAATGAGGTGAGAACCAGCGAAAAAATCCAGGATAGTATCGAGCAGAGCAAAAAAATCGAGGGTCGCTGGAAGTCTCGAATACTCGCGATTTTTTCGTCAAACTTTGGTTTTCTGGAATCAAGCCACGTTTTTCCCTCATATGAGCATCAGAATACTCAAACCACAAGCCCTACGACCAGGTGGTGATCAGCAAAAAAATCCAGGACAGTGTAGAGCAGAGCAAAAAAATCGAGGCTCGCTGGAAGTCGCGAATACTCGCGATTTTTTCGTCAAACTTTGGTGTTCTGGAATCAAGCCACGTTTTTCCCTTATATTAGCATCAGAATACTCGAACCACAACCCCTAAGACCAGGTGATAATCAGCAAAAAAATCCAGGACAGTGTAGAGCAGAGCAAAAAAATCAAGGCTCGCTGGAAATCTCCAATATTCGCGGTTTTCTCATCAAACTTTGTTTTTCGGAGTCCAGATGCCATTTTTGCTCCATGTATCATCCGGAATAGTTGAAGTACACCTCCAAAAATGAGGTGAGAACAAGCAATAAAATCCAGGATGGTTTAGAGCGGTGCAAAAAAATCGAGGGTCGCTGGAAATGTCCAATATTCGCGATTTTCTCATCAAACTTTGTTTTTCGGAGTCCACATGCCGTTTTCGCTTTATGTATCATTCGAAATAGTTGTAGTACACCTCCAAAAATGAGGTGAGAACCAGCAAAAAAATCCAGGATGGTATCGAGCAGAGCAAAAAAATCGAGGGTCGCTGGAAGTTTCGAATATTCGCGATTTTTTCGTCAAACTTTGGTTTTCTGGAACCAAGCCACGTTTTTCCCTCATATAAGCATCAGAATACTCGAATCACAACCCCTCCGACGTGGTGATCATCAGCGAAAGAATCCAGGACAGTGTAGAGCAGAGCAAAAAAGCCGAGGGTCGCTGGAAATGTCCAATATTCGCGATTTTCTCATCAAACTTTGTTTTTCGGAGTCCAGATGCCGTTTTTTGCTCTACTCGATACCTTCCTGGATTTTGTTGCTGGTTCTCACCTCATTTTTGGAGGTGTACTCCAACTATTCCGGATGATACATAAAGCGAAAACGGCATCTGGACTCCGAAAAACAAAGTTTGATGAGAAAATCGCAAATATTGGACATTTCCAGCGAACTTGGGCTTTTTTGCTCTGCTCTACACTGTCCTGGATTCTTTCGCTGATGATCACCACGTCGGAGGGGTTGTGATTCGAGTATTCTGATGCTTATATGAGGGAAAAACGTGGCTTGGTTCCAGAAAACCAAAGTTTGACGAAAAAATCGCGAATATTCGAAACTTCCAGCGACCCTCGATTTTTTTGCTCTGCTCGATACCATCCTGGATTTTTTTGCTGGTTCTCACCTCATTTTTGGAGGTGTACTACAACTATTCCGAATGATACATAAAGCGAAAACGGCATGTGGACTCCGAAAAACAAAGTTTGATGAGAAAATCGCGAATATTGGACATTTCCAGCCACCCTCGATTTTTTTGCTCTCCTCTACACTGTCCTGGATTTTTTTGCTGATTATCACCTGATCGTAGGGGTTGTGGTTCGAGTATTCTGATGCTTATATGAGGGAAAAACGTGGCTTGGTTCCAGAAAACCAAAGTTTGACGAAAAAATCGCGAATATTCGGAACTTCCAGCGACCCTCGATTTTTTTGCTCTGCTCTAAACCATCCTGGATTTTTTTGCTGGTTCTCACCTCATTTTTGGAGGTGTACTACAACTATTCCGGATGATACATAAAGCGAAAACGGCATCTGGACTCCAAAAAACAAAGTTTGATGAGAAAATCGCGAATATTGGACATTTCCAGCGACCCTCGATTTTTTTGCTCTGCTCTGCTGTCCTGGATTTTTTTGCTGATTATCACCTGGTCGTAGGGGTTGTGGTTCGAGTATTCTGATGCTCATATGAGGGAAAAACGTGGCTTGGTCCCAGAAAACCAAAGTTCGACGAAAAAATCGCGAATATTCGAAACTTCCAGCGACCCTCGATTTTTTTGCTCCGGTCGATACCTTCCTGGATTTATTTGCTGGGTCTCACCTCATTCTTGGAGGTGTATTCCAACTATTCCGGATGATACATGAAGCGAAAACGGCATCTCGACTCCGAAAAACAAAGTTTGATGAGAAAATCGCGAATATTGGACATTTCCAGCGACCCTCGATTTTTTTGCTCTGCTCTACACTGTCATGGATTTTTTTGCTGGTTCTCACCTCATTCTTGGAGGTGTACTACAACTATTCCGGATGATACATAAAGCGAAAACGGCATCTGGACTCCGAAAAACAAAGTTTGATGAGAAAATCGCGAATATTGGACATTTCCAGCGACCCTCGATTTTTTGCTCTGCTCTACACTGTCATGGATTTTTTTGCTGATTATCACCTGGTCGTAGGGGTGGTGGTTCGAGTATCCTGATGCTTATATGAGGGAAAAACGTGGCTTGGTTCCAGAAAACCAAAGTTCGACGGAAAATCGCGAATATTCGAAACTTCCAGCGACCCTCGATTTTTTTGCTCTGCTCGATACCATCCTGGATTTTTTTGCTGGTTCTCACCTCATTTTCGGAGGTGTACTACAACTATTCCGGATGATACATGAAGCGAAAACGGCATCTGGACTCCGGAAAACAAAGTTTGATGACACAATCGCGAATATTGGACATTTCCAGCGACACTCGATTTTTTTGCTCTGCTCTACACTGTCATGGATTTTTTTGCTGGTTCTCACCTCATTTTTGGAGGTGTACTACAACTATTCCGGATGATACATAGAGCGACAACGGCATCTGGACTCCGAAAAACAAAGTTTGATGAGAAAATCGCGAATATTCGAAACTTCCAGCGACCCTCGATTTTTTTGCTCTGCTCGATACCATCCTGGATTTTTTTGCTGGTACTCACCTTATCGTTTGAGGTTTACCGCAACTATTCCGATTCATACCTCAGGCAAAACCGTCTCCTTGACTCCGAAAAACAAAGTGTGATTAGAAAATCGCGAATATTTCACATTTTGTAAATATTTCACAAGTATAGATTTCCAGCATAATTCATACCTTCAAATTCCAATTTCTTTTTACACTTTATACTCGTCCACACCGCGATTAGTATGCACAGCTGTCTCCCTGACGTATGATCTACAATGCCAAAGTCCCCAAGAAATCTTCTCTCCTATGACGATATCGCTTCGTCCCAATATCCAAGTATTCCATTTTCCTCACGAATATCTGTTATTCCCTCATCCTTGGGTTCAAATGAGATCAATCTAGCATATTCTTGGAGCAAATAAAAAGCGAATAATTCCTATGCATTCCTTTTACCATTCCATGCCCCCTGTATCAATGGTTGTTCCAGCGGAACTGTTCCGCTGACACAACCTTCATTTCCTCGAAAACTACCGGAGCGAAAAATTCGATATTATCGCAAAAAATTAGCAAAAAAAAAGCGAAAAATTCTCATATAGTTCATATTGGATTGTGCTCATTTGGCTGTTCCAGCGGAATGGACGTCAGCTCGCGAACTGTTAATAGGCCAGTCAAATGAGGAATTTAGGGTGAACTGATCAAAGCCAGGATCAAACCTGGTGGAATCGATTGTGGAGATGGTCCAGATGAAGGGGAATGGAATTTGCAACTCGTACCTGTTGTGGGGGATGAATTATGAGCAATGAACAATTTTTCAACTCCGTCTTTTTTCCTATCCCGATGGATATCTCGGTAACGGTCCGAGATACCGAAACATTGTACCAGGCCTCTCTTGCAAGGAAATGAATTCTCTGAAAGTTGAGCCATATTCATTTTCGCCGTAACTGTCTTCGTTTTGATGCTACGGGGTCTCAAAGTTAGAATTTTCGATGTCAAATTTGACTCGTTTTTCGGTGAATCCACTTCCATAAACAAATTGAAAACAACGAACTTAGAGTTGATGAATCGGTCCGGCCAAATTTAGGGGATAACTAGACACCTGAAAGATCATTTGCATATGAATTGAAGATTTTTTGCGAAACGTTTGGTTTATTTGCAAGCCATGTGAAAATTAATCTTCAAGAAACGCGTTTTTTTCAGTTTTTTAAGGTATGCACCCATTTAAAGGACCCTAAGACGGGAAATCCTGAACGGATCTTGTAGAGAAGGATGAAACCAACAAATTTGAGCCCTTGGAATTTTGTTGTAGAATACACCACTTCGCTGTTATTTAACGACAAAGGTGACCCCTTTTGAAAAAGCACATATATCTTTTCACAGGGGAACATTTTTAGTGTCGGAGATACTCTATTTTTTCAACATTCCAAATCACCTAACGAATGCAAGGAAAAAAATTGTTGAAAATTTTTATTTGTTCATAACAAATGGATGCTGCTTGATTTTTGGAATCCTGGATCTTTTCCATACCTGAATCGAATAGCCTCTGCCACCTCAAAGATGATCTGGTATTCGTGTTCAGCATCCTCAAAAACACATAAAAAGACATTTTCCCTGGAAAAAATTGGAAGAAAATCAATTTGTTGATAAACGAATTACTAAACATCAATTGAAAGAACCAGAAATGGGATTTCTGTTGATGGATGTATGTTTGGAGAACGCTCCTCCATATAAAGCAGCGTTTCTCAGATCCAAAATTCTTGAGAAAACATTTTTTCATCAGATAATTTTATAAACGATCGGTGAAAAAAGATAAATTGCAATTTTTTACTGGTCGAATGACTTTGGAAAAAATAATGTAATTTTTCAAGATGTTTGCGGATTGAAAAACGGTGAAAAATTAGGAATCTGTTATAAACTATTAATAAACAATGGGGAAGGGAAGAGAAATAAAGAATCGAATATCCATATCCGTGTTCAGCGGGTTCCATTCCATATGATGACCTATCCTTTCCCATGAAAATCCGACAATTTTGGTTTTTTCATTATAAACAAATCAATAAACAAATGTCAAACCATGGATGAAAGAAGTTTTTCAAATCAGGGATCCTCATCGGGGATCCTGAGGAACACTTTGGAAACCGAGATATTGATATTGTTTAATAATTGTTATAAACAATTTTTTTTCAATCTCCGGATGTACGTTGAATACCAGATCATTCTTGAGGTGGCAAAGGCTATTCAATTCAGGTATAGGAAAGATCCAGGATTCCAAAAATCAAGCAACAATTCCATTCGTTATGAACAAATGAAAATTTTCAACAATTTTTTTCCTTGCATTTGTTAGGTGATTTGGAATGTTGAAAAAATAGAGTATCTCCAACACTAAAAATGTTCCCCTGTGAAAAGATATATGTGCTTTTTCACCTTTGTCGTTAAATAACAGCGAAGGGGTGTATTCTACAACAAAATTCCAAGGGCACAAATTTGTTGGTTTCATCCTTCTCTACAAGATCCGTTCAGGATTTCCCGTCTTAGGGTCCTTTAAATGGGTGCATACTTTGAAAAACTGGAAAAAACGCGTTTTTTGAAGATTAATTTTCACATGGCTTGCAAATAAACCAAACGTTTCGCAAAAAATCTTCAATCCATATGCAAATGATCCTTCAGGTGTCTAGTTATCCCCTAAATTTGGCCGGACCGATTCATCAACTCTTAGTTCGTTGTTTTCAATTTGTTTATGAAAGTGGATTCACCGAAAAACGAGTCAAATTTGACTTCGAAAATTCCAACTTTGAGACCCCGTAGCATCAAAACGAAGACAGTTACGGCAAAAATGAATATGGCTCAACTTTCAGAGAATTCATTTCCTTGCAAGAGAGGCCTGTTACAATGTTTCGATATCTCGAACCGTTACCGAGATATCCATTGGAATGGGAAAAAAGACGGAGTTGAAAAAGTGTTCATTGCTCATAATTCATCCCCCACAACAGGTACGAGTTGCAAATTCCATTTCCCTCCATCTGGATCATCTCCACTATCGATTCCATCAGGTTTGATCCTGGCTTCAATTAGTTCACCCTGAAGCCTTTTCTTGTTCCAATTTGACTGGCCTATACGCCACGATTGCCAAGGACGCCGACTCAGGTCTCACGTTCGATGACAGACTTGGGAAAACCCCCATTCTCAGCTCCTGATTCCATTAATCAGTCGCATCATCAAATGGAGTAGACTGTCCCCTCGCGAGGAAGCATCTCAATTAACCACCTGACCGATCCACATAGTGAGTCAGGAAGGCGTTGCCCAGCGGGGACCACGTGGAGGTGGGATGCTAGCAAAGCTCGGCCTCTTGCGGGGGGATCAGGGGACAAGCCCATCATGCTCCCAATCAGGCCCGAAGGAGATGCAAACCGCCATTGCAGCCGTGCGTGACATCTCGAGGGTCACTCACAGCCTCCTCCGTTAGCCGCTTCGCACTCCAGAAAGCCGACGCAATAGCGTTGCCCGGTCCCCCCTACCATGGAGGTGGAGGTAGGCGTATGGTGGGAAATCTCATTACCAGCGAAGCTACCTGCAACACGACTACACCCACATCCGGTATTCTTGCATGGATCACTGACAGCATCGAAGTCCACCGGTACAAGGGGTCCCTTTTTGGAACCTCCAAGCACCAGGCCCCAGTGCCCGCGCTCACATGCAATTTCCCAGGATGCAGGGCAGTCTTAATGTCCGGGCCTCGCTGAATAATGGACTCGGCACCTTTGGGGACTTGGTCAAGGGGACAGTCCCCATAAAACCTTTTTCCTACATCTCAAGAATATGCAGTCCATGCGGAATATACACTGTATATAATCATATATGGGGAAGTGCTTACAGGGTTAGTCTTGATAAAACCTTTTTTCCACATCTCAAATATATGCAGCATATATCGAATATATATCGAGTATACATTGATGTTTGGAAAGGTATTCAGAGGGACAGTCCCCATAAAACTCTCTTCGTATGTTCAACAAACATGCGGTATATATTGGATATATTCCCGTATATCGAGTACATACCATTATATTCAAACTCCACGAGGAAGGTCTTATGGGGGCCGTCCCTCTGACTTCCTCTTCATGAAAATTGAATTTGTGGGGACCTTAACATAAGCTGCTCTTCATACGAAACTTTATGAGAATGGTCCCCAAAAGTCCAAAATGTCCCTACAAGTACCTATTTGTTCCCGTTTTGGTCCTACTGAACGCCAGTTCAAATACACTTCTTGATGAAATTCTGAAAAGATTTTGGTCCGGAATATTGAGATCTGATCCTTAGATCCGGAAATATGAGCATTTTTCAATTTTTCGAGAAATCCAAATACCTCGGAAGCACCATATTCCTGACTTTTGAATCCAACGCCATTCTCTCAACCAGATCACGGGGTATCCTTGGGAAAAAATAAATCTAATTCAGCTTCCTCCGTTGTGGAGTTATAGCAATTTGAAGCTGTTGAATTCTGATTGATTGGAATGCGAAGAATTTCAAACCGCTATAACTCCACAACGGAGGAATTTGAATGAGATTTATTTTTTCGAGCAATACCTCGTGATCTGACTCAGAGCATGGTGTTGGATTCGGAAGTCAGGAATATGGTACTCACAAAATCGAAAAATGCTCATATTTCCGGATCTAAGGATCAGATCCGAATATTCCGGGCCAAAATCTTTTCAGAATTTCATCAAGAATCTGCTTTTAAAAAACTGTACGGCAATTTTGAATGACACAGTATCTATGTATATACGAGGGTGGATTGATAAGTTTCCGGCCTGACCAAGAAAAACAACGTTTTTAGGAATTTTTTTTTTCATTCCTCAACATAATCTCCTCCAAGGCTGATACAATTCTCATAGCGGTGTTCTAGTCTAGTGATGCCATCTCTATAGACTGATTCGTCAAGCTCCTCAAAATACCCATTTACAGCTTCGATTACTTCTTCATTGTCCGCAAATCTCTTACCGCCAAGCCATTTTTTGAGGTTAGGAAACAGATAATAGTCACTCGGGGCTAGGTCTGGAGAGTAGGGAGGGTGCGGCATCAATTCAAACTTCAGATCGTTGATTTTAGCCATCGCAACGATTGACGTGTGCGCTGGTGCGTTATCGTGATGAAACAAGATTTTTTTCTTCGCCAGATGAGGTCGTTTAATTTTCACTTCGTGGCTCAAACGTTGCAATAAGTCTGCGTAATATTGACCAGTGATAGTTTTACCCTTTCCAAGGTAATCAATGTATATAATACCTCTTGCATCCCAAAAAACAGTAGGCATAACCTTGTTCGCCGAAAAAATTGTTTTTGCCTTCTTTGGAGGTGGTTCCCCTGGTCCAATCCACTGTTTAGACTGTTCTTTGGTTTCAGGAGTGTAGTGGTGGACCCAAGTTTCGTCAACGGTTACGAATCGACGCAAAAATTCGCCCGGATTACGCTTATACAACGTCAAATTGGCGGTAGAAATGTTCTTTCGAATCAATTTTTGGTCGACTGTTAGCAAACGCGGCACCCATCTTGCACAGAGCTTTTCCATATACAAATGTTGGTGCAAAATATTTTGTACACGTTCATATGACATCTTACAGGTCTCAGCTATCTCACGAACTTTTAATCTGCGATCTTTCAGCACTATTTGATGGATTTTTTCGCTCATATCTGGAGTTGTGACCTCAATGGGGCGTCCTGAGCGACGCTCATCAGAGGTGCTAAACTCGGAAACCCACTGCTTAACGGTTGAATATGATGGGGAGGATGTCCCCAGTGTTGAGTCCATCTCTTCTTTAATTCCCTTCGGCGTTAACCCCTTCAAATAAAAGTATTCGATGACAGCACGATTTTCCAGCTTTTCCATTTTTACGAAAAACACAGAGGCGTCTTGGTCAGCGTGCTCTCAAAACTAAACTAACATGGCGATCGGACTGAAACTATAGCTACGAGCTATCCAAGGATGGTACTATAGAACGCCACCTCAAGGTAGGCCTAGTGGCGACATCTCTTGGTCAGGCCGGAAACTTATCAATCCACCCTCATATAGAGGAGAAGGACTCGTCCGATTCCAATAGAAATTAAATTCGCCCTTCACGGGGGGTTGAGAAAGGCTCTCTATAAATTTCGCGCAATTTGGTCCACCCGGTCTCGAGATATCACGAATACAGACAGCCAGACAGACCACTCCACGGATATCAATCAGTATTGGATGAAATGAAAAACTATCCAACTCCTAATTGGATTACTGAAATATTCTAGGAGATACGGTCGGAGGGTGCAATAGGCACTCCGTGCTTGGTATACTACGTATACCAATGAATGCCTGAAGAATGATTCTTGTCATTTTTCTCCGATGCATTCCCACTCATGCTTCCAACCTCTTCACCCCAACGAGCGGACTCAAAAATGCGTTGAGACTTCAAACCGTTCCTTGCAAATCAGGCATCAGGATTATAAGATGGGAATATTTGACTAATATTTTCAGTTTTCTTCAATCAAGTTTGGTTCATTGAAATATTCAATACTCCCTGAATTATTGAGTATTCATTGAATTATCCCCTTGACATGAGTGCTTCCAGGAGAATCGAAATATGAATAATTATTATTTGAACTCTCGGATAAAATCAGAAGAAATGTCACATCCGTAGGAAAAATTCATATTCCGTTTATCAAATGTTCGAATTCCAACAATTCCAGAGGGGATCCAAAATGGGAGATTGAGTTATTTCGAAACATATCTTCAGTATGCCATATCTTCAATATGAGCAAGAGCTTTCACATCATTCTATCCACTAACTATTCAGCGATTCTTTTTGAGACTGCATTTTAACAAAAAGTCATAAGGATCATTTTTTCCACTTGGATATTCGGTCAGAATTAGGAAAAGTTTATTATTTCCGAAAATTTTCGACTTTTGAGGGTCCGATCCACCATGTTGGATTTAGCATTTTGAATTTCAAAAATCAGAGAATGGATTCTCAATCAGCCCTCATGAGAATCATCCAAAGTACTGTTTATTGGATTGCAAGAATATTGGAACAACAGAGAACATCGAATTCACACCATCCTTCTGAGTTTTGTGTCCGCTATTTTATTGTCCACCATCTTTTCCGCATTCAATCTCTCGTAGATATCTTCTCATATCATATCCACTTCCAATTCATCAGTAAAGAAGTTGAAGGGGTCACGAAAGGAAGTAATGATTCCTAATCAACTGCAATTTCAATGTTTTCTCGATTTTTGTCGGCATATTGAATCCGCGTTCTTGAATTCGAATATTCATAACATTCCTGAATGATTTCCCAGGAAAAACATTCTATGGACGACATAGGTTTCAGATCCACTGCTAACCGGAATTCCAATTGGAATTCAGGTCTTCAAAAAAAGTTCCTACAAATTTATCAATTTTTTCCAATACCTCGCCAAAATCATAATGTAGGGCGCGGTTTTTGGACTTCTACACCCCGGATTCCGTGAGATCTTGGGAGAATCTACATGAAATGGTGGCTCGCATGATCTTTATCCGATGGTTCCATACTCTGTTACACCGTTGAATGGGTATCACGTTCAAATATCCCGGTCAAGTGATCCCGATCAAAATATCCCGGTCGTTCGATCCCATAGTTAAATATCCCCGTACGAAAATATCCCATAACTGGAAGATCCCCATACCATTGTATCCTATTTTCAATTTTCGAATTGTTTTTGTTTTTTATTGTCAGGATTCGATTGTATTGTGATTTTGAATGGTTTTATTGATGATTAATGGTTCTATTTCGGATGGTATTTCTACACTGAGAGGAATGTATCATTGAGAATTACTGGCTTTTGTCAGTAAGTGAGGGATAGACTTGACATGTGATTACAAGCTGATGGGAAATACCAGTAATTCTTCCTAGCGTTATATTAACCGAGGACAAAATTTTATCTTCACCGGCGTCGAACATGATTGTTCATGATCACGAAACTTGCTTTTTCCCCCGAAGCCACTTATCATTCTTGAAAATGTTATGGTTTTCGATTCATATCAATCTTACCAATTGAGATTTTTGTTTACAATTTGTGTCATATAAGAAATTACTGTTTTCTTCACATGAATTCTCACTGGTTTTAATTTTCAATCTTCGTAATATGAAGAATTACTGTTTTTCCTCATCAATTTGTGATCTCATACCAAGTATATGAAATTGTTATGTCAAGTATATCCCCCGTCTAATGGGAAAACCAGTAAATCTTAATGATGAATTTCTCTCAGTGTATCCGAATATTAAGCTAGTAAAGTTGTAAGTGGACTAGATGATGATTTTTTTCTGTTTTTTTTGTATTTTTCAAGTGGAATGGATTTGACAGGAATAAAATCTTGTTGGGTGTACTGGAATTTCTGGCAGTTTCATATTCAAGTATATTATTTTCCACGTGTAATTATATTGTGAACTGTGTACAAGTTTGTATATTATTATCGGAATGTAGTATTTCATCGTTATGTAGTGTGACAGAGTTGACGGTTGAGCAGCATCGAGCTGGTCGTATTGTGAACACTGTTAAACGCCGAAAATATTTAAGTTACGAGGCAAGATCGAGAAATGTTGTTGGTGGGTATGATGGGATGGATGAATTGTCGTACTTGAAGGGTGTTGCGCACAATGTTGTGTTGTAAAGTGGTTTTTTTTATTAGTTTTGTAATTTTGCATTGCCATAAGAGATTATAAGTATATATATTTGCAACTGATTTCTTGTGTTTATTTTGTAATTTGTGTTCCTTTTTTTTTGACATTACACAATGGAGATGTTCAATGTGGGATTATATTTTTCCATCGGGATATTTTCGTATGGCGATATTTTTGTATGGGGATATTTTTGTACGGAATATTTTGACCGGGATATTTTTTTCGGGGGATTTAGTCCGGGATCAATTGTGGTGCAGCCGTTGAATGTGCGTGTGTCAAAACGTGCATATTTGATGTTAGTGGTTCAAACACGGCACTGATACATGTGAGAGCGTATGACTCTCCCCCTTTCGATCATAAGGTTCCGAGGTTTTTGAGTGAAGAGGTTTGGGAATCATAAGATTGTAAGGTCCTAGGATCAAAGAAATCACAGAACATAGGTGTTTCAAACATACTGGTTTCAGGCTTTGACCGCTCATGAATCTATTTCTCACTGAGCTGTGAGGTTACGGGGTTATGAGGTTTGTGGTCATTGGGTGTTGGACTGATTGAGTTTGGGTGTATAGGGATATCCGAATAGAAAAACTCTGAAAAAGTAAAAAAAACGCCAAGCACATGCAAATGCGATCAATATCTACGAAAACAAATCTTTAAACCTATTTCCAACAGAAATTTCATTACATGTAAAATTTCGATGCAATACAACAGGATATGCCCCATATGGAAAAAAGATGTGGGATCAATATGTGCTGCTAAGTATATTTGGTTATTCAAATGGTATGCAAACGATTTTTTGTATATTGTAACTGCAATTTTTTTCAATCCTATCCAAAGTGATTGATGATCTTTGGAAAATATCATTGCATTGAAAATGAATATATAGTGGAGTAGAAGAAAAATGAGGTTGAATCATTTGGCATACCTACTAGAAAGAACTCTGACTTATCTTGAAACAAACGTGTTGGTCACACTGAGCGGACATTTGATCATCGGTCGAAATTTTAAACGGTCAGTAAGCTCGTGTTATCTCGAAATCAAACTCACCAAATCATTATTTCATGGATTTGTTTCCATTTGAACTCATTGTATATTCTTATTGTTTATTATTATTCTTATTATTTTCGGATATGACAGAATTTGTGCAATAGTCGTATAAAATCCATTATAATTTAACAATCGATATGTTTTGTTAGTTACTTCATGACTTTCGTATTGATAAAACGTCAAATGTCAACAACTGTTCAGTGATGAGTGATTATCAAATCTTCAGATTTATATTAGTGAATAAATAATCAATTGAAATCTGCAAACTCTGTTATTGTTATACTCAGACATTAGGTTCGATCATCAGTGGTTAATTAATTTATGAGTCTTGTTAATAAGTGACAATTGATATGAAGGAAACGGATAATAATAACAATCGAAAACATTAACGAACAAAGTATTGATAAATTATCTGAAATAAAAGTTGTTTGTGAATCTTTATAATCAACGATATAGCAGGCGATTTCATAATTTGAAATCTTCAACAGTGAATGTAATTAATCGAATTGTTGATTATCACATTGGTGGGACTTGGAATTCGGTCGCTTGACTTTGGTTTGAAAATTCTTCCGTCATAAGTCGGTACCACAAATTTCAGTGAGTATCATTTCATATTGTATTGTTTCTCAGATTGTAAAATTATCGATGGTGCAAATGAGGCGCACTTTCCATAATTTCCACAACATTGCTTTTTCTTAGTGTGCGCTTGAGTTGTAAGCATTATTTGATACGTCAAAGGAATGGAAATGTGCCAGTATTGGTGGAACATTGGCAGACATTAAAATTGGTAATCAGTCAACGTCAAAATTATGATCGTAAGAACCTGCGTGTTACAATGCATCAAAGTTGCGGTAGTGAGTTCACATAAAGAACATTCTCCAATCAGGACTATTTAGATTATTCAGATTTCCATAATAATGGCAGTTTCGGGATACATCAGCATTTATAGACATCTGTCCTATGATTGATGGTGAATTTATCTCCTCTTGGCGGGAAGGTGATCCTAGAATCAATAGGTGCTCACGATATTTCCGGATCATGATCTTCATCCATTTCTTGGACAATCAATCAGAAATTTTGAAAAATATCTTCCGACTTTCTGATTGATCGAAAAATGGAGCAGGATTGAGATTCAAAAAAACCGTAAGCACCTAATGTTTTGCTCATCTATTTTTGTACGATTCTGTACACAGGGTGTTTCACAATTCATCATTCACATTTTTATAGCATATTCTTCAGTCAAAATACAACAATTTCCCGTTTAGAAGAATTTGATTTGAATCTCAGTTTTTGCGATGTGAGCATTTTTAAATTTCTTTGATCTGCTAATGAAGATCGTAATGTTTGCGCTTTCTCCCTCTCAGCATATACTACAATCCTAAATTGAAGGAATTGTGATCCCGTATGAGTTTCAGCTCAACTGATTCGAAGCAATTGGATGGAAAAGAAGGAATGTGATAGAAATGGTGATTTTTGCAAATGGGCATATCTCATCTTTTGAATCTCCAATTTGCATGAAATTTGTTTCATGTTCTAATGATATGGTCTCATGTTGGTCTCATACAGGTTGGTTGAAAAGTTTCTGCGCTCGAAATTAAAGAATACTGTTTTTGTTACGAAATATGTTTTTTTATTCAATATGATCTCCTAGAAGCTCAATACACTTGTTCCAATGATCTTCCAATAATTTTATCCCATCCTCATAATGGTTTTCCGGAGGCTCTGCGAAATAACCGTCTACGGCTGCTATGGCCTCTTCATTCGCCGAAAAATGCTTTCCACGAAGGAATTGTTTGAGATTTCTGGAGAGATAGTAGTCGCTAGGAGCCAAATCTGGCGAATACGGTGGATGTTCAAGCAATTCGTGATTGAGTTCTTTGAATTTAGCCATCGTCGAAACACTTTTGTGAGCAGGTGCATTATCTTGATGAAAAATGATTTTTTTCTTCTTTAAACCAGGTCTTTTCTCACGAATTTTTTCATCCAGCTGATCCAAAAGGCTGCGGTAATATTCGGAGTTGATTGTTTTACCTTTCTGAAGATAATCAATGAACAAAATTCCTTTTGCATCCGAAAAAACTGATGCCATAACCTTCTTTGCTGATCGTTGTGACTTCACCTGCTTTGGAGCTGAACAACCAGCTTCAGTCCACTGTAAACGTTCTTGTTGCAATTTAGGATCATGGTGGTAGATCCAAGTCTCATCCGTAGTTATAAAACGACGCAAGAAGTCGGTTTTATTCTGCTTAAAACGCTCCAAATTACGCTGAGAAATTTGTTTTCGATCCAGTTTTTGTTGAATTGTTAACGTGTGTGGCACTAACTTTCCAAACAGTTTTTTCATACGTAATTCTTCATGTGAAATATGGAGTACTCGTTCGTCTGAGATGCCTATGGCATTAGCAATTTCACGCTTAGTCAAACTTGGATCTTCACTAACCATATTATGTACATGCTCAATGATTTCTGCTGTGGTTGCAGTTTTTGGTCGTCCTTCGCGTGGATCGTCTTCAAGGCTAGTACGACCACGTTTAAATTCACCAGCCCAAAATTCAACGGTGCGTTTTGAAGGTGAGGACTCTTTATACACTTCCAACAATTGGTCATCAATTTCCTTTGCTTTTAAACCCTTCAAAACAAAGAATCTAATGACTGCACGATATTCAATTTTTTCCATATTAAGAAAAATCAATGACACGTCAACTTCAAATGGCTTGTAAGCAGAGAATGAATTGACAGAATGACTTGTAACTTTGCATGTGTTCTCAGGACAGATATACCAACTCGAGAAAAAAAAAGTTTTGAGCTAGCAGTGCTATCTCTTGGTGAGCGCAGGAACTTTTCAACCAACCTGTATATAAGTTCCAGTCAAATCATTCGGGAAGTGAGAAAAATTTTTTCCCCAAACATTATATTTTTGGGAAGTTTTTTGAGGATGTGTCTTCATTATATTCTGATGATCCAATTGTATGGAATTTAGCTTCGTCCAAATGAGCCTACTGATGCACAATGGGGTAAGAGGCCAAAAAGCTGGGCGAAACCCTAGCCAGCCGACAGAAAGAATGTAGTTTGTGGATGAGTAAAGCAATATTTCAAGTGTCAGGGTTCATAACAAGAGGGCCTGATTCCTTTTTCCTGCTCTTGTATACCAGTTCAAAGGTACCTTTTTTGAGATATAATTCGCGTGACTGAGAAATTGTAAAATGATGACGATGTTCTAAGTAGGGACGTATCTACACAGGGTGTCTCAGGATTCATATTCGAATTTCTGCGGTGTATTCTGCAGCCAAAATGCAATAATTTCCCGTATGCAAAAAGTTTTTTGGAGGCTTAGTTTTTGAGCTATGAGCATTTGCAGAATTTTTTTCAAATCTAAATATCTCAAAAGCATCGTGTGCTACAAACTTCAGTTCGACACCATTGGCTAAGTTGGAGAACGGCGGTCTCGGATAAAAAATTCAACTATCCTATGATGGTTTGTTCCGAAGCCATAGCGATTTGAAATTTTCGAACTTCCAGCCAATCACCATTCAGCAACTTCAAATCCTAATAGCTCCGAAACAAACAACGATAGTACAGTTGGACTTTTTCCCAGAGATTCGCCGTTTTCCCATTTAGCCAATGGTGTCAAACTGAAGTTTGTAGCACAAGATGTTTTCGAGTTATTTGGATTTGAAAAAAAATCTAAAAATGCTCATAACTCAAAACCTGAGCCTCAACTGAAATTATTGCATTTTCGCTGCAGAATACACCGCAGAAATCCGAATGATGAATTCTGAAACACCCTGTATATATACAGGGTTGTCCCATTTTATTCTTCAAATGCAAATATCTCAAAAACATGCATCTTGAACCAAAAGTAATCCATACCGAAGTTGTTATACAAAGAGGGGGCCACAAAACTACGATATCAGTTGCATCATAGATGGCGTGATGATCGATTAAAATGGGGTCACCATCATTTTTTCAAACGGGAACCCCCACTTTTTATTGCCTATCTTGATTCTACGCAAAAAACTGAGTAACTTTCGCTTGGAACGTTTTTCTGAATGTTTGAAGATGGCGCCACAATCGATGAAAAATCAAGTCCATGAAACAATATGCGGATATCTTGTGTAATGCATCCAAGAGCCGAAATATCTCATTCGAATGTTGTTGTTAAGAGAGGGGACGACACAATGGCGATATCAGTTCCATAGTAGATGGCGCTGTAGTCGTTAAAAATGAGGTCAACTCCAATTTTTCCAATGGAAACTCCTACTTTTTATCGCATATCATGATTCTACGCGAAAAAATGAGGAAGTTTTGTTTGAAACATTTTTCCTGAATTCTTGAAGATGGAAACGGTGGGAAATGAGGTTGATGAGTTTTACTGCATTATGTGTGAAGCAACGCTCAACGCTTGGAGGTTTTGTTTTCATCTCCCGAGGATTGCGGTGTAACAAATTCCCATATTACCCGCTCCCCCTCCTCTCCCGCTCATCAGTGGGCCGTCGGCATTAGCGTTACCCAATGTGCACCCCGAGGAGGTTCAAACAAAAATTTCTCATTTTTCCGCGTAGAATCATGATAAGCGATAGAAAGTAAGAGTTTCCATTTGAAAAATTGAAGTTGACCTCATTTTCACCGACCACAGCGCCATCTGCTATGGAACTGATATCGCCATTGTGTCGTCCCCTCTCCTAACAACGACATTTGAATGAGATATTTCGGCTCTTGGATGCTTTTCCTCAAGATATCCGCATATTGTTTCATAGACTCTATTTTTCATCGATTGTAGCGCCATCTTCGAAGATGTGAAAAAACGTTTCAAGCAAAAGTTACTCAGTTCTTTGCGTAGAATCAAGATATGCAATAAAAAGTGGGGGTTCCCGTTTAAAAAAATGATGTTGACCCCATTTTAATCGATCATAACGCCATCTATGATGAAACTGATATCGTAGTTTTGTGGTCCCCTCTTTGTATAACAACTTCGGTAAGAAGTACTTTTGGTTCAAGATGCATGTTTTTGAGATATTTGCATTTGAAGATTAAAATGGGACACCCTGTATATATATATGAAATAGACAGGGCGTCCCAGAATATACTCCGAACATTTTCAGGACATATTCTGCATTCGAAACGCAATATTTTCCCGTTTGGAAAGACTTTTTTTGAGCCTTAGTTTTTGAGATATGAGCATTTTTAGATTTTTTTTTTAATCCAAATCATTCAAAAGCATTGTGTGCTACATACTTAAGCTCTACATCATTCGCTGAGTTGAAAGACGGTGTATCTCTCAGGAAGAAATCAAATAATCCTATCATCCTTTCAATTCAAAGTTATAAAATTTGAAATTTTTTGCCTTCCAGTCAATCAGAATTCAGCAAATTTGAATCATTGTAGCTCCGAAACAAAGGATGACAGGATAGTTTGTTTTTTCTCCCAGAGATCCGTCGTTTTCTAACTCAGCGCATGGTGCGAAGCTCAAGTATAGAGCACATAATGTTTTTGAATGATTTGGATTTTCAAAACAATCTAAAAATTTTCATATCTCAAAAACTAAGGCTCAACAAAAATTCCATCAAACGGGAAATTATTGCATTTTGGATGCAGAATATGTCCTAAAAATGTTCACAGCGTGTTCTGGGACGCCCTGTATAGATACATAAAAAATACAAAATCATGAATTTGGGTGAATCCGGACTCCCTAGACTCTTTCCGTGGATACGTCCTTGGTTCCAAGGAACTCTATGTCTCAGAAATTGAACCGACTGAACTTTTCTGAAGTAGAATCAATTGTTGGAAATATATAGAATATATTATAAATTAGTGGAATATCAATTCATTCAGTGGCAAATGATAGCGAAATGATGATCAAATGTGATTTTTATACCTCTGAATTTTGAAATTCGTCCAGTTTTTGAGGACACAGTTACTTCAATTATTGGGGATTGTAGATTAAAGTCTTATCTACAAAAATAAAAAAAAACTACTCTCCTTGTCTCCTCCTAAGGAATCCTATCATTTTTTGTGTGTAGGAAGTGTCTCCTAGAACACATAGTGGCAATCACAAAAAATTTTACAGAATTATAAGGAATTGTCATATTTGCTTGAAACCCAGTAGCCGAAGGTTTCTGAAGTTGCTGATTACAAAAATGGGGAATGCAACATGATGAACCAAAATTCTAAAATCCAAAAAATCCTTTGCATTCCTCACTGGAAGATTTTTGGGTTCGCCAAAATGTCCAAATTGAAAGTGACGGATTTCATATGACAGCCGTGCTAAAAAAATCCGATATAAAACGACAGAATTGTTCAAAACCCGCATAAGAACCTGATAGATTTCACAGAATTTTATACAGAATCTATCGGGTTCCTATGCGGTTTTTGAATCGTTCGTTTTGTATCGTTGTCTATCGGATTTTCTCAAGATTTATTTATGAATTCATCCTGAACTGTTGTGCTGTCAAGGTGAACAAGAATCATTGATCAATTCTAGAGAAGGAACTCATACTAAAGTCTTTTGGGATTCAGAGAATTCTTGAAAATTTTTGAACAAATTTGGATTCATCAGTTAATAACGAGTTCCCTCAACATCCTTTGAGACCTCTCGATCAGAGCCGGAATAATTATGTGGGGCCCCCTGGGCACATGGTCATGGGGGTCCTCTTGTAAGGGCGAATTTTCTAACAGACTTGAAGTTTAAACATATGTTTTCATATATTTCATTGATGGGGGCCCCCAAAACGCTTGGGGCCCTGGGTACGTGCCGAGAGCTGCTCATGCATCAATCCGGCCCTGCTCTTGAAGAATTTGAAGAGAATTCGGAGATATGTGAAAATGAAATTATTTTGAAAGCGCTTCAAGAATTTTTTGAATTCTGAAAAATTTCAGAAAAATTTTTTTTCAATTCATTACTGATTCTTGTGTGCTATATGGGATAACATAACAATATTAGGTTGATTTCATACATCATTGAATGTCTCAGTAATGTCTTCACAAAGAGATTTAGGAGATAAATTGTGATGACTGTTTCTGAATAATTAATAGTTATTTTCAAATGTTTTTCATGAACATTTTATACTATAAACATTGAAGATCATTATGAAATACATAATAAAAAAAAATGTAAATAACGTTTCCTCGCTACGGATACTACACAGCAAAAAAATAATTGAATGAATATGATGTACGTATGGTGTTGTAAGTGTCGCAAGGAAAAATAGGACATGATTTCAAACGGATATCATTTCGATATTATATTGATAATGGAGGTCAAACTACCTTTAAATTGTTCTTTCGATAAAAATATTTTCAAGTTGTGTTCATAACTAAGTTTCTGGCATACGAGGTGTGTTCAAAAAGTAAGGTGACTTTTCAAATTTCGCGGGCAACGTACTTTCGATTATCGATTTTTTTGTTTTGTTATGTTGGCACACTCTTCCCGAACATCTGTACCAAGTTTCAAGTGTATAGCATTTGTTGTTTGGTTGTGAGAGGCGTAAAGGTTATAAGTGTTTTGCGTGCTCGGCGATTTCTTGCTATCGAAAAATATGGATCAAAGGATTTGCATCAAATTTTGTGTAAAAAATAAAATAAAGTGCTCCGAAACACTTAAAATGTTGACAGTAGCATCCGGTGAAACTGTTCTGAGTAAAAAAAATGTTTACAAGTGGTACAAACTCTTTCAAGATGGCCGGGAAGATGCCAATGACGAGCCTCGCTCTGGACGCCCAAGCACGTCAACAACTGATGAAAACGTTCAAGCAGTGAAGAAAATTGTTTTGGAAAATCGTCGAATCACTATCAGAGAAGGTGCTGAGGATGTTGGTTTATCGCTTGGCTCGTGCCATGAAATTTTTTCTAACGTTTTGGGCATGAGACGTGTGTCAGCGAAGTTTGTTCCGAAATTGCTAAATTTTGACCAAAATAACCGTCGCATGAGCATCGCTCAAGAACTGTTGAATGACGTCAACGACGACCCAGATTTACTCAAAAGGGTCATAACTGGTGACGAATCATGGGTATATGGTTATGATGTCGAAACCAAAGTCCAATCGTCCCAATGGAAGACCCCAGATGAGCCAAGACCGAAAAAAGCACGCCAAGTTCGATCAAATGTCAAAGTTTTGCTCACTGTTTTCTTCGATTAACATGGCGTTCTCACCATATGGTCGTACGGTCAATAAACAGTATTATCTTGAAGTTATGCGCCGTTTGCGAGAAGCAATACGAAGAAAACGTCCAGAATTGTGGAAAAATAATTCATGGCTTTTGCATCACGATAATGCCCCTGCTCACTCATCTTTGCTTGTGAGAGATTTTTTGGCCAAAAACAACACCACAATCATGCCTCAGCCACCATATTCACCGGATTCGGCCCCATGTGACTTTCTCTCGTTCCCAAAACTCAATAGACCTATGGAACGACGGAGATTTGCAACGATTGAAGAGATAAAGACTGCATCGCTGGAAGAGCTCAAGGCTATACCTAAAAGTGCTTATGAGAAGTGCTTTGAGGATTGAGAAAACCGTTGGCATAAGTGTATTGTATCTGAGGGGGATTACTTTGAAGGGGACAACATAAATATTGATAAATAAATAAATATTTTTTCTTAAAAATACAAAGTCACCTTACTTTTTGAACACACCTCGTATATGGTTTTCTCCGCAAAAATATCGAAAACAAGCCGAAAAACGAGTGTCGATCTTAATCGGGCAAAAAAATTTTGTCAATGCAATCTCGATCAGCTAAACATCAATTTAATATCAAATTGATATTAGCCTTCTGGCTGGGTTGCTACAGAGAAAATGTTGTATTTTAATGTTTTCCAAATGCAAAAATAATCAGAGAATCTTCTTAAATGAGGAATTCAGTTTAGAAACCAAGGTCTGCAAAACGAGCGATTTTCGGGTTCAGCATATCCACTACTCGCTATCATAGGCTCGAGAAAAATCACGATCAGTTAGAGTAATTTTCAATCAATTTATTTCAATTCCCGTACAAGAATTAATTCTTCTTCCGAAGTAGCATCGGAATATACTACGAATGTTCTGCGAATATTCGAAGTATATTCTATGCACATCCCAATGAGACCGTTTTATAGATACTATGCACATTCATCGAACGTATGTAATCGAATATACGATGGTACGTCAATCGAACGTCGATTAAATGAATATCGTACATTCCGAATGTACTATGTACGTACTAAGTATATTTAAAACAGTCTTATTCGAATATTCTATGAACGTTTCTATTTCGTATATACTTTGAACTCCTGTTGCTGCTTGGGAATGTACGTACTTTGAACCTAAATTTCAATGAGAAGTTTTGTGTTCTCTTGAAGTATTGATAAATGTTCATGTATCAAAAAACTGTCATTATGATGCATTAAAAGTCCAGATTTATAGTAGTGTAGTACTTAGTGTGCTCTATGTCATTCAAGTGTATTGTGTTGATTAAGGGATTGTTCTGAATTAGAAAGCATTTAAGAACAGTGTTTGTTCGTGATTTTTTGCGAAAGGAAAAAAGAAATGAACTCATTGAACTTCGAGATACAGTGCACTATAAATAGTGCCGTGGACCTCTTCTTCGCCTAAATACCCACACTGAGAAAAAAAATAGTGGATTCAACTATGTACGACAGTACGTGGATACGTTCAAATGCAATATTTATCTCACTTAATAAGATTTATAGTTGGCTCAATTACGCGTACTTGAATGAACCTTGTATTTAAATTGAGTTGATGAAGCATCGTATTTGAACATATCCAGTTGTTGTGCACAGTTGACTCCACTTTCTTTCTTCTCAGTGTACCCTCGATAGAGTGAGGAAAATATCATTCGGAATTATTCGGAGAGTGGACTGTATATTTTTGTTTGTATTCGAAGCATATGAACAAAATGTTTTGAAAGTGAATGAAATCAAGAGCATACCAAGAATTCGGAATAGGGGAGGGCAGATAATGCTAGCTGAGTAGAAGAATTTTCAAAATCTTATATAATTCGAAATGGAATATACATAAATTGAATATAACATATATAGAATTATACAGGGTGTTCCAGAATAAGTTAGGGATATTTCTATGGTATATTCTGCAAGAAAAATGCGATGATTTCTAGTTAGAAAAATGTTTTTTTTAGGCTTAATCTTGGAGATATGAGCATTTTTAGATTTTTGTGAAAATCCAAATTATTCAAAACGATCGTGTGTAACGAAGTGGTTTCAGATTGGACTCGCAAACGTGACACACACAGATCTGACTTGATGTACGTGTGAAGAAAGAGAGAAGATACGGTTGTGCGCGCAACTTGGCATGCTTTCTCCTTCACCCTTCCGTCGACTATTCAATGGGCAAAGGAGAAAGAATGCCAAGTTGCGCGCACAACCGTATCCCCTCTCTCTTCACACGTACATCAAGTCAGATCTGTGTATGTAACGATTGCGAGTCCAATCTGAAACCACTGATGCGACGTACTTGAGCTTTGGACCATCCACTAAGTTGGAAAAAGACGGATTTCTGGAAAAAAATGAGGTATCCCATTACTCTTCCATCCGAAGTTATAGCGATTTCGAATTTCTTAGCTTTCAACCAATCACAATTCAGCAACTCCAAATCATTATAGCTCCCAAATGAAAAGTGATGGGATGGTTCTCTTTAGAATCCACAATTAAGATATCCAATCAAAGATTGAAAAAAATTTGCCTGCTAGGTTTCGACAGCCCTGATAGAAAAAGTTCAGAAATTATATATAATTCATATGGAATTATATATGAATTGTATACAATTTTCATCGAATTATATATAAATAACATTCAATTTTAAAAATTTTTCTACACGGGAGGATGTTCGGATTTGGTAATTCCAGACAAAATTGGGTATAACATTTATCAATTTTTGATCGGATTTCCAGAATCAAAAACCGCTTGAAATCTGCACTGAAAAAAGTTTGGTACTCAACCCGCCATTTTATCGCACTGCAGCATCCGTGCGTACGACTTGGTGCAGTTTGTCCCTCAAATCAGGCGCAAGAACTACTCGCAAGTACGGACAACTTCAATCACGTTCCACAGCTGAGCCAGATTTGACGTAGGAGCCGCACGGACCCGTACGTACGAACGCTGCGCTACATTGTAATGACACGTCAAGCACCAAACTTTTTGCAATGTGACAACTATCTTTTCAGCGGATCTGAGATTCTAGCAGGGTAGCTTTATCCATATTATCCGAGAACCTAACTTGGTTAATTTGAAGTGGTTTAGGCCTCGAATAGTGCGGAGTCTCGATGAATCGGAGGTCGGATAATCGAGGTTCTACTGTAATGTAGTTTATAAATTCATTGTTACATTCTGCCATTCGTCCTAGATGAATATTTAATTATTTTATGTTTCAGGTCCCGGAATTTGAAAATCATAGTTTGCTTGGCAAACTATATCTTCGAATTTGCGTGCGACCACGCTTCAACAGATAAAAAACAATAAAAGTGAATAATACCTATGATCATTTATAATACAGAAGAAAATAATGATGACTGATGATTTTGATATATTGACATATATTAGCGTGTAATATATCAACATATATTATAATATAATATATTGACATCTATTAGAATGTAATAGAATAGGATATATTTATATATAACAAATCAAATTGAGACTTACAGAATTTTATGAGATGAGAATTTCATAAATATTTTCGAATAAATTGAAACATGTTAGTTTCAAATATAAAATAAGATTTTCGAGAGCTTCACGAACATAAGATTTATCCATTGCTTCAGAAAATTGTTTGCATGAATAATATAGGATATTTCCAGCTTTTTTTATTTCATCATGATTGTTTTTGATACACGGATATACATATGATTTACGTATAAAATAAAGTTGACAAAAACAGTCCAGTTTTGTTAGGTATTGAAATCCTTTTTCTCATCAGTGCATTTCACATGTGAAAAATGAGATAATAATGATTCGAGTACAGACTTTCATGTTCAATTAATTGAATAAACTTTGAACCAAAATCTGAACTTGTAATTAAAGGAATGGGCAGAAGGAAAATTCAAAGAACAGCAGAAGAAGAAGAAGAATTTCAACAAGAAAAATTGAAGAGGAGGAGAGAAAGCCAACAACATCGGAAGAAAAGTAAAAAATCCAATGATCAGATCAAGGAGACAAGTTATGAAAATGATTTTCAAACTATTATACATGGATCATTCAACCAAAGTGATCTAAGATTTTCACAATTCAGTGGAAGAAGGCAATGCACCGCAAATGCTACAATAGCAATAGCGATGGCTACCTTGAAACCAGTGTTGTTGATTCCATTCCACTTTCTGGCGATGCATTATATGTTGATAGTATAAATAATCGTGAACCGGTGCATGAACATGAGGATTACAGATACTTTTTATCAGCTTCTGAAATAGAAGCAAGTTTTGAATTATTATCAACGCACTGTCATTTTGAATTTGGCGATGTAATGTTTGATCACCTTTTTTATGACGATACAGATATTGGAATGCCTAACTTAATGAATGGATTGTATCCTTTCTTCAATCAAGCAAATTCTGGTATTTTAACTTGCAATGGAATTTCTATTGCTATTGGTAAACTTGAAAATATATTTTGGATGTTTGATTCCCATTCTAGAGGTTCTAATGGAAAGTCAGCCAGTTCTGGTTTTGCATGCGTTGTGATCTTTGAATCAATTGAAAGTTTGTTTTCATTGTTAAAAATAAACATCCCTTCAACAGTGGACAGGGCTGGGAATCAGTATGATTTGATCCCTGTTGAAATTAATTTAATCCATCCAACCACATGTCCAAACATTTCTCCCAAAAATTCAATGCCTCTAGTATCAAGAACATTGGAAATTCTTGGAGATAATATTATTTGTTTAGAAAATAGTACTGAAAACACTTTCCCATCATCAAAAAAAGCATCTCATAAGTTACAACACGTAGATATTTTCGAAGCAAACGATAATTCTTCAAATCAAAGCCTGCATCAAATAAAAAAATTGAAAATAACAGTCAACAGTGAATTTAAAATGAGATTCAATTTGGAAATTTTTATGTAAATTTAAGTGAATGCAGAACTCTGCCTTCTCCAGGAAGTTCAGTTTCAAATTCCAATACGATTGTTGAAGATGATACAGAAACATTATTAATGAATAAATTTACAATCCCAAATCGAAGTGAAATGAATTCATTGGAACAAAATGTGAAAAAAACATCGTATAATACAATTCAATGAAGATCGTACTATTCTTCTTGGTAGAGATGAAAAATTTCGTCAATGGAACTCAATTCCGCAGCCTGGATTTGTGAACAATTCATCGAGAGAATGCGGTCTATACAGTCACACTGAAGTACATCTCGATCAACATTATAGAACTCATTCGAAGTCAAGAAAAATTGTATCAGCAACCGAAATCACCCACTCAGGATACGTACGTTGCGTCAGAGCTCGTCAAAGGATGCATAATGATATAGATAACTCAAATAACAGTTATTCGAGTAAATATACAGAGCATTATATTGGTCCAATGAATTTAACATGTGCATCTTGTGGCGCGAAACATTTTAAACCAGAAATTATATGAAATAAAAACACTTTCATGAGCTGTTCTCACGAAGATGTAATTCCCGAGGAAATGCTGGAGCCCCCATCTGAATTACGTGCTTTATTTGAAGGTCATCACGTCAAATCTGGAGAATTTTCGAGAAAATCCGCAGTTACAACAGTTCAGTTTCATTTGCCTCTTTCAATGCAAACTTGGTGAATTTTAGAGGTAGACGTTCTGGACCATACTGTTTCAAAATCCAAGGACAAATTTATCACCAAATAAATACAGCCTTATATCCTGAATTAAATGAAAATCCGAGTTTTGGACAATTATTTATTGTAGATTCTAAGGAAGCAACAGAAAATCGGCTACAAGGGAATTCAAATCTCGACTACGAAATACTTGATATTCTTGATCGTATAATACGCGAAGAAAATATTTTCGCCAAATCTTATCAAATGATGGGAGAAGAAATATTGAATCAACAAAGGTTATCCAATGAGGCATCAGAATCTTCGCCAGAACTGCAACTATTGTTCACTTTGAAACCTGGGATGGATCATCGGCGATACAATTTTCAGAGATGTGATGAAGTTGCTGCTGTTTTCTCTACTTCAGCTGATGGAGAAATTCCAAAATCTTATGTCACTATTCGTAATGAAAATACAAAAGTGTTAAAAACAGTGAGTTCCATGGATCCGAACGTAGAACCTTGGATTTATCCATTATTTTATCCTCATGGTATCCAGGGATGGCATCGTAATTTAAAACGCAACGGCCTAACTGGCTGTCCGTCTAAACATGTGAGCAGAGCGGCATATGTCAAATACAGAATGGCTATACGTCATCATGAATTCAATGTTTTTATTTCAGGCGGACGTTTGTTTCAACAGTGGGTTGTAGATAACTATGTGAGAATTGAAAGAGATCGTATTGAATATTTGAAAACTCATCAGAAGGAATTGAGAGTTGAGTCTTATCGAAGATTAATCGATTATTTAGAAAATAGAGCAAATCAAAGCAACACACATGTAGATGGAATGCTTATTCTTCCATCGTCATTCATTGGTTCTCCACGCAACATGATGCAAACATATCCAGATGCAATGGCTATTGTGCGAAAATATGGGAAACCTGATCTATTCATAACAATGACTTGTAATCCAAAATGGCATGAAATTGAAGAAAATCTTTTACCGAACCAACAAGCGGCAGATTGGCCAGATATTTGTGCTCGTGTATTCAGTATGAAAAAGAAACATTTCATATTGTAATTTTACGACAAAAATTTTTCGGAGAAGTAGCTGCATTTGTTTATGTTATCGAATTTCAGAAACGTGGTCTCCCTCACATCCATATGTTGATAACTTTGAAACGGAATAGTAAAATAGCAACTGCTGAAACTGTTGATCACTATATTTCTGCTGAAATTCCAAATCCTCATGAAAACCAAAAATTACATGAAATAGTAATGAAACACATGGAATAGTAATCCCATGTGGGGATTGGTGTTTAGAAAATGGAAAATGTTCGAAGGGTTTTCCTAAAGAATTTCAAAGTGAGACAGTGATAGATGAAGATGGGTATCCTTCTCATCGTAGGCGAAATACTGGTGAATGTTTTGAGCGCCCTGGAGCGTACATAATAGATAATAGATATGTTGTACCATATCCTCCAGCACTGTCTTTAATATTCAGCAGTCACATCAATGCTGAAGTGGTTTCAAGTATTAGAGCTGTCAAGTATTTGTATAAATACATATATGAAGGCTATGACACGGCTGCAATTGAAATCGGAGAAAATTCAGATATAGATATTAATCACGATCGAATACGTGATTACATTGAAGCACGATATGTAGGACCTGTAGAAGCCTGTTGGCGAATCTTAAGTGAATCTCTACAATATAAGAGTCATGCAATCATACGATCACCTGTACATTTACCAAATGAACAAAATATTACATTCTATAACAATAGTGAAGATATTGCAATGTCGTTAGCGTTAGACAAAGTAGATATGTTGCAAGATTATTTTTCCTTAAATCAGCGTGATCCACAAGCTAGACAATATTCTCATGTAAAAATTCCATGCCATTATACATTTAAAAAATACAAACTTGATGGTATGACAATGCATCGCTGGGAACCACGCAAAGCCCACTTCAATTGTATTGGAGGAATGTATACCGTTAGCCCAACTCAAGCTGAATTATTTCATTTGCGATTATCGTTATTGTCAGTCACAGGAGCGATGGGTTTTGATGATTTGAGGACTGTTGATGGGCAAATGAAATCAACATTCACAGAAGCATGTTTAGCATGAGGTTTAACCGAGGACAATGAAGAATGGAGACGAACGATGGATGAGGCTGCTACTTGGATGATGCCACAACGATTGCGTTGGTTGTTCGTGCGTATTCTCATTCATTGCAAACCAATCCATCCCAAAAATCTTTGGGAACAATTTGAAACTACAATGTCTGAAGATTATACATATCGCGAAGGACAATTACGTGGTGAAATACAAGCATACGCGGAAATACAAGCGATGCTCCAAGCTGAAGGATTGAATCTTTCGGATTTCCCAGATATGGATCGAATAACAGAAACACTGGCAATCCATAATTCCATTGCAAATTCTTTAGAAATAGGAAAAATGCAATATGAAAAATTGAATCAAGAACAAAAACATATTGTTGATATCATTTTAGATTAAATTGATGATGAAGAACAGCATCTGGCAAGATGTTTCTACATAGATGGACCTGGTGGGTCTGGAAAAACTTTCGTTTACAATACGCTTTGGTATTTGCCTAAAGCTGAGTCAAGAATGTAATTACAATGGCGTTCACTGGAATAGCAGCAACTTTGTTACCTGAAGGAAAAACCGTTCATAAAACATTCGGCTCGCCGGTCCCTCTTCATGAAGATCCATCGTCAAACATAAAAATTCAATCACAAGATGCTGAGACACTTAGAAGAACTCATGTTTTTATTTGGGATGAAGCACCGATGGCACCAAGATACGCTCTAGAAATTATTGATCGAACATTACGAGACATTATGAATACTGATGTACCATTTGGTGGAAAAATGATCGTTTTGGGTGGTGATTTCAGACAGCTACTTCCTATTGAAGTGAGGGGTACGCGAGGGAAAACTATTGATTTGTCTATCAAGTTTAGTCAAATCTGGAAAAATTTCCAAAAACATTCTTTGACACAGAATATGCGAGTTTTACCACAAGAAATCGAGTTCACGAATTTTTATTGGATCTAGGAAATGGAACACTAAATGATCCTCAAGATAATGTTGAACTCCCGGAATACTGTTCATTAAGTACAGAAGAAAACCTGGTTGATGTCATATACGGGGAATACATAAGGAATAAACGTTACAAAGAAGCAGCCAATTGCGCTAAACTTTCTGCACGGAATGTGGACGTTGAAGAGATTAACAAACAGGTTGTTGAATTACTTCATAAGGCGAATGAAAAAATGTATACAAGTGTAGATACCATTGTTATAGGTGATCACATTGGACGAACTATTTCACCAGAGTATTTGAATACCTTATCTCCACCGTCTTTACCACCTCATGAATTACGTTTAGGAAAATTCAGCGTCACAATGCTGATACGAAATTTGAGTTTGAATGAAGGTCTTTGTAATGGCACGAGATTATCAGTGCTCAGTTTGGGGAATCATTCATTACATTGTGAAATTCTTACAGGAGACAGAGCAGGACAAATTGTATTTTCAAACCGTATCACACTGTATTGCGAAAATGTTTACCTATTCACATTCAAAAGACGACGATTTCCTATCAAATTGGCATTTGCTATGACCATCAATAAATCTCAAGGCCAAACTTTTGCAAAAATTGGTTTAGATCTTCGAAAAGACGTATTTAATCATGGACAATTGTATGTAGCAATTTTGAGAGTTCGTTCATGGGGATCAATAGAAATATTTTTGGGTCATCAAAGGAACAGTACTAAAGTGAAGAACTATGTATACAAAGGATTGTATGTGTATTTTGATTGACAGTATCACCTTGGTCCACAATTGTGTACAAAATATTAACCTTCTTGAATTATCACAATGAAAGTTATTTGTATCATCACAGCATTCAAGAGACCCCCAAATTCCCTTTTAAAGCTTTGTGCTAACTCTTTATATACCTCTACTTCTATTTGCGTGGAATTCATATGGCATCATCATTCCCACATAAATCAACTGTGTTCAAAGTTCCATGTCATTTGGATCATTCAAAGACGAGGAACACGTGCTTTCAAAATATTGTCAAATATCACCGATTTCAAAAAACTTTTTTTTCAACGTACGCTTGATTCATCGACCGATTAACATGGAACTCATACAGAACCATCATGAAACTATATATCACTGAAGCGTGTTATTAATTCCATTACAATCGAAAGACCGGAAGAGGCAAATGCGCGTTCGCAAAATGTTAATTTTTTAATACGTTTCCTTGGACTCATTCAGTTCATTTAATGAATCATGCTAAAACTGATACGAGACCACTAACACTGCAGTTCACAACTGTGATCAAAATTCCAGATTGATCTGATGATTAGAACATAAGATATCAGCGTTCGCAATTTGTTAGGGCAGATAGATCGAAACAGACATACACACAGACAGAATGTAGTGCTTATTTTTCCCATTCTTTTTTTCCTATTCACCTATAATTAATGTGGAACAATTATCGTCACATAAAACAACTCTGCTCAGAGTTTGATGTCATTCACATGATTCCAAGACAAGGAAGACACGTTTTCAAAACAGCGCCAAATATCACTGATTCCAAACAACTTTTGTCTCACTTACGCTTGATTCCTCAACCGATTTGGATGAACCTCATACGAGGCCACCATGAGACCTTCACTGAGGCGTGATGTAAATGTTATTTTAATCGAATGAGCGAAAAAGAGATATATGCGTTGGCACAAATATTATTTTTTGGTCACATTTTTTTTGGCCTCTCCAGCTCTTCTGAATGAATCAACCTGGAACCTATAAATTTCGATTTCTGACACCAAACAATTTTTTGACCTCCCGGATGATAACTCAGCTTCTTCTATCGAGAAAACAAAAATTCATTCGTATTTGATGAATCTTCATTTTGACATGGTGAAATGAATATTTATTCTACAAGAACAACGCTCACAAAAGTTTTCCTCGCCCTTGTAGAATTTCCTCGTTTTTTTCCATGATTTTCCCTGTTTTTTGTTTTTGTTTTCTCAATACATGGAAGAAATATGAAAATTTCAAAAGTCTGTAGGAATGGATTGTACAAACTTTGCTGGGAGATGGCGTATTACTCTTGAATAAAGTTATCAACAATTAAGAAATCTTATGACATTTCTAAATTTTTGATGAACCTTCTTGTACACTAAAAAAAACTGGAAATTTTCCGTGCAACTGGACTGGTGAAAAATTCAGTGCTAGGACTGGAATATGAATATTTCAGGAATTTTTCAGCATGATCCTGGAAATTTACATAGTATAACTGAAAATTCAGTCTTTGTATTGGAATTCTCAAGTTTGGACTTGCGTACTGAAGTTTCACCATCCTTGCGTGAAAATTTCACTGAGTTTGTACTAGAATTTCACAGTTCTTGTCCACCGATAAAGAGGAGTATTATTTCTCAAATTAGGAATCAAAGGAAATTTCAAATTTGAAAAAAGCGCACTATTAATGACAGGTTTCCCACCCGTTTCATGAAATTTGGAATCGAATAGTTAGTGTGAAAAAAACCCACTTTTCTCTGTCTTTGCTTTTATCCCGACTGCAGATTTAGGCTGACCTTCCATGGAACGGAGTTCGTTCCAGCGGAATGACTGTGAACCAATCGCATTCACGATTTTTCCAGAGCGATATATCAGAAATCTATAAAAAAATCGTGCATTGGTTCAATTTTCATTCCGCCGAAACGAATTCCGGTGCATGGGAGGCCCCAGCCTCATACTGTTAGAAAAATTTGTGAATTTCATGACCATTTATAAGCATTCGTACATCAAATTGATAACTATACATATATGAACCAAATTTCACTATCTACTTGTACATCACTGACATATGCAATCGACCTGCAAAAGTTCAATACTGTAAAAAAATTGTATGTAAAATTACACAATATATCATTGGCTAACATATTACCAATAATAAATTGTTCAATTTTTACATACATTTTTCACAGTCAAGTTCAATGTACCAGTGTACATATAAGAAAACTTCCAAATCTGGTACATGAAATTTGAAACGAATAATTCTAACAGTATGAAGAAATTTCGCTATAGAAAAAAAACTTCATCGTTGGAATGTTGGAATTATACGGGGTTTGGATTGCAATTTCCAGGTTGTGTAATAACATTCTCCAGTTATTGTGTGATGGAATTTTTCAGTTGGGCTAGAATTCAATCACTGTTGTAATGGAATTTTTCACTCGTATTGGGCTTCGTCATTTCTGGCAGGAAAAATTTCAAGTCCTTAGATTACGAATGTATGATTTCGACCTTATGGGTTTATTGATCGAGATTTTGCATAATAATTGTGATTTTAACGGATGAAATTGATAAATGAGGTTTTTCGAAGTCTTATCCTTTTGTATATTCTAGATATAAAGCATATGTAATCTTCCAAGCTAGCTATTCAACATGTCGCGTCATGGCTCAACGATTGGGGTCTTAGATTTCAGTTGGTGAGCAGGTAGGAATGTAGGTTCGAATCCCGTTAGGTAGATATGATTTTCTCTCCATCCGCATGAGAGTGATTAAGTTCTTCAATGATCTTAAAACGCAAGGAACATGCAAAATCACTTTGTGTAATAAATTTTTCTTAATTTTTAAGAATATTTTCGACAGTAATTTTCCAGTACATGCACTGGAAAATTCCAGCACGTGCACAGAAAAAACTCCAATGCTGGGGCTCAGGAAATTTTCAGTTTCGATGTTGGAATTTGATGGCAACTTTACTAAATTCTCACAGTGCAAATGTGCTGGAATTTTCCGGTACATGTACAGGTTAATAACTTCCAGTACTTTTACTGGCATTTTTCGGTGAACTGTTTTTACAGTGTACAGCAAAGGTAAAAAGGAGAAAATAATTCATAATCAATTCCTAAGAATCCTTTGAGAATTTTTTTTTAATACCAGGGGTTTTGAACTGTCATAATGGGGACTCTTAGAGAATTCTACGACGAATTCATGTAGAATTCTTCACGAATTCATCTGACGTAGCTCACTGTGTAGGGTACTTCAGAGCACTCAGTCATGTTTTGGTCGAACGAATATCCATTTTGCCATATCCAAACAGGAGTTCATCGAAGCATTTCCTTTCAGTGCAGAAATTGTCCAATGACAGTATATCAGTTGCAACCAGTAAATTCACAATATTTTCTGGAGAAAACATGTTGTTCCAACTGTTTATTTGTATTCCCAATGATATACTTGATCATCCTGATACAACACATGACATGAGGCGCGCGCATATCATGCTAGTGTTTCAAAATGAGTCAAAGTCCTTTCTAGTAGGTATGCCAAATGATTCCTCCCCGTGGGATGATTGCGGGTCTTCCAGGGGAATATTCTTGATGCCTGTCCTTGATATCCTCTTGATCCACCCTTGTTAGTATCTGCTTCCTTCACGTGGTGGGGAGAATAAGTATCTCAGATTTGGGTATCTTCTTCGTGTGGAATGGACTAGTCGAGAGGGAGAATACGAACTGAGAGAAACTAAATCATCCCAACGCCAGGAACATCGGCAGAAACGGAGGAAAAGCGAGGGGAAACTACCTGCCTTGATATCTTTTAATATTCCTGAGGGAATGATATCTTTTCTCCAAACCCAGAATTTTGAATTTCAATTCATTGGAAAAAAAGCAACAACAACATGATGGCGTTCTCTCGGGTAAAATATTCCGGAGGTAAAATAGCCTCCCGTTCAGATCTCCGGGTGGAATCTGCTGTGGTTCTGCTCGAGAGGGCCTCATCAAACAAGATAGAAAACCAAGGAAAATAGGGAAGGAAGAGAACATTCTTCGAGTCAGAGCGTGGAATGTTAGATCACTGAGACAAACAGGAAGATTAGAAAATTAGAAATTAAGAATGAATAGGTTAGGTATCGATGTGATGGGGATTAGTGAAATGAGATAGCCGCAAGAAGGGGATTTCTGGAGTGGGGATTACAGAATCATTCATACAGCATCAAAGAATGGTCAAGCACGTGTGGGAATTATAATGCATGAAAGGGTAGGAAAGAGGATAGAAAATTATTCGCAACATAGCGAACGCGTAATGATGGTCAGAGTCAGAAAAAAACCGGTAGACACTGTTATAGTTCAAGTATACATGCCCACATCTGCATACTCAGAGGAAAATATCGAAAAAATGTACGATGAAATAGGAGGACCGATAGAATGTGAAGAGGGAGAAGAAAATTTAATGATCATAGGCAACTGGAATGTGGTAGTAGGGCAAGGAAAAGAGGGCAACATAATAGGAGATTTTGCGTTAGGAGAAAGAAATGAAAGGGGACAACGTTTAATCGAATTCTGTGAAAGCCATAAAATGGTAAATACCAACACATTATTTAAAAATCATCCGAGAAGAATCTATACTTGGAAAATGCCAGGAGATACAGCAAGATATCAAATCGATTAAACATTAGTAAAATAAAGATCTAGAAAACAAGTGGAAAGCTGTAAAACTCATCCAGGCGCGGATGATATAGATAGTGATCACAATATGTTGCTGATGAAATGTTCTGCGAAATTCGAAGCTCTGAAAAAGAAGATGCAAAAAAGATGGAATTTGAAGAATCTTCAACAAGGAAAAACACGAGAGGCATTCGAAGTGATGTTGGACGAAAAATTGGAGGATCGGCAAAAGAAAGACTTGGAAATAGAGAGTAGATGGACAAATATGAAGGAGAACATAGAGCGATGTGCAGATGAAATTTTGAAGAACGATGAGATAGAGCCTAAGAAACCATGGATAACAAGAAATCCTCGATTTAATTAATGAAAGGAGGAAACACAAGGATAAGAATAGTGAACAAGACCAGCAGACGTCCAAGGCACCGAGGAATAAAATAATCAGAGAATCAAGGGAAGCAAGAGAACAATGGTTGCAGGGAAAATGTGAGATTTAGAAGTAGGATTACATTCAGGGAAAATTGATGAAGCATATAGGATGGTTAAGGGATTTTTTGGACGAATGAAATCTAGGAGCAGTAAGATTGAAAATTCTCTAGGGGGACAATTGATAAGAACGGAGGGAAGAATAGAACAATGGAATAATCATTTGGAAGATCTGTATGAAGTGAGCGACAACCCGAGTTAGAATTTTCAAATCGCTGGAATGAAAATATACGGTACTGTTACGGATGTGTTGCGGGCGCATCTGTACTGAACCCGCAATGATACTGTGAGCACCCGAACCACGCCCATGACAGTACCGTATATGCCTGCACCACATCTGCAACACTCCTGCACACAAAAATGATTACGCCCGCACCACGTTTGAACCGAGGCCGTTCGGCGAACCGTACACCCGCAACACGATTGCCTTATAGCTGCACTGAACCCGCACACAGTGAATGACGATGAACGATAAATCCCGGAACGTGTCCGCACCAAGCCCAGAACATGCATGCAATAGAGCTGTACCAGGTCCGCACCAGACCCGTAAATGTCGAAATTACTGTTGCAATGCGTGCTCAAGGGCCCTCGAGCACAGTAGAACTGTGAATGTGTAGGTACACACATGGAGCACATAGGTATAGTTGAAGCGAGGAAAACTTTGCTCCAGACTTTTGTGCAAAATAGCAATTGATGTGGAATTTAGGAAATATTTCACCATAGTGCTTATTCGGGATTGCGCAATAAATATAAATGTAGCGGTAAAATCACTTTCCATTCTCTGTAAAAAATTCGTGAATACGCGAGACGATTTGACATTTCGTCGTCACCATGTGGATATTGAAAATATCTTAAGATGCAAGTGGCAGCTGCGTTTCAAAGTAAACATTTGATTGTTTTTTATTATATTCAAAATTTCAAGGTTTTCGAAATAATCAATCGATTGATGGAATTTTTCAATATTGCACGTGATTTATCGTAATAGAACTTATATGTATATACAAATGAGACTATTCCGCATGGAAAAATTACATTACACTTCCCATGAACCCTTCATAAATGTGATTGAATTGAGATCGATTAGTTTGGTTATCATCCCGCATAAGATTTGATCGAAAAAATTTTTATTCATTGATGGAAAAAAGGGCCATTTATTTAGAGAAGGAACGATCTTTGATTATGATGAATGAATTGTACGTGTAACGGTCAATTACCGATACATCGTTCTGATTATAATTCTACGTACGTTTATGTCCAAATTTTATGTCATTCAAAAAAGTATAGTTCACGAGAAATATGACCCAATTTTGATACTGAAATGTATTTTATGATAAGTTATGTTAATTATATACGTTACAACACTTTTACAACATATTTTGTTTTACAGTGTGACCTTTTGAAGAGCTTTATAATCATGGAAAAAAACTTTGATATTCTGACCATAGAAAGAATGTTTAGGTTTCTCCAAAACGCAACCTCCAACTTTATTTCACGATATTTCCGAATTTAACATGGCGGTGAGGAAATGTCGAATCGTCTGACGTATGTACGAATTTCCCTTTATATTTATTTATTTATTTATTTTGTTTATACGGGTATAAAAAACCCTTTGGTACATAGAATATACATTATTTGAACCACATTATATATATCATACATCAAAGCATTAAGCATCATGTTAAGCTCGACTACATGCATCTTATATTACAACAACAGTTAACGTGTATAATTATAGGTGAAAAGGACAATTAGATATTAAATTTGACAAATAAGAGAAAGAGAATTTCTAAGATCAGAATGAGATGAAAATAATTCAAGCACATCACTGTAAGAATTTGCTAGGATAGATATCCGATTTACCGGATCAGAATAACCGTGTCTCGATTTATAAGAAATTGGATTGAACAATTTAGGGCGCCTCAATAAACGAGAAGGGACATTAAAACGTACAAGTCCAAGCAGTTGAGGGCAGCGAATTTTCCCATTAACAATTTTATACAAAAATGAAAAATCATTGAACAAACGACGTGATTCCAAGGGAGGCAAGTTAAGTAGAGCCATAATCAATGAGTAATCATGACAAGTGACGCTCAACGGACGGCCTATCTGATAGGCAGCAAAACGCAGAAACTTATGCTGAACTCTTTCCAAGTCTGTACAATCCCGAATTAAATGAGGACTCCAAATTTGAGACGCATACTCAAGATGAGGTCTAACTAAAGTACAATACAGTGTTCGAAGTGCAACAGGATCACGAAAATCTTTACAAACGCGCTTGATGAATCCGAGAGATTTCATGGAAGTACCAACTATGTGATTGTAATGATCTGAGAAGTTAAAACGAGAGTCAAATGAAACTCCAAGATCACGAACAGTATTTATAGGTGATAACAGAGAATGAGACAAGTTATAAGAAAAATAAATAGCATTTTTACCTCTATGAAATCTCATCACATGGCATTTAGTGAGATTTAATGACATATTAGATAGCACACACCAAGATTGTAACCGATCCAAATCAGATTGCAGATTTTGAGCATCTCTGTAAGTTCTTATAATCATAAACAGTTTCAGGTCATCAGCAAAAAGATGTGTGCAGTACTTGAAAATCGTAGAGATATCATTAATGAAAATAATAAATAATAAAGGACCTAGATGTGAGCCTTGCGGTACACCTGAGGATACAAAAATGAATCAGAGAAATATTGAGAGACACGAACTGATTGCGTACGATTCAGAATATAACTCTGTAACCACGACAAGAAATTGCTTCGAATACCTAGATTACTTAATTTATTTAACAATATATTATGATCAACTCTGTCAAAAGCCTTTGAGAAGTCTGTATATATAGTATCCACTTGGGCATTTTGATCAAGCGCAGAGGACACAACATGAGAAAAAATAGACAAGTTAGTTACGGTAGATTTGCCAGAAGTGAAGCCATGTTGGAAATCAGAAATAATATCAGAAAACAGTGGTGTTATTTTATCAGTAACTATATCTTCAAAAATTTTCGGCATAACATTCATGATACTAATCGGTCTATAGTTTCTCACGTCAGAACGGTCCCCAGATTTGAAGATAGGAGTAATTAAGCTGGATTTCCATTGGGAAGGAAATATTCCAGAGGATAAAGAGCTGTTGAAGATCAACCACAAAGGCCGAGAAATGACGAACTTGCAAGATTTTAGAAAATTAGGAGGAATACCATCGTCACCAGGACCGGAAGAAGTTTTCAAGGATGAGATTTTATTGAACACTTCACCGATATTGATGGATAAATCGGAAAGATTGACATTGAAAGTAGATTCTGGTAAATTACAAGGAACAACGGGATAATTTTGATAGACTGATCTGAAATAAGATGCAAATAAGTTCGAAATAGCAATACCAGTATTGCCAATAGTACCGTCTAAATGCATCACCAGGGTATACCGTTCTGATTCCGCTTACTATTAACAAAGTTCCAAAAGCTTTTGACATTTGTAGGAATGGACCCTTGAACGTAATGAAGATGAGACAGGTAACATTGGCGAGTCAAAACTTTACATTGAGCTCGTAAGTGACTAAAGATTAGGTAATCTTCAAAGCAATTTGACTCTTTGTACCTATTGTGAGCAATTTTCTTTTGACGAATAAGTTTAATTAATTCCGAAGAAAACCATTTTGGATAAGAACTATTCCTTGATACATACTTGGGTACGAATGAATCAACTGCATTATATAAATGAAGATATAAAAAATCAACAGCTTCAATAACATTAAGATTACGCAATTCATCGTCCCAGTTGATAGAACCTAAATATTCACAAATTGCACTGTAATTCGCCTTATTAAAATTATATTTGATGATTTTATTGGGGACCAGTAAAACACTATCACGTAGGTTGAGCTTAGATACAAGAGAAGGATGAAAGTTGTCACACGCAAGAAAAGGATCCAGAGCAATATTGACATCAATACGATCGTTATCAGAAAAAAAAGATCAAGTATGTTACCATGAGAATTTCTGAAAGTATTAAGTTGAAACAAATTCAATTCATTGAAATATTCGAGAACATATTGCGCAGAAGTCATTTCATTGAGATTCGAACCAGGTAACACTGAGAAAGATAATTTGGAATCAATATTGCTCCAGGAAATATGAGGTAAATTGTAATCCCCGTATAAGTATAAGGAGTTAAAGTTCTCCTTGAGAAGGATTTCGCCAACGCTTTTACAATGGTCCAAGTATATTGAAGAATCCGAAGAAGGTGGAATGTAGACAGCCCCAAACAACAACGACAAAGAACCAAAATAAACTTTGACGTAAAGATGTTCAACTTTGGAATAAGAAGATGAGACGACACAGCTCCGATGGGTATCCTTAACGGCGATTAAGACACCACCTCCCCGTGAAAATTGACTGGTGAGTCCGTTTCTATCCATACGATAAACTGCATAGCCATGTAAACCAATTTCAGAAGATAGAATATCCTCGCGCAGCCAGGTTTCAGATAAGATAATAATATCATAACATGGATCTGATATAGCAACAGAGCAATGAAGTTGATCAAGTTTAGTTCTCAAGCCACGAACATTCTGATAATACACCAAAGGGTCGATTAAGCGTTTTTTCTTTGGTGAGCAGGAACTATCCTAGGTATCCCATTGAAATAGCGAATAGTCCTTGAAGGGTCATTTAGATTTTTCAACTCTTCACGTAAGTTCGACAGATGATTTCGTTGCTTCAAGGTACGATCTTGCGATATTCTAATTGAACCATTGTACAACGATTTGTTACGAAGAATCTCAATGGGTATGTTCCGTGATGCAAATGTGACACAGATCGGACGAGTTTTAGAAGCATCCTTCTTTTTACCGATACGACGAATCTGCACATTGTCGTAAGTATCAGGTCTGATTTTTGAAGAAGATCAGTAACTATAACATGATCAGGAGACCCATCCCTCGAAGATTCTTCAACGTTGAAGAGTAGAATGTTACATGCTCTTCGATGTCGTTCATTCAGCTCATCTATCAAATCTTCCTCATTGTAGAAACCTTGTGAAGAAGAAGGGGCAGACGATTCCAAGGTGGATAATCTCGTGGATAATTCCGCCACAGTGTTGGATAAAGAATTTAATTTGATCCCAAACGCGTTGAGCTGGTTGCTGAGTTTCGAACAAGCAGAATCAACGATGCTCTGAATTTCCGATAAAAACCTGACTGATCCAACACGCCATCAAATTTTTCCGCAAGATCAACAGAAGTATCAGAAGACGGAAGAGGCCCCTTGCAGTCAATCAGTACTCCATTATGCCATGGATGGTGACTTCTCGCTAAACACGACGAACCAGGATGTGATATAACACTGCATGAAGCACAAGACACCGATTTATCCACAACTCTGGAACATCCTTTACACACTTTTTTTGGCATTTTGAAGTTTATATGATTTATATGATGATACAAAAATTTTTGAATTCCAATAAACGGCAAGTATGAGATCCACTGTACCGAGGTAAACACACACGCACACACGAAGAGTGTCTTATCATACGTGAGTACACGAGATGTGTATAAGTATCAACAAATAGGATAGACCTCGTGGAAACAATATGAAACGACGAGTGAATAAACCAATGTATTAGGAATAGATTCACTAAAAATCGCGTGCAAAAACCCAGTTGTTCGGAGAAATTTACACAATATGCCTACTAATGGAAAAATCAACAATATAACGAAGAATAAGAATTAAGTGTGCACGATAAATCATTAAATTACGAAATTTTGTAGAGAGCGAAACATTTCACGTTGTCACAACTATACTGCGGTTCTATACTATATATATATATATATGAATCCAGAATGATTCCACCAAGGGCGTATCCAGAATTTTTTTTTGGAAGAGGCCTATGTTAAGGTTGTATATCTATATATACGAAATATATAGATATATAAAAAACGAAAAAATTCTGGATTTGAGGGGGGGTCCGGACCCCTCGGACTCCTCCCCTGGATACGCCCTTGGATTCCACCGCTGGATTCATATTCAAGGCGTACTTCCAGGCACTATGGTGTAATATTCTTCGAATTTCATCTCAATTGCTATTTTGCGCCAAGCGTTTGTGCGGAATAGTAATTGATACGAAAAAATATGATACCACTGTGCTTACCTGGGATTGTCCAGTGTTTACCTGCACTGAGAAGAATTCATCATTGAAAATTACTGGTTTTTGTCAGTAGACGAGGGATATACTTGACATGTGATTACAAATTGATGGGGAATATCAGTAATTTTTTATAGCGTTATTTTAATCGGAAAAAAAATTTTATCCTCACCGGCATCGAACATCATTGTTTGTGATCACAAACCTGGCTTATTTCCCCGAAGCCACGCAACAATCTTGAAAATGGGATGGTTTTCAATTCATATCAGTGTCATCAATTAAGAATTTTCGTTTACAACTTGTATGATAAACGATTACTGTTTTTCAACATGAATTCTCATCTCTCTCTGGTTTTAATTTTCAAACTTCGGAGCATGAAAAATTACTGTTTTTTCTCATCAATTTGTGATCTCAAGCCAGGTATATAAAATCGTTATGTCAAGTATATCCCCCGACTAATGGGAAAACCAGTATTTTTTGATAATGAATATCTCTCAGTGTGGGCTTTACCTCTATTTCCTGTAAAAAGTTCGTAAAAACGTGAGATGATCTGACAGTTCGCCGTCGCCGTGTTGCTTTTGAGAATATCGCAAAATGCAGTTAAAAGCGATGTTTTGGAGTAAGTATTTTTTTCATTACCATGTTCAGAATAACAAAAAAAATTTTTTTCAATCGTGAATTTTCTACAATTTCACCCCATCATGTGCTGTGAGAGTGATAATGTATATCGTTGATTTTATTCCGCATAACCGAATATTCCAGTGTAAAAATTGCGTTGCATTTCCCGTGGACTATGCATGTGTGTATGAAATCAATATTTTACATAACCGTATGTAGAATAATGTGGAGGAAACGATGTATCGGTAATTGACCGTTACACGTACAATTCGTTCATCATAATCAAAGATCGTTCTTTCTCTAAACAAATGATCCTCTTTTTTTATGAATGGATAAAAATTTGATCGATCAAATTTTATGCGGGATGATAACCAAACTAATCGATCTCAATTCAATCACATTCATGAAGGGTTCATGGAAAGTGTAATGTGATTTTTCCATGCGGAATAGTTTCATTTGTATATACATATAAGTTCTATTACGATAAATCATGTGCAATTTCGGAAAATTCCATCAATCGATTGATTATTTAGAAAACCTTGAAATTTTGAATATAATAAAAAATAATCCAATGATTACTTTGAAACGCAGCTGCCAGTTGCATCTTAAGATATTTTCGAAATCAACATGGCGACGACGAAATGTCAAATCATCTCGCGTATTCACGAATTTTTTACAGAGAATGGAAAGTGATTTTACCGCTACATTTATATTTATTGCGCAATCCCGAATAAGCACTATGGTGAAATATTTTTTAAATTTCACATCAATTTCTATTTCACACAAACGTTTGGCGCAAAGTTTTTCTCGCTTAGACTATACCTTTATTCTGAATTTGTGTACCCACATATTTATAGTTCTACCACGTTCGAAAGCCCTCAAGGGGATACTCAGCAATCCCGACGATGCAACCCGAGCCAAATCTTTTCTGACAAATTATTCGAAAATAAAGCAATAAAATGAAAATATCACTTCATACATACCATCTTCACTGATTGAGAAAGGTATGTATACAGCGATATTATGATTCCATTGCTTCATACACTTTAACACCATGCAATGACTGGGTCCTCACGTTCAAAGTTTGTCGGAATGTTTCATACCAAATTACAACTCCTACTCTTTGCGAAATGGATGTAGGAGGAAAACCAATATAAATTTTGGGAAAAATAACTTGTGCCATACACACGGCGTTGTTTGGGTTCCTTTGAATATGCACGCGTTCGAAAGCAGTAACACACCGAATTTTGTATGAGAAAGATTTCTCTTACAACTTTTACCTTTGAGCCTTAGAAAGTTTTCATTCCGCTTCGTTCTTATTCTGAAATTTCAGTAATTGCAAAATTATTAGAGATTCAGAAAAATTGTACTGATTCAATGGAGATGAGAAAAAAGCCTCTTGCGATATGCTTGCACCACGTCTATATAGTTCCAGAACAGGAAAAACGTACATACCTGTTGCGGGCGTGGTGGGGACATATATATGCATACAGGTCTGGTGCGGGTATGTTATGGGCGCTTTGATTTTGAACCAAGAATCTCACGAATTTTTGGATCTGTTGCGGGAGTGTTACGGGCGTGAATATAAGTGCGGGACTAGTGCAGACATGTTGCAGGAGTTTTCATTTTCACTCGGGAATATAGGATTTTTGAAGATGGAGGAAGATATCGATGAAGAAGAATTGGGAGATTCAATTTTGAGATCAGAATTTGACAGGGCTTGGAAAGAATTGAAAAATAATAAAGCGCCAGGAATAGATGGCATGAGTGCGGACCTCATCAAAGCCTCGAGTCAGAGAACTCGTGACGCACTGTTTGAATTGGTCAGAGCTTTGACTATATAAGTATGGACTACTGGTTGCTAACTTCAGACTTGTAATCAACATTGAGCAGCGCCGCCAGTAACCGCAAACTAAAATTGACTGATCAGCTGTTCGGTGTTGTGATTTGTTTTGAAATAAAATCTAACCTCTGATCAAGGGAGTAATTCTTATTGAAATGAGTAGGATGTAATTCCTCAAACTCAATCAACCAATTGGGATGGAAATTGTTCCTGAATGTGTATTATGATTTTTCATTGATTGCAACGTATAGGTTATCACCTAAAATCTTCGTACCATGGTAACATAGTAATCATTACCATGGTGCATTGGAAGTATAACCATTCTTTCCTCTCCGTGTAGTGCCACTCAGATAAAGTTTTTTCACTTACTGGACGTGCCTCTTAATTAGATTCCCTGGTTAAAGTCTCATAGCAATTCATAACAACATGTCCTTATTATGAAATGTTACAGATTCTGCAACAGGAAATTCATAAGTAAACCACGAAGTCCTGTGAAATTCTGCTCATGATTCATCATGAATAATTATGAATATATTTTCATGTTTACTTATGAATTTCCTGTTGCGAAATTTGGAAAGTTTCATAATGAGGACATTTTCTTATGAATCGCTTTGAGACTTTAACCAGGGTTGCTTTTACAATTTTTCGAATTAGATTATTACATTCGTATTCATCTAAAAGTACTTATAGCTTCATAAAATTTTACAAACTGAGACTAGATTTTCTGAATGTTCAAGGAATATCCCAACGATATACTTAGTATTGAGGTTGTTTATTATAAATTTTTTATAATTGCTTTGAAAATATTTTGAGAAATATATATATTTTATATTTTGATAAATATTTTGAATGATGATCATAAATAATAATTATGAGTAATCACATGAATAAGTTGATAGATGTAATAATTCTCAAAATACATGCAAAAAATCAACCATCAGAACACATGATGCAATGCGACTGATATTCTCTGAATATTTATTTTACATTGTTTACGTCGATATAAGAATCGTATTAATTGCTTTTAACGATGATCCTCATTCTTATACTCAATGTATCAAACGTTAATAAATTATAACCTGTAATTCTTATCGAATCATTGGGTTTTTTTACGATTATTCATACCACATTTTGAATTCCCGCGTTTTCGGTCACTTGGGTGGAGCCTAAATATCGAAAAATATCGTTCAATGTTGGTTACACATTTTCGGCAGTTTATATAGGAAAGTGGGGGTAACTGGCAGTCCATACTTATATAGTCAAAGGGTCAGAGATATGTACGAAATAGGCGAGGTACCGGAAGATTTCCGGAAGAATAAAATTGTCGCCATTCCAAAAAACCAAGGAGCAGACAAATGCGACAACTACAGAACGATTAGTTTAACTTCACATGCCTCGAAGATACTGACAAAAATCATATACAGGAGAATAGAGAATAAAATAAAGAGTAGCTTAGCGAAAGATCAGTTCGGTTTTAGGAAAAATAGGGGAACGCGGGAAGCAATATTGGCACTCAGAACAGTAGTATAGAAAAGTCTGGAGTTAAAAAAGTCTGTGTACATAGGTTTTGTAGATATAGAAAAAGCATTCGATAATGTTGATTGTGAGAAGATGTTTACGATTTTGAAAAAAGTAGGAATTAATTTCAGGGATAGGAGAATAATATATGAATTATATAAGAATCAAATCGCAATAATAGAAATATAGGGGCAAAAAGAAGGAGCACAAATTAGAAGAGGAGTGAGACAAGGATGCTCACTATCGCCATTGATCCTCAATTTGTATATAGAAGAAGCGATGAACGAAGTGAAGGAACGAGTGCAATTGAAATTACAGATTTAAGGTGAAAATGTAAGCATGTTGAGATTTGCGGATGACATCGCTATATTAGCTACGAGTGGCGCTGAGTTAGAGAATACTCTCAACACTATGAAAAAAATATCACTAGACAAATATTGTATGAATATAAATAAGGACAAAACAAAATTCATGATTTGTACAACAATGAAAACATCTAGGAGAACGAAAATCAGAATAGATGCAGAAACAATTCAGCAAGTGGAAGAATTCAAATATCTAGGAAGCATAATTACAGAAAACGGTAGAAGCGAAAGAGATATGAGAGCAAGAATAGCACAAGGGAAACAGGCTTCCCACCAAAAGAAACAGTCACTATGTCCGAAGAATATTAGCTTAGCAGTAAGGAAGAAATTCTTAAAGAGTTACGTTTGGAGCACAGCATTAAATGGTTGCGAAACTTGGACAATTAGAGAAACGGACCAACGAAGACTCGAAATTTTCGAAGTGTGGTGTTATAGAAGGATGCTTAGAATAAAGTGGATAGAGAAAGTAAGAAATGAAGAAGTACTTGAGAAGGGAAATGAAAAAAGAAGTCTCTTGAGACATGTCGTGAGAAGAAGAAGTAATCTGATAGGACACACAGTAAGGCATGATAGCCTATTGAAAACAATGTTGGAAGGAAAAATGAATGGTAAAACTCGAAGAGGTAGACCTAGATTGAGTTATATGAAGCAAATTATACAAGATAAGGGTTGTCGCGGATATGCAGAAATTGAGTGGTCAGCGAATAATAGACAGGGTTGGAGGATTTCATCAAACCAGTCATAAGACTGATTACTTCATGATGATGATGATGCCAAATGATTGAACCTGATTCTTTTTCTACTCCACTTCATATTCATTTTCAATACAATGATATTCTTCGAAGATCATAAATCACTTTGAATAGGATTGAAAAAAATTGAAGTTACAATATACAAAAAATGGTTCACATACCATTTAGATAACCAAATGTACTTGGCACCACATATTGATTTCACATTTTCTTTTCAGATGGGGCATATTCTGCTGTATCGCATCGAAATTTCTGAATGTAATGAAATTTCTGTTGAGAATAGGTTTATAGATTTGTTTTTGTATATATTGATTGCATGTTCATGTGCTTGGCGTAATCTTTTCCTTTTTCGGATTCTTTTTATTGGGTCTTCACTTCTTTTTCTGAATATACCTCCTATTGAAAAAGATTGAAAATCGGAATCCTCATGTCCAGTTGGATAGGAACCATAGCAATGAAGGAAATGTCCTTAGATTATTCCTGTGATATGAAAAACCACTTGGGCTCTCATTATTCATTCAGCTTGGATGTAACTACAGAAGAGATAAAACTTTTGTAGAGATCATTTTAGAATAAATCGTATCTTCAGTCACACGAGTCAGGCTACTGATAGTTATTCTACAACAATTTTCATGATTCTAAACTCATTTATAACGTATATGATATTCCGAAATGGTTTACTTTCAAGTACTTGGTTTTTCATAAAATATTCGGATTTTTATTTTTGTTTATTTTCAGAAAATTCTTCTCTTTGATATTATATCTGATCCTAAATATATATTCCTACATATTTGTACAATAACAGGTCCTCATTGTTGAATGTAATATAACAAGTCTCCATTCTTCAGTACATATTAAAAGGAAAAGAATTGCTGTTGAATGAAATTTTCTCCCATTTTCGACACATATTTGGGAATACAGATCTGCAGAAGTGGAAATATGTGAAGATGAGAATATTCAACGTTGATGATATCGAAGGATAGAATCATTCGAAAACAAACGTAATTAAAACTGAAGATAGAAGTTCGTAAGAATGGAAATAGAATTCAGTTCGAATGGAACAGCTGGAAAGTTCAAACTTTTAGAAAGAATATTTTGAAATCAATTCTATCTGCAGCTACATCAATCAGGTTGATCTTCAGTCATTCAAAAACAATATCCGTAATTTCAATATCATCGACAACGTATATAACATTCCGAAATATTCTTTCTCTGAAATACTCCATCTCAAATTAAACATTCTCCATCAGAGATCTGCATTCTCAATCATCTTAATTTTCGGATAATTCTTTCCTGCATATCACTGTTGATTAATATCTATTCTCAATTTCCCACTCTCACAAATCCTCATCATCAAATATATGTTGAAATGAGGAGAAAAATGAGCGGTTGAATAAGATTATTTTCATTTGTGACACATATCTGAGAATGATGATCTGTAACGTATGATCTGTGGATATCAAAATATATGAAAATGGAGATATTTAATATTCATGATATTCGAGAATTGAATCATTCGAAAACGAAGATAATGAAGGATGAGAATGGAAGTTTGTAAGAATAGCAATGTAATCCAGCTTAGATGGAACATTCTTTCAACGCTACCTAATGATCATGATGGTAAGTGACATACAGCCCTCGTGGAAATCTCAATTTTGAAAGTTTTTCAGAAATGCTCAGAATATTCTCAGAGATTTCCAGAATTATTCTGAGTTTTGTGGAGACTTGCAGAGATTTGTAGGAAATGTCTGAATTTTGAGATTTTGAGAGTAAGGTAGCAAGTGCCCGAAATTGCATCTACCCGAAAATCTACGATTTGTTGATCCGAGGAGAATTACCAGAAGTTCCTAGCCCTCCTCAAATAGTCGGAGACTCTACAGTTCTCGAGTAAATGGTATTCCGGGCATTTGCTACTTCACCGCAAATTACATCGAACGATCTCAAATTCATATCGGACCGAACGATTTTGATTATCTTTGTACTTATTACGTTGAGCGACACAGGTATCTATTACTCACATTGAATGAAGAAAATATTTTCGGTTTTGAATAACATTATTCATGCCATTCGGTTTTACTCAATTTTCAACCAATTCCAATATGCTGCTAATCAATCAGATATCAAATGGATAGCAACAGGTTCCACCGTCTGATTGTGTTTCTGTAATAAATATTCAAAAAATCGGTTGAAAGCAGAAGGCAACAATTTGAAATGGCCATGTAAATTACGTCGATGGAATCTTGATGAATTAGATATCAATTTCATATCATGTTGATATCATTCTCCTGATTACCCAAAAAACATAAATATCTTGAAGATACGTTTGAGATATCTTCACGATGCTTACGGTAGCTTTCAGGAATTTACGATAGCTTTCATAGCTTTCAGGAATGAAATTGAGGTGCCGAATTTGAGAAAAATACAAGATGTCTTGATATCATCTCAAGGGATATATCTTTCAGGATACATCTATAGAATCTCTTTTAGATATCTTTGAAATATGGAATTAAGATATCTCCCATAAGATACTTGAAAGACGCGATGGTTCAATATCTTCACAAAGATATCTTCAAGATGTATCGTAAGGATATTTTCCAGACAAACTTCAGAAATGAGATGAAGATGCCGATTTTGAGAGGGGTGCAAGATGTCTTGGAAACCTCTTAATTAAGGTATCTCTGGAACACATTTCAAAGATCTCGTTTGGAAATTTTCAAGTTATGAAATGAAAATATCTCCCGCAAGATACCTGGAAGATGCAGTGGTTCCATACCTTCACAAAGATAGCTTGAAGATGTATCTTAAAGATATCTTCAAGATAGCTTTGAGAACTGGAATTAGAATGCTGAATTTCAGATGAATATAAGATTTCTTCAGAACATCCTGATCCCGATATCTTTGGGATACATCTTAGATACCTTGAAGTTATAAAGTCGAGATATGTTCCATGAGAAAATTCTGGAAAAAATCCTTCTCTGAAGTTCGGATTCTGTACGACATGAGATGGAATATTGGATTCATTCGTCGAAAATCCCAGACCTTCTCATGAAATGCCATTGGAGGAGTTTCACACAAACGAAAATTTGACCAGTTGTGTAACCTTATGACTTCAAATGATAATAAGCCACTATATATTCATATGGCACGGTAACTCAAGCTGTTAAGATCGGTTCTTTTGGTAGGTGAAAGGTTGAGTAGGTAAGTTCGAATTTGTTTCAAGGAATGGAAATTTCTCAGATAGGTAACGCATACCTCAAATACTAACTGACAGGGAGTACAGTAAAATTCCGGGAAGAATCTTGGTTTTTATTGTCATTGAGAATTATTATTTTCACATTGCTATTTCTCACGGCATCTTGAATATATCATGAATAGATCTTAAAAGTATCTTGGTGATAACTTTGAAATATCTTTCAGATATCTTAAGTATATCGCAAAGATGTCTAAGATGAGAGTCTGTACGATGATCTCAATTCCATCTTGCAAAAGATTCTCAAAAAATATCCCAAAAGACATCTCCAAGTATTTAGATCATGTTGCGTGAGACATCTTTTATGTATCTTGGAGATGACTTGACGAAGAGTTTCCAGATATTTCAAGATCCATTCAGATATCTCGAAGGTATCTTTAGGATAACTTTTGGTTTATTGGGATAATTTATACAACTTCAACTGAGATTTAATCAACTCATATGTTATGCAAAATTTCTTCTGTGAATTTTTTCAAGGAAAATTCACTCTACATGGATGAAAATAGCGTTATTCTATTGAGGAAGAACATGAAAATCGCGTTGCAAGAATCATGTCTAACGCACAATCTGTTCCAAGGAACTTCTGAGAAATTCAAAACAATTCTTTCAACATCTCTCAAACAGTTGTGTCACGTCCTGAGTGTTGCCATTCAGGGCGGCAATAGATATTAATTCCCCTATTTATCTGTAAAGAAAGGAAGGGGTAGGACTGAGATTTCTGAGAGTGAGTTTTGGGGTTAAGTCAGTGAATATACGTGAAATTAGGTAAAATCATGATTTATTTCGTTATTAATAGTGACAAGTTGGTGATTATTGATTTGTAGTTCTACAATTTCTTCGGGAGTAAATCCCTTTTCTAACAATTGTTTGTCATTGAATATTAGGTAGTCCTTTTCGTATTGTCTACAATTATCGCAATGATAATATTTTATGTTGAAGTCCCTACAATTTTTACACCTACTTGACTGATTTAAATTCTTGAGTTTCCACTCGATGATTTTAATTTCGTTAAGCCAATTATACACGTTTTTCTTGTCTTGGTGATGATTACGATGGAATTTAGGTTTCGTCACCTTTCCCAGCTTCTTTTTCTCTCGCCCACCGGCGATTCTGCCCTCTGCCTTTTCTATCAGCTCCTTTAACCGAGCTATTTGTTCCATCTATTCGTAATACAAAGAAAAGAAACTTCCATTATTCTGTAAGAAAAACTGGATTTGATTCTGAGAAAGGGGTTTTTCTTGAAAAAAGTTATCCTGAGTCTACGGAAAAAGGGTAGTGCGAGAAGTGGTGTCGAATTTTAAAGTAAAAGGTTGGAAATAAACGTTTAAAAGAATTCAATTAAATTGGGAATGGGTGACCTAGCCCCTGGAAATCACTATTAAGTAATTCCAGAGGGACAAACAATTGTTCCCTATTAAGGAAAGCCAATTTGTTTGTAATGGGACCGTATCTTAATACGGAAAGTAGGGTTATACTCACGTTTCAGCTGCAATCCTGTGGTGTTGATCCCGTTGGAATCTAGCGCTGATTGTGCGTCTTGGCGTGGCTCCTTTCGTCGAATTTGTTGAATTTGAGAGTTGGTTGAGGGTCTGCTGAGCGTCTGCGACTTCCAATCGATATGTGGTGTTGCTCACGCTTTCTAGCGTGTTGGAATTATATGAAAATGACTACCAAGTCAATTTTCAGTATCGGCCAAGGGTCGGCTGAACGTTGGCGGGCTCGGATGACGTTCTGACGTTGCTCACGCTCCTGAGCGTATGGAGGTTGGTCGATTTTGACTCCAATGTCAAAAATCGTGAAGGTTGGCCGGAGGTTGGCTCAGCGTCGGCAGTCCAAAGGATGGTTTTTTGCTGTTTACGCTGATGAGTGTATTGATGTTGTTCGATTTTAACTCCACTGTCAAAAATCGTGACGGTTGGCCGGAGGTTGGCTCAGCATCGGCAGTCCAAAGAATGGTTTTTTGCTGTTTACGCTGATGAGTGTATTGATGTTGTTCGATTTTCACTCCAATGTCAAAAATCGTGACGGTTGGCCGGAGGTTGGCTCAGCATCGGCAGTCCAAAGAATGGTTTTTTGCTGTTTACGCTGATGAGTGTATTGATGTTGGTCGATTTTAACTCCAATGACAAAAATCGTGACGGTTGGCCGGGGGTTGGCTCAGCGTCGGCAGTCCAGAGAATAGTTCTTTGCTGTTTACGCTTCTGAGCGTATTGATGTTGTTCGATTTTGACTCAATGTCAAAAATCGTGACGGTTGGCCGGAGGTTGGCTCAGCGTCGGCAGCCCAGAAAATGTTTCTTCAGCTATTGAGCTTTGTTTGGAAGTAAGCTATTGGAGCTTGTTGAGAGCAGCTATTAGAGCTGGTGGCTATTGAGCCGAGAATTGTGTTGTATTCTGGTCGTGCAGCCACTTTTAAAGGCTTGCTCGGGCAATCAAGATTAAGCATTTTTTTGGAGACCGAATTTCGATCTAGGTGAGGGTGAATTTGTTGATCGAGAATTTTTCTTATTGGCGATCACTTGATTCTCCCTTTTTTGTGACCTTTGATTGGTCATGGATCTATGGTCGGGGGTGATCCATGAATCGATCGTTTGTCTTATTGGTATGTGCTTGTGATGGAAGGGATTGTTACCCTTGCACACTCTTGGTTTCCTTCGCAGGGGGGGGGGTCCCGTTGCATTGATCCTGGATCGATACATGGTGGTGGAATGCTTGTTGTTTCCACGCTTTTCCATTTTTCTCCGTGGGGGTAGTCTCGCAGATAGATGCCTGGTGGTGGAAGGGTTGTTGTCTTCCACACTCGTTTTGTAGTTTTCTCTCTCTCTCTGTAATTTCTTCTTGTGTCTTCTTCACACATTTATTCTCGTTGGCTGAGGGAGTCGTGCATGCCCTTACTTTGATTTATTTGCATAACTCACTATAGATTATTATTTCTTGCATGTTTCTAACATTTAACATATTATTTCTATATTGAGTTTCATTATCTTTATTACTTTAACTAAATTGCACTTTAATCAACTAATTATTTTGATAGTTGCATGTTTGTTGCTGATTTGTTTGTTTTTATTTGTATTATTTGATATTTGTTCGTTTATAGCTTCCATTGTTTATTGTTTAAGAATGCATGTTTCTTATTCAGTGCTTTTGTTCATGAAATTTATTTGGTTACTCGTTTAATATCTGCATGTGATTATTTGTCATAATTTTGTTTGCCTGGTTATAATTTCTTTTAATTGCATGATTCTATTATTTATTCGTTCACTTCTGCGGTGCGATTACTAAAATTCATGTATGATTAGTGGGCATTGTTTATTTATTAATAATTCTTAAACTTTACCAACCTATATTAATTTATCCTAAATAGGAAAGAGAAGAAAAGGAAGAAAACATAGAAGAGTATATATATATATATATACATGGTATTGATGCGTATTTACATTGGCTGCATGATTCATCGGTCCTGCAAGGGTTTCGCTTGGGGCATTTATTGCACGGCGCGACACTGTGTCGGCCGTTGGGGTACCGGTTGGTGCGAGGCCCATTGTTCATCATTAAAAAAACGGGACTCGGTCATCGAGGTACTGTTTGGGTTCTTTGAAGAGAGAGAATAGGTTTATTTGGATAGTTGCAAACTTGTTTGATATTCTGGAAAATTTTGAAGGTTTGATATTGTTTCGAGTTCTTCTCGAGTTTATTTGGAATATATCAGGGTGGGTAATTCTAGGTTTGAAATACTTATTTTTATTCTAAAATCTTATTGATTAATGGTCTTATTAAAAAAAAAAGAGATGAAAAGGAAAAATTTCAGGCGATTCTTATAAGATATACAGGGTATATGACAGTTGTTTCGTGCATGATCGTGGAACCGTCCATCTTCATGAAAAACTAAAATCTCAGATTCAGTCATATTCAATTATTCATTCGTCTAATGAACGAGTCAGAGTTCAATGATACGGAATGGAATGGAATGAAATAGAACAGTGAAAGCACGAATTTCAATGTTTGTCCATAGTACCACCGGCCTCGTTTGATTGATACAAGAGAATTGTGTCCACAAGACTTTTTTTTTATCATTCCAAACGAATAATGAAAGTTTGATACAAAGCTCCAGAAGCAATTGTGATTTAATCCAAACAATTGAAATGATTCCATATGCAAGCTGACGTGTATGAATGAACGACTCAATTGAATGAGACTTGCAATATCGCTCTTGAGATAAATAAACTCTACAGGGGGTTAGAAGGCTGCATGCGGGTCTCGTGGAAATTAGTTCAGTCGACCTAAGCACTTGAATAAATTTGCAGGAATTACGATTTTTTGTTCCTTCAATCTTCATTCGTTAGAATAATGGTACTTATTTGAATTGTACCACGTAAGGTTTAGTTTGTTTCTGAAGAACACCAAAGTTACTTTGGAATGATCGATGAATACTTAATAAGAAAAGTTCGGGTAAAGGTGCATAAGAGGTCGGTCACCTCCGATTTTTTCTATACTCACGTTAATCATGCATTTTTAGACGTATATTACGAATCTGCAAGTAAAAATGTTAGACTCTCCTCCTTTTGGAATATAAGCAGTTGAAGTTCCTTTTTCCCCCGATTTTTGCTGCATTGTTACTGGATATGTAGGCTGGTCACCCTCAATTCTCTTCGAACCCACACATTTCATAGACACAAACACGACACACAAACATACAAATTCACACAAACACACAATCAGAAATTTGCAAGCAAGGATTGTCTGAAAACTTTTTTCTTTCATTCGCACATGATAGTTAAAAAGTGTCAGAACAGTCGAATTCATATTCTTCTGATGTTCCATGAATCAGAATTCATGGTTGAAATAAAATAATTACAGTTGCAACTTCGAGGAAGAATGAACTGTTCTCTTGGTTATGAAATTTTACTGCATCGCGATAAAAAACTGAAGAACACGTAAAACACGGGCTTTAATTATTTTCAAAATTTTTCTGAAACTAAAGCGACCCTTGCACGGATTTTGGTAATCCTATAAGACTTAAGAAATGTCTTTCAAAACGTGAAAAACCAGCATACTTTCATTCGAGACACGAAAAACGAAAACACTAGGCTTTTGTGTATCACGTGCACGTGTATGTAACGTGTCCAACGTTTGTTGTTTGTTAACATGCCTACACCTCCCACTTCCGTGACTCGGAGAGCTTCGTCACATTCCACCAGTACAATTCATACTCTGCACATTGTAAACGATGTTGGTCGGATGTATTTCCAACATTCGAAGTGTATTTTCAATGCATCAGTATGAATTTTAATTGATAACTTTAGACAATAAATTCTAAACTTCAGACAGTGAATTGTTTTCGCTTTCGATACTTCCCTGTTCTATGTACGTTCGTTTGAATCTGTGGAAGTTCTCTACAATGTGTGCTTCATTCACAAACACATACTTGTGACTTTCTTCCATCGACGAGTTGGTTGATATTCCGCGAGAACTGTTCCTATTTTGCCTCAATACATTTTGATTCAATTCGCGTCCGCATGGGGAAAGATGAGGCTGCATGAGTTTCTCGTTTCGACAGAGAACAATCAACAGTTGCTTGAGTTTTTAGTGGAACACAATATTTTCGAGGACGAAATCAATTGTGAGAAGTGCGGAAGTTACTGAACTCCTTTTGTTTTGACTTACCGAAGTAAGTAAACCGAATGTATCGGAAATGAGCGGAAACATTATCAAATTCCTAAAACGCTTTGTAATTAATTTATTATTCCTTTTTACGTATTAATTACCCCCTACTGCTTACTTCCATGAGTTTCTTCTGTCAGCGGAATAAGTAAACCGAATGTATCGGAAACGTGCGGAAACAATATCCGAATCCTAAACCGTATTGTAATTACTTCATTGAATTTTTTGTATGTATTAATTTTCCCCTACTGTTTGCTTCCATTAGTTTGTTTTATTCGTGAAATAAGTAAACCGAACGTATCGGCAGTTACGGTACCTTTGTTACGCACGTACTTTTAACTCTTGTGACATTTTTCCCAGGGTCAGACGAAATTGTTTTGATTTTAAGACCGCTGAATCATGAAAATAAAAAATGAAACTGTACGCAATTGTTGCAATTTCGGGCGCTTCATCAATTCGAGTTCTTTCTTTTTCTGCCACACACACATACACACATCACGCACATCTTGTGACACATCTTTTGCCGCTCTATATTCATTCATTTCATCGATTTTTTTGTCGTCGTCATTTTTTTTGGGAAAAAATTCTCAACAGTGACAAAAAACTGCTGTACCTTCATACCCAGATAGCACAAGAGGTCTAAAAGGATTTATAAGGAATACAATGTATCCCAATAGAACTCTTTTGGAACTCTTGTGCTATCTGGGTAATGACGTGAAATCGACCTTTCTCCATTTGAAATTCGTAATCTACGTGCGAAAACACATGAAATATGTGAATTGTGAAAAAACACCGATTAAATTGGCCACGTGCAACCAAAAAGAACCACAAAAAGTGCATAAAAGTAACTGAAAGTAGAGAACGAAGCTTGACCGACACTTTTGGTTCGCAGATTCGTAATCTACGTGCGAAAATACATGAAAGATGTGAATTGTGAAAAAAACACTAATTAAATTGCCTACGTGCAACCAAAAAGGACCACGAAGGGTGCATAAAAGTAACTGAAAGCAGGGAACGAAGCTTGACCGACATTTTTGGTTCGGAGATTCATAATCTACGTCCAAAAATGCATGAAAAACGTGAGTATGAAAAAAATCGGAGGTGACCGACTTCTCATGCACCTTTACCAAAGTTCGGATTTTCTCCATCCTCGATTATAGAAAAATGCTCAACTCTCGTGTGGGAAATTAATTTTCTCTTAAGATGTGTTAGAAATACCGTTGTTTTCACGTTTTTATGGTCAATGTGTGGGGAGCTTTGGTCATTTGTAGGAAATTTGTCATACAATGTGTGCGCTAATCGCTTCAAATTTATAGATGGAAGATTTTCTGAAAAATTTTTCCAAAGTGTACATACATGTATTGCGCACATGTTTGATGATCAACATTTTCGTCGACTGAGTGATTTGTCATGATATGCGAGTATGTTTTCCATGACATAAGGCTTTCGATAAGAGAAGACAAATAAGTTGCTGTGTACTTTCCCGTATTGTATGAATGGCACACGTTGCAGTGAAGTATATCATGTACTGATTTGACATCTTTGACCCCTTTTCCTCTCCCAGAAGGATTCAGTTACAGCTCAGCATCTAATCCAAAAATACACTTCAGAATATGAAACCAGGAGTGTGCCTCACCACAGCAGTAACAATACAACAAAAGATGCATTCCAAGATCGTCGCATGTTAAACTCGACGTATCAAAACAGAATATAATGGTTCAGGATGAATGCTTAATTGAGAACCTAAATACTCACATTCCTCATATATTATGTAATAAGTATATTTGAATATGATTTGAATAGGTTTTTGATACATTGGTTCTTCACTTTGAATATGTATCTTCAACAAAACAATGATAGAAATACGAGTAAGTTGTACTTATTCATTCAATTTTCATACGTTTATAGGCTTGTGAATAAATTGCATAAAGTTGATTCTTCACAAACAACTTGAAATTTCATTGATTTTATCTGTATTAAATATGGTAGAACATGATTCCTTGACTCAGTTCGGAAGATTTTGATTGGTTTTGCTGAAATTCCTCAAAAAATCGATCCGTATTGGAAACATCAAATGGATTCCAATAAACAACTTTTCGGAATCCATTGGAATCTATGAGGTCTATTTCGAAAACGACAAGTCTGAACATGCCTAGACTCTATTGCAATCGATGTATCAAATTTTATCCCAAACAGCACGAATGATAATTTTCACTTCATAAAGAATTCTTAAACTGTTCCCATGATGACAGTGAAAACGAATTGAATGTGAATTCAATGAACTCAAAATGCATGAATGTTGAATGTTGTTCTTTACGGAGTCGCGATATGAATTCCTTCTGAACAACGCTTCAGTTCATTCTGAGTAACGTTCATCAGGAGTTCATTTTGGATTCAAATCATTGATGATGAATTATTGTTCACTGTCATAACGGGAGCTTTTTGTAAAGACTCTTGTGCTATATGGGACTGAGAATTCTCGCTATCTTATTTCCTATTGGAAATTCCTATGAAAAATTCATTGGAGCCTATAGATTCCTTTATTCCATTGTATCGTATTTGAAATAATCATGGTTATGTGAACAGCAAATGTTGCTTCACCGGAAAAGAAGGAGCCTCGTAATTGTTGTTAGGACTTGAAAAATTTTCCGTCTTCGAAATAAAAATTTCTTACACCAAATGACTCCCCAAAACTCAGGGAAAGAAAACTCTGCCAGTTTATAAGCACAAAGCTTCCTTGTTTCTGAAAACATTGTCAAATATTGCAAAAACATTGATTCTACATCTCTCAACCAATTGAAACGAAACTCGTATGGACTCACTATTAGATTGTAACTGAAACGTGGTATAAGTTCCGTTGCAATCAGATAACCAGGAACATAAATATAAACGGTGACAAAATCATGATTCGCGAAGGAATATTTCTCTTTCCTTCCCCCTGCTCCTGTAAGTATCAGGTTGAAACTTCACAAGAACACAAGATATCTGCATAATACTTGTACGTACTACACTTACTACTTGTACGTACACACGGCTCGAAGTCTATTCCATGGCATGTTGGAAGCGGTGAGGAATCAGTGATGGGGACAACGGATCGGAAGTGGACCAAGTTACCGAACCAAGATCTCATAGTGAGGTGAAACAACAGATAACACAGGTCAACATTTGATCTACGCTGGAACACCAGAACAAAGGTAGGTACCTATAAGTTTTGGAGGTCGCAAATGACGATTCCTGGATCCATATGACCCCATCACGTCAGGATCAAGGTCAAATGAAGGTCAAAGATCTCAAATCGAAAGATATAATTTTTTTGACTTCGGATTCCAAACCAGCGGGAAATTTTACATTCAGATATATTTTTACATTTGGATAAACGTGATATCTGCAGGTCATATGAAGGTCATACATAGGTAAAATCCTTTTTTTGAATCTTTTCTCTGATATTAGGCTAGACGGGCTCTTGAATTAGCTGACTTCTACGTTTTTGGGGTCGCAGATCACGATCTTGGGGTCTATATGACCTCATCACGTCAGAATCAAGGTCAAATCAAGGTCAAACATCTCAAATCAGAAGATATAATTTTTTTGATCCTGGATTCCGAACCAGCGTGAAATTTTACATCCAAATACACTTTTGGATTCAAATTGAAGTCATATCTGCAGGTCATATAGAGGTAATATGCAGGTAAAATCCTTTTTTCGAACCTTTCGTTCGATTTTAGCGGTTATTACGTGTGATTGCACCCAGGTCACCTCCCCGTGGTAACGGCGGGCAGTGGAGTTGTCCCGCGTTCCGGCTAAGTTCCTGGGTGACGGCTCGCATGCCGTTATGGCAACCACACGGGATAATGTTACGGGACAGGGTTTCGGAGACCCAGAACCGGGGGCTGGTCAGGGTGGGAAAGCGGTCCCGCAGGCGTCGTCATCATGCGACCGCAGCTCTACATTGGTGGGAAACTTGGCGTTTGTAGAGTCGAATGCGACAAGTCAATCCTCCTCTTGCATCCACAGGGTGGACAATCTCTGTGTCGTGTGTGGAGAGTATATTCCCCAATCGAAGGAATTTTTGTTTTCGGATTCAATGAAAAAAAAATATAACGAGTGCTTCGATATCGATAGCTACACATTCGACAAGATTTGGATGCCTCAATCTATATGTTCTAGATGTCGCAGTGCCCTTAATGAATCTGATGAACGAATATTTTCGAGGCCAATGATATGGAGAAAACCAACAGATCATACTTCTGATTGTTACTTTTGTTTGACCAACGTAAAAGGCTTCAATTTTGTCAATAGACACGCAATTTTCTATGCGTGCGTGACATCTGTCACTCCTTCCGTGTATATCAGCGCCAAAATCGATGGGGACGACAGTAAAGATGTAGATGATGAAGCCAACATTGATGAAATTTCCGCAGATAATATCACTATAGATGCAGAGACGCCAGATCAAAGTTTGAATACTTCAGAAAATGAAGGAAGTGACAGTTTTATTGAAGAAGAATCAGACATTGAGGACAATAAATTGAATCGAGAAAAGATGAACCAAGATGAACTCAGTGACTTGTGCCGAGACTTACGACTCTCAAAAGATAAATCTGAACTATTAGCATCCAGACTGAAAGAGGAACAATTTTTTACTCCAGAAACGCGTGTAACACACTATCGTTCAAGAGAATGGCCTTTTAGAAAGTTTTTCTCGAAGTTGCCGAATTTAGTTTATTGCAATAATATCGAAGGTTTGGTCAAAGAATACAGCATAGAGTATACAGCTAGGGATTGGCGTCTGTTCATAGATTCTTCAAAAAGAAGCTTGAAAGCTATCTTGCTTCACAACGGAAATGTCTACGCTCCTTCACCAGTTGCTCATTCTTTCATACTAGATGGAAAGTACCATAACTTGGAATTATTATCGCAAACACCAAAGTATGAGATTCGTAACTGGCAACTTTGTGGAGACTTGAAGATATTCACAATTTGGCTCGGGCAACAATCAGGATTCACATCATACCCATGCTTCATCGGTGAATGGAATAGTCGGGCTAGAGGTGAACATTAGGTTTGAAAAAATTGGCCGTTAAGAGAAAAATTGATTCCTGGTGGAAAAAATATCGAAAGTCTGAGTCTGATATCAAGAGAAGAAGTTCTCTCACCACTGTTACATATTATATTAGGGCTAGCAAAGCAATTTGTCAAAGTAATGAGGAAAACTGAAAGTGCTGCTTTTATGTACATTTTTCAAGTATTACCTCATCTTTCTGAAGCGAAAATAAAAGAGGGCGTATTCACAGGACCCGAAATAAGGACACTCTTGAAAAATGAGGAATTCGAGAAGCGAATGAATGATGAAGGAAAAGCAGCATGGTGCAGCTTCAGGGAGGTTAAAGAAAAATTTTTAGGGAACAATAAAGACCCCGAGTATGAAAATATTGTGGCGGAAATGGTGAATGATTAGAAAGAAGTAGGATGTTTGATGAATCTCAAGCTTCACTTTCTTGATTCTCACCTTGACTTCTTTCCAGAAAATCTTGGAGCAGATGAATTTTGTACATATCATTTTTCAATATCTCAATTCTTTATTTGAATATGATTATCATATCCGAATGAAGATGAAATGAATTCAATGATTCGGTTTTTCAACACAGACCAAGGCTTCTGGGTGGAGGAATTGAAATATTGAAAATTATTTTATCTTCATTCAAATATGATAATCATATTCAAATAAAGAATTCAGACATTGAAAAATGATATGTGCAAAATTTATCTGTCACAGAATGAGAAACTTTTTGTGTTCAATAATTTGTTTTTGAGACCAATATTTTGTAGATAGAGTCGTTCTTGACAAATGAATTGATCATTTGAGAATTGGATGAGGAACCTTGCAAAAATAGTCTGATTTTGGATCCAAAACTTCTTCCTCACAAGACGATAAACTTGTTTGTTTGGGGCAATCTCTCTTCATAGTCAATAGTTTGATCATAAAAACGCTATCCACAATGAAATTGTTTATGAAACAAGATGGACAACGAATCTTGCGAAAATAGTTTGATATTCGAATTCTCTGACTCAAAAAACATAAACCTACCTTCAGAAATCGAACGAATACAGTCTTTCTTACGTATTCCAATATTCAGACGCTAAACGTCGCAAAATCATGAATTTGCGTTCCACGTTCATAAATAAATCGCTGAATTTTACGAATCAACAGACCAATCGATCTGAAATTTTCAATAAAGTTTGTCCATAGACCAGCGAACAACTTTGTCGCTAGAAGTTTTTTGTACCTCACACTCCCCCCACCACTTGTTCAGTTCGAAGAATGGAGAACACGGTTTTCTCTTCGGATTGGAAAATGATTAATTCGTTATTAATTGTGACGGATTTGTTCAACATTTTCGTCTTCGAAGGGAGTCCTCCGAATCAGAATCTGCAAGATTCATCAAGATTCATCGAAAAATGACGGAGTTGGAGCGAGTTTGACGTTGCAAAACAATGATTTATGATGTCAAAAATAGGTAGTCTTCATTTTCTTCCCGCGAACTATCGATTATAGGAAAAAATCGCGAAGGGAGACTTGGGTTGATTTCCCAAGCCCTATCACCTAGTATTTTTAGATTTCCGAAATTCCAACTTCTGATTTTGACGTGTGACGTCATGGCTTGGACAATACTTTCACCGCTTTTCGAGCGTTTCGTCGGTTCTTGCATCCGGGACCTCAACTCTCCACTGGACACCACTGAAAATTTTAGTGACCCTTGCACTTCATGAGGAAATCACGAAGAAAAACAAGTTGACAGAATTACTTCATCCCTTATATCAGATACTGTAACATAAGTGTTACTATAAGGAAATAGAGAGGGGCACCAACAAGGAGGTAGAGGGGGCAACAGCGGCGACCGTGATTGAGCGAAGACGAGAGGACAGCTTGTTTCCGGTCAGCGACTCGTTCGCAACTTATTAGTCCACACTCTCGTTCGCCCCACGAGGCCTATAGTAATACACTTAGTGAAGAGAAATTCCGGGTGGTTCCTAGACGCATACTCCCGCGGTAGCCAGGATATATTACACGAGGACGTGCAACCTCATCGCCCAAGACGTGCAACCTCAGCGCAGCCACCCTTACCTCCACGGTGCCCACCGAGAACCAGCAGCTCGCCAACCCACGGACTTCGACGCCACTACACACACACCCACGACACGCATACACCCGACACTCTCACACGATTAGCAGTAAGGCACATATTATATCGAATTGTATTTTTTGGTTCATTACATTAATTACTATCAAGCAAATACATATACCTGTATCTATATATATATATCGATAGTCACAAAATCTATATGCCTTAACCACACATTCCACTTTTTCGAGACACTTTCATTATAATACTTCTATACGCATTAATATATAATTCTTTGTAACAAAACGATTTACAGCATAATATGAGATGTTTGAATTAATTCGTAGCGTTATAGAAAAGCTGACGTAGGTAGTACAGTATTCCGTTGTTACCTACAATAATCTATTCACCGTGAAACCGCTATCAATGGACGTCATTTTTTTTACATACCCTTTTTTTGAATCATAAATAACAACACTTCATAACTTATTGAACATGTCGAAATTTATACCGAATGAAGTGTTTCTGCGGGGAGTCTCACTCCATTACTTCAATATGAACAAAATGGCTGCTGAAGCCCATCGTATTTCAGTGGGAGTGTATGGTGAACATGAATTTTTGGATTTTTGATTTTATTTTTTTTCAATTTCAATTTATTGGAAAAAAAGCAACAACAACAACAGGGTGGCGTTCTCTTGGGTAGAATATTCCGGAGGTAAAATAGCCTCCCGTTTGGATCTCCGGGTGGAGGCTACTCGAGAGAGCCTCATCAAACAAGACAGAAAACCAAACAGGATAGGGGAGGGAGAGAACACTCTTCGGGTCGGAGCGTGGAATGTTAGATCACTGAAACAAACAGGAAAATTAGAGAATTTGAAATTAGAAATGGAGAGGTTAGGTATCGATGTAATGGGAATTAGTGGAATGAGATGGCCGCAAAGAAGGGGATTTCTGGAGTGGGGATTATAGAATCATTTATACAGCATCGGAGGATGGTCAAGCACGTGTGGAAATTATAATGCATAAAAGGGTAGGAAATAGGATAGAAAATTATTTGCAACATAGCGAACGCATAATGATGGTCGGAGTTAGAACAAAACCGGTAGACACTGTTATAGTTCAAGGATACATGACCAGATCTGCATACTCAGGGGGAGATATCGAAAAAACGTATGATGAAATAAAAGAAATGATAGGATATGTAAAGGGAGAAGGAAATTTGATGATCATAGGCGACTGGAATGCGGTAGTAGGGCAAGGAAAAGAGGGCAACATAATAGGAGATTTTGCGTTAGGAGAAAGAAATGAAAGGGGACAACGTTTAATCGAATTCTGTGAAAGCCATAAAATGGTAAATACCAACACATTATTTAAAAATCATCCGAGAAGAATCTATACTTGGAAAATGCCAGGAGATACAGCAAGATATCAAATCGATTAAACATTAGTAAAATAAAGATCTAGAAAACAAGTGGAAAGCTGTAAAACTCATCCAGGCGCGGATGATATAGATAGTGATCACAATATGTTGCTGATGAAATGTTCTGCGAAATTCGAAGCTCTGAAAAAAAAGATGCAAAAAAGATGGAATTTGAAGAATCTTCAACAAGGAAAAACACGAGAGGCATTCGAAGTGATGTTGGACGAAAAATTGGAGGATCGGCAAGAGAAAGACTTGGAAATAGAGAGTAGATGGACAAATATGAAGGAGAACATAGAGCGATGTGCAGATGAAATTTTGAAGAACGATGAGATAGAGCCTAAGAAACCATGGATAACAAGAAATCCTCGATTTAATTAATGAAAGGAGGAAACACAAGGATAAGAATAGTGAACAAGACCAGCAGACGTCCAAGGCACCGAGGAATAAAATAATCAGAGAATCAAGGGAAGCAAGAGAACAATGGTTGCAGGGAAAATGTGAGATTTAGAAGTAGGATTACATTCAGGGAAAATTGATGAAGCATATAGGATGGTTAAGGGATTTTTTGGACGAATGAAATCTAGGAGCAGTAAGATTGAAAATTCTCTAGGGGGACAATTGATAAGAACGGAGGGAAGAATAGAACAATGGAATAATCATTTGGAAGATCTGTATGAAGTGAGCGACAACCCGAGTTAGAATTTTCAAATCGCTGGAATGAAAATATACGGTACTGTTACGGATGTGTTGCGGGCGCATCTGTACTGAACCCGCAATGATACTGTGAGCACCCGAACCACGCCCATGACAGTACCGTATATGCCTGCACCACATCTGCAACACTCCTGCACACAAAAATGATTACGCCCGCACCACGTTTGAACCGAGGCCGTTCGGCGAACCGTACACCCGCAACACGATTGCCTTATAGCTGCACTGAACCCGCACACAGTGAATGACGATGAACGATAAATCCCGGAACGTGTCCGCACCAAGCCCAGAACATGCATGCAATAGAGCTGTACCAGGTCCGCACCAGACCCGTAAATGTCGAAATTACTGTTGCAATGCGTGCTCAAGGGCCCTCGAGCACAGTAGAACTGTGAATGTGTAGGTACACACATGGAGCACATAGGTATAGTTGAAGCGAGGAAAACTTTGCTCCAGACTTTTGTGCAAAATAGCAATTGATGTGGAATTTAGGAAATATTTCACCATAGTGCTTATTCGC